>CM076680.1:160827255-162027255 GCA_038501925.1 Xenopus petersii
TGAGATAAATATGTGTCATGGCAAACAGACAGTCAGCATTGGTTACACTGAGACACATGAAGATAATATAAGGCTGTTATTAGGGATGCACCGAATCCACTATTTTGGATTCGGCAGAACCCCCCAATCCTTTGTGAAAGATTTGGCTGAATACTGAACCGAATCCTAATTTGCGTATGCAAATTCGGATTCGGTTCGACCGGAAAGAAGGATTCGGCCTAATCCTGCTGAAAAAGGCCAAATCCCAAACCTAATCTTGGATTCGGTGCATCCCTTGTTGTTATAGTTCACTCACTATAAATAAGTATAACCAACTTGTGAGCACTTACTACTGAACTCGAACTCAGGATTCTGTTATTGCTAAACACAATTATCATCCCTGCTTATTCCTTTTCTGTGTTCTCTGCTTCTTCTTCTGTCTTCTCCTTCTCAGGAGATGGGGGAGTACAAAGCGTATCCCTCCACTTTTGGCACACAAAATATAGTCCTTCATAGCGATCTTGCCCACTTGAAATAATGCTCTTATTCTCTTCTTCTGGAGGCTAAAAACAGAATAATGTATGAGCAACGAGAAATAAAACAATGTGAACGGATAATTGATGGGCTCTTGCACTAAAATGCTCTATATAGCCCTAACCCCATTTTCTTTAGAGAGGGTTACAACATTATAAACACTTACTGGTGTGACAGGCAGCTCCGTTGTACAACCTTCTAATGCCAGCCAGTCAGTTGACTCAAAGAATGGGTGGTCCTTGATGCAATGAACAAAATCGTGCCTTTTGATGGGATCATTACACAGTAGCTGTAAATACAAACGTCATTGTTAAGTACCATAAGCTTAATAACAGGTATAACTATTATAACGTGCACTGTCATGCAGTGTAACTCTATATTCACCATCATCAGAATGTCTTTTTCCTCTGGGCCTAAGTTCTGTGGGCATTTGAAGTTGTTTGTCCACCAGGAGAAGGCTGGCTTCCTCCCAGTGAGCATCTCATGAAGTATAACTCCTAATGACCAGTAGTCCACTGTGGAATCATACTCTCCTCCATTGCTAATCTGCAGAAACAGAAAGAGTTGAGAATTACTTACCAAATCATTTAAATGACATAAAACAAAGGCTCAAGAGTAATCTCTGCATGCTGTATTTCCTACAAAAATATGAGCTAGAGTAATTGTATTGTCCTTACCTCCGGGGCCATGTATCCTATAGTACCAGCATAGCCTGCGGTCGTTTCATCCCCAAATACACCTTCTACAGCCAGGCCAAAATCTGCAATCCTGACATGACCGGCACTGTCATTCAAGATGTTTTCTGGTTTGAGGTCCCTGTAAAGAGACAATGTTAGATGTATCTGCCTGTAAATACAAAAACTAGCCACTGGGTATACAGGTATAGAAATATTGTTACCAACCGATGAATAATGCCACGGGAATGGAGAAAGGTCAGTCCGCACACTATTTCGGCAGCCAAGTTCCTATTTAAGGACGACACAAAGACGGTTAGTGAACAGTGAAATAAAGCTTAGGTTCTATGATAAAAGCTTGTTATTGTAGAAATCTGGGCTTTTTTTGCAGTTCAGTTATCGCGTGATATCTACATATGCTGCCCGTTACCTACCGTGCGGTTCCAATGTCGAGGGCACCTCTTCCTTCCAAGAGGTCTGCCAAGGTTCCTCCTGGAATGTACTCCATAATAAAGAAGATTTCTCCCTGTAACATAAACAGATACAGTAACTAAAATTGCTACTAACAGGTTTATCTTAAGATGTAACTGATTATCTAAAGATAACATTCCACGGGCCGTGGACTCTTGGTAGGGAAGAGATCAATATAAATATTCATACCTCAGTCTGAAAGGCAGCATACGAATGCACAAGGTACGGGCAGTCCTGTGCAGCTTCAAGAATTCGCCTCTCGCTCATCACTAAGGATGGATAGGCCGTCTTCTTTGCTATCATTTTTATAGCAACACGTTGTCCTGTGACTTTGTCTCGGGCCAGAGAAACCTGAAAAAGTCATAAAAAGACAGGTTGAACATTTAGGAGGTTATTTACTAAACCTCGATTTTCTGAATTTATTATACCCCGATGGTGCAAATAGCCCAAATCCGGAAACACGGCGTCTCAAACCTGTCCAGGTCATGTATAAGTCAATGGCAAATGTCCCTATCCCCATTCAAAGTTTTAAAGCCCAAAAAATTTGTATGAATCAGGTTTTTGCTTGATTTTATCATGTGTTTTCCTGACCCGACTTTTTCAAGCTATTTTATTGATAAATAAGATAAAATCGTGGATAGGAGTTTGGTCAAGCTCGGTTTAATAAAAATATGAGATACATTGGAGTTTTAGTAAATAACCCCATTAATGATAAAATTCAAGTATGCAAATCAGTAACTGCAAATGAAGGAGACTGTAAATATAACTAGTCATTGAAAGAACATGATATACCGTTCCAAAGCTGCCTGATCCCAGTTCTCTTGTGATAATGAACCTGTCGATGGAAACAGGGCCGGCAACTCCACCTTATTGGGTTTAAAAGAGAAAAAGACATGTTTTAGCAGAACCAATATACTCAATAAAAAAAGTTACTCAGAAAGGTAATATGCTTGTAAAGTAGATATGCCAACCTCTTTTCTTTAGTATGTGTCCCTGTTTATAAACCACATGTTTCTCACACTCATCATCTTTCATTTCCATTTAAAATGTCCAATACCCTTTCACTTACCTGCTTTAGTCTCATCAGGGCATTGCCTCTCTTCACTCCCTGTCTTATCACCTTTGAATCTTTTCACTGTTTCTGCTTCAGAATCCTCTTCACCTGATCTGCTGCGCTTTTTTCCTTGTCTTGCCTGATTTGCCTTCAGAATATCATCTGAGGCTTTAGAATGCAGCTGTAAGTCAGGAGGTCTCACTTCTGAGGATTTTCTTCTCTTTCTCAAGACGACACTCTCTTCCTCACTGTATTCTTCAGCCTTCCTCTTTCTGCGAGAGTTGGTCCTTTGGTTTTCTCTCATTTCCCCCACGCTCTGTTGTTCACTCATTTTCCGTGCATTTTTCTGGGTTGGTGAAGTGAAAACGGACACCAACTTTCCACGAAGGGTTCTTAGGAGACCAAAAACTTTTGCTCCAAACCCAGATTTTTTTGGTTCAGCTTCTTTGATTTCTTCATTCATCCTTGATTCATTTAATTTTCTTTTTTTTGACGACATTGTTGTAGATATGTTTAAAAAGTTGTTTAAAATATTAAAAAATGTTTAAAAATGTTCAAAAATGTTTAAAAATGTTTAAAAAGTTTAAAAAGTTTAAAAAAGTTTAAAAAAGTTAAAAATTTAAGATAATAAATCCAAAGATAAAACAAAGTAGATCTCTCTGATTTATCCTCTTCAAACACTAAATAGCATCTGAGCTTCAGAAGGTTTGTGAGACTTTAAGCCTCCTGAAGGTGATGATGTCATAATGGTAAGTGATGATGTCACAATGGTAAGTGATGATGTCATAATGGTAAGTGATGTCATAATGGTACGTGATGTCATAATGGTAAGTGATGATGTCATAATGGTAAAATCTCTGATCACCTGACTTGCAATTGATGATGTCACAAAATTGTAAATCCATGACTGGTGGAAAAAATGTGCTCATCACTTTTTGTGATATTTAACAAGTTTAATAACAGAGCATCTTATAGTTACCTTCTAAACCAGCTGTAGGTGCATTTACTTTCAGTGATTGTTTCACCACAACATTTCTAGCTATTTATCGGTAAATTTATCTGCAAGGGTAAAAAAAAGAACTCTTGGGGGCCCATATACTTAGCTCGAGTGAAGGAATAGAGGAAAAAAGCTTAGAATTTCAAATGTTTTTTTTTGGCTACTTCAACCATCGAATGGGCTACTTTGACCTTCGACTTCGAATCGAACGATTCGAACTAAAAATCATTCGACTATTCGATAGTCGAAGTACTGTCTCTTTAAGAAAAAACTTTGCCCCCCCACCTGAAAGCTACCGAAGTCAATGTTAGCCTATGGAGAAGGTCCCCATAGGCTTTCTAATGTTTTTTAGGTCGAACAAAAATCGTTCGATCGATGAATTAAAATCCTTCGAGGTGAACGATTTTCCGCTCGATCGAACGATTTTCCGATCGAACGATTTTCCGATCGAACGAATAGCACTAAATCCTTTGACTTCGATATTCAAAGTCGAAGGATTTAACTTCGACAGTCGAATATCGAGGGTTAATTAACCCTCGATATTCGACCTTAAGTAAATTTGCCCCTTAATGTTACTTTTTTTGATCGGTATTGCATCAAACAAATTAAGAGTTAATTTGAAGGCAAACAACCCTTTTAATGTAACAGGATAGAGACAATTTGCATTAGGTTTTCATTTTTTATCTGTGTTTTTTTCGTGATTTCGATTTTTATTCAGTACCTCTCCAGTTTGCATTTTCAGCAATCTGGTTGCTAGGGTCTATATTAGCCTAGTAACCATTCTTTGATTTAAATAAAAGACTGGAATATAAATAGGAGAGGCCTGCATAAGAAATAGAATTAATAAAAAGCAGCAATAACAATAAGTTTATAGCCTTACAGAGCATTTGTTTTTTACATGGGCCAGTGACCCCCCCCCATTTGAAAGCTGGAAAGAAGAAAAAAGTAAATAATTCAAAAACTATAAAAAAGAAAAAATAACGGCCAGTTGAAAAGTTGCTTAGAATTAACCATTCTATAACATACTAAAGTGAACCATTCCTTTAATGTTCTGAAAAAGACATTTGGAACATTGACACAAGTGATACATTAAATGCATTTTTAGCTGGAAATTCATTGAAGCAGGTGACAAATAAAAGACAGATATTGCTGATGATATGATCTTCCTCGAGAGACACAAAGCTGCTACATGTTCCCTACTGACACTTATATCCCCCATATAGAGTTTACTGTGAAATACACTATGATCTAGGTAAACATCCAGTGGTTTGTGCAAATCCCTCAACAATTCCTTGAAGTACAATGCCCAAGTCTTGTGTGTCCCAGGAACACATTCAACTTAATGACTAATATAAACGCTAATATCTTGCATCCGTTAACCCCAGGCCCGAGCATTCTGGATAACAGGTCCCATAGCTGTATAAGCTGTTATGTACCCTGATGTTACATTTGTTAAAAATGAAAATTATAATGTGCCTTGGGGTTCTATGGATTATATAAAAGCAGTTTTTGTATGGGTGGTTAGTCCCACATAGGACCATCTCTTTTCTATATCTATATATAACTACTACTTCATCTATGATAGACCTTGGTTGTATTATACCATGGGCATACAGGCATTGTAGAGCAAGCATGAGTGGTGGAAATGTGGACATTATAAGTTTTCTCTTAGGGGACTATTTATTAAACCAAAAACTCAAGTTCTGGCTCAATCTTAAGGGGTCCTATCACTGATGCTCAAGTTACTGATTCAAGAAGTGTCTCCTGATGCTTCTCTGCTCAATTCTATAGCTCAGCAGTGTTAAACTGCTAAGATCATGAAAATTAAATTGAAAAAATGATATAAGTTGCAGACATGCAAAGAAGAGCTGTAATAGCCTGCCTGGAGTTGAACAGGGGATGGGATGTTTCTGTGCTGTCTGCATTACCACTGCTTTATGTGAACAGACAGCTAAGGCCTTGGTTCACTCCTATGGCTATGGTTGTAATTGCAGATAGGCAGGGCTTGTTTCACCTGTGTCCAAGCTGGCCACTAGTCTGGCTATAAAACCCCCTACTCCGCTCGGAGTCATTGCCCAGTATAGGTCTATGTTCCATAGTTCCTGGGTGTGTTATATTGTTTGATCCTGTAAATTGACCACTGCCTGACCATGACCCTTGCTATTATGCTGCCTGTACCGACCTCTGCCTGTTCTTTGTCTATTCTATTGGATCCTGTTACTGCACCGCGAATCTGTTTGATTTGTTCCCCGAAAAATTTAGTGGGGACAGAACTAAATTTGTGTTTAAGGAGGCCTGCAAATTATACCTTAGTTTCTTTCCTCATTCCTTCTCATCTGGTGAGGAGAAAGTAAGGTTTATAATGACCCTGCTTCAGGGTGACTCTCAAATTTGGGCCCTCAAATTGCCCCCCACTGATCCTGCCCGCTTTTCCCTTGATACTTTCTTTAACACCATGGAGATACTCTATGATGACCCGGATCGTGCGTCTTCTGCCGACTCCACGATTCATAAATTGCGCCAGGGGAGACGGGATGCGGAGGTGTATTGCACTGAATTCCGCCGGTGGGCAATTGAAACTGGGTGGAACGACATGGCTCTTCGCAGCCAGTTCCGTATTGGGCTTTCAGATTCTTTTAAGGATAGCCTAGTAAATTATCCTTTATCTTCTAACCTGGATGATCTTATGTCTCTAGCCATCCAGGTAGATGGAAGACAGAGGTAGAGAAGGGGTGAGAAGAGCTCTTCTTTTTCTGGGTTTACCAATGTAAAGTCTAACTTTCCAAATATGGTGACCAATGTTAAGTCCCCTGCACCTCTACCTCAGGAGGAGCCTATGCAGTTTGGCACATCTCACTTAACTCCTGAGGAGAGGGCACGCAGGCGATCTTTGGGTCTGTGTATATACTGTGGGGGGAAAGGTCATTTCCTAAGCCAGTGTCCTACGAGGTCGGGAAACTCCCAAGCCTAAATGGAGAAGGGGAGCTCCATTTGGGTGCAGGAGTTTCCTCTCCCCAATCTGCCTCAAGGGTTTTAATTTCAGTTAAACTAACTTGGCCTACGGGCTCTGTCATGGTGTCCGCTTTTGTGGACTCGGGGGCGGAGGGGAACTTTTTGGATGCTGCCTTTGCAGCCAAACACAATGTTCCTTTAGTTCCTCTAAGTTCCCCCTTGAGAATTTTGGCAGTTGACAAAAGACCCTTAGGGTCAGGTGTAGTATCCAAGAAAACTGTAAATCTTTTTATGACTACTGACAAGTTACACTGTGAAGAGATAGCTCTATACCTCATTGAGGGTGCTTCTTCTTCCTCTTATTTTGGGGTTACCTTGGTTGCAAAGTCACAACCCACATATTGATTGGGTAACCAGGAAGGTAATTGGTTGGGGTATAACATGTCAAGGGTCCTGCATTTCTTCCGTAGTGGCAGCTACTGTTCTTGAGGGCTTACCTACAGCTTACTTGGACTATGCAGATGTGTTTTCCAAGAAAGCCACAGAGGCATTACCCCCACACAGGCAGTATGACTGCCCAATTGACTTAATCCCTGGGTCTACTCCTCCTCGTGGTAGAACATATCCTCTTTCTCTGCCGGAGGCCCAGACAATGAAGGAATATATTAAAGAAAACCGTTGAGAGGGGTTTCATCAGGCCTTCTAGTTCCCCTGCGGGAGCGGGATTCCTGTATTGATTACAGGGGTCTTAATAAGATCGCCATTAAGAATCGATATTCCCTTCCTCTAATATCTGAATTGTTTGATCAGGTTAAAAATGCCAAAATCTTTTCTAAACTTGATCTTAGGGGGGCCTATAACCTCATCCGAATCAGAGAAGGAGATGAATGGAAAACGGCCTTTAACACCAGGAATGGCCACTATGAGTATCTCGTAATGCCTTTTGGCCTTTGTAACGCACCAGCAGTGTTCCAGGAATTTGTCAGTGACATCTTCCGGGACCTGCTGGGAGTATTTGTAGTGGTCATTCTAATTTTTTCTTCTAATCTATCTGAACACCGTAGTCATGTTTGGGAGGTATTGTCCAGGTAAAGAAGATTTAAACTTTTCGCTAAGCTCGAAAAATGTACTTTTGAAGTTCCTTCTATCCCTTTTCTGGGGTTCACCATTTCTAACAATGGTTTAGAAATGGATCCTGATAAGGTTAAAGCTATTCTAGAGTGGGCCCAACCTTTGTCCTTGCGGGAAATTCAGAGATTCTTGGGTTTTGCAAATTACTAAAAATGTATTAAAAATTTTTCTCTGATTGTAGTCCTCTTACTGATTTAACCAAGAAGGGTGTAGATCCGAGCATATGGTCCCCTGAGGCCATTCAAGCCTTTGAATTTCTTAAAAAAGAATTTGTATCTGCCCCATTCTTCGTCATCCTGATTCTTCTCTCCCTTTCATTGTTGAAGTGGACCCCTCTGAGGTGGGAGTAGGGGCAATCCTTTCTCAAAGGCATCCTACAACCCCTGTGCTTTCTTCTCTAAAAAATTTCTGCCCCCTGAGGCAAATTATGATATTGGGAACAGGGAGTTGTTGGCTGTTAAATGGGCTTTTGAAGAATGGAGACATTTGTTGGAGGGGGCTAAGCACCAGATAACGGTCTTTACTGACCATAAAAACTTACTGTATATTGAATCTGCCAAACGATTGAATCCCAAACAGGCCAGATGGGCCTTATTTTTCTCCTGATTCAATTTTACCCTTACCTTTAGACCCGGGTCTAAGAATACTAAGGCTGACGCCCTCTCCCGCAGCTTTGAACCCCAACCCTCTGAACCTTGTGTGAACAACCCCATTATTCCCAGTGAATTAATTGTGGTCGCTCTGGGAGCAGATCTTACCACATTATTATCTGCTGCCCAAGCTTCTGCCCCTAGGGAAACTCCCCCTGGGAAGTTATTTGTTAATGAGTATCTGAGGGAACAGGTTTTGAATGAGGCTCATAACTCCAGAATGGCGGGACACCCTGGTATTTCCAAAACGGTATCTCTTTTGTCCTGTAACGTATGGTGGCCTTCTCTTAGGCAGGATGTTAAAGACTATGTTAATTCTTGCCCAGTCTGTCAGAGGTCTAAACCCTCTAGGACCTTGTCTCAGGGGTTATTGATGCCACCACCTATCCCTGGTAGGCCCTGGTCCCATCTTTCGATGGATTTTATTGTTGATCTTCCTCCCTCCCAGGGGAAGACAGTAATCTGGGTGGTGGTGGATAGGTTTAGCAAAATGAGTCACTTCATTCCTCTCCCACACCTCCCGCCAAAACCTTGGCAGAATTATTTATTTCTAATATTTCTAAGTTACATGGTTTCCCTGTTAATATTGTTTCGGATAGAGGGGTACAATTTGTCTCTCAATTCTGGAGAGCATTCTGCTCCTTGTTGGGAATCCATTTATCCTTCTCTACTGCTTATCACCCTCAGACCAAAGGTCAAACAGAAAGGGTAAATCAATCACTTATAATAACGCAACACATTCTTCTACTGGTCAATCTGCATTTTTTATTGTTTATGGTTTACACGCCAAAGCATTTTCCTTTTCTGGTTCTTTGTCCCTGGTCCCTTCTGTCAACACTGCTATTGGTCACTTTGCTAAAATTTGGTCTGGGGTGCATAACTCTCTTTCCGCTGCTACAGCTGTTCAGAAGAGGGCGGCTGATAGGTCACGTAGGGAGGCTCCCAATTACCAGGTTCTAGATTCCGTCTGGTTGTCTACTAAGAACATTAAGATGAAGGTCCCTTCTCTTAAGCTGGGGCCTAAATTCATTGGTCCATATCCTATTGTTGAGTTTATTAACCCCTTGTCTGTTCGCCTCAAGCTTCCTGACAACTTCAAGATTTCTAACACTTTTCATGTCTCCCTCCTTAATCCTGCTTCACATGTTCGCCAGTCTTCTGTTCCTCCTCCAGTATTGGTTGAGGGTCATCCAGAGTTCTCGGCGGGTACGGGGTAAGCTCCAGTATCTGGTGAAATGGAAGGGCTACGGTCCCGAGGAGAATTCTTGGGTTCCTGTTGGGGACATTAGTGCTGATAGCCTCAGGAGGCAATTCCATTCCAGGTTTCCTGGGAGGCCTGGGGGTCTCGTGGCCCCCCCCCTGGAGAGGGGGGTAATGTCAAGAACACTTACCCTGGTGGTCTAGTGGTGCGGCGGGGACGCCTCTTGCCGGCTTCCTCCCTAGTGTGCGCAATGCGTGCATTATCGCTATTTAAAGACGCAGGCACGCTGATGTATGACGTCAGCGCGCAATGGCTTCCTGGGTCTTTACACCCAGGTCACGTCCATTACAGGGTGAGTGAGGTTTTTACTCATCCACCAAGATTATATATATATTTTTATTTAAACAATCCATTATAGGACTGTGCAGCTTTAAATTTTGTTGTAAATTTGTCAGCGCGCAATGGCGCCAAATTCAAAATATTTAAAGGGGCATTTGTTATTTTATGGTTGCCCGTGATAGGTTTTGTTCCTGGTGCCTTGTACTTTGTGCTGTTAAGCTTCTAGTCTGTTTGATTCCTGTGTTTGACCCTGCCTGGCTGTTTTACTACTCTGATCTCTGGCACCTGACCCTTGCCTGTTATTTGACTCTGATTCTGCCTCATCCCATCTGATTGATCTCCCGGTTTTGACCCTTGCCTGCCTGACCTCGCTTTGAACGCTGCCTGCCCAGACCCGGCCTGAATTGTTTACGCTGACTTTCTGCCTGCCTCGACCCAGCCTGATCTGACTACTCTATTCCCTCACGCCTTGTACTACGACCTTCTGTCCAAAGACTTTGCTCTACAGTCGTGCCCCTCTGCCTATCCAGAACTCTCATCTTGCACCTCTCGTTTAAGTCCAGGTGGCATCCAAGTAAGCCGAGGGCTCCTCCAGAGGCCCAAAGGCGGTCACACTACTGGTGAAGCACGAGCCAAGACCAGGGTGCCTGGTGTTTGTTCTGGTGTTGGGTGCCGACCGTTACAGATATTTAACAAGGTGACACTAATGTAGCACAATCTAAAAGCCAATTGGGGTTCGATTTTAGAATCAGGGATATAAAAATAAAATACAGACAGGATTAATTTTCAATGCAAATGAAAAACAGCACAATAACTTAACAGAACAAAAACAGAACATAATTTTTTAAATTTATTTCAATTAAAATATTAAATAACAAAATAGTCACTGGCAAGTACATTCTATTCCAGGGTGTAGGGCTATTGCTCTCTCTTCATTGCTCCGCACAACCATTCATAGAAGAATTGGTCTGCAATTTACCAGGGGCAGCATAAAGCAGCTTTTAAGACCGAATTTTCGTATTCATAAATGGACATTATAAACACTTTTGCGGAGCCCTATTTGTAATCTCAAATCTCTTTTCCAGTGTAGTCGGTCCAAGCTGTAATCTCTGTTGTGAGTTGTGTCTGCAAGGAAAGAAAGATGAGTTTAGTTTATTGGGTTTAATATTAGGCTGATATTTCTATGGTCTTTTAAAACAATTTTATGAGATAAATATGTGTCATGGCAAACAGACAGTCAGCATTGGTTACACTGAGACACATGAAGATAATATAAGGCTGTTATTAGGGATGCACCGAATCCACTATTTTGGATTCGGCAGAACCCCCCAATCCTTTGTGAAAGATTTGGCTGAATACTGAACCGAATCCTAATTTGCGTATGCAAATTCGGATTCGGTTCGACCGGAAAGAAGGATTCGGCCTAATCCTGCTGAAAAAGGCCAAATCCCAAACCTAATCTTGGATTCGGTGCATCCCTTGTTGTTATAGTTCACTCACTATAAATAAGTATAACCAACTTGTGAGCACTTACTACTGAACTCGAACTCAGGATTCTGTTATTGCTAAACACAATTATCATCCCTGCTTATTCCTTTTCTGTGTTCTCTGCTTCTTCTTCTTCTGTCTTCTCCTTCTCAGGAGATGGGGGAGTACAATGCGTATCCCTCCACTTTTGGCACACAAAATATAGTCCTTCATAGCGATCTTGCCCACTTGAAATAATGCTCTTATTCTCTTCTTCTGGAGGCTAAAAACAGAATAATGTATGAGCAACGAGAAATAAAACAATGTGAACGGATAATTGATGGGCTCTTGCACTAAAATGCTCTATATAGCCCTAACCCCATTTTCTTTAGAGAGGGTTACAACATTATAAACACTTACTGGTGTGACAGGCAGCTCCGTTGTACCACCTTCTAATGTCAGCCAGTCAGTTGACTCAAAGAATGGGTGGTCCTTGATGCAATGAACAAAATCGAGCCTTTTGATGGGATCATTACACAGTAGCTGTAAATACAAACGTCATTGTTAAGTACCATAAGCTTAATAACAGGTATAACTATTATAACGTGCACTGTCATGCACTGTAACTCTATATTCACCATCATCAGAATGTCTTTTTCCTCTGGGCTTAAGTTCCGTGGGCATTTGAAGTTGTTTGTCCACCAGGAGAAGGCTGGCTTCCTCCCAGTAAGCATCTCATGAAGTATAACTCCTAATGACCAGTAGTCCACTGTGGAATCATACTCTCCTCCATTGCTAATCTGCAGAAACAGAAAGAGTTGAGAATTACTTACCAAATCATTTAAATGACATAAAACAAAGGCTCAAGAGTAATCTCTGCATGCTGTATTTCCTACAAAAATATGAGCTAGAGTAATTGTATTGTCCTTACCTCCGGGGCCATGTATCCTATAGTACCAGCATAGCCTGCGGTAGTTTCATCCCCAAATACACCTTCTACAGCCAGGCCAAAATCTGCAATCCTGACATGACCGGCACTGTCATTCAAGATGTTTTCTGGTTTGAGGTCCCTGTAAAGAGACAATGTTAGATGTATCTGCCTGTAAATACAAAAACTAGCCACTGGGTATACAGGTATAGAAATATTGTTACCAACCGATGAATAATGCCACGGGAATGGAGAAAGGTCAGTCCGCACACTATTTCGGCAGCCAAGTTCCTATTTAAGGACGACACAAAGACGGTTAGTGAACAGTGAAATAAAGCTTAGGTTCTATGATAAAAGCTTGTTATTGTAGAAATCTGGGCTTTTTTTGCAGTTCAGTTATCGCGTGATATCTACATATGCTGCCCGTTACCTACCGTGCGGTTCCAATGTCGAGGGCACCTCTTCCTTCCAAGAGGTCTGCCAAGGTTCCTCCTGGAATGTACTCCATAATAAAGAAGATTTCTCCCTGTAACATAAACAGATACAGTAACTAAAATTGCTACTAACAGGTTTATCTTAAGATGTAACTGATTATCTAAAGATAACATTCCACGGGCCGTGGACTCTTGGTAGGGAAGAGATCAATATAAATATTCATACCTCAGTCTGAAAGGCAGCATACGAATGCACAAGGTACGGGCAGTCCTGTGCAGCTTCAAGAATTCGCCTCTCGCTCATCACTAAGGATGGATAGGCCGTCTTCTTTGCTATCATTTTTATAGCAACACGTTGTCCTGTGACTTTGTCTCGGGCCAGAGAAACCTGAAAAAGTCATAAAAAGACAGGTTGAACATTTAGGAGGTTATTTACTAAACCTCGATTTTCTGAATTTATTATACCCCGATGGTGCAAATAGCCCAAATCCGGAAACACGGCGTCTCAAACCTGTCCAGGTCATGTATAAGTCAATGGCAAATGTCCCTATCCCCATTCAAAGTTTTAAAGCCCAAAAAATTTGTATGAATCAGGTTTTTGCTTGATTTTATCATGTGTTTTCCTGACCCGACTTTTTCAAGCTATTTTATTGATAAATAAGATAAAATCGTGGATAGGAGTTTGGTCAAGCTCGGTTTAATAAAAATATGAGATACATTGGAGTTTTAGTAAATAACCCCATTAATGATAAAATTCAAGTATGCAAATCAGTAACTGCAAATGAAGGAGACTGTAAATATAACTAGTCATTGAAAGAACATGATATACCGTTCCAAAGCTGCCTGATCCCAGTTCTCTTGTGATAATGAACCTGTCGATGGAAACAGGGCCGGCAACTCCACCTTATTGGGTTTAAAAGAGAAAAAGACATGTTTTAGCAGAACCAATATACTCAATAAAAAAAGTTACTCAGAAAGGTAATATGCTTGTAAAGTAGATATGCCAACCTCTTTTCTTTAGTATGTGTCCCTGTTTATAAACCACATGTTTCTCACACTCATCATCTTTCATTTCCATTTAAAATGTCCAATACCCTTTCACTTACCTGCTTTAGTCTCATCAGGGCATTGCCTCTCTTCACTCCCTGTCTTATCACCTTTGAATCTTTTCACTGTTTCTGCTTCAGAATCCTCTTCACCTGATCTGCTGCGCTTTTTTCCTTGTCTTGCCTGATTTGCCTTCAGAATATCATCTGAGGCTTTAGAATGCAGCTGTAAGTCAGGAGGTCTCACTTCTGAGGATTTTCTTCTCTTTCTCAAGACGACACTCTCTTCCTCACTGTATTCTTCAGCCTTCCTCTTTCTGCGAGAGTTGGTCCTTTGGTTTTCTCTCATTTCCCCCACGCTCTGTTGTTCACTCATTTTCCGTGCATTTTTCTGGGTTGGTGAAGTGAAAACGGACACCAACTTTCCACGAAGGGTTCTTAGGAGACCAAAAACTTTTGCTCCAAACCCAGATTTTTTTGGTTCAGCTTCTTTGATTTCTTCATTCATCCTTGATTCATTTAATTTTCTTTTTTTTGACGACATTGTTGTAGATATGTTTAAAAAGTTGTTTAAAATATTAAAAAATGTTTAAAAATGTTTAAAAATGTTTAAAAAGTTTAAAAAAGTTTAAAAAAGTTAAAAATTTAAGATAATAAATCCAAAGATAAAACAAAGTAGATCTCTCTGATTTATCCTCTTCAAACACTAAATAGCATCTGAGCTTCAGAAGGTTTGTGAGACTTTAAGCCTCCTGAAGGTGATGATGTCATAATGGTAAGCGATGATGTCACAATGGTAAGTGATGATGTCATAATGGTAAGTGATGTCATAATGGTATGTGATGTCATAATGGTAAGTGATGATGTCATAATGGTAAAATCTCTGATCACCTGACTTGCAATTGATGATGTCACAAAGGTACCTATACATCTTGAACCTGATGATGTCACAATGGTACAGATGCAAACTTTTTTTGCAAATTGTAAATCCATGACTGGTGGAAAAAATGTGCTCATCACTTTTTGTGATATTTAACAAGTTTAATAACAGAGCATCTTATAGTTACCTTCTAAACCAGCTGTAGGTGCATTTACTTTCAGTGATTGTTTCACCACAACATTTCTAGCTATTTATCGGTACATTTATCTGCAAGGGTAAAAAAAAGAACTCTTGGGGGCCCATATACTTAGCTCGAGTGAAGGAATAGAGGAAAAAAGCTTAGATTTTCAAATGTTTTTTTTTGGCTACTTCAACCATCGAATGGGCTACTTTGACCTTCGACTTCGAATCGAACGATTCGAACTAAAAATCATTTGACTATTCGATAGTCGAAGTACTGTCTCTTTAAGAAAAAACTTTGCCCCCCCACCTAAAAGCTACCGAAGTCAATGTTAGCCTATGGAGAAGGTCCCCATAGGCTTTCTAATGTTTTTTAGGTCGAACAAAAATCGTTCGATCGATGAATTAAAATCCTTCGAGTTGAACAATTTTCCGATCGATCGAACGATTTTCCGATCGAACGAATAGCACTAAATCCTTTGACTTCGATATTCAAAGTCGAAGGATTTAACTTCGACAGTCGAATATCGAGGGTTAATTAACCCTCGATATTCGACCTTAAGTAAATTTGCCCCTTAATGTTACTTTTTTTGATCGGTATTGCATCAAACAAATTAAGAGTTAATTTGAAGGCAAACAACCCTTTTAATGTAACAGGATACAGACAATTTGCATTAGGTTTTCATTTTTTATCTGTGTTTTTTTCGTGATTTCGATTTTTATTCAGTACCTCTCCAGTTTGCATTTTCAGCAATCTGGTTGCTAGGGTCTATATTAGCCTAGTAACCATTCTTTGATTTAAATAAAAGACTGGAATATAAATAGGAGAGGCCTGCATAAGAAATAGAATTAATAAAAAGCAGCAATAACAATAAGTTTATAGCCTTACAGAGCATTTGTTTTTTACATGGGCCAGTGACCCCCCCCATTTGAAAGCTGGAAAGAAGAAAAAAGTAAATAATTCAAAAACTATAAAAAAGAAAAAATAACGGCCAGTTGAAAAGTTGCTTAGAATTAACCATTCTATAACATACTAAAGTGAACCATTCCTTTAATGTTCTGAAAAAGACATTTGGAACATTGACACAAGTGATACATTAAATGCATTTTTAGCTGGAAATTCATTGAAGCAGGTGACAAATAAAAGACAGATATTGCTGATGATATGATCTTCCTCGAGAGACACAAAGCTGCTACATGTTCCCTACTGACACTTATATCCCCCATATAGAGTTTACTGTGAAATACACTATGATCTAGGTAAACATCCAGTGGTTTGTGCAAATCCCTCAACTATTCCTTGAAGTACAATGCCCAAGTCTTGTGTGTCCCAGGAACACATTCAACTTAATGACTAATATAAACGCTAATATCTTGCATCCGTTAACCCCAGGCCCGAGCATTCTGGATAACAGGTCCCATACCTGTATAAGCTGTTATGTACCCTGATGTTACATTTGTTAAAAATGAAAATTATAATGTGCCTTGGGGTTCTATGGATTATATAAAAGCAGTTTTTGTATGGGTGGTTAGTCCCACATAGGACCATCTCTTTTCTATATCTATATATAACTACTACTTCATCTATGATAGACCTTGGTTGTATTATACCATGGGCATACAGGCACTGTAGACCAAGCATGAGTGGTGGAAATGTGGACATTATAAGTTTTCTCTTAGGGGTCTATTTATTAAACCAAAAACTCAGGTTCTGGCTCAATCTTAAGGGGTCCTATGACTGATGCTCAAGTTACTGATTCAAGAAGTGTCTCCTGACGCTTCTCTGCTCAATTCTATAGCTCAGCAGTGTTAAACTGCTAAGATCATGAAAATTAAATTGAAAAAATGATATAAGTTGCAGACATGCAAAGAAGAGCTGTAATAGCCTGCCTGGAGTTGAACAGGGGATGGGATGTTTCTGTGCTGCCTGCATTACCACTGCTTTGTGTGAACAGACAGCTAAGGCCTTGGTTCACTCCTATGGCTATGGTTGTAATTGCAGATAGGCAGGGCTTGTTTCACCTGTGTCCAAGCTGGCCACTAGTCTGGCTATAAAACCCCCAACTCCGCTCGGACTCATTGCCCAGTATAGGTCTATGTTCCATAGTTCCTGGGTGTGTTATATTGTTTGATCCTGTAAATTGACCACTGCCTGACCATGACCCTTGCTATTATGCTGCCTGTACCGACCTCTGCCTGTTCTTTGACTATTCTATTGCATCCTGTTACTGCACCGCAAATCTGTTTGATTTGTTCCCCGAAAAATTTAGTGGGGACAGAACTAAATTTGTGTTTAAGGAGGCCTGCAAATTATACCTTAGTTTCTTTCCTCATTCCTTCTCATCTGGTGAGGAGAAAGTAAGGTTTGTAATGACCCTGCTTCAGGGTGACTCTCAAATTTGGGCCCTCAAATTGCCCCCCACTGATCCTGCCCGCTTTCCCCTTGATACTTTCTTTAACACCATGGAGATACTCTATGATGACCCGGATCGTGCGTCTTCTGCCGACTCCACGATTCATAAATTGCGCCAGGGGAGACGGGATGCGGAGGTGTATTGCACTGAATTCCGCCGGTGGGCAATTGAAACTGGGTGGACGACATGGCTCTTCGCAGCCAGTTCCGTATTGGGCTTTCAGATTCTGTTAAGGATAGCCTAGTAAATTATCCTTTATCTTCTAACCTGGATGATCTTATGTCTCTAACCATCCAGGTAGATGGAAGACAGAGGTAGAGAAGGGGTGAGAAGGGCTCTTCTTTTTCTGGGTTTACCAATGTAAAGTCTAACTTTCCAAATATGGTGACCAATGTTAAGTCCCCTGCACCTCTACCTCAGGAGGAGCCTATGCAGTTTGGCACATCTCGCTTAACTCCTGAGGAGAGGGCACGCAGGCGATCTTTGGGTCTGTGTATATACTGTGGGGGGAAAGGTCATTTCCTAAGCCAGTGTCCTACGAGGCCGGGAAACTCCCAAGCCTAAATGGAGAAGGGGAGCTCCATTTGGGTGCAGGAGTTTCCTCTCCCCAATCTGCCTCAAGGGTTTTAATTTCAGTTAAACTAACTTGGCCTACGGGCTCTGTCATGGTGTCCGCTTTTGTGGACTCGGGGGCGGAGGGGAACTTTTTGGATGCTGCCTTTGCAGCCAAACACAATGTTCCTTTAGTTCCTCTAAGTTCCCCCTTGAGAATTTTGGCAGTTGACAAAAGACCCTTAGGGTCAGGTGTAGTATCCAAGAAAACTGTAAATCTTTTTTATGACTACTGACAAGTTACACTGTGAAGAGATAGCTCTATACCTCATTGAGGGTGCTTCCTCTCCTCTTATTTTGGGGTTACCTTGGTTGCAAAGTCACAACCCACATATTGATTGGGTAACCAGGAAGGTAATTGGTTGGGGTATAACATGTCAAGGGTCCTGCATTTCTTCCGTAGTGGCAGCTACTGTTCTTGAGGGCTTACCTACAGCTTACTTGGACTATGCAGATGTGTTTTCCAAGAAAGCCACAGAGGCATTACCCCCACACAGGCAGTATGACTGCCCAATTGACTTAATCCCTGGGTCTACTCCTCCTCGTGGTAAAACATATCCTCTTTCTCTGCCGGAGGCCCAGACAATGAAGGAATATATTAAAGAAAACCGTCGAGAGGGGTTTCATCAGGCCTTCTAGTTCCCCTGCGGGAGCGGGATTCTTTTTTGTTGGTAAGAAAGATGGTGGTCGTCATCCCTGTATTGATTACAGGGGTCTTAATAAGATCACCATTAAGAATCGATATTCCCTTCCTCTAATATCTGAATTGTTTCATCAGGTTAAAAATGCCAAAATCTTTTCTAAACTTGATCTTAGGGGGCCTATAACCTCATCCGAATCAGAGAAGGAGATGAATGGAAAACGGCCTTTAACACCAGGAATGGCCACTATGAGTATCTCGTAATGCCTTTTGGCCTTTGTAACGCACCAGCAGTGTTCCAGGAATTTGTCAATGACATCTTCCGGGACCTGCTGGGAGTATTTGTAGTGGTCTATTTGAACGATATTTTAATTTTTTCTTCTAATCTATCTGAACACCGTAGTCATGTTCGGGAGGTATTGTCCAGGTTAAGAAGATTTAAACTTTTCGCTAAGCTCGAAAAATATACTTTTGAAGTTCCTTCTATCCCTTTTCTGGGGTTCACCATTTCTAACAAGGGTTTAGAAATGGATCCTGATAAGGTTAAAGATATTCTAGAGTGGGCCCAACCTTTGTCCTTGCGGGCAATTCAGAGATTTTTGGGTTTTGCAAATTACTAAAAATGTATTAAAAATTTTTCTCTGATTCTGTAGCCCTCTTACTGATTTAACCAAGAAGGGTGTAGATCTGAGCATATGGTCCCCTGAGGCCATTCAAGCCTTTGAATTTCTTAAAAAAGAATTTGTATCTGCCCCCATTCTTCGTCTTCCTGATTCTTCTCTCCCTTTCATTGTTGAAGTGGACGCCTCTGAGGTGGGAGCAGGGGCAATCCTTTCTCAAAGGCATCCTACAACCCCTGTGCTTTCTTCTCTAAAAAATTTCCGCCCCCTGAGGCAAATTATGATATTGGGAACAGGGAGTTGTTGGCTGTTAAATGGGCTTTTGAAGAATGGAGACATTTATTGGAGGGGGCTAAGCACCAGATAACGGTCTTTACTGACCATAAAAACTTACTGTATATTGAATCTGCCAAACGATTGAATCCCAGACAGGCCAGATGGGCCTTATTTTTCTCCTGATTCAATTTTACCCTTACCTTTAGACCCGGGTCTAAGAATACTAAGGCTGATGCCCTCTCCCGCAGCTTTGAACCCCAACCCTCTGAACCTTGTGTGAACAACCCCATTATTCCCAGTGAATTAATTGTGGCCGCTCTGGGAGCAGATCTTACCACATTATTATCTGCTGCCCAAGCTTCTGCCCCTAGGGAAACTCCCCCTGGGAAGTTATTTGTTAATGAGTATCTGAAGGAACAGGTTTTGAATGAGGCTCATAACTCCAGAATGGCGGGACACCCTGATATTTCCAAAACGGTATCTCTTTTGTCCTGTAACGTTTGGTGGCCTTCTCTTAGGCAGGATGTTAAAGACTATGTTAATTCTTGCCCAGTCTGTCAGAGGCCTAAACCCTCTAGGACCTTGTCTCAGGGGTTATTGATGCCACCACCTATCCCTGGTAGGCCCTGGTCCCATCTTTCGATGGATTTTATTGTTGATCTTCCTCCCTCCCAGGGGAAGACAGTAATCTGGGTGGTGGTGGATAGGTTTAGCAAAATGAGTCACTTCATTCCTCTCCCACACCTCCCGCCAAAACCTTGGCAGAATTATTTATTTCTAATATTTCTAAGTTACATGGTTTCCCTGTTAATATTGTTTCGGATAGAGGGGTACAATTTGTCTCTCAATTCTGGAGAGCATTCTGCTCCTTGTTGGGAATCCATTTATCCTTCTCTACTGCTTATCACCCTCAGACCAAAGGACAAACAGAAAGGGTAAATCAATCACTTATAATAACGCAACACATTCTTCTACTGGTCAATCTGCATTTTTTATTGTTTATGGTTTACACGCCAAAGCATTTTCCTTTTCTGGTTCTTTGTCCCTGGTCCCTTCTGTCAACACTGCTATTGGTCACTTTGCTAAAATTTGGTCTGGGGTGCATAACTCTCTTTCCGCTGCTACAGCTGTTCAGAAGAGGGCGGCTGATAGGTCACGTAGGGAGGCTCCCAATTACCAGGTTCTAGATTCCGTCTGGTTGTCTACTAAGAACATTAAGATGAAGGTCCCTTCTCTTAAGCTGGGGCCTAAATTCATTGGTCCATATCCTATTGTTGAGATTATTAACCCCTTGTCTGTTCGCCTCAAGCTTCCTGACAACTTCAAGATTTCTAACACTTTTCATGTCTCCCTCCTTAATCCTGCTTCACATGTTCGCCAGTCTTCTGTTCCTCCTCCAGTATTGGTTGAGGGTCATCCAGAGTTTGAAGTCCAGGAGCTCCTTGATTCTCGGCGGGTACGGGGTAAGCTCCAGTATCTGGTGAAATGGAAGGGCTACGGTCCCGAGGAGAATTCTTGGGTTCCTGTTGGGGACATTAGTGCTGATCGCCTCAGGAGGCAATTCCATTCCAGGTTTCCTGGGAGGCCTGGGGGTCCCGTGGCCCCCCCTGGAGAGGGGGGTAATGTCAAGAACACTTACCCTGGTGGTCTAGTGGTGTGGCGGGGATGCCTCTTGCCGGCTTCCTCCCTAGTGTGCGCAATGCGCTATTTAAAGGCGCAGGCACGCTGATGTATGACGTCAGCGCGCAATGGCTTCCTGGGTCTTTACACCCAGGTCACGTCCATTACAGGGTGAGTGAGGTTTTTACTCATCCACCAAGATTATATATATATTTTTATTTAAACAATCCATTATAGGACTGTGCAGCTTTAAATTTTGTTGTAAATTTGTCAGCGCGCAATGGCGCCAAATTCAAAATATTTAAAGGGGCATTTGTTATTTTATGGTTGCCCGTGATAGGTTTTGTTCCTGGTGC
The DNA here is from genome assembly GCA_038501925.1 of Xenopus petersii. Lineage (NCBI taxonomy): Eukaryota > Metazoa > Chordata > Amphibia > Anura > Pipidae > Xenopus > Xenopus petersii. The sequence goes on from CM076680.1 coordinate 160,848,711, forward strand.
CTTGTACTTTGTGCTGTTAAGCTTCTAGTCTGTTTGATTCCTGTGTTTGACCCTGCCTGGCTGTTTTACTACTCTGATCTCTGGCACCTGACCCTTGCCTGTTATTTGACTCTGATTCTGCCTCATCCCATCTGATTGATCTCCCGGTTTTGACCCTTGCCTGCCTGACCTCGCTTTGAACGCTGCCTGCCCAGACCCGACCTGAATTGTTTACGCTGACTTTCTGCCTGCCTCGACCCAGCCTGATCTGACTACTCTATTCCCTCACGCCTTGTACTACGACCTTCTGTCCAAAGACTTTGCTCTACAGTCGTGCCCCTCTGCCTATCCAGAACTCTCATCTTGCACCTCTCGTTTAAGTCCAGGTGGCATCCAAGTAAGCCGAGGGCTCCTCCCGAGGCCCAAAGGCGGTCACACTACTGGTGAAGCACGAGCCGAGACCAGGGTGCCTGGTGTTTGTTCTGGTGTTGGGTGCCGACCGTTACAGATATTTAACAAGGTGACACTAATGTAGCACAATCTAAAAGCCAATTGGGGTTCGATTTTAGAATCAGGGATTTAAAAATAAAATACAGACAGGATTAATTTTCAATGCAAATGAAAAACAGCACAATAACTTAACAGAACAAAAACAGAACATAATTTTTTAAATTTATTTCAATTAAAATATTAAATGACAAAATAGTCACTGGCAAGTACATTCTATGCCAGGGTGTAGGGCTATTGCTCTCTCTTCATTGCTCCGCACAACCATTCATAGAGGAATTGGTCTGCAATTTACCAGGGGCAGCATAAAGCAGCTTTTAAGACCGAATTTCCATATTCATAAATGGACATTATAAACACTTTTGCGGAGCCCTATTTGTAATCTCGAATCTCTTTTCCAGTGTAGTCGGTCCAAGCTGTAACCTCTGTTGTGAGTTGTGTCTGCAAGGAAAGAAAGATGAGTTTAGTTTATTGGGTTTAATATTAGGCTGCTATTTCTATGGTCTTTTAAAACAATTTTATGAGATAAATATGTGTCATGGCAAACAGACAGTCAGCATTGGTTACACTGAGACACATGAAGATAATATAAGGCTGTTATTAGGGATGCACCGAATCCACTATTTTGGATTCGGCAGAACCCCCCAATCCTTTGTGAAAGATTTGGCTGAATACTGAACCGAATCCTAATTTGCGTATGCAAAAAGAAGGATTCGGCCTAATCCTGCTGAAAAAGGCCAAATCCCAAACCTAATCTTGGATTCGGTGCATCCCTTGTTGTTATAGTTCACTCACTATAAATAAGTATAACCAACTTGTGAGCACTTACTACTGAACTCGAACTCAGGATTCTGTTATTGCTAAACACAATTATCATCCCTGCTTATTCCTTTTCTGTGTTCTCTGCTTCTTCTTCTGTCTTCTCCTTCTCAGGAGATGGGGGAGTACAATGCGTATCTCTCCACTTTTGGCACACAAAATATAGTCCTTCAAAGTGATCTTGCCCACTTGAAATAATGCTCTTATTCTCTTCTTCTGGAGGCTAAAAACAGAATAATGTATGAGCAACGAGAAATAAAACAATGTGAACGGATAATTGATGGGCTCTTGCACTAAAATGCTCTATATAGCCCTAACCCCATTTTCTTTAGAGAGGGTTACAACATTATAAACACTTACTGGTGTGACAGGCAGCTCCGTTGTACCACCTTCTAATGCCAGCCAGTCAGTTGACTCAAAGAATGGGTGGTCCTTGATGCAATGAACAAAATCGTGCCTTTTGATGGGATCATTACACAGTAGCTGTAAATACAAACGTCATTGTTAAGTACCATAAGCTTAATAACAGGTATAACTATTATAACGTGCACTGTCATGCACTGTAACTCTATATTCACCATCATCAGAATGTCTTTTTCCTCTGGGCTTAAGTTCCGTGGGCATTTGAAGTTGTTTGTCCACCAGGAGAAGGCTGGCTTCCTCCCAGTAAGCATCTCATGAAGTATAACTCCTAATGACCAGTAGTCCACTGTGGAATCATACTCTCCTCCATTGCTAATCTGCAGAAACAGAAAGAGTTGAGAATTACTTACCAAATCATTTAAATGACATAAAACAAAGGCTCAAGAGTAATCTCTGCATGCTGTATTTCCTACAAAAATATGAGCTAGAGTAATTGTATTGTCCTTACCTCCGGGGCCATGTATCCTATAGTACCAGCATAGCCTGCGGTAGTTTCATCCCCAAATACACCTTCTACAGCCAGGCCAAAATCAGCAATCCTGATATGACCGGCACTGTCAATCAAAATGTTTTCTGGTTTGAGGTCCCTGTAAAGAGACAATGTTAGATGTATCTGCCTGTAAATACAAAAACTGGCCACTGGGTATACAGGTATAGAAATATTGTTACCAACCGATGAATAATGCCACGGAAATGGAGAAAGGTCAGTCCGCACACTATTTCGGCAGCCAAGTTCCTATTTAAGGAGGACAGAAAGACGGTTAGTGAACAGTAAAATAAAGCTTAGGTTCTATGATAAAAGCTTGTTATTGTTATTCTAGAAATCTGGGCTTTTTATGCATCACGTGATATCTACATATGCTGCCCGTTACCTACCGTGCGGTTCCAATGTCGAGGGCACCGCTTCCTTCCAAGAGGTCTTCCAAGGTTCCTCCTGGAATGTACTCCATAATAAAGAAGATTTCTCCCTGTAACATAAACAGATACAGTAACTAAAATTGCTACTAACAGGTTCATCTCAAGATGTTACTGATTATCTACAGGCCTTGGACTCTTGGTAGGGAAGAGATCAATACAAATATTCGTACCTCAGTCTGAAAGGCAGCATACGAATGCACAAGGTACGGGCAGTCCTGTGCAGCTTCAAGAATTCGCCTCTCGCTCATCACTAAGGATGGATAGGCCGTCTTCTTTGCTATCGTTTTTATAGCAACACGTTGTCCTGTGACTTTGTCTCGGGCCAGAGAAACCTGAAAAAGTCATAAAAAAGACAGGTTGAACATTTAGGAGGTTATTTACTAATAGGGATGCACCAAATCCAGGATTCGGTTCGGGATTCGGCCAGGATTCAGCCTTTTTCAGCAGGATTCGGATTCGGCCGAATCCTTCTGCCTGGCCGAACCGAATCCGAATCCTAATTTGCATATGCAAATTAGGGGTGGGAGGGAAATTGCGTGACTTTTTGTCAGAAAACAAGGAAGTAAAAAAATGTTTTCCCCTTCCCACCCCTAATTTGCATATGCAAATTAGGGTTCAGATTCGGTTCGGTATTCGGCCGAATCTTTTGTGAAGGATTCGGGGGTTCGGCCGAATCCAAAAAAGTGGATTCGGTGCATCCCTATTTACTAAACCTCGATTTTCTGAATTTATTATACCCCGATGGTGCAAAAAGCACAAATCCGAAAACACGGCATCTCAAACCTGTCCAGGTCATGTATAAATCAATGGCAGATGTCCCTATCCCAATTCAAAGTTTTGAAGCCCAAAAAATTTGTACGATTCAGGTTTTTGCTTGATTTTATCATGTGTTTTCCTGACCCGACTTTTTCAAGCTATTTTATTGATAAATAAGATAAAATCGTGGATAGGAGTTTGGTCAAGCTCGGTTTAATAAAAATATGAGATACATTGGAGTTTTAGTAAATAACCCCATTAATGATAAAATTCAAGTATGCAAATCAGTAACTGCAAATGAAGGCGACTGTAAATATAACTAGTCATTGAAAGAACATGATATACCGTTCCAAAGCTGCCTGATCCCAGTTCTCTTGTGATAATGAACCTGTCGATGGAAACAGTGTCGGCAACTCCACCTTATTGGGTTTAAAAGAGAAAAAGACATGTTTTAGCAGAACCAATATACTCAATAAAAAAAGTTACTCAGAAAGGTAATAGGCTTGTAAAGTAGATATGCCAACCTCTTTTCTTTAGTATGTGTCCCTGTTTATAAACCACATGTTTCTCACACTCATCATCTTTCATTTCCATTTAAAATGTCCAATACCCTTTCACTTACCTGCTTTAGTCTCATCAGGGCATTGCCTCTCTTCACTCCCTGTCTTATCACCTTTGAATCTTTTCACTGTTTCTGCTTCAGAATCCTCTTCATCTGATCTGCTGCGCTTTTTTCCTTGTCTTGCCTGATTTGCCTTCAGAATATCATCTGAGGCTTTAGAATGCAGCTGTAAGTCAGGAGTTCTCACTTCTGAGGATTTTCTTCTCTTTCTCAAGACGACACTCTCTTCCTCACTGTATTCTTCAGCCTTCCTCTTTCTGCGAGAGTTGGTCCATTGGTTTTCTCTCATTTCCCCCACGCTCTGTTGTTCACTCATTTTCCGTGCATTTTTCTGGGTTGGTGAAGTGAAAACGGACACCAACTTTCCACGAAGGGTTCTTAGGAGACCAAAAACTTTTGCTCCAAACCCAGATTTTTTTGGTTCAGCTTCTTTGATTTCTTCATTCATGCTTGATTCATTTAATTTTCTTTTTTTTTGATGACATTGTTGTAGATATGTTTAAAAAGTTGTTTAAAATATTAAAAGATGTTTAAAAATGTTAAAAAAGTTTAAAAAGTTTAAAAAAGTTAAAATGTAAGATAATAAATCCAAAGATAAAACAAAGTAGATCTCTCTGCTCTATCCTCTTCAAACACTAAACAGCATCTGAGCTTCAGAAGGGTTGTGAGACTTTAAGCCTCCTGAATGTGATGATGTCATAATGGTAAGTGATGATGTCACAATGGTAAGTGATGATGTCATAATGGTAAGTGATGTCATAATGGTAAGTTATGATGTCATAATGGTACAATCTCTGATCACCTGACTTGCAATTGATGATGTCACAAAGGTACCTATACATCTTGAAACTGATGATGTCACAAATGTACCTATGCAACTGATAATTTCACAATGGTACCGATTCAAACTTTTTTTGCAAATTGTAAATCCATGACTGGTGGAAAAAATGTGCTCATCACTTTTTGTGATATTTAACAAGTTTAATAACAGAGCATCTTATAGTTACCTTCTAAACCAGCTTTAGGTGCATTTACTTTCAGTGATTGTTTCACCACAACATTTCTAGCTATTTATCTGTAGATTTATCTACAAGGGTAAAAAAGAACTCTTGTTGGTACTTTTTTTGATCCAATAGGTATTGCATCAAACAAATTAAAACTATATTTAAAGGCAAACAACCCCTTTAAAAGGATAGAGACAATCTGCATTTGGTTTTCATTTCTTATTTGTGTTTTTTTTTTAGTTATTTAGCTTTTTATTCAGTACCTCTTCAGTTTGCAATTTCAGCCCTGGTTGCTAGAAGATGGACATGTGGAACTTCGCTGGAAGAATCTGCGCCGAGTGGTAAGTATGGAGTATGGGGCATTTTCCCTGGGGGTAGTGATGTGCGGGTATCGGGTCGGCCTGCAAATCACTACCAGGGGGTAGTTAGCCTGGGGGTAGGAGGGAGGGAGGTCTACCTGGGGTGGGGGTAGGGTTTTTTTCCCCACAGGTTGATTTCTCCTTTAAAAAAAAACCCTACCCCCTAGTTATTCGAGACCGGAAGATTACTCCAACTGCGTATTTGCCGAAATTCCGATCTGCTTCCGGAGTTTACCGAAGAAAAGAAAATGGCTGCCGTGAACTCCCGAGGACAGAATCTGCACTGAGGAGTAAGTAAAAAGTTAGGGGCAACTGCCCTGGGTACCAGGTAGGCTGGGGGGGAGGGAGGGGGGGTTGGGGTAGCGGGTTTTTAAGGTTTGGGTTGAATTCTTCTTTAAGGTATGAAGATCCACAACGGAAAGATCCATTATGTGGAAAACACCCTGGTCCCGAGCATTCTGGATAACAGGTCTCATACCTGTAGAAAAATTTCTGACAAAGTTATGTACAGTAAAAATAATGATCCCTGAATCACCAGCAAGCAGCCTGCTTAATGCTTTCAATCCAGAGGTTAATAATACACTACAGTTAAGAGAAGTATATGGTACCTGAGCTCAAGAGGTGGACAAATTTGCTTATTGCTTTCTTACAGCTACAGAAAAAGAAATTCAAAAACAGAACTATGCCATAAATGTTATCTTATACAGCTAACTGAACTTACCCGATCTTTTCTTTTTAATTTCAGTATGGCTGCCCGGCACTCTGCTGAATTAGTTGGGAGAGGACATCTAAAGTCATGTGCCTTTGATGGATACCCTGTGGTGTCCTGTAATGTATTATATGGTCTCATTAACGCTCTTACACATAGAAAGATATGCACTTTAATGAAATATATTCGAAATAAATATATGGCAGCTAAGGTCATGTACATAAAGGAATGATGATTTAAAATATTTTGTGATTGTGCCTCTTTGAGCTATCATTGTGCCTTTATAAGGAAAAATATCCAATTAATGATCAAATTCATATATATTAGGGATCCACCAAAAACGTCCGAACCCCAGAATCCTTCGCAAAATATTCGGCCAAATCCTAATTTGTTTATGCAAATTAGGAGTGGGAAGGGGGGAAACATTTTTTATTTTTTTTTTTGTGACAAAATGAACGCGATTTCCCTCCCGCCCCTAATTTGCATATGCAAATTTGCATCCGGATTGAGTTCAGCCGAATCTGAATCATGCTGAAAAAGGCCGAAACCTGGCTGAATCCGGAAACGAATCCTGGATTTGGTGCATCCCTAACATATACTAAGACTGCATTGTGCTTTCAACCATTCAGTCATAGAGAAAGAGTGATTTAAAGCTCATTTTTGTGGGGGTACAAGTAATATTTCTCCATATCAACCAGTCATTTGCTTAATTTCAAAAGCAGAACCATTTTCAAAGATGATTACTGATTGGCCGCTAATAGTAACAGATGCTGTCAATGAATATTACACTAAAAAGCCAATTACTGATTGACAGCTAATGATAACTGCATTGCAAAAGTTATGCTCTGATTGGCTGTTCCGTTCCCAACAGTTGATTGGCTCATAACAGTTACTACAACAGAACATTGGAGAATTACATGGAAATAAGAAACGTTCTAAATACAATCAATAATCATAGGAATATTTACTGTCCCCAACAATTTGATTCTCTACATGCAGCTTTGTGTTAGTTATTATGAAAGACAGTTAACGCTAATATATTGTGAGGCACATTTATTAAAGGTCAAATTTCGAATACATGGAGATTTTTAAAACTCCCATGAACTCGAAATTCAACCAATCGAAAATTTATTATAAAAATCTAAAAATTTTTTAAGCTCTGGTCGAAAAGGATCGAACCTGAAAACTCAAATCAAATTCGGTTCGATTTTTTTTTTTCTCCGAAAAAATCTCTGTCAGGAAGGCTGCAAACAACTCCAAATTGATCCCTGGACCTCTCCCATTGACTTAAACAGCAATTCAGCTGGTTTTAGGTGGCGAATAGTCAAATTCAAGTATGAGTATGATAATATCGAAAATCAAATTGTTTGAAAAACTCTAATCGAATTTGAAAAACTCCCTAGTTGAATTTGACAGTTTTAACGTTTTGAATTTCGAATTAGAATTTTCAATTTGACCTTTGGTAAACCTGCCCCTGTCTAGGCACATAGTGAACACAAACTGATTGTCAATAAAACTCTGACTCCGACTCCTGCAGTGTCATATTGCCAAGAGAGGGTCACTGAAGACTAGCTTTTTTTATCTTTATTTTTGGAAATGGCAAGAATTAGCGGCACATTTATCAATATTCAAATTTTGAATTCATGTGAGGTTTTTTTTAACTTAAATGAATTTTACTCGAAATTCGAATATTCGATTCTTTTTATAGAAATCAAATATCAAATTCGAAGGGCCAGAGTATGATAAATCTTGAAAATCGAATTCAAATTTTTCAAAAACCTCGGATCGAGTTTGGATAATTCCCTAGTCGAATTTGACAGTTTTTATATAATAAAAAATTAGAAAATTTGTATTTTCAATTCGACCCTTGATAAATCTGCCCCTTAATTTTATTTGGAAAATAACTCATTTTTGTGAGATGAAGATCACATTAAAATGTGATAATTATGATTTTTACAATTACATTTCCCTTTAACAATGCAGCTTATATGTCACAAATGGTTTGGGCAAGTGATGACCAACACAGTATAGAAGAGGGAATGGCTTTTAAGAGGACAGCTCTAAAGATAAGCATTCTGAAAATTAGAATTTTTCGTTTTTTTTATGCTATGTGAAAAGGACAATAGTGTTCTGAGGTTTCCCAATAGACTACTGGATTCAGGGCTGTTTTGGAGCTCCTCTATTGAATCCACATCCTGGATGGTTAGTCATCAATTAAATTAGATAAATGCTACATTAGAGTCCTGCGCAGGTTTATTTTTTGGAACCCTTATTCGACCCGTATCCACAACCTGCATTCCACAACCTGGACCCGCAACCCACATTCTTACCTGCTTGGACCCGCTAACTGACCTGACCCGCAAGTACCTTATCCGCAACCCAGACCTGAGGCCTGCTGACCATCAAGAATCAGGAAGTGCTGTCGTAAACTGGAAGTGACATCATCGGAAGTAAAAAAAGGAGAAAAAATCGCTATTGAGAAGACCCACGTCCCGACCCTCAAACCCGCAGAACTGCTGACTCCGGTCTATACCTGCACCCGGAAATTCTACCCACAACCCGCAGGGTACCACAAGTTTTTTCGGGTAACCTGCGGGTACCCGACCCGCTGCAGGACTCTATGCTACATGGCTGCACTTAAATCAGTCCAGTCTGCAGGAGGCTAACTCTGTCCTTGTTAAACAAGCATCTTCAACATGCAGTTGTATGTATGTATGTATAACTTTTTGTGAAATGCTGTTAAGGAGCCCTATCGCTGTACAGCGGAATAAAAGTACAATATATATATATATATATATATATATATATATATATTAAAGTATACACGGGGAAGACAAATCACATAATATAGTGAATAAAGTACACCTATTGTAAAATAAAAGGATATTATAAGTCACGAGGAGTTCCATGACCATATAAAAGTACGAGGCCGAAGTCCGAGTTTTTATAAAGGTCATGGAACGGCAAGGTGACTTCTAATATCCTTTTATTTTACAATAGGGGTCCTTTATTCACTATATTATGTGATTTGTCTACCCCATGTATATTTTTATATACATTGTACTTTTATGCACTATACAGCGCTCATATTCTAACCTATTCTAATCTAATATTTTCCAACAAGGGGTACTTTATTTATTATAATACACAAGTTTTAGGGAGTCATGTGACAAAAATGACATCACTACTCACCGTTTATAATTGATGGCATAAGTAGTCACCTTTAAAAGGATATAATACACAAAAGCTATGAATATCTTGTAAATTATATCCTAATAAACGGTGAGTTCTGATGTCATCAGTTATAAACGGTGAGTTCTGATGTCATTTTTGTCACATGACTCGCTGAAATGTGTGTATTATAATAAATAAACTACCCCCAGTTGCAAAATATGAGGACAAATTGGAGATGAAAAAGTGCACATAGTCAGTAGGCCCAGGGCATGGCTAATGTTCTAGTGCTCCAAAAGGTAGACTCTTAGTTTTTTATTGAAGACATTGAGAGAGGGTTCTTTACGGAGGAATTCAGGGATGGAATTCCAGAGATAAGGATCAGCAATATTTTGAGACGAGAGGTGTCTTATGTAGTTTTTTCCTTTGAGTTTTATAAACAGTATATATATATATATATATATATATATATATATATATATATATATATATATATATATATATATATATATAGCCTTGAGAAAGGCTTGAGTGCAAGCCGAAACGTTACTTATATTGAAATAAACACCATTTTTGATTTTGATAAGTCCTGTGAGTGCGAGCTTCTTCACTTGGCCTGGCTCCTACAAATATTAGATTAAGTAAGTTGGGTCTGGCTTATAGAATCTGCTGGTGGTGTCAATTTGAAAGGGCACTTAGCTTCCCACAGACGGCAGCTAGGAGCTATTGACCTGAAATGTTATTCCGGATAGTGCAATATGATCTGTGTGTGCTGCTCAGGAGGCTATAAATGCACAGCTCATGAAAAAAATATTGCAGCAAAGTAATGCAAAGTTAACCCCTTCATTCTTGGACTGGTTCAATCATTTTTTTTCCCAGTTTCTGAATTAAATTAAAGGAGATCTTTGGGACCATCAACATTACTAAAAATAGCTTGAATGATAGTTGTTAAGTTTGAATTTTTTTAACAGATATTGTCGGTTCCATACTGCTCATATCTCACTTCTCCCAAAGCTCTGAGCTGCGCTGCTAGCTTCCCAGCCTCCAGTATTCTCGGTGACTTCATCATCAGATGCCACCCTGCACAGCTTTCATCCTCCTTATCAACTGTCAGTTTTGAAATATAAACAAGGAGGGAGAGAACTGTACAGACTTGCACCCAGAGGCACAGCCTGCATCAGTCATTCAACCTTCTGGTGACCAGCTGGCCAGCATAAAACTGCTGCTTACAATAGGGATCAGATGTTTTTATTTTGTAAAAACTTATCAATTTACAATAATCATCAGCTCAGCTAAATCAAAACTGATTTTAAACTATTTACCACCAATAAGCAAAATATAGTCCATGAATCTTTGGCTTGGCTCAGCAGTATCTCCCACCACCAAACCCTCTTGGAGTCCTTCCTCTGTCCATAATTCCCAAAACAAACCTGGCAAAGTCTTTCCCTTTGTCCATGAAAAAGGTTTTCCTCCCTCCCCAACCACCACCTTCACCACCACAAACCCGACCACAAAGTCCAAAATTTGGCTTTCTATTAGTGGGCCATCACACCACCCTTCTCACATACACCCCCCCAACTCAGGACATATATATTGCTGAGCCAAAGAGCTTGCAGAACTTTTCCACTGAAAGGCATGAGTTGGTGTTATCACATTGTCTGTTTGAAAGAGAAACATGTCAGACATCACAGGCATTAGTATCATAAATACATCAGTATAAGTCACAGTTTCACACCTCTCTATTTGGATGCATTCAGACAGCTTTGCTTAACTTCTCTTTCCCTCAGGAAACCCAAATCAGCCACCACAGACTTCACTATTTGGTCTATAACAATATCCTCATGGCCAATGGACCTTCTGCAGCGGAACTGCCATAGGTGGTACCTCATCACAGATATTATTAGATACACTGTCCCTCTATCCAGGGGATGTGGGACAGACAGAACACCATAGGCCGCATCAGCATAGGACAGTTGTTTGATGTGGGGCACGTTGAGAGCCTCTGCCAGCCGATGTTTTAAAACTTTTGTCACAGGACAATCCACAAGAAAATGTTCTAGGGTCTCATTAGTGGAACAGCCCCATGGGCACTCCCTCTCTCTGATGTTCAAAAAGCTCACATTGCCTCGGACAAAAAGTCTTCCCTGAAGAGCCAGCCAGTTCAGATCAAAATACTTTGGGGGCACCCTTCTGTCATTGAGCCACCGGAGGCTCTGAGAAAGGACATCCCCCACACAGTCCTTCAAGGCCAAGGGGACAACAAAATAGCTTAATAGGATCCTCTGATAAATTTGTCTCCTTGTAACAGAACTCAGTTCCCCAATTCTAATGTCCCACTTTCTCAAAAGTTTTAGCCCGAGTCGAATATGCAGTGGGAGACAATTCCCGAGCACTCGGGCCTGCTTCACACTATCGCCAAGCAGCCAATCTCCTACCAGAGGCAATTCCCAATTCTTGATGCAACATTCCCACAGGGAATCAGTTCTTTGTCCCAGGCTCCCAAAGTTAAACTTCAAGAAAATGGATCCAAAGAAAGCCACTGGACATAACATGCCCAATCCTCCCTCTTTCCTCTGCAGGTAAGTAATGCCCCTTTTTACAGGATTCAGCCTGTTCCCCCAGATTAACTGGAAGAACAGGCTTTGGATCCAAGCATAGAGAGCTGCTGGCAGCGGATACACGTAGGAAACAAACAAAAAGATAGGGACCAGGTAAGTCTTCACGAGCTTCACCCTTTCTCTGTAGGACAGCTTCCACTGCTTCCAACGCTGTACCTTTGCATTTCCGGCATCCAACTTTTCTTCTCTATTTTGCCTACCATCATCTCCCTTCCCAAATTTGATTCCCAAAATTCTAACCTGAGTTTGGGCTGTTGAAAATTCCTGGAGTGGAAAAGCCGGCTCCGCGTCTAATGACCAAAAAGCTTGAGACTTATCCATGTTGACCAGAGACCCGGAGGCCTCTGAGTAACTTCTGATTTTCTCGGACAGCACTCTCGCATCTTCCGGACAAGAGACTGCTACCGTGACATCATCTGCATAGGCTACTGACCTGAGGGGCTGGCTACGGGGAACAGAGAGACCCTTAATTCCACTCACCTGTAAACGCCTTAGAAAAGGATTGATCGCAAAAACATACAGCAGAGGGCTTAAGGGACACCCCTGTCTTACCCCGGCCCCAACCTCAAAGTTTTCACCGCGCCACCCATTGATAAGTGGAAAGCTTACTGCCCCTTTGTACAAAGCTGAGAGCCATCTAATGAATGTTCCCGGGATGCCATACTTTGCCAAAACGGCCCACAGATACTCATGATCCACTCGATCAAAGGCCTTAGCCTGGTCCAGAGTTAGAAAGTAACACCCAGTATTTTGGACTTTGCATTGCTCCAAGGCTTCCCTAATAGTAAGGATCGCCCCAAAGATGCTCCGCCCTTTCACCGTGCAGAACTGGACAGGAGATAATAAAGTGCCTGAAAATGAACTCAATTTAGTAAAAAGTATCCGTGCAAGAAGCTTCCTATCAGTGTTGAGAAGGGAAATTGGCCTCCAATTCTCAACATGCTTTGGATCCTTGCCTTTTGACAGCAGGATCAAGGAAGATTCTCTCATAGAGGGGGGTAAGATACCCCCTTCCAGGCAGTCTCTAAAAACCTCTACGAGAACCGGAGCCAGCTGATCTTTAAACTTCTTATAAAATTCGTCTGTAAGGCCGTCTGGTCCTGGAGCCTTCTTTTTGGCGAGGCAGTCGATGGCAGCTTTGACTTCATCCTCCGTGATCTCAGCTGTCAAAGGCTCAAAGTCCAAATTAGTTACATCAGGCCCTGGGGTTGCCTCCAGGAAGGATGAAGTCCTCCCCTTATCCAAAGCCTTAGCCCGGAACAGAGAACCGTAGAAGTCTTTCACTATCCCAAGGATGCCCTCCCTTGATGTTTGTAACTCACCCTTGGGATTGATCAGACTGGTGACAAGTTTTTGCCCAACATTCTCTTTGCAGTTTAAAAAGGGGTCCGGTGAGTGAAAACTCCCATAATCCCTTTCCTGCACAAGAGATTTGTACCGGCTGTACTGACATTCTCTGATCTGGGCCTTCAGCTGGACAATTTTTGACCCCTCCACCCCATCCGAAATAGAGGACTCCAACTTCTTTAAAAGAGTCAGGTACTTCTTATACCTATTTCCCTCCTTACGTACAGATAGCTAACGGAAGAAGGTCCGGAATGAGAATTTGGCATCCTCCCACCATGATGACACAGAGTTGTAAAAATCGACTCTGGTGGCAAAGAAGAGCCTCAAAAGACTGTTGAACTGACTCACCCTCCAGGGAATCCACACTCAGCCGCCACAGACCCTTACCCTTCACTGGAATAGATGAGGATCCCTCTGTAAAAGAGAGTGTCAAGTGATCAGAGTACTCAACCCCAACTTCCTTCACATTAGTGAACTCCTCACCAGCCCTGACAAAAGCCATATCTAGACGGCTGCTTCTTTCTGCACATCTATAGGTATGTGACGCCTTCCGGCCACCCCAGGTTGCAACATCAACCAGACCAGCCTGCTGAATAAGCATGTTTAAATAATAACTTTCTGATTTTCTCATTTTACAAGAACGATCTCCTGGTCCAAGGACCTGGTTGAAATCACCAGCCAGGATGACTGGAAGGGAAGTGTGCAGAAAAGGTCTCACTTCAACTAGCAGGGCCCTCCTGGCTGCCATCGACTGCGGCCCATAGATGTTTATAAGACGGAAACGATTTCCACTTATCGTGACATCCAGTAGCAAACAACGGCCCACCTGGATCTCAAGCAAACGGTGTACTGTAATATTGAGGTCACCCCGAAACAGTATTGCTACTCCCCCACATGGTTCCTCTGCTATAGACCAGAAGGAAGGTCCATGTCGCCAATCAGCTCTTGCCTTTCTAAGATCTGCCTGGGTAGTGAGTAGGGTTTCCTGAAGGAAAAAAACCTCAGCATCTGAGTTTGCTAAACTTTCAAATGCAATGAATCTTGTACAAGGCAATCTCACACTGCAAACATTAGAGGTCAAGAATCTTATTGTAGGATGCCCCATCATGAATGCTTGTGAGGATGTTTTTTCTTACCCAAACCTACAGCCTCCTCCCCATATCGCTTGACTTGAGGACCACAGCAAGATCTCATTCCATCCTCAAGACAAACACTCTCTCCGTCCTGATCACTGGAATGTTTTGCACCTACACCTTTCTTCCTGACAGTCTGGTCACTCCCTTCCCTTCCTCTTTTTTTTAAAGGGAGTTGGATTGCCATTTCTTCTGTATTTCCCTGTTCTAGTTCGCTCTCTTCTTCTCTCTCTATTTTCTCTAGTTCCTCCTGCTCCTCTCTTTCAGCTCTGTCTCCCCAGGTCTCAGACTCCTTCTCCAAAACCACAAATTTGTTTTTGGTGGTAATTAAGAATGACGTAGCAGAACCTTCCCCTGGGTCTAACAAGTCAGCCTGCATTTTGGTTTTATTTTTTGTGTTGGCTGTCTGCCAGCCATTCTCATCCTTTTTACCTTCCTTGTTGGTATTGCTCCTCACTGCTTTCCCCCTTATCTCTCTGACTTGTTTTGGGTTCTCCTTTCTGCTTGTTCTTACTGCTTTCCCAATTATCTCTCTGACTGGTTTTGGGTTCTCCTTTCTGTCTGGTTTTGGGTTCTCCTTTCTGTTTGTTCTCATTGTTTTCTCCACAGGTTTCTTTGGAACAGTACTACTCTGTGAGTCCCTCACTTCTGTTTCACTTTCCTCACTGGTCTCTCTTTCTGGTGTTACAAAATCCTTCCTCATCTCCTTGTCAATCTCTGGGAAAAGGGTGACTATATTATGGTAGGCTTATGGTAGGCCTCAGGGCAACTCCTATGCACGTGTCCCATTCGATTACAGAGATTGCACCTGACATTTACACATGCATCTGCAACATGACCAATTGCATTACATAGGGCGCACCTCAGGACTGCACATGACCTGGCCCAATGGTTACTTGCTCCACATTTATAGCACCTACGGGGCTGCCCAGCATAAAAACAGGTACCTCGTTCTTTCCCAATGAAAAAAGAATTGGGCAGGTGCTGTGGAACGTTACCTAAGATGTTCAACTTAACCTGGGTTTTCCAGACTCCTGCCCAAACCCCATCCTCATCAAAAACCTTAACTAGAGGTGTAAGGACTGTACATTGCCTGCGCAACCATATGAGAATGTCTTCCTGAGGAATGGCGTCATTCTTTGTTACAATTGTGATGTTTTTTGTCTCAGGCTTTGTCATAGGGATTACCACAAATTGTTCCCAATTTTGGTTACCTGCCCTTTTTTGCATATTATAGATAAGCCAAAAATTTTCAAGTGCTTCCTGAAGCTTAAAAGTGACATCAAAATCAGTTTCAGTTTGTGCTATAACAGCTGATAAATCCCCAGGCCTGAAACCCATACTATCCAGTATGACTGTTCTTACAAGAAACCTTCTAGATGGGACTTGTTCTTTCTCTCCATCCCATTTAATTTTTACCCAATGTTTCCTCTTAAAGGGTTGGTTATCATGGGACACGTCTGGGGTTGCAAAGAGCCTTCGCTTTCCCCAAAAACTGTTTGCAGTTTCATCCACCCCTCCTACCTGAATAGATTCTACCTCCACTCTCTGCTGTACCTGATCTGACTGACTCTCTATATGACCAACTTGCTCCACCTCTACCCCTGCCTCCTGAGTCACAGACTCTTCCGCTGCATTCTCTTCAGGCTGCACAAACGCACTCTCTCTCACTTCTGTTTGCTCAGCCGCACTCTCTCTCACTTCTGCCTCTTCAGCTTGACTCTCTCTCTCACTTCCATCTGCTCACACTCATTCCCATCTGTGACAGGTGTCACACTCTCAGCCACACTCTCAGCCACTTCATTCTGCACACACAAAAGAGATTCTTGAGCCGCCACTTCCATTTTGTCTTCAGATTCTGGGCCACTCTCAGCTGCTTTATGGGAGACCTTCTTGCCCTCTGTTTGGTTCCGGCGCCGGACATTTGGATCTTCTGATGGTCTCACTGCTGCTTTAGGCAACTCTGGAAAGTCCTGATCAGATGAAATTTCATAGGCGACTTGAGACGAATCCTCATACTGTAGCTTAGGTCGTGCTGGTTTGTGGCAGATTCACCTTGAAGCTTTTCTGTTCTTTTTTCTTCTTTTCCTGCTCCTGAATCTCAAAAGTCATGTTCTGCCAATTGACACTGTCACTTGGTCGTTGCTGCTACCGACGGGGAGGCAATGGTTTTGCAAACTCTGGTTCACTTTCAGAAGTGGCCGGACTGTTGGAGGTACTGGATCGGGTCTGGCACCACCCAGTATCAGGATGTGGATACGCTGCTTTATAACCAGAACGCATTGACTCAAACCTTTGCTTGTTAGATAGATTTTTTTCCACTGCCCGACTTTCCCATACAGTTGGTTTATTCTCTGGTCAATGCTGCTCATTTCATCAAACAAACTGTCTTTCTTTCTCCTGTTAAGCTCAGTTTCCTTCCCATCAGAAAAGGATACGAGGTTATTCAGACACTTTATGAATATCTGCAGTTTTTTCTTTTCATTTTGTAATGTTTGCAGCTCCTTTAAGGCTTCTGCAACCTCCTCTGCAGTGATTGGCTTGTCTTTGCCTTTAATCTTGCCTTTGCATGGAATGGCTCCTTTGCTTGGCTTTGCCACTGTTGCTTTAAATGTTGTCTCCTCCCCCTTCTTCCTCACAAGCTGTTCCTCCTGCACATTCTCTCCCCCTGGTGATTGAGCTGTAACATTGGCTGCACCTGCACAGGTGAGAGGCTCAGTTTGACTGACAGGAGCCTTTGTGGTGTCATTGCCAACGCCCCCCAACTCCTTGTGCAGTGTTTGCCGGCGCCATCTTGGATTCCCCATGCTGAGACTGCAGGTCTGCTGCAACTGTCAGTTCACTTGGCTTCCCAGACTCCCCCAGCTCCACAACACAGACACCTCCCTCCCCAGGGGCCACAGACTCCAACTCCATGTGCATCACAGGGTCTGACAGGGGGGGATCACTGTGTGTTTGGGGTGCAATAAACTTGTGCATTTTATCAGCAGGTTTGTCAGATGTTTCTTTCTTTTGCAGGGTTTTACTTTCAGTGTCAGTGCATTTACTTTCCTCACTCACTGCTGTAACCTGCAGCTGCTGCTGTTTATTCTCTGCACACACAGGGTCACATTCAGGCTTTTGCTCTTTCTTCTTACCTTGTTTCCCTGGGTGTAATGCAGGATTCAGCTTGGATTCTTCCTGGGGGGGGTTTCTCAGTGGGAGCCCCACGCCGGCTTCGAACTTCCTAGGCCCGAGCCACTTGCACATTCCTTTGTTTTTGTTTTCTGATCTCAGCCAGACTTTTCTCCATCTCCTCATCACTGCTGTTTCTCCTTGATCTGGGGGTTCCCAAAGAAGAGGAGAGTAGCTTTGGCCTTGTATGTTCAACCGGAAGGCTAGGCCCCAAAGCCTGGGCCTTGCTTTGTCTGGTAGCCTGACCAGCCCTATCAGGGCCTGGGCTTGTTCCGGACATTGCAGAGCTCTCTGACACACGAATGCTTGCAATGAGGATCAGATAGGAATTTTTTTATTTACATAGATTATAAAAAACCCTTTTACAAAATAATACACACCTTCAAATTACTAGCATGATGCAAACTCTAATTAATGAGAGTCCATTTGTGACAGTTCATGTAGTATGTGACACCAAACCACCCAATCCACCCTCCAGAGGATAGTCAGAATCCATTGTCCAAACTCTGTCCATACTGACATCCTCCCCTCCCTATAATAAAGGACATTCATATTCAAGTCCAGAGTCTGCTTGAAATGTCCTCGTTACACACTCCCTCCACCCTAGCCCCGTCCCCCACCCAAAACAAAGGACCCCCAAGGACAAAACAAAGCAGGCAGTAATTCTCCTCCAAGGTGTACATAATAAAATAATAAACATTGAACAAAACGGCAGGTTTAAACTAAACATTAGAATATGAAATCCCTCCATGAAGAAATATTGGATGAGGATTTCGATCTTTCCATCTGTCTTATAAAACATAACTCTCTGAGTATAAATGACACTATCCTCTCTGCACTCATATCCATACCAAAAGTGTATTTGCAACGACCCTGCCAAAGGTGATATTTGTAGGCAGTAATAATGAGGTACACTGTCTCCCTTTGATATGAAAGGTCTCTTGCCAAAACACCATATGCAAGTTCAGAATAGTTAAGGGAACTTAAAGATGGGGCAGATATGGCCTGGGAAACTTGATGAAGGACATTGCTTGCCATGGGACACTGCAAAAGAAAATGCTCCTGGGTCTCCTCCACACCACACCCCCAGGGACAATTTTTATCTACTGCAGACAGGTATTTCACATTCCCCCTAACAAAGAGCCTTCCCTGAAGAGAGAGCCATGCCAGATCAAAAAACTTTGGGGGTAATCTCTTACTGTTTAGGTAACGCAGGCTCTCCACAAGAGTTCCCCCTACACAGTCCTTTAAGGCCATTGGAACAGCAAAATAGACACTCAACACGCTCTTATAAAGATCACGTCTGGAGGCTGTGCCAAGTTCGCCTATCCTAATGTCCCAAACTCTTAAAAGCTTCAGTGCGGCAACAAAGTGCAGTGGGAGTTGACCATGTCGCACCCGCACCAACTTCACCCTATCGCCTTGTAACCATTGCCCTATAAAAGAGGATGCCCAGGCCCTGACACTGTTTTCCCACGGAACATCAGTTCTTTGGCCCAGATTCCCAAAATTAAATTTCAAGAAAATTGTGCCAAAGAAGGCCACAGGACATAACATGCCCAGCCCACCCTCTTTAGTCCGCAGGTAAGTGATCCCTCTTTTGACATGATTCAGCTTGTTCCCCCAAAGGAGCTGAAAGAACAAGCTGTGGATCCTTACATAGAAAGCTTTTGGCAAGGGGTAAACATAAGACACATACAGGAGGATAGGAACCAGGTAAGCTTTGATGAGCTTCACTCTTTCTCTATAGGACAGCTTCCAGTTTTTCCATCGCTGTATCCTTAAGTCGACAGCATCCAGTTTTGACTCCCAATTTAACCTGGCATTATCACCCCTCCCGAATTTGACCCCTAGAATCTTTATTTCACCGGAGGCATGCTGGAAATCAGGGAGCGGAAAATCCGGCTCACCATCCAAGGTCCAGAAAGCTTCCGACTTATCAGCGTTGACCAGAGAGCCTGAGGCCTCTGAGTAACTTTCGATAACCCTGGCCAACATCCCAACTTCTTCAGGACGGGAGATGACAACCGAGACATCGTCCGCGTAGGCTACCGACTTCAGGGGCAGGTAACAGGGGACCTGGAAACCCTCCAAATCCAAAGCCTGAACTCCACGAAGAAATGGGTCAATCGCAAAGACATATAGCAGTGGACTAAGAGGGCAACCCTGGCGTACCCCAGCCTCAACCCCGAAGGTTTCACCACACCACCCATTGACAAGTGGGAAGCTTTCTCCCTCCTTATACAAAACAGAAAGCCAATCAACAAATTGGTCCGGGATGCCATACTTACGCAAGGTCGCCCACAGATAATCATGATCCACCCTATCAAAAGCCTTAGCTTGGTCAAGACCTACCACATACTTCCCCTTATTTTGGGCTTTACATGTTTCGAGCACTTCTCGTACAGACAAGACTGCCCCAAAGATGCTCCGCCCTTTCACCGTGCAGAACTGCTCACGGGACAATAAGGTGCCTGAAAATAAAACAAGCCTAGAAAAAAAAACCTTTGCCAAAAGCTTCCTATCGGTGTTCAAGAGGGCAATTGGCCTCCAGTTCTTGACATCTGTAGGATCCTTGCCCTTGGATAATAACACCAAAGAGGAGATTCTCATGGAGGGAGGCAAAATGCCTCTTCCCAGGCAGTCTTTAAAGACCTCCACAAGAATCGGGGTCAAAAGGTTCTTAAAAGTTCTATAGAATTCAGCTGTTAGGCCATCTGGACCTGGGGCTTTCTTTAATTTTAGCTGCTCAATTGCCTTTTTGACCTCTTCCTCTGTGATGTCCTCAATCAAGGGTGAAAAATCCAAATTTTTCAGGTCTGGACCTGGGGTTCCCTCCAGAAAAGCTTTCATCCTTCCCCTATCCAAAACCTTACTTCCGAACAAACTAGCATAGTAGGTTTGAACAACTCGCAGGATCCCACCCTTAGATTTCTGAACTATACCCTGAGAGTCCTTCAAACCAACAATCAACTTCCTCGTCATAGCTTCTCTGCAATTCCGAAAGGGATCTGGGCAATGAAATCCCCCATAATCCCTCTCCAGAACCAAGGACCTGTAACGACTATACTGATGCCGTTTGATCTGAAGCTTTAGTCTGGAAACTTTCTCCCCAACCACCCTGTCCGAAATTAAGGATTCAAGCTTTCTTCGTAGGGCAAGGTACTTTTTATACTTGTTTCCCTCCCTTATAACAGATAGTCTGCGGAAGAAGGTGCGGAATGACTTCTTGGCCTCCTCCCACCACTGCGACATTGAGTCGAAAAACACAATCTTTGTTAACTCACACTGAAGGAGTGCCTCAAAGGAGTGCTGCACTGACTCGCTCTCCAGGGTATCTGAACTCAATCTCCATAACCCCCTACCTTTGGTTGGAACTGAGGAGACACCCAGCAAAAAAGATAAGGCAAGGTGGTCAGAGTAATCAACCAAGATTTCCTCAGTCTGCGTAAAGATCTCCTCCTTTCGAACAAAAGCCATGTCAATCCTGCTGCTTCGACCTGCACAATGGTAAGTATGCTTTGACATCCGACCACCATGGGTAAAGACATCAACCAAGTCTGCTTGCTCAAGTATGTTTTTAAGAAAATTACTTTCATATTTGTCAAAGGAAAGCCTTAATCTATCTTCTGCTCTAAGGACCTGTTTGAAGTCACCAGCCATGATGACTGAAGTGGAGGTATGGAGATATGGCTGAATTTCCCTCAAAAGGTTTTTTCTCCCATGCCCAGACTGAGGCCCATAAACATTAATAAGTCTCAGTCTGCGTCCTGCAACAGAGACGTCTAATAGAAGACACCTGCCTACTTCCACCTCTATAAGGCGGTGCACAAATATTCCAGAAAAGCCTTTAAACAAAATACCAACACCACCCCCAGGTTCTGCAGCAATTGAAAAAAAAGCTGGACCCCAAAGCCAATCTTTTGATGCTTTCTTGATATCTGCAGTGGTAGTCAGTCTGGTCTCTTGCAAGAAGATGATGTCAGCTGAGGTGTGGCTTAAGGCTTCAAAGGCTTGATATCTTGTACTGGCCACTTTGATGCTTGCAACATTTGTTGAAATAAACCTGAGGGGGCAAGAAGCCATAGTTAAGTGTTATTAATTTTTTTGTGCCTCCTCCTCCTTCTACTCCTTCTCTCATCCTGACTATCATCTTGATCACCAAATCTTTTAATCTGTGTACCAGATGGGATTGGATCATCATCTCCTAACGATATCATCTCACTTGCATCATCAGATAAAGCCTTATCATCTTCCCTGAACTCAACCGAGACAATTTTCCTGCAGACTTGCAATTTGTTACATTCCATTTCAGACCCTGAAACAACTTCCTCCTTTCCCTTACTGTCAGTATCGCCTTCAGCACCACTATCTGTACCCACATCAGCCTGACCATGACACTGTTTCACACTTTGTTTGTCTTCCATATCTATCCTTTCCAGTTCATCTTGCTCTTCCATAGCATCTGCCCAAGATTTTTTCTCTGCCAAAAGTTTAAATTTGTTTTCTAGGCTGATTTGCATAGGTGGAATGTATTTTGGAGGGGACTGCTTTCCTGAAAGGTCTTTGTTCTTTATTACTGTCCAATCTTGTGAGAAAGGGGACTTACTTAGTCTTACTGGTGGAATTGCCTTATCTGCTGGTTCACAATTTCCCTTTCCAGACTGTGCACGAGGTTTCTGTCTCTGGGGAAGAGGCTGTATTCCCAAAGGCTGAATGATGGGGGCCTCTATTATAGAAACTGGCAACTCATTTTTTTCTCCCTGAGACAAAGAGGAAACAGTAAGGGGAACAGAATCTCCTGCATCTCTTGCCACAGCTGACTGATCTTTTACCGTATCATGAGGCTGAGAAGGGGGAATGACCGATGGTTGTGAATCAGACTGGAAATAATCCATCTCATCCCTTATCTCTTCCAACAAATCCTTTGCCATCTCTTCCTCTAACTGAGGGCAACTCTCCATTATGTTATGAAGAGCCTCTGGACAAGCCCTGTGTGAGTGGCCATAGCTTTCACACAAGTTACATTTCACATCATTGCAATCTTTCCCGTTGTGTCCTACATCACCACATAGTGAACACTTGACCACTGCACAGGCACTTGCCCGATGTCAGTAAGAACCACATTTGAAACAGGCCCTTGGCTGACCCGGATAAAAAACCACCCCTCGCTCACTACCAATGAAGACAGAGTTTGGAAGATGCTGCGGCACATTATACCTCATGTACAATTCCACATTAGTACACCACCCACCTGACCAATATCCATTATTATCAATGTCCTTCTTCAAAGGGGTAAGCACCTTACAATGACGTCTAAGCCATATTAGAATATCCTCGGGTGGGACACAATCATTCTTAAACAAAATGGTGACTTTCTTTGTCTCAGGTTTAGTGATTGAGATGACTCTAAAGCTTTCCCACAGGCCTGAATGTTTAAAGCTGTCATAATCCTGCCAAAAAAATTCCAGGGCTTGTGATGTTTTGAACACAATGTCATATTCGGTGTCAGAAAACTTTATATAAGCCCTGACGCCTGCAGGTGTTAAAGTACTTTGCTTAAGCAGCATCTCCTTGGCTATCACATCTCTAGAAGGCATTTGTTCCTTATCACCCTGCCACCTAAGTCTAATCACATTCTTCTGCTTGAAAACTGGCCCAGTGATATTGTTTTGCACCCCAGGCACCCTCACCCTATTCAGTGGCCTATTCCAAGCATTTGGTGGAGGTGGTGGGGGCACATTTCTGCTGCCTGCACTTTCTGAAGGAATTGACTGCTGACCATTTGGTCTCCTTACAGAGGAAGAAACAGGTGCAGAGACAGAACTTGGCTGTGCGGAGGGCACTGTAGGCAGAGGATTCTGAGAAACAGCTGGAGTAGTTAAAGGGGAAGTTGTTATTGGAGAAACTGTAAGGGCTGGGGAAAAGTTTGAGGCTATAGAAGAAGTGGTGAGTACAGCAGAAGAAGATGGAATAGAAATTAAAGCGGCAGTACTTAAAGGGGTGGTACAAGGAACAGGTTGTATCACATCGGCCAATGAATTAGCATCACCAAGCACAGATTCCACACACTGCCTTGCAACACTTTCACAGATGTCTCCACCACCGCACTCCATATCATCACTTGCATTCACACAGTCTGCTCCAGCCTCCACTCCATCCACTCCATCCTTCCCAGACTCTCCCACACCAGCAGCTGCCGTCAATTCCTGCTCACTCAGCTGCCCATGCCCCAGTGCCAAGGACATTGGGGCACTCTGCACAACTGCACAAGTCTCTGTATTATTGGCTGATGGTTGAGTGAAGGTCTCGTTGGATGCTGAGGGCTGATGGACACAGTCATTCTGGGAAGTAGAGGGAAGGGAGGGAAAATCCTGTTCTGAGAAAACAAAGCTTTCCTCTTCCTTATGAGCAGATTGGCTTCTCTTTCCCATTTTATCTTCTATATTATTTGCCTCATCCAAGCTGAAGATAAAATTGGGCGCATGTATCTGAGCAACAACTGATTTCTTTGGTTTCAGCTGGCCAATCCTTCTAGTCTCCTTGTCACTATCAGAAGTAGATGAAGCAGATGCAATTTGCCTCATGGACCTGTATTTAGCCGGCTGTTTAAGAGCTTGCCGAGAGTCCTCAAACCTTCTCCTGTTTGTATAGACTTCAGAAAGGGGACCAATTTTTTTATAATTCTGCAAAATCTGTTTTTCTAAGGTTCTGAACTCTTCATTTATTTTGTTGACTTTTGCTAAATAAAAGTCTTGCTTCTCCACATCAGCAGTTGAATAGTTATAAAATGCTTTTTGCAATTCAACTTTAAATTTTTTTCTCTGCAGCTCCTGCTCATTTGCCAGTTTTATTAATTCAACCAGTTCATCAGTAGTAGGTGTTTGATCCTGGTTGTGACTTGAACCAGCATACTGTCCCTTTAAGAGGCTTTCTGCTTGGGGTTGTTCATTTATATAAGAACAATTGTTTCCCTCTGATGTGGGAGTACCAAGATGGCTGTTCCCTGTGAGACTCTTATGCATCTCTACAGAGGGAGTAGCAATATGGCTGCTGGAGTTTGTTCCCACTGACTCCCCTGACTCCACACCAGCTCCAGACACCACCCGCACCCCTGCACATGAGGCAGTTTTTGTTACCAGAGCATGGGGTGCTTGATGCCTCTCAGGGGAAGTTTTAGAAGCAGCCATTCCTCCCCCACAATCAGCCACTGGAGACTGCATGTCGGCCGCATGGTGCAAAGCAGCTGCTGCATATTCAGCCCCTGATTGTTTGCTGGGTTTGCTCTGTGCTGCCTCTCCACCCGCAAACTCACAGTCTTCCCCTGACACAGATTTCATAGAGGCAAAGAGATCAGGAGAAATAAAATGCTGACTGCTTTCCATTTTATGTTTTAAGACACAAATATCAGAACTGACATTTTGCACACAACCCTCCATGTTTGTCACAGATACAATTTCTGCTTTACTTTCCATTTGTCTTTCTTTACCAACAATCTCCTTCCTTCCCTCCCTCTCACTCATCACACACTTTACTTCCCTGTCAGGCGTTTTCACAGCACTGGCAGCTGCCTTTCCCAAATCCTCCATGTCTGTGGAAGAAATCCTTCCCAAGGAAACAGATCTTGATCTTCTTGCTGCTCCTTTCCTTTCACTCCCTGCTGCTTTACTCCTTGTCTGCACTGTCCTGGTGGATCTCACACCTTCCAGTGTAGGCCCCAAGGCCTGGGCCTCACGCTGGGGGTTTGCCCGCCCAGGCCTTGCATGGCCTGGGCTGACACTCTCCATTCCTCTGGTTCTATGAGAGCTCTCTGATGCACGACTGCTTTCACTGGGGATCAGATAGGATCTGTGCAGCCACTGGGACAGAATGCTCTGTTATACAGATAGCTTGAATCTCAGCCATAAAGCAGGGCAGGACTGCTGCTTACAATGGGGATCAGATAGGATCTGTGCAGCCACTGGGGCAGAATACTCTGTTATACAGATAGCTAGAATCTCAGCCACAAAGCAGAGCAGGACGGCTGCTTACAATGGACATTTTTATCCCCATATCCCAATTTTATTTTTTAGTTTATGTCGCCTGTAAAAAAAAAAAAAAAGTGGAAAGGAAAACAACAGAAAAAAAGAAAGGACTCCCAGGAAAGAAGATAAACATCAGCTTTTATTATTATCTGTATTACAGATGTGGAACAAGCTTGTCACCTTTTAAATACTTAAGTCAATGAGATTTTAAAACCTAAACCTCCTGGCAATAAAAAGACAAACTGGTTGATTAAAATTACCTCATAGTATTGATCTTTCCATTCAGGTCTCCAACTAAATTCCAGTCTGTCTTTCGTTGCTTGGTTGCTAGGGTCAGTGACTGGCAAATGTAATCTGCTGCTGGGTTACTATGTGTTATTAATACTTGAGCAAACAGTGGTCCTTTATTACATTATTCCCTATGTCGTTCAGCTTCCATGTCCATTTAACTTTCCAATATGAAAGGAAATAGTTACTACATTAGCTAGCCCCCCCATACCAACCTTAATGGGATTTCATTAATATACCTGTACTATGTAACATATTGACTGATTTTCCTGCTTCTAATCATGATGCAAGGCAGCACTCCTCTCTATTACGCTGAAGGGATACATATGTGTATTCTAGAGAAATGTACTGATAAATCATATCCTCTTTAAAGGAGAACTACAGCCTAACTAAAGAAGTAGCTCAAAATGTTGTACATTATGTTTTGTGCTTCTGTACCAGCCCAAGGCAAACACAGCCCTTTAGCAGTAAATCTGCGTCTCCAAAGATGCCCCAGTAGCTCCCCATCTTCTTTTCTGCTGATTCACTGCACATGCTCTGTGCTGCTGTCACTTACTGAGCTTAGGGACCCACTCACAATATACAGTACACATAGAATAGAAATGTCACAATATAAGGCTGATTAGTAATTAATACAGATAATTACTACATGGCAGCACAGAAACCAGTGCAATTAGCATCAGAATTTAATTATCAGCCCTGTAGCATCAGCTTATATTACAGGGGAACCTCATTTTCTGCTGGATAATTAGTGACGAGCCCTAAAGCTGGCCATAGACGCAAAGATCTGATCGTACGAATCGAGGATTCGTACGATTTTCGAACCGTGTGTGGAGAGTCCCGACATTTTTCGTCCGGCGGAGATCGGTCGTTTGGTCGATCGGACAGGTTAGAAAATTTCTGTCGGCTGCCGATATCTCTGTGTGTATTGCCGATCGTACGATTTTCAGTGGGAGACTGTCACTAGCTTTGGTTGGACATAGATATCGTACGATTGCTGTCAGGGGCAGAACATTGCTGATCTGTTGTCGGGAGATGGGAAAGTCCGATCGTACAATGATTTCTACGATCGGATCTTTGCATCTATGGCCAGCTTAAGCTTAGCTTCTCAACAGCTGCTCAGAGCCCACTGAGCATGTGAGTGTCACAGACACTTTCCAAGATGGTGACCCCCTGTGACAAGTTTGAAGTCCTGGATCATTGCTGCTATTGACAAGCTGAAACTTAAGGCTGGTGCAATAAGTTCAGTATATAAAATATGGCATTTTTAGCCACATTCATTTTTAGGGTCTAGTTCTCCTTTAAAAGCCTCTCCTCCCATCTGAATACCTCTGCTAGAATGTGATCCAGGCCTCTTGAGAACCTAGCAACAGCCCATGTCCCTGTCTCATCCTACATTACCTGCCCACGGCTGTGACAATATTGCCAAGAGCCGGCTTCTCCAAAACTACTTATTAATGTTGCTGCAATTTTATATGGTGCTGGATATTTCTAGCACTCTGAAGCCCTGCTCCCAACAGCTTCCAATCTAGGGTCGATCAGATAAACCACATTTAATTAAAGGGGTGGTTCACCTGTAAGTTAACTTTTAGTATGTTATAGAATGGCTAATTCTAAGCAACTTTATTTTATCTTTTTTATATATTTGTTATAGCTTTTACATTATTTGCCTTCTTCTTATGATTTTTTGCTCTGTAAGGCTACACATTTATTGTCAATGCTACTTTTTATTACTCATCTTTCTATTCAGGTCATCTATTTATATTCCAGTCTCTTTTTCAAATCAATAATTTGGGTGCTAGCAACCCTGTAAATGGATTACAGTGCAGAATTCTGCTGGAGCAGCACTATTAACTGATGCAATTTGGAAAAAACATGTTTTTCCATGACAGTATCCCTTTAACATCGGTAAAGTGTAAGACCAAAGTAAACGCAACATAACAAGTAGCTTTCCTGTAACCTCTGATAGCCACTAAAGACTGCAAACATATATAACCCCCCCTTTTATCTGAGGAGGGCAGGAGGTAGCCCTTGTGTCTCCACCCTTCCTAACTGGCTACCACACTACTACTACACCCATAATTAGCATCTTATACTCGTCTGGTTCCCTACCTCACCCTGTGATGGCGCCTTTGTTTCCCTGTTCCTGGATCACTCCCTAAGTGCATTCTGGAATTACATGATTACTATTGATAAAACACCTGGACCCGATGGAATACACCCAAGTCCCTTCAAGCAGCTACATTCCAGCCAGATCCCCATTTCCAATAGGGATGCGCCCAATCCACTATGTTGAATTTGGCCAAACCCCCAAATTCCTTGTGAAAGATTTGACAGAATACAGAACCTAATCCAAACCCAAATTTGCATATGCAAATGAGTGAATGGGAGGGGAAAAGAAAGCTTGTTTTGTGACAAAAAGTCACATGATTTTAAGGATTCTGTTTGGCCAGGCACAAGGATTCCACCGAATCTGAATCCTGCTGAAAAGGGCAGAATCCTGGATGCATCCCTAATTTCTAATATTTATAAACACCTGCATATCAACATCAGCAATGTTGGCAGCCAATTACAATATACATATTACATCTGAATATTGCTCACGGTGCAGAAGACTGGGGATCCCTGCCTTGGAACATTCCCAGTGGTTTCATCAGGTTGATCCAAAGAGAGCTTCTTCATTGCAAAGAGGCCTGTAAATGTAACCCCAGCAAAAACACTCCCCCTCTCCCAGGTATCAGAAGGAGAAAGGAACATAAAGTTTGAGTTTCAGCAGCCAAAACAGCAAGCGCTTGTACTAAAAGGTACTCTTTTGTTTGGTAGAAATGGCATCCAATGCTTTCTTTCCCATTTAGGTTTTAAAAGCATCATCCATTTTCTTCTCAACAGAAAATCCTTACACCGTACCTTGTACAGAAATATAAGGCCATCTGATAAATAAGCTTGCAATTATATTTTGTAAGTAGGACAGCGCCCCAAGGCACAGATAAAGAAATGCCTCCAGCCTGGGGTTTCTCATAGCAGATATTTAGATGTTTGTAATTTACACCTGGACTGAAATTGGCTGCAGAGGGTTTTCATAGAGTTATTATGGATAAAAGCCTTTTAAATGGAACAATTTGTTAGTGCTGTGCTACAAAGCTGCCGTAATTGCTGCCTTCAAATTAAAGGATAACCAAAACAAATTTGAATTTGTCTGGAAAGTGCCTCGAATCCAATGCAGCAGCCCAGTTTTTGCAAAGAAAACAAATGGCTTTGCCTTGGGTTATGATATGGATGGAGGAAATCCATGAGTTGATGGAACGCTAACAACAAAAAATGGCTACACAGCAGCTTGTTTATATGAACTATAGTAGTACTTATCTGTTATCTACTGTGTATCCTGTGCTTGAATGGCTGCCCCCATGGCTACACAGCAGCTTGTTTATATAAACTATAGTAGTACTTATCTGTTATCTACTGTGTATCCTGTGCTTGAATGGCTGTCCCCATGGCTACACAGCAGCTTGTTTATATAAACTATAGTAGTACTTATCTGTTATCTACTGTGTATCCTGTGCTTGAATGGCTGCCCCCATGGCTGCACAGCAGCTTGTTTATTTAAACTATAGTAGTGTTTCTATAGCAAACACATCAGTTTTAGCAGTGCAGGGCAACAATACATTATATTGTCATTCTTTTAAAGCACTTTCACTTTTTGGTGTTACTGTTACGTTAAGAAAAATTCTGCTATGAATAGGGCCCGGTATTGTACACAGGAAAATAGTTCACAGACCAAGACATATCAAAATCATAAGCGATATATATGTAGCCTTGAAGCAACCCTTCTGCAGTCATTCGGCGGATGTTTAGAGTACTTGTATCCAAAACTGCTTCTGGCCATTCATTGATTCCAAATATCATGCGCCTATCGACATAGGGGAACGTTTGAAGGTGGTGGGTTCTCCAGGGTTCCCACAGAGTCCTGCATGAATCGCTGCAGTGAACTTGCACCTAAAGAATCGGGTGCAGACATTATATTTACGCTGTAAGTGTTGTCAATAGGGCTTCGAATGCCTTCAGTGCAATTGTGTCCATCACTTATTTTCAGTTCTTTAAGGTTCTCTCCAGTGTCGGACTGAGGTGTCCAGGGCTGCTGACTGGGGCCCCCACCCGAATGCAAACGACACTTCTTCCAAATGCCACCTCACCACCACTGCAATTTATACACTATTCCTCCTTGTGGTCTTGATCTTGGGAAAGGGGAGCGTTAGGGTTGCTGCCTTATTTTCTGGATGAAAACGGGCAGGGTTCAGGTCTATGACATAGTGGGGGCGGGCCAGTGATGTCAGGGGGCGGGTTGGTGACATCAGGGGCAGGAGAGGTGGGTGATGTTTTAGCGATCAGTGATTGGTTGATCGCTGTGTCGTTCTCTTGAAGGTCCTGTCCTAATTTCCTAATTTTGAAATCCAGACAGGAACTTTTCACCCGGGCAGCCCTTCCAAAAACAGGGCTGAAATCTGGACAGGTGGAAACCCTAGGGAGCTTGGGTGCCAACAGTTCCTGGCGATGGGGGAGGCAACAGGCCTGGGTCAACATGGCCAACAGAGGCCGGGGCCCAATTTTTTCCCTGGTGTTCCGTAGGCCCAGTGTGCCCCTGGTTCTGTCAACAGGCCCAGACTTCCAAGCTGTAAAGGGCCCCAGAAGGGCTGCTGTAGGATGCCATAGACAGTGTTTATTGGGCCTTGTATAACAGAAATTGAGTGGGCTGAAAAAAGAGCTTGAGAGTCAAATGGCTGAGGTACATTATCCGGCTCATGTAACCGCTCCTCATTCCGCTTCCCTCACTACACGTGGCTCTCTGGCCCCAATTAGGATGATAAAGATGATTTCATGCTCGGATAACACTGGATTCTGCTGCTTGACATCATTTTCTGCTCATCGTACATTGCAACGTTATTTTATCATTTGCTGTAAACTCGGCAGCAGAGACGTAGGCTGTTTTGTCACATTGCAGGGAAGGAGCAGCCTACTGACAAACTGGGAATGAATCTGTAATTTTCCTGCAGAAAAACCATTGTGTTACTAGCAATCTTTATTGATGCACCATTGACCTATTACTCATCACTCCTAGGCCCAGTGGAGTTTACAATCTAATAATCCTACTAAAGACCCTAGCAACAGTTTTATGAGGTGCCTGCTTCTTTACAGAAACTGGGAGGAAATCAGCAGATCTAGAACGTAAAGGCCTTCTATTTTGTTCCAGTATGCTATCCACCGATTTAGAATGTAAACTCTACGGGTTATATGGAGCTTAATCTCTGTATATTTGTACTTATTGATTGTAACTAGGGATGCACCGAATCCACTATTTTGGGTTCGCCTGAACCCTCAAATCCTTCCCGAAAGATTCGGCCGAATACCGAATCCTAATTTCCATATGCAAATTAGGGGTGGGAAGGGAATTTGGATTCAGTTTGGCTGGGCAGAAGGATTCGGCCGAATCCGAATCCTGCTGGAAAAGGCCGAATCCGGAACCAAATCCTGCATTCGGTGCATCCCTAATTGTAACATTGTTCTCCCTGTGAATACTTTTCTATTCTGTAAAATCATACAGCGTTGTTTTATAAATAGAGTTATACATACATATATATATATATAAAAGCGGTCAGCACAAAGATCCAAAAGGTCCCCAATATTATATCATGTAAAGTCATTAAGTTGTGATTACAAAAGGTCATTCATTGGTTACAGAAATAAAGGTTATAATTCCCACCACCCTTCCTCCTAGAATGGGGCTTAGCCATATGAATCTCTTGGCGGCTGGAGCCCCGTCAATGAAGTGTAATAAACCAGTGGCTTGAATCAGCTTTCCAAAGTGGCTTTATTTTTCCAATAAACATCTCCTGCCAAATCCAGCTGATTGCAGTCATTACAGTGTAAATGTATTTGGAGCTGAAAGGTTACATTATGCAGATATGCTCTTTGTCTCTGTCCCACAATAGTTACATGATTGCTATTGCTAAAGCCATGGCACAGATTAACCCCCAACCAATGCACGTTTTTTTATAATGCTTGTGTTCCAAAAGGCTCCTAGTTTCCCTCTATTACTCTACTATTTAGCAGGAGAGCCCAACAGGACCATGGCTCACCGGTTTTACCCAGTGCCCTGGCAGCCAGTTTGACTGTGGCTGGGAGATCGAGTTAAACAACAGCTTACTGGCTTCATGTTTGATGCAGATGCCTACCTATTTTGAGACAATCTAGGACTCATTTACAATGCTTAGCACCCATAGGACTGCATTAAGTAGAGCTGTATTCACAAGGGTGGGCTGGGGGCAGCAGGTATATTTTATGTACTGCATATTTCATATATACAGTATATATAATATATATATATTTATTTATTGTGCCCCCAAATGTGTGCATAATTCAGATTTGCAAGTTAGGGATTGCTGGAATGCATAGGACCCCATATTTACTATCCACATTAAATACTGATCTGCGTTGCATTGAATTCACCATAAGGTGTAGGCTGCAAATACCCTGCGGAAATGCTCTGTAACTGAAGAGTACAATTTTGGTCCCCAGTTATGCTACAGTATATTACTTCCTACAGTGATGTCATAAATAACCTCTTGCATGTCATCATTTTTACTGCATTTTATTAGGGATTCACAAATCCACTATTTTGGATTCGGCCAAACCCCTGAATCCTTCTCAAAAGGAAATGAATACTGAATCCAAATCCTAATTTGCATATGCAAATTCAGATTTGGGACAGCCTGTCAGAAGGATTAACCCAATCCTGCTGAAAAAGACCGAATCCTGGATTCTGTGCATCCCTACATTTTATTCTCATTTAGAATTTTTTTTTCTGTGTAAATCAATCATAAGGACCATCAATTGCTCACTTTCCTTCTATCTAAAGCAGACCTTTAAAATATAACTGTTGTTGGTTGCCATGGGTTACTGCATGGGGCAAAACTATGACAGTTAGAAGCCTATTTATTAAACCTCAATTTTTTTTTCTGGTTGTGTTTTTTAAAGGGGAAAACTTGAATTTTTAGAGGAAAAAAAACCTTTTAGAGAATTATTATACCCCAAAGCTGCTAAAAATCCAAATCCGAAAATACTCCATCTCAAACCTGTCAAAGTCAATGGCAGATGTCCCTTTAACAATTGTAACATTTTTTTTTAATTTCAGGATTCTGCTGCTGTTTGTGCTGGTTTTCATTGGATAATCTGGTAAATATTTTGTGGCAACAATTCAATAAAGTTGAGTTTTCGGAGCATCAATTTGAATTGACGCAACGTTTATTTGTTGCAAAATTATTGGCAAATGAGTGCAATTCGTGGATGTGAGTTAGGTTGTCTCTGGTTTAATAAAAAAAAAAAATAGATAAATGCAAGTTTTAGTAAATAACCCCCTTACTGTATAATTTCATTTTGTGCCTTAAAGCTCATAATATTGCAAATCAATAAAAAAAGAGACAAAGAGCACCGTATATAATGTAAAGAGCAAACGCATTCCATTGGAACAGAGCTCATTCCTAGGCTGAATAGCCAGGGGTTCCAGTAATGGAGCAGACAAAAGAAGTCGGAGTCCACAGATATAATGGCCGCTACTTGCCTGCCCTCCGCTTGTCATCCTTGTGAAATTGCTGTGACAAGTATATTGTGTTTCACTTGATGCCTGAGCTAATGCAGCCATTTCTAACCTTTATCCAGTCTGAAAGTGAGAGCTTCCTGTGGGTTTCATTAGAATGATAAAGAGAGGGACCATTACATTTATTGTGTGATATACAGAGAAAAAGAAAGAGCCATTCCCCTCTATTAAGGGCTACTAAAAATATGTATATCATCCTGCTTGACAGTCTTGTTGTTTTCATGGTAGGAAATCAGCAGTGATGTCCAACTTTTGACCCAGTATGAGACTATCTGAGGGACTGTAATTTAGATAAAGTGTAATGTATGCTTTCCCAAGACCCAGAGCAAACCCCTAGTTTCCAGTCTCAGCTCACACTTCTAACTCTTACCAACCACCTTTCGCTTCAGTAGGAGCCCTCCCCTACTCAATGCCACCAGGTCTTAAAGTGAGAGCACCAAGGGGGAAGTTCTGGGCAGACAAGGGAACCATAACATATACAGAAAGGACGGGGAACAGAGAGTGCAGTAGTAGAACAGGTCGGGTCAGTACCAATCAGTACAGCATCAGGAGCCAGGAGTGAAGTCAGTAATATGGTACCAACTCAGGATCCAGAAGAGTGGTCAAACAGGCATGGGTTAGTTCAGGCAGCGATACTGCAAGGTCAAAAACAAGCATAGGAACAGAAAATCATACAAGAAGTGCAGTGTAGGGGTTTTTATAGCCAGACTAATGTCTTACATTGATCATTTGTGGCCAGATTGGCAACAGGTGAAACAAGCCAAGCCTACGTGCAATTACATGGAAAGCAATAGAAGTGAAGCAGGGCCTTAGCTGTCTGCTCACATAGCACAGTGGAAATGCAGACTGCAGAGATACACCAGGTCCCCAGTTCAACTCCAGGTTGTTATAAAAGGGTTTAAACATAAAACTGCTACCTTTGTCTTGCCTAAAGGAGGCCATATACTATCATAACCCGACTAACAGCAGGGCGATATTGGGTTAATCTGAATGGTCGGCCCTGGGGCCAAACAATCAGATTATAATGATGCGAAGCGGGTGCCGGCGGGTCGCAGGACCTCATAAACTAGCCGATGTGGTCCTGGATCTAAGAAAAAAATCAAACTTGTCCAATCGATATCTGCCTGATATCAATCGGGGGAAGCCCCCACACATGGGCAGATAAGATGCGGAATTGTTCTAAAGGACAGATATCGACATCTGCCCGTGTATGGTTACCTTGAAGGAAAATTCAACCCTTTAGCAAAAAAAAAAAAACGTACTCCCCACCCCTCATAGACCCCCCTCCCTCCTCCCCCCCCAGCCTAACTGCACCCCCCCCCGGGAAATGCCCCTAACTTTTTACTTATCCCTCAGTGCAGATTCAGGCATCAGAGTGCGCCGCACACATCTTCCTTTCATCTTCATGTCTTCTTCCGGCGCTTCGGCAATTTCCGTCCATTTCGGCGCCTGTGCAGTTGTCACAAGCCGGTAAATTGCTCCAACTGTGCATGCACCGCTTTGCCGGTCTCCCACTCAGATTACCGAAGACCTGGAAGATGGCTGCATGGAATTCTGATGCCTGAATCTGCACCGAGGGGTACGTAAAAAGTTAGGGATTCCAGCAGGCTGAGGTTAAGGACCCAGACGGCTACCCAACACACACATTTGTTTGGCAATTTTAGCCTATTTAGATTTATATATAGAGAGCCCCTTGGAGAGCAGTTTAACCAGATCCTTCCCTTCCATCCGACAGGAATTTGGTCTTTAATGACACAGTGATGCCTCTTCTCTGTAGGTATTTATGAGGCATTAGCAGATCTGAAAGTAAGTGGTCAGAAGGCATTAAGAAGCAATTTGGGAAGATTGGACTATAACTAATGTTCAAGGTTTATTGCTCAGAAACATACGTTGCCTGTCTTTGTGTCTATGGCAGTGATCCCCAACCAGTGGCCTGTGAAGAACATGTTACTCCCCAACCCCTTGGGGCCCTAGGGCTACCAAATAGCCAATCGCACCCCTGAGAACTTTTTTTTATGCTTGTGTTGCTCTTTTAACTCTGTTTACATTTGAATGTGGCTCATGTGTATAAAAGAAAGATGTGGGACCCCTGCTCTATGGCCTCCTCAGAAAGATCTGTGTGGAGGTGGTTAATGTGATACTGTTTTCTTTTGTCTATCAAAGAGGTAGTTAGTCACTAAATTCCCTTTTTAGGGGTAATCCAAGCTGGTAATCCAAGGTACAGATCCAAGGAACAGGACAACCGGTTTCACAATGCTGTGTGTATTTTAAATGACTGGACTCTCTCCAAAGTGGGGCCCCAAGTACTACTGTATCTACTGATAATCTTTCTATTCAAGCCTTCTACTATTTATTTATTTTAATCTGTCAATCAAATGTCCAAAACAAATGTCTAATTGCTTGGGCCAGTGAGCTTCCTAGCAACCAGGGAGCTCACATTTATATTTAAATATAAATAAATAGGAAGTGCAAAATATTCTACAATGCCATCAATCTTACTAAAAGGTAATAGTAAGATAAATTAAAGAAACATGGATTTATATAATTCCATGGTGCATATCTAGCCCCCATCCCCTATCAATGATGTATGATTGTATGTGATACTGCTGCTTCTGAATCAGAGCCACCAAACCCCACTGTGAGATCTAAAAATCTCTTCTTCTATTGTTTTTCCTTTTTTTTTTCCTAGTTTGTTTTTCCGAAACACACGAATATCATCCCCAACAAGTATTATCAAAAGCTCTCATAAACCTAAAGGCACAAGTTTAATTTGGCCAGTCATTAGCATTAAATCTGGGCTCTTGTCCTTCAGCCCTGATTAAACTCTTCCTTATATAATAATCTCCATTGGAATTTCCTCTGCTAACTAAACAAAAAGACGGTTATTATGGATGAGAATTCTGGGAGGTAATGTTCATAATGCATTCATATTAAAGGGGTTGTTTACCTTTCCAAACAGTTTTTTTAGTTCTGTTGTTTTCAGATTGTTCACCAGAAATAAAGACTTTTTTTTCAATTGCTTTCATTTTTTATTTTTTACTGTTTTTCCAAAATGAAAGTTGAATGTTCCTGTCTCTGGTGTTTCCGTCTGGCAGTTCAATGATCTGGGCAGAGTCCTGCAGCGGGTCGGGTACCCACGGGTTACCCGCAAAAAAGGCAGGCACCCTGTGGAATGAGGGGAGGATTTTCAGGTGTGGGTATAGATGCGGGTCTGGTTGCGGGTCTCATCTAAATTTCTTATTTTATGTAATATTGTCTATATTTTACTCCTTTTGATGTTTTACAAAACTTGTTTCTTTCCCGCCCAGTCACTTCTGGTTTGCAGCACCATCACTTCCTGTTTGATGGTGGTCAGCGGGTTGCGGGTCGCATTGCGGATAAGGCAGTTGCAGGTCCGGGTAGCGGATCAAAGTGGGTAAATATGCGGGTTGCGGGCTTCAGGTTGGGGTCCGGTCCGGGTCTTAGAAATTGGTTCAGCGCAGGACTCTAGATCCAGGTGCAGGTTCTGAACTGTTACAATTTTGCTCCATTAGTTGATCCATTTCTCAGCAGCTTCTCTGGAGTATTAGCAACTATTGTATCAATTCTAACAGCTGCCTGTAATGAAACCCAGAGATTCTGCTCAGCAGGGACACAGATAAGAAATGGATCAACTAATGTATGATTTAGAACAGTTTACTGGGTCAGAGACCCCCTTCCAGAACTGCTTTAGAAAAAAATAAAAAGGTGAAAACCAAACTGCAATATTAAAGTGATTACAAATAAAAAATAGAAAGAAATTGAAAAAAGTCTTTATTTCTGGCAAACTATCTGAAACCAACTGAACTGATAAAAGTGTAGGAAGGTGAACAACCACTATAATTACATCTGAATTAGAAATATATATATATATGTCTGTGTGTGTGCAAGTGACGGCACTCCCAGAAGCATTCAAAAATAAAAAAAGCAATTTTGCTGATTAAATCAGGTTTATTTTGTCCGACGTTTCGGTTCTATACTAGAACCTTCTCAGATCTTAACAATAATAAAAGTTTATTGTTCATTCACAGACTGACGTTTCGCCCCACTCCAGGGCCTTTCTCAAAGTACCTAGTTAGAGTTAAACCTGCCTTAAATACATAGATTGGCAGGAAGACAGCTGACGTGTCTCTGACTAGTGAATATCATCATTATTATGCGACTCCCCTACAGGTTAAAGGTAAAATACAAACAATGCATCCATAGCATACTACTTATACATATTCAAAGAATTTTTATAAATTCCTAGTTAAGACATTCAATCTGAGCTAGAAATAAAAACAAGTTTTTAGAATAAACAGGGACCTATCCTTCCCAATCGTTATGTTACTGGATGATTCTTATATACATCATTAAATACACAGCATGGCTTGAATTTCCCTTGTGTGTTTATGAAACCTCCTAAAACTGTATTGTATCACACTAGCAGCTGTTAGTCTCACCAGTACCACATATCAAGTACCAACTAAACCTTCTTGAGAGGCATCCGCGGCTGATATAAATCATGGAATTAATTGTAGGATACAACTATATGACTTCTGCACACTCATAATGCAAATATGGAGTGAATGAACAATATGGATTTTGGTACAAGATGGGGACTCTGAACAGAGTGGGACTAAGGGACTCGTTTTGTTAGGTTAACTTTATTATTTATATTTTTATTTTAGTAATTTAGTCCAAAGTCGCTGACAAAACAAATGCTCTGTCAGTTTACAAATGTATAGTTCTTGCTACTTTTTATTACTCATCTTTCTACGCAGGCCTCTCTTATTCATATTTCAACATACATAGTTGCTAGGACCCTAGCAACCAGATTGCAGAAGTTGCAAACTGGAGAGCTGCTGAATAAAAAGCTAAATAACTCAAGTGGGATAATAATAACCCCTAATAATAAAAAATGAAAACCAATTGCAAATTGACTTGAATATCACTCTCTAGTCTACATCATACTAACAGTCCATTTAAAGATGAACAACAAGGGGCATGCTTTTGCACCCCTTACTGTTCAAGCACTTGCACCTCATTATAAAGGACCCCTCTGTACTTACCATATGCCCTATAGTTAGGTGTAAGGACAGGGCTGCATTGTGGCTGCTGGCAATACACTCTGCACCTAAAGCCGGACTCCCAGTCTTATCTCACAGTCAGACTCACAAATGCGTTTTGATTAAGCACTATGGGCCAAACATTTCTGCTTTAGCACTTGTGTCAGAGAGAAGTCAAACAATTTCTTATTGTTCCCCCTCCAGATTTATGTAATCACCCCTCCCCCGGGCACCCCAACAATCCTGCTAAGGATCCCCTCAATACTATCTCCATCCCTGTCCTGCCTTCATTCCTTTGTCCTTCTGTTACACAATCTAAACAGTCAAATTGTGTTTTCGGTGCAGATGGGCTGGGCTGCTGTCTGCCTTTTCCCCTTAACAGATGTCAGATCCCAGATCAGAATCATTATAGAGAGATGAAGCTTTGTCCTTGAAGGCTTTATGAATCATTAGCGAGGGCTAATAGTACAGTCGGCACAAAGCCACTGGCAGATTTTGGATTTGGCCAGCCAGTGGTTCTGCTTTGGGTCACATAGAAACCCATTGAACTCCTGCTGCTAAATAAAAACATTTGGAGTGATGTTGTGCCAGTATAGTTTAGGCTACATTATACAAACTGATATCAGGTGCAGTTCCCATATCTGTCCTATTAATAGAGATGGCGCGAACTGTTCGCCGGCGAACTTGTTCGCGCGAACATCGGGTGTTCGCGCTCGCCGGAAGTTCGCGAACGTCGCGCGACGTTCGCCATTTTGGGTTCGCCATTGTTGGCGCTTTTTTTTGCCCTCTCACCCCAGACCAGCAGGTACATGGCAGCCAATCAGGAAGCTCTCCCCTGGACCACTCCCCTTCCCTATAAAAACCGAAGCCCTGCAGCGTTTTTTCACTCTGCCTGTGTGTGCTGAAGAGATAGTGTAGGGAGAGAGCTGCTGCCTGTTAGTGATTTCAGGGACAGTTGAAAGTTTGCTGGCTAGTAATCGTTTTGATACTGCTCTGTTATTGGAGGGACAGAAGTCTGCAGGGGTTTGAGGGACATTTAAGCTTAGGTAGCTTTGCTGGCTAGTAATCTACCTTCTACTGCAGTGCTCTGTATGTAGCTGCAGTGGGCAGCTGTCCTGCTTCTGATCTCATCTGCTGACTGCTGCAATAACAGTAGTCCTTGTAAGGACTGCTTTTATTTATTTTTTTGTTCCAATACAGAGCAGTATCAAGCAGATTACTAGCCAGCAAACTTACTATCATCTGTCCCTGAAATCACTAACAGCTCTCCCCCTACACTATCTCTTCCAAGCACACACAGGCAGATTTTTCAGATACATTTTTGCCCTTGATCCCCCTCTGGCATGCCACTGTCCAGGTCGTTGCACCCTTTAAACAACTTTAAAATCATTTTTCTGGCCAGAAATGTCTTTTTTAGATGTTAAAGTTCGCCTTCCCATTGAAGTCTATGGGGTTCGCGAACCGTTCGCGAACCGCTCGCATTTTTGCGCAAGTTCGCGAATATGTTCGCGAACTTTTTTTCCGACGTTCGCTACATCCCTACCTATTAATTTACTACCATAATTGGCCTCCAGACTGGGCCCCCAATTCATTAGTTTAAAAAAAGCTTAGAGACCTATACATGTATATATATATATATATCTATATATATATCTATATATATATATATATATCTATATCTATATATATATATCTATATCTATCTATCTATCTATCTATCTATCTATCTATCTATCTATCTATATATATCTATATCTATATATCTATATATATATCTATATCTATATCTATATCTATATATATATATATTTGTAAAATGTATAATGAAGCAATAGAATTCTTAATGAATCAGATGAAAATTGAGCATAGGACTGGCCAGATATGGGATGACTTTGACGTAGTTGGCCAGCTTAAATATATTGAAATATATGGACAAACAATCCCTGTTTTGTTTAAAGGGTAAGGCATTTTTTAGTAGCAGTATGCACAAAATGTCTCTGTCTTAAATATATTGATAATGGGTTGAGTGCAGAGGACTCTTGTATTTGACTATATGTATTTTGTGGTCACAGCCTCATTGCACCCCCGCCTAATAGTTTTAAAAAATAGTGGTGAGCACAACTTTCCCTTGTTTGTTTTATATATATGTAACGCTTTCTTGGCCTATTCTGCCAATTAGGAGTTAAGGGTGACCAGCTAGGTAGTGAACATGGGTTACATTGCGAATCCTCACCCAGGGCAGAGCCTTCGCCAATTGGAAGCTTCCCCTTTAAACTGTAGTGGAACTACAACTCACAGGCATATAAGTACAAAAATAGAATAATGGACGCCAGGAGGTTCTTTAAAAAGGTAAAACAGGAGCAGATTTATTATGCCAAAGGCAAATGACCACAGGTTTACTTACAATATTTCTGAGGACACAGCAGATGGGATCACTTTGGACAGTAAAGGTTCACAGTCAAACAGATGCGACTCCCAAAGGATATTGCAGATAGGTGTACATCAAATCCCAGTTCAACCGACGTTGCACAGTGAGGGGATCGGGATCTATCAGGTAGGGTTCAGGTAGTCCTTTGCTCACCTACTGCCCTATCAACTGAGGTCCCTGCTCTAAAGGCAAACAGGCCTTGTGGGAAGCTACTTCCTCCTACAATCCTCGTTGGAGCGACAGCTGCTCTTTCTGCTACACCTCTCTGTCTTACTCTCCTAGAGAGACTATAACAATATCTTACTATGCTAGCTGGTCCTCGTTCACGGGGTTACCTGGTCCCCGACTTAGCACTAAAGGTGTCAGGTCCCTTTAGGGTAAAGGCTTACTGGGGCCTATGGTGATCCCAGGCTCAATGGAGATTCACCTAGCAGCAGCACCAGGAGC
This sequence comes from Xenopus petersii, assembly GCA_038501925.1. Classification (NCBI taxonomy): domain Eukaryota; kingdom Metazoa; phylum Chordata; class Amphibia; order Anura; family Pipidae; genus Xenopus; species Xenopus petersii. The sequence continues at coordinate 160,890,151 of CM076680.1, forward strand.
CAAAGAGGAAGAGGACACTCCCTGCACAGCACTATATAGCAGTGTGGCAGGGGAGTGTCATTACACTCTTTGTCCAATAGGTGTGGGTGTTACACTTTGCCAGTTACAAGGGCTTGGCCCAATAACAAGGGAAAAGAGAACTAATACAAAAAGGTAGGGGATTAACTCTATAGGGATAGGATATCCTATAGGTCCCTACATATATATATATATATATATATATATATATATATATATATATATATATTCCTCGAGGAGGAAACCATGATAGTCTGCCTCTGACTCACAGGAACCATTCCTCATATCCCTTTGCCTGGCAGAGTCATTGAATCCCAATCTCACTTTGTTTTATGTTGAACTGTTGGTTTCCGGGACTTGTAATCTTTCTGCTTTCCATTGTGTGTGATGTATAGAGACTAGAGGGGTTTTGAGTCCTGCAACTGAGGTGGCCCTAAGGGGAGGAGGAAGATATAAAAGTACAAAGGACAGGTGTGTCAGATAGTTTAGGCTTATATATGACAGACGTCTAGTTTTAAAGTGCAGAAACACAACTTGATGGACAGCAGAAGAGTTAGGCAGAGGGTCACTATGGACAGCCCTTTTGTGCCACCTAGGGGCATCCCTAACAATGGCAGGTAATGGGCATCCCTACAAGGTTCAAATGATTATTATGTGCTGTTGCCTCTGTTTCCTTGGAGACAATTTTATCAATTAACGTTTAGTTAAACCTGAGGTCGATAGAACAGTCAGTGTAACAACGTGTCTATTTAGTAGTCCCATCTTTTCCCTATATTTTCCCAGAAAAGTCAATGAGTGCTGTTCAGCACATCGGATACACTTATTATGCAATCACAGTTGGGTTCATATACTAAATTACATTTCCATGGCCAACTGCCTCTTCCCTTTAGTATGTTCTTTTACCCAAACCCAAAAACACATTTCTGTTTTAAAAGTTTAATTGGGTTTAACAAAAACAAGCAAGATATAACATTGGTCCATTGAAGGACTATAAAACAAACGTACAGAGCTTAAGGTGGCCATACACGGGCCGATAAAAGCTGCCGACAGACCGTGTCGGCAGCTTATTGGCCCGTGTATGGGGCCCCCCGACGGGCTTCACCGATCGAGATCTGACCGTAAGTCAGCCAGATCTCGATCGGATGGGACAGAAAATCCCGTCGGATCGCGGCCGCATCTATTCGTTGATGCGGTCCCGCGATCCGACCGCCCGTTAAGGCCTCGTTAGGATCCGATTGTTGGGCCCTAGGGCCCACGATCGGATCGCCCGATATTGCCCACCTCAAGGTGGGCATATCGGAGGGAGATCCGCTCGTTTGGCGACATTGCCAAACGAGCGGATCTCTCAGTGTATGGCCACCTTTAGAGAGTTAGGTGTCCTAAAAGAATTTGATGATGGAGAATACACCTAAGCTGTTATTAGAACTAAGTAAGAAAACTAAAGTAAAGCAAAACATATTAACCTAATAATGCTCAGCTAATCTTGAATGTTGAACAAGATAGATATTATTAAGGATATGCCTGAACATGTAAGTGACTACAAGCACACCACAAATGTAACTAAACATTTTGAAATGAGTTACAAACTACAATTATATATGTAGCAGTTCAAGTGAACGGAGTTTGTTAGTAGAGTCAAAAAAGTCCCAATATAACGACCAATTGTTAATGAAATCTTGTTTAAGGTGAGGAACACACATTTCTGTATCTCTAGAGAAGCAGCAAACCCACAGTGGACTCTGAGGCTTGTAGCACACACAGTCCTGTAACTTTTTTAAACTTCATTTTGAAATCTGACATGGGTCGAGACATAGTGTCAGTTTCCCAGGTGCCCCCAGTCATGTGACTAGTGCTCTGATAAACTTCAGTCACTCTTTACTGCTGTACTGCAAGTTGGAGTGATATCACCTCCCTTTCCTCCCAGCAGCCAAACAACAGAACAATGGGAATGTAACCAGATAGCAGCTCCCTAACACAAGATAACAGCTGCCTGGTAGATCTAAGAACCACACTCAATAGTAAAATCCAGGTCCCACTGTGACACATTCAGTTACATTGAGTAGGAGAAACAACAGCCTGCCAGAAAGCAGTTCCATCCTAAAGTGCTGGCTCTTTCTGAAATCACATGGCCAGGCAAAATGACCTGAGATGCACCTACACACCAATGTAACAACTAAAAAAAATACACTTGCTGGTTCAGGAATGACATTTTATATTGTAGAGTGAATTATTTGCAGTGTAAACAGCGTAATTTAGAAATAAAAACTACACCATAAAAATCATGACAAAATCCCATTTAAGCTCTTGCTGGTTTGCCTACCAATGCTCGGAACATCATGAAATATAAAAAAGAAAAATAACAATGATATCTTTTCCAAAAGTTGCAAGAACAGCACTTATTTTTATGTGTATATGTGGTGAATATGCACAATTGGAAAGGATTTTGGAATTATTTCTTAGGGTGACATGTCCCCTTTAAGTGCTGATTTTATTCTTTGAGTGACCAAACAGGTTAGTAACAAGTTTATTTCTGATAAAGATTGGAACCAACTTTCCAGAAAGCTTCCTTAAGTGGGAGAGATTTCTTGGTAGAAAACAACAGGAGGTTATAATTGATTCCACAGCAGCATGTGCTCTTGCCTCAGTCACTGAATAATATCCTTTTCCAGAAATGCCTGTTATTACATTGTGCGGGCTGCGGGCATCGATCTTTCCAACATCATTGTTAAGTGTCTTCTTATTATTGATTAGCACTTCAGCATTAGAAAGCTTCAGGTTTATGGATCTGGATTGGGAATGCACTTTCCAATTAAAGGGGCTGTGCACCTTTGAGTTAACTTTTAGTGGATTTTCTGAGACTATTTGCAATTGGTTTACATTTTTTTTTATAATTTATGATTTTTTTTATAGTTTATGAATTTTATTCAACAGCCCTCCAGTTTGCAATTTCAACCATCTGGTTGCTAGGGTCCAAATTACCCTAGCAACCATGCACTGATTTGAATTTGAGAGCGGAATATGAATAGGAGAGGCCTGAATAGAAGGATAAGAGAAAATAAAGTAGCAATGACAATACATTTGTAGCCTTACAGAGCATTTATATTTTATATAAGGTCATTGATCCCCATTTGAAGGCTGGAAAGAGTCAGAAGAAAAAGGCAAATCATTTAAAAAAAACTATAAATAAAATAAATAATGAAGACCAATTGAAAATCTGCTTAAGTTGGCCATAGACGCATTGATAATATCGTACCGAACTAATTTTCATAGGTGTTCTGCGTGTATGGTGGGAGACGAGCCAACCGCACCAGAACATCACCCACCATTAGTGCTAAATCGTCAGATACAGGTAGAATTTTATTGTTTCTACCTGTATATCTGACGATTCAGCTCTGCATTTGTGTATTGAAACGAATGATCTTTCCTGCGAAGATTGTAATAGTAATGTCTATGGCCAGCTTTAGAATTGTATCTTTTGTTCACAGATCCGCACACACAATAATTAGGGGAAGTAACCTCTCTTTTTATTATGTCACAAACAGTATCAACGTTTCGGGGGGGGTTAACCCTCCCTTCATCATACCCCCCCAAAAAAGTAATTGTTGCTAAGGGACCTTGCTGGGTCAATGGATGGCCAGTACCATTTAGGGATGCACTGAATCCAGAATTCGGTTCGGGTATCGGCCAGGATTCTGCCTTTTTCAACAGGATTCGGATTCACCCGACTCCTTCTTCCCGTCCGAACCGAATCCTAATTTGCACATGCAAATTAGGGGTGGGGAGTGAAATCTTTGACTTTTTGTCACAAAACAAGAAAGTAAAAAATGTTTCCCCCTTCCCATCCCTAATTTGCATCTGCAAATTAGTATTTGGTTCGGTATTCGGCCAAATCTTTCACAAAGGATTCAGGGGTTTGGCCGAATCTAAAATAGTGAATTCGGTGCATCCCTTGTACCATTGCAGTAGGAGTGAACTGCAGGAGGGCAGTAGATACAACACATTACTCACCTTTAGAATTGGCCACGCTATAACATGCTAACATTTACTTAAAGCAGAACCACCCCTTTAAAGTATTTCTGTCAGGTGAGATTTCCCCCTAAAATTACCCTATAAGGATTTTAGGGGGCCATGCTGCCCAACTATACCCACATTAGATCAGAAACACTGGGGATGCGCAGAAGATATGATATTTTACATTTCCAGTATGCAAATCCCCATTACTCCGGCTCCAATGATGAAAGTTTGCACAGATAAAGGGGAGAGGAGAGGGGCTATGAATTGCAGCGGGCCTAGGGGCGCCCCCTTTGTAAATCCGGCCCTGGCCCTCTCTACTTAAATGCTGCTCTCTCTCCCATTAATGGGTAATCACTGAAAGGAGTAAACCAAAAGTAGCGTTTCATAGACAAAAGCAGCAGTTCCTGGGGTCTTCTGATAGATATAAGATGTTGCCGCTCTTTATTACTATTTAATGAAGCCTTTAACAAGGTTTCCTTCCTACTGAACAGGAAAAGGTGACATGTCTGTGCGTATTACCTGCTTTGATCACTCTTCTGAGTAACATTAATTTATTTATGAATTCACGGGGAGGAGATCTAAAAGGCAGAACCCTTGACAGTTACTGTCTCTGCTGCACAAGATGCTTGATGCTCTCTGCCAAGTTTCAGCTGGGATTTATCTGTTTATCTATCACATACCTCCCAACTGTCTTTTTTTTTTTCACGGGACAGTCCCGCTTTTGACAGCTCAACCCGCAGTCCCGGATTTGTACTGACATCTCCCGAGTTTCTCTTTGAACTGCTGCACTGAACAGCCAGAAACTTAATTGGCTCTTGGCAGAGAGCCCAGCGTACGCACTTAAGATACTTTTGTAACAGTTTTAGATAAGATGAAGACTCACAGCTTAAATGGAAATTCACCTTCATTAGCAAAACTGTAATAACATAGTTATTGAAGTGTTCAAACTTTAATAACCTGCCAAATTTTGTAAAATGGATATGGTAATTAGGGTGTGTGGCCTAAAATGGGCGTGGTTAAAATGTGCCTTGCTATGAGCACCAAATCTTTTTGTATCTCTTGCTGTTTCCAAAATGTTGGGAGGCATGTGCTACAAACAGTTCCAGACTGGCAATCTGTGGGTTCTGGCAAATGCCAGAGGGGCTGCTGTAAAATGCCATAGACTGTCACTATTTGTTGGGCTGGTGGGGGGCTGTTTGGGTCTCTGTGCAGTTGAAATGCCAGGGACTATTTTGACTCCCAGTCCACACCTGGCTACAAACAGTTTGTGGGGTTATAACTGAGCTAGCTCAGCGCCATTTGCAGCCAGACACATTGCCAGTAACCACAATGGTCGACCGAATCTTTTGCCATTTAATACACGTGACTCTGCCTCAGTCACCATGGAGACACGGGAAGCGGAGGGATCCTCCGTCACCAAGCAGAACATTGCGCATGCGATCTGCGCACCAATGGCCGAGCTGACACCTCAGCGAGATGACGCACTTCCTATGTGGCTGCTGGGCAGCTGTTTTGTGACAGGAGCCGGTGCTTGGTGGCCCGTAGGGCGGATACGAAGCCTGTGACTTGCCTCTGAGCCTGCCCGAACCAGGGGAAATGGCCTGCACCCTACTAGAGTTCTGCCGATTCCAGGACATCAAGGTGGTGCGGGATTTTCTATTCCCGTCACTTCGTGAGGAGAAGAAGGCCACTGGTAAGTGCGGGGAAGGAGGGTCTGTTTGGATAAATATTATCCTTGTATTCAGGTGTATGTAGGCCGTGAAGCAGCTGTCTGTCCTGCAGGATTCTGGGAGTTGTAGTTCTATAGCAGCTGGAGGGCCACAAGCTCAGCTCCCACTGTGACATTTTCCCTTATCATTATCAGTAACTTGAAGACTGGAGCTGGAGGACTGACAGATACCTGACATATTGTATTTGCATAAAGTGTCAATTCCAGAGCTGCTCAGTCTCAGATACTAAGACTATTGTGGCTCCTTCTCACACTACTCTGACTCCATCAGCAGCAGCCAATACCATTATGTACAAACGCCTCGTGTCAATCACAGGGGGGGGGTTATTTACTGAAACTCTAATATTTCTGGCCAGGTTGAGATTTATTATACCCCCAATGCTGCAAAAAGCCAGAATCGAAAAATCCACCATCTCAAACTGCCAAGATCTTGTATAATTCAATTATCCCAATTTGAAGATATCCTGGTTTGCGCTGGGTTTAGTAGGATAATCCTAATAAATTGTGGTTTTTGGACAATAACCCAGGGCCTGCCAAGTTATTTTGGCACCATAGGCAAGAGCTTCAATCAGTGCCCCCACCCCCACCCAGTCCTGCATTACCATTTCCCACCTTACCATTCATATTGCCCCCATTTGTACCTGTGTCAATCCGTCAGGCTGCCCTCAAGGCCCCGATCTGTACCTGTGCCAGCAGCAGCCAAAAATCCACAATATTGCCCCCAAATATGTACCTGTGCCAGCAGCAGCCAAAAATCCACAATATTGCCCCCAAATATGTATCTGTGCCAGCAGCTGCCAAAAATCCACAATATTGCCCAAAATATGTACCTGTGCCAGCAGCTGCCAAAAATCCACAATATTGCCCAAAATATGTACCTGTGCCAGCAGCAGCCAGAAATCCATCCTATTGCCCCCAAATATGTACCTGTGCCAGCAGCAGCCAAAAATCTTCAATATTGCCCCCAAATATGTACCTGTGCCAGCAGCAGCCAAAAATCTACAATATTGCCCCAAATATGTACCTGTGCCAGCAGCAGCCAGAAATCCATCCTATTGCCCCCAAATATGTACCTGTGCCAGCAGCAGCCAAAAATCTACAATATTGCCCCAAATATGTACCTGTGCCAGCAGCAGCCAGAAATCCATCCTATTGCCCCCAAATATGTACCTGTGCCAGCAGCAGCCAAAAATCCATCATATTGCCCCCAAATATGTATCTGTGCCAGAAGCTGCCAAAAATCCACAATATTGCCCCCAAATATGTATCTGTGCCAGAAGCTGCCAAAAATCCATCATATTGCCCCCAATTATGTACCTGTGCCAGCAGCAGCCAAAAATCCACAATATCGCCCCAAATATGTACCTGTGCCAGCAGCAGCCAGACATCCATCCTAATGCCCCCAAATATGTACCTGTGCCAGCAGCAGCCAGAAATCCATCATATTGCCCCCAAGAGAAGGTTGGAACGGGCAGTTTATAAAACTGAAAAACTTTTAAAGGCCATTAAAAAATAACTATTAAAGGGTTTAAAAAAAAAATTCCTCTTTAAAGTGCGCCCCCCCCATTATTGCACCCTAGGCGGGCGCATACTCTGCCTACCCATTGTTCCGGCCATGAAATAACCCCAAAAAATAGAGCAATTCAAAGACTTGTACCGTATCTTTATCTGTCTCAATTCTCTTGCACTCCCCGTCAGTGTGCTTGTATATCTAATGTGAAAGAATGAAAACTACTGACACCTGCAGAACTCCTTTATTGTGTGAGTCACAAGATCTTTCGGGATCCTTCCCTTTATCAAGTGACCCACACAATAACCGCTCGTTGTCAGCAGTTTTCATTCTTTTACTTTAAATTAGGGTGATTCCTGAAAAATGCAGGTCATGTCATGTCTGGGAATTCCAAGTCTACACCCCCCAGGGGATTTAATGCTTATTTCAGACCCTGGGCCGGTGCTCACTCCAAATATGCAGTGGCCAGAGTATAAATCTTCTCATTACTGCAGCACCATATTCTTTATTAACTTCCCCTGCACAGGGAGAGTTTATCTGTGGTCCCCAAATGTATTTGCTGATGTTTATATCCCAGGCTGGTGCATTTTTAAAGAAGAGGAGCACGAGGGTGTAAAACTCAGGGCGGGATTTATATATCAGGTGCCTCTAGGCCTACCGCTGCTCCTTGCCCCTGTCCCCCTCCCCTGTGCAAATTTCCAACATCATTCATTCATTCATTCATTCATTCATTCATTCATTCATTCATTCATTCATTCATTCATTAATAGGGGTACCTTATATCTTGGCAACCCCCAGGTAAACCACCTTTCCTTCTCTTGTAGTACTTTTCATCAGTTTAAGGATTAAAGGGGTGGTTCACCTTTTATCTAACATTTGGTATGTTCTAGAATGGCCAGTTTTTTATTTTTTTTTATAGTTTTTTTATGATTTGCCTTCTTCTGACTCTATTCCGGCTTTTAAATGGGAGTCACTGACCCCATCTAAAAACAAATGCTCTGTAAGGCTACAAATGTATTGTTATTGTTACTTTTTATTGCTCATCTTTCTATTCAGGCCTCTCCTATTAATATTCCAGTCTCTTATTCAAATCAATGCATGGTTGCTAGGGGAATTTGGCTCCTAGCAATCAGAATGCTGGAACTGCAAACTGATGAGCTGCTAAATAAAAAGCTACATAACTCAAAAACCACAAATAATTAATAATGGAAATCAATTGTAAATTGTCTCAGAATATCACTACATCTACATAATACATCAAGTTAGCTCAAAGGTGAACAACCCCTGCACAAGGGATTTTGTTGTATACACTTCTCTCTTACAATTCTGACCAGAATACAGTACAGCCAGGAACACAAAAGCTGCTGAACCAAAGTGCTGTCTATTTACAAACAAATTCAATGTTGCCCAAACAGTGACCCACCAGAGGGGATCAGATGTGCTGCTGGAGAAGGGAGGAGGAATTACAAAAGCTGAATTTCTAATATATTAAAAGGGGAACTCCACCCAAACACGCCTTAAGCTTTTTGAAAAGTAAACCTAATTTCAAGCAACTTTGCAATATACATTAATAAAAATTATGCAGCCTTTTCATGATTTTTAATATAATAATATGGTTTGGAAAGGTTGTCTAAGCCTATCCCCCTGTTCTGCTGATCTGGCTGACTACTTTGAGACTCAAAAAATTGTAACAGCAGTCGACTGTCCTCAGCCTGCATCCTCCAAATCCCACAATTCCCTGCACACGTAAAGTCAATAAGAAAAAGAACATGCCAGTGCAATGCATTGTGGTATATGTAATTCCTACCAGGGCTGTGGAGTTGGTACATAAATCCTTGGACTCCGACTCCACAGATTTTAAAGGAACAGTAACACCAAAAACTGAAAGTGTATTAAAGTAATTAAAATATAATGTACTGTTGCTCTGCACTGGTAAAACCATGGGGACAGCCATTCAAGCTATAAATAAGGAGAAATGCACAGGTTACTTAGCAGATAACAACATTGTATTCAACAGGGCTTCTTCTTTTTTTCCAGCTTGAATGGCTGCCCCCATGGTTTTACCAGTGTAGATCAACAGTAGATTATATTTTAATTAGTTTAATACTATAATTATTCTATATATACTATACTATAATAATTCTAATGCTAATTGCACTGGTTTCTGTGCTGCCATGTAGTAATTATCTGTATTAATTACTAATCAGCCTTATATTGTGACATTTCTATTCTATGTGTACTGTATATTGTGAGTGGGTCCCTAAGCTCAGTAAGTGACAGCAGCACAGAGCATGTGCAGTGAATCAGCAGAAAAGAAGATGGGGAGCTACTGGGGCATCTTTGGAGACACAGATCTTTACTGTTAAAGGGTTGTGGCTGCCTTGGGCTGGTACAGAAGCCCAAAACATAATGTAGAACATTTCTAGCTACTTCTCTAGGGTTTCGTTCTCCTTTAAAGGAGTGCTAAAGATAAAATCGGGGGGGGGGGGATGCCAAGTCGTTTGGCTCACTTAAAGGGATACTGTCATGGGAAAAAAAAAATTCAAAATGAATCAGTTAATAATGCTGCTCCAGCATAATTCTCAAAAGAGCAAACAGATTTTTTTATATTCAATTTTGAAATCTGACATGGGGCTAGACATTTTGTCAATTTCCCAGCTGCCCCTGGTCATGTGACTTGTGCCTGCACTTTAGAAGAGAAATGCTTTCTGGCAGGCTGCTGTTTTTCCATCTCAATGTAACTGAATGTGTCTCAGTAGGACATGGGTTTTTACTATTGAGTGTTGTTCTTAGATCTACCAGGCAGCTGTTATCTTGTGGTAGGGAGCTGTTATCTGGTTACATTCCTATTGTTCTTTTGTTTGGCTGCTGGGGGGGGGGGAGGGAGGGAGTAAGGCAGTACAGCAGTAAAGAGTGATTGAAGTTTATCAGAGCACAAGTACATGACTTGGGGCAGCTGGGAAATTGACAAAATGTCTAGCCCCATGTCAGATTTCAAAATTGAATATAAAAAAATCTGTTTGCTCTTTTGAGAAATGGATTTCAGTGCAGAATTCTGCTGAAGCACCACTATTTACTGATTAATTTTGATTTTTTTTTTCCCCATGACGGTAAACCCTTTAATGATTCTAGTTTCTTACCTCCAATCCAAGGACTTCTCTTTTTGCAAAAATGCACCGGCCTTAGGTACTTTGGTGCCATCTTCTGCTTTCCTAGACATTACCTGCACCAGCCCAGGTCATACACAGTACAGCTCTAGAGCAGCATAGATAAAAGCAGCAGTTACTGCAGAGTATCCGGGTGCAGAAGAGGAGCATAAACTCATGATAATGATTAGACTCACTGAGAGGTACAATGGCACATTGCCTTCTAACACTCCCAATAACTATATACAGAGCATTTGTATCCTCTCCGTGTGCAGGTATGTGGCTTCTCCAGTTTCCTACAACACTCCAAAAACATACATGCAGATTAATTAGATTGTGAAATCAATCTTGGTGTGTGTGTAAATGTGATTGGGGCCTTAGACTGTCAGCTCCACTTGGGCAGGGACTATTGTGGTACATTGTAGTTGTATTTAGTTTGTTGGTTCAGATGTTGGGCTTTTGAAATTGTGAAACTTTTTCCTCATTTCATATTAGGGGGTTAAACGTTTTGGATGTATGAACGTTATACGTAGAAGCATGTTACAGATGCATTCTGTTAGCTTAAGCCCTTTCATTTAAACAATCTTTTGTTCTGCATTTTTAAATGACAAGTGATTATGTATCTACAGTACTTACCATTCACTGTTGTTCTCTATGTGGTCTTGGAAATATCTCCATGGCTAAGAACAGATTTTAGGGAACAGGAGCTCATTTCTGTGATAGGGATAGATGGTCCTCCGTATGTCCTACAATTCTATCAGTGGCTCAGTAGATGTAGGGAGTTACAATTCTGCAACATCAGCAATGCACAAAGGTTACTTATGACTGCTTTAGCATTTCTAGGGGCGGAGATGAGTGACATGTGAGAAGTCTTTTTAAATGTATCAATAATAATGGCGGACCAAATGCTATAGGGGCACAATTACAAGCCCCTCTTCTAATAGACACTCTTCTCCACAGGTGTAAATGTTTTGATACTTGTTACAGAAATGGAAACACCTGTACCTTTCTCCACTAGTTTCCTATTCAAGTTAACCCTTTAAGTGCCAGCAGAATTTCACATTTTGGTTACGCGAAATGCCAGCCGTTTTTGAAACATTTTGTGCTCTCTCATTTTAGGGGCATTTTCTGAGGGGAAACCTATAGTTTACCTAGGAAAAGTATACATTGTTTTTTTTCGGTAGAAACTGAGCTTTCTAAATCTGCCTGAGTTTTTATGTATTTCCACCTGTGCAAAAAAATTTATAGTGCTAAATACCAAAAAAAAAATGAAAAATTACCATTTTTCATCGTATATCAATTTATACCAGAAAAATATTTCATTTTTTACGGATGAAAATCCAACTGATTTGGAAAGCCTTATGTCTCTCGAATGTGCCAATACCAGATATGTATAGTTTTAGGGAGATTTAGGACTTCTGTACAGCAAAAACTCCCGGCAGTATATTACCGAATTTTGAAAGCACTAAGGCAGAAAACGGCATGCTTTAGATTCCAAGGCAAAAAATCCTGAAACCGTAGGTTTACCCCAGAAAACCATACATTTTTGAAAAGTACACATTCTGCCGATTACAAAATGGGTAACTATGTCACTCTACTCCGAACTGCCAAACATAAAAGCTTGTCTGTCAAAAAAAATTTCAAAATTCTGAAAAATCATTTCAAAGGTTTTATTTTGCTGCTCCGCATATCCCAAACTATATTAGATACCAAGAAAAAGCACCTGAAATATGATTGCCAGGGGTCCACTGAACAGTTTGATGCCCATTATGCATAGGTTTACCAGAGTATTTGGCATTTAGAGACACCAATATGAAGTTAGCGCATCCAAATTGATCAGGACTTTACTTCAGCTACTGAGAAATCAACACATTGACTGCATTTTTTGTGGGGTAAAAACACAGAAATATATGTTTACCCCCCAAACCCATATATTTTTGGAAAGTACACATTCTACAGAATCTAAAATGGGTACCCATGCCTTTCTGCTCCAAACTACTGAGTCGCAAGGCTTTCCCAAAATTGTCGGTTTTGGTGAAATATGTGAAAATTGCCTCAAACCTTCAACTTCCCAGCACCATATCACCCATGTATCGTTACGCACCAAGAAAAAGCACCCTAAATATGATTGCCTGGGTTCCTCCAAACAGTTTGGTGGCCATTGTTCATAGGTTTACCAAAGTATCTGGCATTTAGAGGCCCCAAAATGAAGTTAGCGCATACAAATAGTCCTGTGGGTAACTTCAGCTAATGAAAAATCAACACATTGACTGCATTTTTGTGGGGTAAAAACACAGAAATATATGTTTACCCCCCAAAACCCATATATTTTTGGAAAGTACACATTCTACTGAATCTAAAATGGGTACCCATGCCTTTCTGCTCCAAAATACTGAGTCGCAAGGCTTTCCCAAAGTTGTCGGTTTTGGTGAAATATCTGAAAATTGCCTCAAAGCTTCAACTTTCCAGCATTGTATTGTCCATGTATCATTACCAGCATAAAACATCCTAAATATAAACATAGGGGTCTACTAAACCGTTTGATGCCCAATATGCATAGATATACCAAACTATGTGGCGCACAGAGACCCCCAAATGAAAATATGTATAGACATTTTCACAGCTGACGCGCTGGCTGCTGCAATATGAGCACCTGGTGTGTGTATTATGCGACATTAGACCACCTAACAGTACAGAGACCCCAGAAAACCATATATTTTCAGAAAGTACACATTCTGACAAATCCAATGTGGGTAAATATGTGTTTCTTCTGCAAACTGCCAAACTGGAAATCAATGCTGAACATAACGGTTTTTATCAAATTTCTGAAAATCGTCAGAAAGCTTGAATTTTACCACATTATATGCCCCACATTTTGTAACAAATCCGCATAAAACATCCTAAATATGAATGCCAGGGGTCTACTGAACACTTTGATGCCCAATATGCATAGATATACCAAACTATGTGGCGCACAGAGACCTGATTCTATTATCTGGCTCATAAATTGTATCTCTGGTTTTGGGTTGTATCTGGGGTTTCCAGATAACGTATCTGATAATTTGGATCTTCATTTAGTCTACTAGAAAATCATGTAAACATGAAATAAACCCAATAGGCTGGTTTTGCTTCCAATAAGGATTAATTATATCTTAGTTGGGATCAAGTACAATGTACTGTTTTATTATTACAGAGAAAAAGGAAATCATGTTTTAAAACTTGAATTATTTGGATAAAATGGAGTCTATAGGAGACAGCCTTTCTGTAATTCGAAGCTTTCTGGATAATGGATCCAATACCTGTACTTGATCCAAGCTCAGATATAATGAATCCTTATTGGAAGCAAAACCAGCCTATTCGGATTTATCTGTGGAAAAGAATTAGCCTTATACTTTGGATAGTTTGTAATTTCCTCAAAATTGCATTTGCATTTCAATTAAATTTGGCAGGAGACTGATCCATTGCTCCAACCGTATATCCTGAGAAACATTCTAAATGATGAGCAATGACATCTGCAGAGATACAGCAATGATTAGCCAATTATTGTGTCACAGTCAACCAACCAGATGGCATCATCCCCTAAACCCAAGTGCTAAGCCACAGTCTTCAGGTGGCCGTACACAGGGAGACCTGCTCATTTGCACTGGTAAAACCATGGGAACAGCCATTCAAGCTGGAAATAAGGAGAAAAAGCACAGGATACTTAGCAGATAACACCATTGTATTCGACAGGGCTTCTTTTTTTTTTCCAACTTAAATGGCTGCCCCCATGGCTACACAGTGACTTATTTATATAAACTATAGAAGTCTTTCTGAAGCAAACACACAACTCTTAGTGCATGCTAACGGTATATTGTATATGTTAATTACTTTAAAACGCTTTAATTTTTTTGGCCTTACTGTTCCATTAATATACTAATGTATTTTCCATGTTGTTTGAAAGAAGTTATAAGTTATCAACATACAAGGCATTTTATCACTGCCAAAGCTCAAAAATATAAAGCACATCTAAACCAAAATAAATAAAAACACAAAAGGGAAACTACAAAAAATCAGCACTGGGCCCTAGGGCCCAACAATGGGATTAGAATGGAGGCAATATGTGCGGTCAGATCGCAGGACCGCATCAAGGAACAGATCCAACGGAATTTTTTACCCTGCCCGATTGGCATCTGGCCAACTTTTTGCCCGTCCAATAGCCCCACACATGGGCCAATAAGCTGCCAACTCGGTCTGTCGGCAGCTTTTATCTGGCCGTGTGTGGGGGCCTTTAGACCACTGTAGTTTGGCACAACAGATTGTTGTCAGTGCTTTGGGAGGATATAAGGAGCATTATAAGAGCAAATAACATAATAAAGGCAAGTAATATCAGAAACTACTTTACAGATGCCAGGGTAACCCACTTTCATTCATCTTTACGGTATGTTCATAGTCAGCTGTATACAATACCTGGCACCCATAGGGGCAAATTTACTAAAGCGCGAAGTGGCTAACGCTAGCGCAAATTCGCCAGCGTGACGTCATTTCGTTACTTCGCTGATTTACTAATGGGCGCTGGCGTAAATTCGCTAGTGAAGTGGACCTACTCTATCGCCACTTCGCACCCTTACGCCAGGTGAAGTTGTGCTATGGCGAAAGGACGTAACTACGCTAATTCACTAACTTGTGCATTTTCATGAATGTTAACTCTTGCGCCAGACTTGCCTTCGCCAACTGAGACCAGGCGAAGTGCAATAGAGTAGATAGGGTTTGCTTCAAAAAAAGTTGAAATTTTTTCAAAAAAAAAAAAAGTCCCAAAAAATGATGGCATCTTTTCCTTTTTTAAGGGTGATAGGCTGAAAAAGACTGTACATTTTTTTGGGGGTACCTTCCTTCCCCCCTACATTTCCCAACATATGGCACCTAAACTATACAGTGGGCACATGTATAGGGCAAAATAACACCTCTATTTTATTTTATGAAGCTTTCCCAGGCTTGTGTAGTGTAATGTATTTGCTGCTACACATACGTCCATTGTACTTTAACTTCCCGCCGTATGCAAATTAGGCATCACTAGCGTAACTTCGCTTTGCTTGACAAATTAACGCTTGCGCAACTTCGCTACCGTTCGGCTCCCTGAGCGCAACTTCTCATTTTAGTGAATTTGCGTAGCGCTGGCGAAACTATGCCTGCCAAAGTGCGGCGGAGTGTGACGAAGCTGTCGCAACTTTGGATCTTAGTGAATTCGCCCCTTAGTGTAATGTGAGTGTATCTCGTCTCAACCCCAGGGGGGTTTGGAAACCCTTGTTCTTTATTCAGCACAGAAATCAGGCTTCCAGATACTAACGTCATGTTAATCTTTTTTTTTCTCTTGCATCACAGGCAATCCCTGGGCAGTACTCGTGCTTTGTTGGTACATCAGATAGGATTCCACATATCCCAGCATATATGACCCCATTTGCACCAGGTCTAGTAACCCATTGCAACAAGGCACATGTGCTACCTGCTGATTAGTGCTATGGGTTAGTAGACCTGCCTCAAACTTTATGTCTTTAGGAGGTTCTGCCTAAATATTGGAAAGGGGTTTGTTACAGTGAGAGCTGTGAAGATGTGGAATTGTCTCCCTGAATCAGTGGTACAGGCTGATACATTAGATAGCTTTAAGAAGGGGTTGGATGGTGTTTAGCAAGTGAGGGAATACAGGGTTATGGGAGATAGCTCATAGTACAAGTTGATCCAGGGACTGGTCCATCTTGGAGTCAGGAAGGAAATGTTTCCCCCTCTGAGGCAAATTGAAGAGGCTTCAGATGAGTTTTTTGCCTTCCTCTGGATCAACTGGCAGTTAGGCAGGTTATTTATAGACTTAAAAGTGTCTTTTTTCAACATAACTTACTATATTACTATGTTATATCGCCCCAATTAGTATCCTTTGATTCCCCCCACATCCGCTTAATTTGTAATATTTCTGTTGTAGGAAACATGATTGTAGAGTATTTTCAATGTTATTGCAGTACAGCAGTTCAATAGCTTTCATATTTTCCAGATAATTTGACCAGTTGGGAAGAAGAAGATTGGGGATCCTGGGAAGAAAATGAAAACCATAAAGAGACCGTAAGTTTCTAAATAGTTTATTGCATAATGTGAATTCTTTGTGAACTTCCTTGTCTTTATCTCTATGAGCCAGTGATGCACAGGTTGTCCTTGAATACACAGGTTTATAATTATTATTATTATTATTTTGCATGTCCTTTCCCTCTCCATCCTGATGTCACCACCCAAATTGTCAGACCCTTTAGTGAGTTTTTTTTTTTTTCAAAACACATCAGTTCACCTTCCAAACACTTTTTTTTCAATTCAGTTGTTTTTATATTGTTCCCCAGAAATAAAGACTTTTTTCAATTACTTTCCATTATTTATTTTTTACTGTTTTTCCAAAACCTAAGTTTAAAGTTGACTGTTCGTGTCTCTGGTGTTTGAGTCTGGCGGCTCAGTAATTAAGGTGCAGATTCTGAACTGTTACAATTTTGCAACATTTAATTGATACATTTCTCAGCAGCATCTCTGGAGTATTAGTAACTATTGTATCAAGTCTAACAGCTGCCTGTAATGAAACCCAGAGATTCTGCTCAGCAGGGACAAAGATAACAAATGTATCAAATAAATGTATCCATTTAGAACAGTTTATAGGGTTGGCGACCCCCATCCCCAGAGCTGCTTCAGAAGGTGAAAAATTACACTTTAGTATTAGAAAAACAGTGACACATAGAACATATTTCTGGTGATCTATCTGAAAACAGCTAGTTGTTTGAAGGTGAACCACCCCTTTAATAGTGCTGCTCCAGCAGAATTCTGCACTGAAATTCTTTTTTCAAAAAAGAAAACAGATTTTTTTATATTTAATTTTGAAATCTGACATGGGGCTAGACATATTGTCTGTTTCCCAGGAGCCCCAAACTGTACTCACTCTTTACTGCTGTACTGCAAGTTGGAGTGATATCACCCCCCCCCAGCAGCCTAACAACAGAACAATGGGAAGGTAACCAGATAGCAGCTCCCTAACACAAGATAACAGCTGCCTGATAGATCTAAGAACATCACTCAATAGTAAAATTCAGGTCCCACTGAGACACATTCAGTTACATTGAGTAGAAGAAACAACAGCCTGCCAGAAAGCAGTTCCATCCTAAAGTGCTGGCTCTTTCTGAAAGCACATGACCAGGCAAAATGACCAGAGATGCACCTACACACCAATATTACAACTTAAAAAATACACTTGCTGGTTCAGTGATGACATTTTATATTGTAGAGTGAATTGTTTGCAGTGTTAACAGTGTCATTTAATAATAAAAACGACACCATAAAAAGCTACAGAATCCCTTTAACCTATATCCTGCCTATCTCTGGCATCAGCAGATAAAGGAGTCAGGCAATTATATTTATAGAGAGTGTAAATGTGGGAACCAGTCAGTAAGGGATGAGAATATTGCTGCCCTGTGTATCACTAATGTGAGCTGCTGCTTGTTCAGTGACATGATCATTGCCTAGAATTGCACCCCAGTCTGCATACAGAAGCCCTTGGTGTTTTTGTAAAATATATTTATATGTAGTTTTTCCCCCCTCAGCAATTTCTTTGTTCCTCGTGTTTGATACTGGTCCACAGTTTTGCCCTAAGTGTGGCCATGCCCCTGATCCATCCATTCCTGCCTGTGGGGAACTCCCCACCTGATAATTCTTCAGCTAGTCCTTGGCCATTGTGTTTATTGACTGTACTGTTATATTGTGTGCAGGCAGAAGAAGAAACCTCCAGCACATCTCCTCCTTTCTACTGGCTGCAAGAGTGTGTGCTCTCCCTGTCACCCACCAATGATCTCATGGTGATCGCCCACGAGCAGAAAGCAGTATTTTTAGCACGTAAGGAAATGTCACCTTATTCCCCAGAAACATCTCACGTCTGTACTTTTAGCTGTCAGCTGCCTTTTCTCCCACCTAATTCTTCATAATTCTCCCATCTTCTCTCTCAAACATCTATACAAAGGCAGAGGAGTGTATTTATAGCTGGCAGCATGTAGGCACAAAGAATATCATGTGCTCTGTGACAAACCTCACAGTGACTGAAACCTAATTATAACACCTAGAAAGGAAACCTTTATGTAACAGGCTTTCATTTGTCACTTTTCCTTGAACAGTATTGGGTTCTAATAATGGAACCAGTCACGTTATTATCATTCGTGTTATTTCTATAAGCAAGCATTTATAAAGCGCCAACATAGTCCATGGCACTGTACAATAGAAGGGATCAAACATACAAATAATGACAGATACAAGAGGTCATTTTCTGTATGTAAACATTAAAGGGGTTGTTTACCCTTAAGTTAACTTTTAGTATGATGTAAGGAGTGATATTCTGAGACAATTTGCAATAGGTTTTCATTTTTTAGCATTTGCATATTTCAATTTGTATAGCACTCTTTGAGGGCAAAGCACTGTACAGCAAAACAATAAATTAGTAGTAACAAATAAGGGGTCACTGTAATAATAAGTAAAAATAAGTGCATTATTAGAAATACAATTCACATACATACAAATTATAATTACAATGCAGATTAAGTGCTCAGTGTCAAGGAGACAAAAGGATGGAGGACCCTATCTCATGGAGTCTAAATGAGAAGGTAATTTACAAACACAATTCAGAAGGGTATTAAAGTGCTGTGGGTTACAGTGGCTAATATAAATGCCAGATTATTTGTAGTTTTTTGCGTTATTTAGTTTTTTATTCAGCAGCTCTCCAGTTTGCAGTTTCAGCCATCTGGTTGCTAATGTCCAAATTACCCTAGCAACCATGTATTGATTTGAATAGGAGACTGGAACATGATTAGCAGAGGCCTGAATAGAAAGAAGAGTAATAAGAAGTAGCAATAACAATACATTTGTAGCCTTACAGAGCATTTGTTTTAAAGACGGAGTCAGTGACCCCTATTTGGAAGTTGGAAGGAGTCAGAAGAAGGAGGCAAATAATTAAAAAACTATAAAAAATAAACAATGAAGACAAATTGAAAAGTTGCTTAGTATTAGCCATTCTATAACATACTAAAAGTTAACTTAAAGGGGAACTAAAATTGAATATAAGCTATTTATATTCTGCATCATTTCTGAAATAATCAAGTTTATCTTCACTATTTTTCTTTTAGCATCTGTTTCTCTCCATTCTCTTTTCATGCAGCAGTTGGGTGTCAGATATTCATTGACCATTAGATCCAATATATCTTATAGGAGGGGCTTCCTTTTCTAGCAGATATATTAGAGCTCACTCAGATAACTGATTCCAGCACAAACAAAATCTAACAAAATAACTGCCTTTTGCACAAATCTTGCATGTAGAGAGACATGATGTCTGGTGATTTTAATAGAGTGAGCTGTAATACATCTTCTAGGCAAAAGGAGCCCCACTATAAGATATATTGGATCTAACGGTCAATGAATATCTGACACCCAACTGCTGCATGAAGAGAGAATGATGAGAAACAGATGCTGAGAGGGGGATATTGAATGTATCACTATTAAGAAACAGTACAGAATTTTTAATTGATTATATTTAGAAAACTTCTTATTTCAGTATGATGCTTATATAAAATTTTCATGATAGTTCCCCTTTAAAGGTGAACCACCCCTTTAAAGAACTAGGCCCATGGCTCATTGTCATCTGTGATTGTTCCATATGTAATGTCTTAAAATCCACAGCAAAATGGAAAGGCAACGGGAAAGGGAAAGAGGAGATGCAGTATGAAGTGGTCTGGAGCGGCTCTTTAACTGTGGACGATGGCTTTTCAACCATAGAAGATAGGTATGTTTGCATGCAAACCTGAACTAGCCTAGATCCCCAGGCAACAAACTACCCAAGTGTTATTCTAAGGCTTAGGGGAGTAGTTGGGACTCTGTGACCATGAAGTAACATGGTCTGGGTTAGAGTCCTACAGCGGGTCGGGTACCCGCGGGTTACCCGCAAAAGCCTGTGATACCCTGCGGGTAGAAGTTCCAGGTGCGGATATAGACACGGGTCGGCGGTTCTGCGGGTCGGGCCGCAGGTCTTCTCAATAGCGTTTTTTACTCCTTTTTTCTGATGACGTCTACTTCTGATGGTCACTTCCAGTTTACAATGACAGCACTTCCTGACTCTTGATGGTCAGCGGGTCCGGGTTGTGGACAAGGTACTTGCGGGTCGGGTCGGGTAGCGGGTCCAAGCGGGTAAGAATGCGGATTCTAGTCTGAGCTGTGATATAAAATAGACCCAGGCATTTCAGTTACACAAAGGCCAACACAGCCCCCACAGGTAAGATGTATAGTTTTGGGGCTTTACTTACCCTTTAAAAAAACATTTTAGAGCAAAACTATGTCCTATTAAACTGTAGATTGATATGTAATTTTATTTTCCCATTATCTTTTCTTTTGTCACTTTAACGGCATGTTGTTACATTGTTGCTGTAGCTCTTTCCATCTCCATAATCAATTTTTCTGTCAGTAAGCGGAACATGTTTTATTTACACATAATGAACTTACCCGCTGCAGACTGAAAATGATTCCACTGTTAGGAGACAGGCTCTTCTGCTTTAAAGTACCATATATTTCAGGCTGATCGCTTATCTTTTTCTGCAGAGGAGAATTATTCTCTAATGGATACTGTCTCCACATAACGACCCTCATTTTTAGAATTCCTTTTTATTATACCTAATCTTCTGTCTAACGGTGCAGTTTTATTTTCTTGGGTTAGAATTACATTTACAGCACTAGATCCAATTTACATATAAAGCACTGCGTCCTGGGAAAAACTATATATATACATGTATGTCAGAATTAATTATGCCTTAGAATATTTACAGCACTGAGAGATCTATGACTGATACAGGGATTGAGACCTGTTGTCCAGAATGCTCTAGACCGGGGGTTTTACATATAACAGATCTTTCTGTAATTTGGGTCTTCATACCTTAACTCTACTAGAAAATCATGTAAACATTAAATAAACCCAATAGGCTGGTTTTGCTTCCAATAAGGATTAATTACATCTTAGTTGGGATCAAGTACAAGCTACTGTTTTATTATTACAGAGAAAAAGGAAATCATTTTTAAAAATTTGGATTATTTGTTCTCCAGAAAGCTCTGAAATACGGAAAGGCTGTCTCCCATAGACTCAATTTTATCCAAATAATCCAAATTTAAAATGATTTCTTTTTTCTCTGTAATAATAAAACAGTAACATGTACTTGATCCCAACTAAGATATAATTAATCCTTATTGGAAGCAAAACCAGCCTATTGGGTTTATTTAATATTTACATGATTTTCTAGTAGACTTAAGGTATGAAGATCCAAGTTACAGAAAGATCTGTTATCAGGTCTCAAGCATTCTGGATAACAGGTCCCATACCTAGATATTGTTTGCCACTGTTGCACCAGTGTAACTGAATGGTCTTTTTGTTTCTGTTGTAGTGAATTTATCAGCAGTGCATTGTGCATTCCGTTGGCAAGCCAAAAAAGGTAATTAAACATCGGCCTATTATTTCGATCATCTGATGCAATCTGCATACAACTGATAAGTTCTGTTAAAATTCAAATATATGCGCATAAGCAAAGCTCTTTAATAGTCTCACAATTTGTGTAATGTATTGAGGGCATGATATTATTCATGAACTCTGGTTTCTAAAGCCTTTAATAAAACTGTAAAACTGCAGCATTAACAATCACTTCACTGGGAGGGCAAGGAGTTTCCTAGAAGCCCAGTAGGTAATTGCATCTAATTGGTTTCCAAGAATATATAGCACAGTGTTCTGTTATAGCATAAACACAATATATCAGAAGGAGGAAAAAGCCTATATTGATAAATAGATTGGACTTCATGGGTCTTTGAAGCAGTGGGAGCTTGTGCTCGGGGTCCTGTAAGGCCACTTTGCAGAGCAGATGACATATAAGCTGCTTATGTTATGTTTGTATTCAAAGGGTCAGATCCTTTCACAAAACATTGTTTTCCATGATTTCAATTTTATTATTAATCATTTTTCTAAAGGCACTTGTTAAGGGTCAGTCCACAGGAGCAGATTCGGGGAGATTAGTCACCCCAGCGACAAATCGCCTCTTCTTCGGGGCGACAATCTCCCCAAACTGCCTTCCCCCTGTTAAAATGAAAATCGACCTGCGGCAATGCACATGCGGCGCTTCGTTTTCCAAAGTTGCTGAAGCACCGCGTGTGCATTGCCGCAGTCTATTTTCATTTTAGCAGGGGGAAGGCAGTTCAAGGAGATTGTCGCCCCGAAGAAGAGGCGATTTGTTGCTGGGGCGACTAATCTCCCGAATCTCATCGTGAACTGTGAACTGACCCTAAAGGGGACTTGTCACCTGAAAAAATAATTCCAAATCTTTGCCTATCATGTTAGTCAAGCAAAATGAACTTTAATTACACTGTATAAATTATTTGAATCTTGTTTCCTTTAGTCTGGGAACTCATAACTATAACAAGCAGGCAGGAGCCATTTTGTGGACACTGTTATTAAGACAAGCCTTGTATCATCTCAGAATCTTGTTGCACCAGAATGGGGAACTGATGTCCATCCCCATGCCCTGGTTACACAATTAAATGGTTAAGAGTATGAGGGAATGTGGGGAGAGCAGTGACATTTAGTAAGTGTTGAATGGAAATTGAAAGCATAGGAGGGGCAGACAATATTTGATTGACAGCTGAGAAATTTAAAAGCGCTTACAACAGCTATGAATGCTTTAATAAAAAATTGAAATTGGATTTCTGGTTTAATTTGCAACTACACAATATGATAGAATACTTGCAGCCATTTCTAATTCTGAGAGACATCCGCAACTAAAGCATCAGAGAGTCAGTGGGCAGGTTTACTGAGATGCTACTGGGAAGCATTAGAAGGGGGGGGGATTTAAAATATAAAATCGTAATTCCAGGTATTAGCAGACAGATATCCCTAAATACACTCCTTTTGAAATAAAAAAACAAAAGTGGTATAAAGTTGATACCTTTATTGGCTAACTAATATAATCATAGCAAGCTTTCAGAATATTTTAGTTCCTTATTCAAGCTGCCTTTATACCTCTTTTGGTATTTTTTTTTTATTTCAAAATGGTTGCCCTGTAACATTTTTACTGGCTAACACGGTACAGCACCTTTACCTGTAAATAGACTCCCAAATACTCTCAAAGATATCTCTAAATACACATAAAGTATTATTGCTGTTTGGTGCTTCGGTGCCTAAACATGGGAATATGTTGGCTGCTGATTTTGACCATCCAAATTATTATTATTAATAACTAATAGGGCTCTTTCCCAGAAACTCCCAGATTACGAGGCCTGCATCGAATCAGTTACAAGAGATCAGAATAATTGGTTATGACCCACTACTTGGGTTGCTAGATTAAGCAAAGAGTGGTTCTTGCTAAGCAAGGGCAGTTTTATTGATGACATTACAGCATGCTGCAAAAAGCAGTTTGTATTAGTCAGTGTATGCCACAGGCTGATTTTGGAGCCCCTTTTCTAGTAGGGTTTTAAAGTGGACTCAACAAATCAGCAGAAGCTTTCATTATAAGCATACCTGTGATTAGGAGGTTACCGGTAAACGATTTTTATAGTTTCATTTTGAATTGTCATTAAAACATTTGCATGGGGTTAGGAAATTTGCCCTTGCTATTGACACATTTGTTAGATCTCTTACTTCACACAATTATACTGTTGTGCAGGAGTTCTACAGGACGGCCTGATTGGACCTGCATTGTATTTGGGTTCACTTCTGGATATGTCCGGTTCTACACTGAGGTAAGCTGCAAGCAGTAGCCCTGTCTTGCTTTATGGCTGAGATTCTAGCTATCTGTTTAACAGAGCATTCTGTCCCAGTGGCTGCACAGATCCTATCTGATCCCCATTGTAAGCAGCAGTCCTGTCCTGCTTTATGGCAGCTGAGATTCTAGCTATCTGTATAACAGAGCATTCTGTCCCATTGACTGCACAGATCCTATCTGATCCCCATTGTAAGCAGCAGTCCTGCTGAAATCCTTTTTTTTATTACTGAAAAATATTTAGTACTTTGCAGGGTTAATCAGCCAAGTAACTGAGATAAATGATGTCTTGTTATGTAAAGAGAATATTGTTTGGCTCATAGAACATGGGGCATATTGTTTGCCAACTGAAAAGGATCACAGTAAAAAACTGTTTCTGCACCTTAAAGTGATAATTTGGAATTGTAGACAATTTAATCAAGTTCATCATAGTTTTATTTTCTATGCACTTCTAAATAATGCTAGGCTCATGGCAGAAATTGTGTGTGTTCTTTGCAGGCAACAAAGGAAGTGTTCAAATCCCATGATTTTTATAATGAGCAGGGTAATGTGGAATTCTCTCTCTGAAAATCTTCTGCACAATAGATGGTTTCAAGAAAGGGTGGATGCCTTTTAGTGAGATAACAGATTGTTACTTTGCTAATATTTGGGTATTACTTTATTACAGTGTGTGCCAAGATGGCAGTAGATTATATGTTTTTGTATTCACATCCCTATAACCATTTGTTTGTTTTGTCAGTGTATTTTATTTTTGTAAGAATAGCAAACACATAACATATCGAAATCTTATTTGCTTCCCTGTAGAGTGGGGTGTTGCTTCTTTCTCAGCTGTTAAATCAAGAAGCCATCCTTCAACTAAAATGCAGGACCTATGAGATTCCAAGGCATCCTGGTGTCACAGAACAGGTAATAAACTGATTGGATTGCTCTTTTTATTTATTTTTTTTTTATTTTGCATAAGTTTGTATTAGCAGGACATTTATGGATGCACAGATCTCATCAGCTTGTGCAACTCAGATACTGATCTTTCAGGTTAACATTGGAAAATGCTTCTTTAAAAGCGTTCTTTGTCATCAGTGAGTGTGACAAATCGATACAGTGTGTGCAGCCTTCTCCAAAATATGGGTGGTTATTTATCAAAGGTTTTTTACCTCAAATAAACTCACAACTCTTTTCTTTTTTATGAAAAAAGTATAAAAAAAACCAGATTGAATGCATTTGGGGGGGAAACTCGAATACTCAAATTGATTGAGTTATCAGCAAAAACCTCGAATACCTTCAGTTGATTGATTTTTTGAGGGAAAACCACCCAAAAATCATGAAGGCAAAAAACATCTTCAAATGGTTCAAGGGACCTCTGACACTGAATTCTACAGGACCTCAACAGTTTTAGCTGGAGTATTTTCAGGCTTTTAGCAGCTTTAGGGCATAATAAATCTCGAAAAATTCCCGTTTTTTTATTATCCCCAAATATGTATCTCTATCGATCTTTACTAGTAAACACAGTTCCATACATTTTACAGTACCTCAGTAATACAGTCATGTGAAACAAAAGATAATATATATATATATATATATATATATATATACGGTATATATGTATATGTATATATATATATATATATATATATATATATATATATATATATATATATATTATATAACCAGCAAAGAGCCAGCACTCTTGAATAAAGTGTTTGTTTGCCTGAGTGCACGATCAGTATAGTATCGCCATCCATCCAAAGAAGATCAGCACTCTCAGGGCTTAAAAATATGAAAAATGTTTTATTGAAAATAACACAGCATAGGACTAACGTTTCAAAGTGCTGAATCTATCAATGTACATGCCTAATAACTTTTTTCCCCTGCCAGTTAGTAGTTATAAGGCATGTACATTGATAGATTCAGCACTTTGAGAATGGCCCTGGATTGGGCCAAAAGGTTAGTCCTTTGCTGTGTTATTTTCAATAAAACCTTTTTCATATTTTTAAGCCCTGAGAGTGCTGATCTTCTTTGGCTGGAGAGATATAGATAAATATATATTATATATATGGCAAGAGGTAAAGGGGCAGCTAGGTATGGGATCTGTTATCCACAAAGCTCGGGACCTGGGTTTTTCTGGAAAGGGGGTCTTTCTGTAATTTTGATCTTCATACCATAAGACTACTAGAAAATCATGTTAACATTAAATAAACCCAATAAGTATTAATTATATCTCAGTTTGGATAAATTACATGCTACTATTTATTATTACAGAGAAAAAGAGAAACAATTTAAAACATTTGAATTATTTAATTGTAATAGAGAATATGGGAGATAACAGATCCCATACCCATATCGTTACAAAGATTATGTGCCACACGTTAAGAGACAGGAGGAACAAGGTGAAAATGACAGCAAGCTTCTGATTGGTTGTTTAGGATTTGGGCAAGTGGTGTCAGTATTTCTGCATAATTTTTACATATACTTCCCATTTCCTATAGAATAGAGTGCTCAGTTGTACTCAAGTATATGGGAATTTTTGGTTGGGACCTCAACACCTACCATTGTGCTCAGTGCCCAGAATCCATTACTTCTGCCTAGAATGGAGAGGCACAATTGAAGATCTGCTTATGGGGTTTAAATAAAATATATATAAATTACTTTTCCTGTTGAATCTTTTTTACTAGTGTAACAATCTTTCCAATTGATTATAAAAAATATAGCAGTAGTCATTTTTTTATACTTTATTATATTATTTTTATTACATTCTGTGTCTTTAAAAAGCATGAAGAAATGAGCATCTTGTATCCGTCTGCTGTGGTCACCATTGATGGATTTAGCCTCTTTCAGTCGCTCAGGGCATGCCGCAATCAGGTAGCAAGAGGTAAGGGGCAGCTGTTTACTGATTATTTTGTTGAGAATTTATCTTAAATGGAATCCTTTTACACAAAATAAGACAGTTTTAATTCACAGACCCTATGATTTTCCCAAATGAACATTACGTGGGAGATGCTGTATTTATTAATGTAAGTTACTGCAATCTCCCATGGATGTTGCCATGGAATTAATGTATTTGTGTGGGAGGGAAATTCCATCCAGCAGATGCATGCTTAGTATGACTGCCATAATAGCCTCCTCCTACACTCCCCCATTTCTTAAAATCATTAGGATGAAGAGGGGCAGTATAATCAGGGATCTTTGTTATTAAATAAATTATAGTGTTTTCCCTCCTCCTCCTTTTCTTAAAGGAGAAGGAAAGCTACTGAAGCAGTTTATTGCCAATAGATTAGCCACAATAGTGCAAACTATAATACTTTATTTATTCTGCAGAATGCTTTACCATACGTGAGTAACCAGCTCTAGAAGCTCTCTCTTTTTAAGATAGCAGCTGTCATATTAGCTTGGTGTGACATCACTTCCTGCCTGAGTCTCCCTGCTCCCTCATAGCTCTGGGCTCAGATTACAGCAGGGTGGGGAGGAGCGAGGGGGAAATGTAGGAGGAGCAAACTGAGCATGCTCAAGCCCTAGCCCTGGAGGTTTAAGCTGAAAACAGGAAGTCTGATACAGAAGCCCATGAGTACACAATAGAAGGAAAGATATGTGGTGTTTCTTTTGATAGAGGACTCAGAGCAACCTTACTTTGAGGGTTTACTGGTGTATTTATATAGACCTTTCTAATAAAGCTTAATTAATTTTAGCCTTTCCTTCTCCTTTAATTTTGTTTTTTCTTTTAAAAACAAATAGCTGCAGCATCCGGAAACGAGAATGTTCAGCCTCCACCGCTGGCCTACAAAAAGTGGGGACTGCAGGATGTTGACAAAATTGTTGACCATGCCAGTGTTGGTGAGTCATTAATTGCTGTATTGCTGCTAAACTGGATTAACATGTCTGCATCAATATGTATCAACACATTTTCCCATTTTGAGGTTCTTTCCTAGCAGATTTATTAGAACTCACTCAAATACCTGATTCCAGTACAAACAAAATCTAACAAAATGACTGCCTTTTGCACAGATTCTGCATGTAGAGAGTCATGATGTCTGGTGATTTTAATAGAGTGAGCTCTGATACAGGCAAAAGGAGCCCCCTATAAGATATATTGGATCATTCATCTGACACTCAACTCCTGAATGAATGAAGAGAAACAGTTGCTGAGAGAGGAATAGTGAATATAATCTTGATTATTTCAGAAACAGTATAGAATATTTAAATGATTGTATTTTGAAAGTTTCTTATTTCAGTATGCTAAAGCTTTTATTAAATTTTCATTTTCGCTATAATTCATTTTTGATTTTGAAGCCAAGTGGGCAGATCAGCCTGATTTAGCTGCCACGTTGGTAGCCAACACCTGGCACAGATGTGCTTTCCTTCTGATCTTGCCAACAAGCAAATCTAACCATGTCAAATGTCAGTATTAAGTGGTAAAATTCTTTGCCACCACAGATTAAGGGGCAAATTTTCTTAAGGTCGAATATCGAGGGTTAAATCGACTGCCGAATTGAAATCCTTCGACTTAGAATATTGAAGTCGAAGGATTTACCGCAATTCGTTTGAATGAACGAAAAATCGTTCGATCGAACAATTAAATCCTTTGAATCGTTCGATTCGAAGGATTTTAATCTATTGATCAAACGATTTTTCTTCGACCCAAAAAAGATTGCAAAGCCTATGGGGACCTTCCCCATAGGCTAACATTGACTTCGGTAGCTTTTAGGTGGCGAACAAGGGGGTAGAAGTTTTTTTCTTTTAATGAGACAGTACCTCGACTATCGAATGGTCGAATAGTCAAACGAATTTTAGTTCGGATCGTTCGATTCGAAGTCGTAGTCGAAGGCCAAAGTAGCCAAAAAAACATTCGAAATTCGAAGTTTTTTTCCTCTATTCCTTCACTCAAGCTAAATGGGCCCCTAAATGTTCACTACCACATTAATCACCTCCCATAGCCGTCAGCGCATTGCTTGTACTAGTTTTAGGTTTGCTCACAGCGTGTATAGAGAAATACCATAAATCTCAAGGGTATCCCTAGAAATCTCAAGGGTATCCATAGAAATCGCAAGGGTATCCCTAGAAATCTCAAGGGTATCCCTAGAAATCTCAAGGGTATTCCTAGAAATCTCAAGGGTATTCCTAGAATAGGTAAGTGATATCACCCCACACCCAAAGGTACATTTCTACACAATCTTCTAAACAGTACTATACATTTGAGGTCTGTGCTTTTCCTTTTCATTCTCCGTCTAGGTGTCATGGCATTATCCCCATTTGATCAAATGAAGACGGCTTCCATTTTAGGTGGCTTTAATGCAGCCATAAAGAGCAGCCCACCCACCATGTCTCAGTACATTACAGTGGGATCCAATCCTTTCACTGGGTTCTTTTTTGCTTTGGAGGTTAGTTCTGATGTGTTACAGCTGTGATCTGTCACTTGCTATTGGGACACGGTCAGTGGAAGATGATAAACCATATCCGTGTATATTAGCTTGGATGTCAAGTCCGACAGGCTTCCTCTATTGATTTCTGGCAGAAAGTTGGCCAGATGTTGATTGACTGGTTTAAAAATCCCATCGGATCGAGTACACCATCAGTTTGTTAAAGGAGAAGGAAAGGCTAAAATTAAATATGCTTTATCAGAAAGGTCTATATAATTACACCAGTAATCCCTCAAAGTGATGCTGCTCTGAGTCCTCTGTCAAAAGAAACACAGCATTTTTTTCCTTCTATTGAGTATACATGGGCTTCTGTATTAGACTTCCTGTTTTCAGCATACACCTGCAGGGCTAGGGCTTGCGCATGCTTAGTTTGTTCCTCTCCCTCCTGTAATCTGAACCCAGAGCTATGAGTGAGCAGGGAGAGACTCGGGCAGGAAGTGATGTCACACCCAGCTAATATGGCAGCTGCTATCCTAAACAAACAAAGAAAGACTCTAGAGCTGTTTACTCAAGTATGGTAAAGCATTCTACAGAATGAATATAGTGTTATAGCTTGCACTATTGTGGCTAATCTATTGCCAATAAACTGCTTCGGTAGCTTTCCTTCTCCTTTAATGCGGTCCTCAATCCTACTGGCCGTATTCTTCTCGGTGTGATGCGATTGTTGAGCCCTAGGGCCCAGGATCGGATCAGCCCAATATCACCCACCTCAAGGTGGACGCATTGGCGAGAGATCCGCTCGTTTGGGGACATTGCCAAACAAGCAGACAATTATTTGTATCTGCTTTTGTTAATCTGCTGCATTTCAGATATTTGTCATTCGTGGTTTTTTTTCTATTTCTTTTCATGCTGTGCAAAACTGTGCATTTGCTGTTGCAGGGAAGTACGCAGCCATTATTATCTCATGTGGCTCTGGCTGTTGCCAGCAAACTCACGTCTGCCCTTTTCAGCGCTGCCAGGTAATAAGCCTCTGGAATGCACCATGGTTAGAAGTAACACAACTAGCTAATGACTTTACTTTTATTTCTTTGTTTTAGTGGGTGGCTCGGCTGGAAGAGCAAACATGAAGAAGAGCCTCAGCAGAAGCAAAAACCTAAAGTAGAACCTGCTACTCCTCTAGCTGTAAGGTGAGGCATCTGAGTGAAGGCACGAATTGCTGCAATACAAAAAGAACAGGATTACCATACACAGATCTATAGCACACTGTTGTTGAAATAGAAGTTACTTGTGCTTAACATGGACTCATTTAGCACTTACGTTACAATGTACAGTTTTGTCCTATAAAATGTATTTCACTTTACTTCATTATTGTTATATTTATTTATTGGTGCTCATTGGACTGCCACTGAACTAACCTTCCTTGTTTTATGGCTAACTTGTGTCAGGATCAGTTACCCATAAGGGGAAACCTACCAAAAATTGAGACAGGAAGTTAGAAAGTAAAAGTGGTTTCAGTTTCTTGCTTAGTGCAACAAATAACAGAAACTATTGATTGTTCTTAATTAAAACATGAGGCTATTTATTAAACTCATGTTAAATAGCGGGTATACTGATCTTTTCAAAATGCATCAGTTAATAGTGCTGCTCCAACATACTTCTTCACTGAAATCTGTTTTTTTAAAAGAGCAAAGAAAGAGAATTTAACATACAATATAAAATTTTATTCCTGAACCAGCTAATGTATTTTTTTAGTTGTAATATTGGTGTGTAGGTGCATCTCAGGTCATTTTGCCTGGTCATGTGCTTTCAGAAAGAGCCAGCACTTTAGGATGGAACTGCTTTCTGGCAGGCTGTTGTTTCTCCTACTCAATGTAACTAAAGGAGTCACAACACAAAGTCCAAGTAAGGTGCCACACTCACACTACTCGCTGTTTGAGGCCTCTGGTGCACGCTGTACTCTTCTCTGCACAGGTTCACTCCGAGCTTTGATCAAACTTTTTATTCGTGCAACAATGGCCGTTGTTGCATGAATAAAAAGTTTGATCAAAGTTCAGAGTGCTGCTCCTGGGACCTGAATTTTTACTATTGAGTGTTGTTCTTAGATCTACCAGGCAGCTGTTATCTTGAGTAAGGGAACTGCTATCTGAGCTGCTTCCCATTGTTCTGTTGTTAGGCTGTTGGGAGGAAAGGGAGGGGGTGCAGCACAGCAGTTAAGAGTGATTGAAGTTTATCAGAGCACAAGTCACATGACTGGGGGCAGTTGGGAAACTGACAAGATGTCTAGCCCCATGTCAGATTTCAAAATTATATATAAAAAAAAAATTGGTTTGCTCTTTTGAGTAACTGATTTCAGTGCAGAATTCTGCTGGAGTAGCACTATTGACTGATGTGTTTTGAAAAAAAACATTTCCCATGAAAGTATCCCTTTAAGTTCAGCGTACCAAATCTCATAATAACATTTGCTTAGACAAAGCTAATCATGGAAAGCATTAAATAATCCTGGAATATGGAACCAAATTTTGTTTTTCCAGTTGCAAGTAGTTATTGAACCCTCTTCCTGCACATTTGAATAGCAAACTCAAGAATCAGCCATTGGTTCTCTTATTAAATTCACTGACACTAACAGCAAATGTTTCACTTGCCCTGCCTCTGGCGTAAAGGCATTTTAATTATTTGGATGTGCTGTTGATGTTTATTATGTATATATAATATTTATTATTATTTATTTATATTACAGGTATGGGGCCCTTTACCCGGAAACCTGTTATCCAGAAAGCTCCAAATTACGGAAAGGCTTTCTCCCATAGACTCCATTATAATAAAAAAATATTTCCTATTTCTCTGTAATAATAAAACAGTACCTTGTACTTGATCCCAACTAAGATATAATTAATCTTTATTTAAGCAAAACCAGCCTATTGGGTTTATTTAAACAAGATTTTATAGTAGACTTAAGGTATGAAGATCCAAATTACAAAAAGATCTGTTATATGAAAACC
The DNA here is from genome assembly GCA_038501925.1 of Xenopus petersii. Classification (NCBI taxonomy): domain Eukaryota; kingdom Metazoa; phylum Chordata; class Amphibia; order Anura; family Pipidae; genus Xenopus; species Xenopus petersii. The sequence continues at coordinate 160,922,735 of CM076680.1, forward strand.
CAGGTCCTGAGCATTCTGGATAACAGGTCCCACACCTGTATTATGTGAAAATGTGCTTCATGTGAATTATTATAATGACCTTTTTATTTTCTTTCTTGTTTTTTTTTTTTCCAGATTCGGACTTCCGGATTCTCGACGCCTTGGAGAGAGCATTAGCCTTTCCCCCTGTAACACATTGGCTGCTGTAACCGATGACTTTGGCAGAGTTATTCTGTTGGATGTAGGAAGAGGCATTGCAATTAGAATGTGGAAAGGTATAAACATCAGTGGGATGAAAATAATTAACTGGGTGATAAATATTGGAGTCATAGGTGCACATGTATTATAGTGTGAGTCTAGAACTCCCATAAGCGAAATAACACTGCTCTCTATTCATTTATATGGGATTTATAACTGGTTGAAAGTGAGAGTTGATAAATAATGTAATAAAATTGAATAGTGCCGAGGATTTTCACTCTGCTGTATTGTGATAAGCTTTAGTTTGACACTGATAAATAGACCCCATGTATTAAGCTGGCCATAGACATGCAGATATATTCTTATGTCCAATGAAGGACTGTGCATTGCAATCTCCCGACCTACCAACAATTTAGATTAAAGGGGAACTATTGCGAAAATGAAAATGTAATATAAGCTTCCTCATACTGAAGAAGAAACTTTCTAAATGCAATCAATTAAAAAATCTGCATTGAGATGCTGAGAGAGGGATAGTGAACATGAACTTGATTATTTTAGAAACGGTACAGAATTTTTAATTGGTTTCGAAAACGTCTTATTTCAATATTCTGAAGCTAATATTAATTTTTCATTTTCACAATAGTTCCCCTTTCTATAAAGCATTAAAAAGAAGCAGTCAGACGATGTTCTGGCCATTAATTTACAGGCAGCAATCGTACGAAAGTTATGTCTGACAAATAGCAGTGACAGTCACTCATTGATATCGTCAGATAGACAATCTTCTAACCTGTCCGATTAACTAAATGACCAATCGCCATGGCAAGAAAAATGTCCGGATGATCGTCACACAGTCCTAAAATCAAACAAAACGAAGATTCTGAATTTATCTTTGCGTCTATGGCGAGGTTTAGGATGGGTCAGCATTTGTTATATTATATAGGTTGCTGCCATTAGTCTTCCGCTAGCTGTTGACCTAAGCATTTTATGATTATTGAAAGGCTACCGGGATGCCCAGGTGGGATGGATGCAAATTGTGGAGGACTTGAATGAAAGAGAGTCTGAGAGAGGACATTACTCTCCATTTCAAAATGCTAGCGGACCAAGCCGGGTGGCCCAGTTTCTGGTTATTTATGCCCCCAGGAGGGGTATTCTTGAAGTGTGGAGCACTCAGCAGGGGCCTCGTGTAGGAGCATTTAATGTGGGAAAGCACTGCAGGTGAGTATATTGTTTCCTTCTAATGAGGCCTCACATGTGAAGAAAACATGGCAGTGGTTATGACAATTATGAGAAAACATTGGAGATGATTTTTGCATTGTGTTTAGTACAGGGGAATACCTATGTTGAGATCTTTATATGGTATCTCTCTTTACAGGTTATTAGCAAACTTAGAACTGTGCTTACTACAGAATAACTATGTCTCTTTGTTTGCCCTGACCACACCCCTTGCCCTGCCTAAATTTGAGAGGGCTGACAGATCTATGCATGCCCTGTCTAAGGCTATGGACACACATACGTTGAATTGCGGTGTTTAAGCAGGGTTTTTTAAAAAAGCCGACCGATACATAGCAGTTTCAAGTTAAGGCTATAGCACTTCCGCTAGCGTATTTACGCAGCTTTTTTAAAAACCACGGCGTAAATCCATAGCCTTAGGTGTAATTTCATGACATTAGACAGTAGATCCATTTGAAGAAATACAGTAAACCATGGCAACCAATCAGATATATATATATATATATATATAAGTAATAGAGGATCCGCACTCTCATTATCCTTGAGAAAGGTCCCCAGGAGGGACCGAAACGTCGGATTGTGATGTGAAAAATAAAAGCTATCACTTTGAAAATGAAAATGAGAGTGCGGATCCTCTATTACTTATTCTCTAAACACTGATCGAGCACCTCGCATTCACCATTGTCAGAGGTGCGGGCACTCCAGAAAAGTTTATATATATATATATATATATATATATATATATATATATATATATATATATATATAAAGAGGATCAGTGCTCGCAGGTCTTAAAATTATCAAATAATTTATTTTAGAGATATGGACTAACGTTTTGGCCCACCAAGGGCCTTTCTCAAAGTGCCCATCAAACAGTGAAAACGTCACTTTGAGAAAGTGACAAATTATTATTTGATATTTTTAAGACCTGCGAGAGTGTGTGTGTGTATATATATATATATATATATATATATATATATATATATATATATATATATATATATATATATATATATATTCATCCAAGAAGTAGGTGCACACTGGGGTTTAATAAATACAAAATTCAATTTTTAATTGTCATCTTGTCATCAAAAATCGGCCAACGTTTCGGTCTCCACTTAAGACCTTTATCAAGACCAAATTCAGAATAAAAAGACATGGGTTTAAATAGTTGAAACATGTGACACTCAAATTGCACCAATCATGTGACTGAAAAGAAAACCTGCACCAAAAAATGCATAGAGAAATCTTTAGAATAAGCAGATATACACATCACATGGAAAAGAAACATTGATTAAAACCACATCCACTGAGATCGAAAAAGCTGAAACATTGTAACATCGAATAAATAGAGACATTATGGCAAAAGAAGTAACCTACTAAGTTTGTTGAGAATAAATATTCACCGTTGATTTAAAAAGCACAGAAGGAAACAGTGTTCATTTAGACCTCCAGGGGCCAAAGTATTGAGTTTTTTTATCCAAAACACCTCCCTCTGTAAAAGAATTTTAGATCTATCACCCCCGCGTCTCAAAGGTGGAACATTGTCTATGGCTATGTACTTAAAGGTGGGGAGCCTATGTCCCATTTCCAGATAATGTGTGGCCACAGGTTTATTAGTAGTTTTATCCTGACGCCTGGTAACTCTTTTTTACACACTCAAACAGGCAGGCGTTTCTCTATAAGACACCATATAACCTGTACCACTACACATGTCATCTATTTGATTACATGTCCGTGTGGGTTGTCTTATGTTGGGAAGACAGATCAAACACTGCGCCTGCGAATGGATGGGCATAGGTCGGCAATTAGCGTGGCATTCAGGGATAATACTACTAATAAACCTGTGGCCACACATTATCTGGAAATGGGACATAGGCTCCCCACCTTTAAGTACATAGCCATAGACAATGTTCCACCTTAGAGACGCGGGGGTGATAGATCTAAAATTCTTTTACAGAGGGAGGTGTTTTGGATAAAAAAAACTCAATACTTTGGCCCCTGGAGGTCTAAATGAACACTGTTCCCTTCTGTGCTTTTTAAATCAACGGTGAATATTTATTCTCAACAAACTTAATAGGTTACTTGTTTTGCCATAATGTCTCTATTTATTCGATGTTACAATGTTTCAGCTTTTTCGATCTCAGTGGATGTGGTTTTAATCAATGTTTCTTTTCCATGTGATGTGTATATCTGCTTATTCTAAAGATTTCTCTATGCATTTTTTGGTGCAGGTTTTCTTTTCAGTCACATGATTGGTGCATTTACACACGATTGGGTGAGTGTCACATGTTTTAACTATTTAAACCCTTGTCTTTTTATTCTGAATTTGGTCTTGATAAAGGTCTTAAGTGGAAACCGAAACGTTGGCCGATTTTTAAAGATGACAATTAAAAATTGAATTTTATATTTATTAAATACCAGTGTGCACCTACTTCTTGGATGAATGAATAATACAGCAGTTTATTGGTAGCACCTGGGTAATTGCAACGTAATGGTGTGTGGAGGATCTATGGACCGTATATATATATATATATATATATATATATATATATATATATATATATATATATATATATATATATATATATATATATATATATATATATATATATATATATATTAGGGTATATATATTAGGGATGCACTGAATCCACTATTTTGGATTCGGCCGAACCCCCGAATCCTTTGTGAAAGATTCGGCTGAATACCGAACCGAATCCGAACCCTAATTTGCATATGCAAATTAGGGGTGGGAAGGGGGAAAAATTTACTTCCTTGTTTTGTGACGAAAAGTCACGTGATTTTCCTCCCCATCCCTAATTTGCATATGCAAATTAGGATTCGGATTTGGTTCTGCCGGGCAGAAGGATTCGGCCGAATCCGAATCCTGCTGAAATAGGCCGAATCTTGGCCGAATCCCGAACCGAATCCTGGATTCGGTGCATCCTATATATATATATATATATATATACAGTAGAGTGATAAAAGCTAATTTCAGACCAGATGTATTAAAAAGTGTATACTGCACTGGCACATTCTTGTTTTTTATAAAATATGTTTCCTTTAATGCAAGTGTATCCACTGTTAGCAAACAAGCCCCAGGGTGTCTGAAAAGTAGCGTTTGTTGTTCTTCGCTGCATGTTGATTTTTATTTTTATAATCCAGACTCAAAATATTTGCTGGATTTATAACAACCAAATACAGCTTTAATCCCAAACTGGAGAGGTGCAGAACAAAAAAACTGCTAAAATGATTACGAATTACGAATTTCTCTTTCTACAACTTATTGAAAGTTAACATCATTAGCTTATATTTTGCACCCAATTCAACTTCTGGTGTATAAAACTGTATCATTCTTTCAGGTTGCTGTATCCTGGCTATAAAATAATGGGATTAAATAATGTGACCAGTCAGGGCTGGCAACCCCAAACCTACCAGATTTGCCTTATTGACTCCGTGTCGGGAAACGTAAGGACAGTGAATATCCCATTCCACCTGGCCCTGAGGTAAGAGTAGCTGCATCTAAGTTGCTTTTCTGTGTGTCTGTGTTACACACATTGTTAAATAATGGTGAGAAATTAAGGTTTAAAAACCTTGTAGCATGTATTAGGAAGTGCCACCCTGAGAGATAAACAAGTAGGGCTTTTACAGGTTATTGCAGGGGCAACCTACATGTTGTGAATGATACTGTATCTGTAACACTGGCAACGTGCTGAAAATCTTCTGTTAAAATAACTTCCAGATGTGTTGGATTCCCACCTGATCTTTTATAGCAATCACTAGTGTAAGCTACAGGGGTTTATTCTGTGACTTTATTCTTCTACATTTCAATAGCAATGTGGTTGGCTATAAAAACTGCAGTATGTTCCTGGTTGGGGAGGATTTTCTCCTTTTTTGTACTGTGTCTAATTTACAGTTATTACAAAGCTTTCACAGCAGTGTCTCCTGCTCACTTTGGACAAATATAACTAAATGGTAGACGGCACCCGGGACAGTCTGCAGGTTTGACTTGGTTTGTTTCCCAGCTTTAAATGTACTTTACACCTAGCAATAGGGTTAGCACATTTGTATGTTAATCTACTATTTAAAGAGATTCTGTCATGATTTTTATGATGTAGTTTTTATTTCTAAGTTACACTGTTTTCATTACAAATAATTCACTCTAAAATATAACATTTCATTCCTGAACCAGCAAGTGTATTTTTTTAGTTGTAACATTGGTGTGTAGGTGCATCTCAGGTCATTTTGCCTGGTCATGTGCTTTCAGAAAGAGCCAACACTTTAGGATGGAACTGCTTTCTGGCAGGCTGTTGTTTCTCCTACTCAATGTTACTGAATGTGTCGCAGTGGGACCTGGATTTTACTATTGAGTGTTGTTCTTAGATCTACCAGGCAGCTGTTCTCTTGTGTTAGGGAGCTGCTATCTGGTTACTTTCCCATTGTTCTGTTGTTAGGCTGCATGCAAGGAAAGGAAGAGGGTGATATCAGTCCAACTTGCAGTTAAGAGTGACTGAAGTTTATCAGAGCACAAGTCACATGACTGGGGGCAGCTGGGAAACTGACAATATGTCTAGCCCCATGTCAGATTTCAAAACTAAATATAAAAAAAACTGTTTGCTCTTGTAAGAAATGGATTTCAGTGCAGAATTCTGCTGGAGCAGCACCATTAACTGATGCAATGTGAATTTTTTTTTTTTTACCATGACAGTATCCCTTTAAGGTGGTAGTTCATTAATATTCAAGAAGGCCTTTAGGAATATCTAGAATTTCAAGACAACATTCTGCCCCAAATCTCAGCCTAACTGACCATTATGTTGGGCCTTACAGCCACTGCTCTGGGTCTCCCTTAAAGGAGGCTTAGAGGAAAGTGGAATGCAGACATAGAGCACCCTAAGCTGGTGCACCAAGAGGTCCATCAGTGGAATCAGTGGACTCCTTGATCATCAGTCACATCAGTCTGGTGTCAGGTTAGCAAGTGAACAAGTTACACTAAACAAATATATAATACTATGGTTTTAAACACATTTATATTTGTTTATTGAACCAGACTCCATTACCCTCGCTTAAATGTCAGCTTTGTCTTCTTTTCAGGGATAAGAAATGCGAAAGAGCAAAGGATATGCACTTAGTTAAAAAACTTGCGACGCTGCTGAAAGCCAAAGTCCCAGATCACGGTAATACTTACATTACATTATTGTATATACATTACCTGTGGCCACGTGCCATTTTCTTGGGCAATTATGGTTATTTTTAATGTCAAGCAATCACTGACAGCGCTCGGTATTTTGTCTTATAGTGTACAAATGCTTTTCATCTTAATTTGTATTGCCTTAAAGGGGTTGTTCACCTTTGAGTTAACTCTTAGTATAATGTAGAGAGTTTGCAATTGGTTTTCATTTTTTATTATTTGTGTTTTTTGAGTTATTTAGCTTTTTATTCAGCAGCTCTCTAGTTTGCAGTTTCAGCAATCTGGTGCTGGGTCCAGATTACTCTAATAACCATTCACTGATTTAAATAAGAGACTGGAATATGAATATGAGAGGCCTAAATAGAAAGATGAGTAATAAAAAGTAACAATACATTTGTATCCTTAAAGAGCATTTGTTTTTAGATGGGGTCAGTGACCCCTGTTTGAAAGCTGGAAAGAATTAGAAGAATAAGGCAAATAATTCAAAAACTATATATAAAATAAATGATAAAGACCAATTAAAAAGTTGCTTCGAATTGGCCATTCTATTTCATACTAAAAGTAAACTTAAAGATGAACCACCCCTTTAAGCACTTTTAGTTCTACATAATAAATGTGATGAGTCCAGTTGTTGTAGTACTTTGTCAGGTGTTGTGCAGTAAGGGGGTCATTTACTAAAATCCGAATTTATCTCAATTAAAAGTAAAAAAGCTTGATAAAACTGATTTTAGCTTATTTAATAATAAAAAACTTGATTTAATCAGATTGTGAAAAAACTTGATATAATCGACCAAAACCGCGAAACGCTCGAATTTTTTGTGCTTTTTCCCCAAATGGTCGGATTTTATGGATAAACCCATTCCGGACCAAGATTACTTCAAATTGAGATAGGTGTCTCTTTCATTGACTTATACATGACCTCGACAGACTTGAGATGGCGGATTTTTGGATTTGGACTTCTTGCAGCATCAGAATATAAAAAATCTTGAAAAAATTTTGTTTGTTTTTTTCTTTGAAAAAAGAGTTTTTCCCCAAAAAGCCAGACCAGAAAAACCTGACGTTTAATAAATAACCCCTGAAGTCTCCAGTTTGACATTTCAGCGGGTATTAAGTTGGTTGGGTCCCATTTACCCCAGCAACCGCCAGTAGTTTCAGGGAGAGACTGGAAGATGAATAGGAGAGGGTATGATTAGAAGGATAAGAAATAGAAAGTAACAATATCAATAACATTGAAGCCTCACAGAGCAAAATAAGTTTGGTTACTTCCTTCTTTCAACATAAACCTCCAGGGCTTGGGCTCGAGTATGCTCAGTTTTCTCCTCTCTTCCTCCCTTTTCACCCCTCCCTGCTGTAATCTTGAAGGTAGCCATACACAGGCTGATAAGGTAGCCATACACAGGCTGATAAGGTAGCCATACACAGGCTGATAAGGTAGCCATACACAGGCTGATAAGGTAGCCATACACAGGCTGATAAGGTAGCCATACACAGGCTGATAAGGTTGCCATACACAGGCTGATAAGGTAGCTATACACAGGCTGATAAGGTAGCCATACACAGGCTGATAAGGTAGCCATACACAGGCTGATAAGGTAGCCATACACAGGCTGATAAGGTAGTCATACACAGGCTGATAAGGTAGCTATACACAGGCTGATAAGGTAGCCATACACAGGCTGATAAGGTAGCCATACACAGGCTGATAAGGTAGCCATACACAGGCTGATAATGTAGCTATACACAGGCTGATAAGGTTGCCATACACAGGCTGATAAGGTAGCTATACACAGGCTGATAAGGTAGCCATACACAGGCTGATAAGGTAGCTATACACAGGCTGATAAGGTAGCCATACACAGGCTGATAAGGTAGCCATACACAGGCTGATAAGGTAGCCATACACAGGCTGATAAGGTAGTCATACACAGGCTGATAAGGTAGCTATACACAGGCTGATAAGGTAGCCATACACAGGCTGATAAGGTAGCCATACACAGGCTGATAAGGTAGCCATACACAGGCTGATAATGTAGCTATACACAGGCTGATAAGGTTGCCATACACAGGCTGATAAGGTAGCCATACACAGGCTGATAAGGTAGCCATACACAGGCTGATAAGGTAGCCATACACAGGCTGATAAAAGCTGGCAACTTGCCCTTTCCAGACAATTCGGGCCGTTAAAGTGTGATGTTTTAATTACCTTACTTTCTTCCCCTTCTCAGTAGTGGATCGTCAGATTCCCCAGAACTCCCTTGATTCATATTGAACAAGAGTCTGTTTTTATTCAACTCCCAGGGAAGCAGCAGGCAGTCATTTCTTCGCTATGAATCACAAACCGCTTTAGTAGAACTTTTTTTTTATTTCTAGCTATATTTAACATTTTATTTAAATCCTCTTCTTTTTTTTTTTTTTAGAGCGCCTGGAAACCGAAGCAAAAGAAATTATTTTAGATATTAAATATCCAGCAACCAAGAAACAGGTACTTCATTTTCACTTGAACAGTGATTGACTAATAAGGGTGGTGCAGTGAGAGTGCAAGGCAAGCTAAGTTCCAAGTGTAAATAAAAGCTACAAACCCACCTCTGTGTTCATTATCTGTGGTCAAAGGCACCTTAGTGTAAAGTTTCCCCACTAGGACAATGAGCACAGGGGAATGTAATTGAAAGACATGCAGTGATTTACAAGGTAATTTGAACCTATAGCAACCATTCAGGAGCTTGTTTGCAAACATCTGACTAATAAATGTTACCTGCTGATTCGTTGCTATAAATTGGTAGATAGTACAGGTATGGGATCTGTTATTCAGAATGCTCGGGAATGCTTGGGGCATTCTGGATACGGAAATGGATCTCCATGCCTTATGTCTACTAGAAAATCACGTACACATTAAATAAACCTAATAGGCTGGTTTTGCTTCCAATAAGGATTAATTGGATTGGAGCAAGTACAATTTACAGTTTTATTATAACAGAGAAAAAGGAAATAATTTTTAAATATTTGGATTATTTGGATAAAATTGAGTCTATATAAGAGGACCATTCCTTAATTCTGAGCTTTCTGGATAATGGATCCCATACCTGTAATAAACTTTGCATCATCTATTACTTTTTTATTTTTCCCTATGCCATTAAAATTTTTTTTTTTTTTCATTTTTGCTCCTTGCACTTCTTTCTTTCAGTTTATACTGAACTATGGGACCTGTTATCCAGAATGCTTGCAACCTGGGCTTTTCCAGATAAGGGATCTTTCCATAATTTGGATCCCCATACCTACTTAAAACTTACCTACACTCAAACATTAATTTATCCCAATAGGATTGTTTTGCATCCAAACATGGTTAATTATATCTTAGTTGGGATCAAGTACAAGGTACTGTTTTATTATTACAGAGCATAAGAAAATCATTAAAAAAAAATTATTATTTGATTAAAATAGAACCTATGGGACATGACCTTCCTGTAATTCTGAGCTTTCTGGATAAGGGATCCCATACCGGCAGTAATAGATTCTGACTATATATTCTGACTTTACATGTTTATAATGCAAATGTTCCAATAAGAAAATATATGAGCTGTGAAGAAAATTAGATGATGAGCCAACATGCATGGAATATTCTCTGTTGGGATTACAGCAAGCAATGCTAGATGCTAATGATTATTTTTCCTTTATTTCGTAGGCATTAGAACGCATACTTGCCAGTGACCGTGTGCCCTTTTCCTCTCTCACCAGCATCACACAGACTTTAATGGATTCTCTTAAAAACCAAGGTATATTATTCCCATTACAACATCAATGTAATGAGTTTTCTCTTCATTACAGTTTCAGTCAAACGTCTGTTAATATAATAGTTCAGGTTAGTGTGTTAGGTCACATGCTATTGTATATTTGGTGCTGAACTCTGGATGCTGCACCTTCTGTAATAATGAGCCCTAAGTAGAAAGAGGGCAAGGACAGTATTTAGGTTGCAACAAACACCGGCTGATTTTCTTCCTCTCTGGCCAATAAGCCTCAGAATAGTATAGTTTGGTCATACACATTCATTTGAGCACTCCCATTCATGGATTAATGAATCTGATTCAATTGGAGTTGACTGGGTTTGATTAAACGAGTTGTGACTTTCTTGACACTCTGTGTATATTACATTCATCTGGGATTTATGTATAATTCCTGCTGGTGTTTATCTCCCAGAATCCCCCAGCATACTGTATATAGGTTAAAAGTATACTAACAATTGTTATAAAGTATATTTACTTTTATCTCTAGTTTTCCAACAATAACCCTTTTTCAATTTTTACACAATTGGCACATCTGATATTTCTTTTTAAAGGAGCAGGATACAATACATCAAAACCAGATTCCACGGGCACTTTAAGATGCTCACGATACAGCAGCAAATGGTTTAGCCTAACCCTGAGATTTGTTTTGCTTGCAAACGAATAGATGGGATGGTTGTGTACAGGAATATGTAAATGGAGAGGCACATTTATCATAGGTCGAATTTCGAATTTGTCAGTTTTTTACCTTTAATAAATTTGATTTTCCTTGAAATTTGATTGGGGTTTATTTATTAAAAAAAATCAAACATCAAACATCTTAAAGCGAATTTTACTGACCCGTAAACTCGAATCGAATTCGACCAAACTCGAATCAAGTCTTTTCCCCAAAAAAACTCAAATGTCGGGAAGGCTAGTAACATCCTCAAATTGCTCACTGGACCTCTCCCATTGACTTCTACATGAATTCGGCAGGTTTTAGGTGGCGAATAGTCAAATATTGAATATCTGAAAAGCAGACAAATTTTACGGACCCGAAAACTCAAATTCGACCAAACTCGAATCAAGTCTTTTCCCCAAAAAAACTCAAATGTCGGGAAGGCTAGTTACATCTTCAAATTGGTCACTGGACCTCTCCCGTTGACTTCTACATGAATTCGGCAGGTTTTAGGTGGCGAATAGTCGAATATTGAATATTGAATATCTTAAACGCAGACAAATTTTACCGACCCGAAAACTCGAATCGAATTCGACCAAACCCGAATCTAGTTTTTTTTTCAGAGGAAAACTCGAATGTCAGGAAGGCTACTAACATCTTCAAATTGGTCACTTGACCTCCCCCATTGACTTCTACAGGAATTCGGCAGGTTTTAGGTGGCGAATAGTCTAATTTGAATTCTTAAAGGGCCAGAGTTTGATAAATCTCGAAAATAAAATTCAAATTTTTAGCAAAAATTCAAGTCAAGTTTGGACAATTCACTAGTCGAATTTGACAGTTTAGACCATAAAAAAAAAAGTGATAATTTGAATTAGAATTTTCAATTCGATCCTTAATAAATCAGCCCCTATATATAGTATGTATGTATTGGTGTTCCCCCAGAGCTGGAGAATGTTGATGAGGATCTGCTGACTTTCTGTGAAGACAAATTGAAGCTCCTGCACCTCTATGAATCTGTAAAGAGGATCAGTTCTGTTACTACGGAGAGCAACCCTTCACCTTCAGATAAAGTGAGTTCCTGTATATGCTTCTAATGAAGTTGATGAATTTTGCCATAAAAACTTAGTTTGTTCCAAGGTATTGTCTGGAGCACTTTGGAATTAACAGCTGCAACATTTTGGGGCCGAATATCGAGGGTTAGTTAACCCTCGATATTCGACCATCGAAGTAAAGTCCTTCGACTTCGAGAATCGAAGTCGAAGGATTTTGCGCTATTCCTACGATCGAAAAAGATCTTTAATCCATCCATCGATATAGGAAGCCTATGGGGACCTTCCCCATAGGCTAACATTGGCCTCCGTAGGTTTTAGGTGGCGAACTAGGGGGTCGAAGAAATTTTTAAAGAGACAGTACTTAAGACTTTCGAATGGTCGAATAGTCTAACGATTTTTAGTTTGAATCGTTCGATTCGAAAGTCGTAGTCGAAGGTCGAAGTAGCCCATTCGATGGTCGAAGTAGCCATATTCGACCATTCGAAATTCAAACTTTTTTTCCTCTATTCCTTCACTCGAACTAAGTAAATGGGCCCCTTTATGTACAATCTTATGAGTCAGAATGGATTGTGTTCAGATTCTTACCGGAGTTTTTTCTGTTTGATCCGTACTAGTATTCTTGCATTATTGTTTTCCTTGTGTATTGTTAAAGGAGCTTGCTCAGCTATTGCGTCTGGATGAGGATGAGTTAGCCAGAGTGCAGATTTTAATTAGGAACTACAAGCAGGGGATTCCCAGAACAGGAGTGCACTTTGCTGATGATGAAGGGAGCATCTTACCTGTAAAGACCTTCCTGGAGTACCTAGAGTGTGACAAGGACACAATAAACGTGAAGAAGATAAGTGAAGATGAACATGTAGCTTTGGGTAGGTAGTCCGTTTATAGCCGCATTTATGTATGAATATTTCTGAATTTCAGTCATTAAGGAATGACACATGGCTGTGATTCTCTTTCTGACTGATACTCATAGCCATATAGTCTTTTTTCTCATTTCTTAGCGTGCACTATAATTGTGTTTGCTGTTTAAACAGAGCACAGCTTGTATTTTATTGTGCCCAACCTCTGTCTGACATTGACTACTGATTTAAGGTGGCCACATATTGAAAGATCTGATTGTTTAGCAAGGTCACAAACAAGTTGATCTTTCCTCGGTATACCCATCTTGAGGTGGTCAATATGGGGTTAATCAGGCGGACTTGGTCCATCAGCTGCTTTTATTGGCCCGTGTATGGCCACCTTTAGTTTTTCTTGACCAAACTGACAACTCATTGACCCCTTGTATGAGATCAAACGAACACCTTTCCCAGTCAATATCTAATTGGGCTTATTTAGAAATTAAAGGGGAACTATCCTGAAAATGAAAATGTAATATAAGCTTCATCATACTGAAATATTTCTAAATATAATCAATTAAATATTCCGTACCATATCTGAAATAATATTGTTCATCTTCACTATTTCTCTCTCAGCATCTATTTCTCGTCATTCTGTCTTCATGCAGGAGTTGGGTGTTAGATATTCATAGACAGTTAGATCCAATATATCTTATTTCTAACACGTAAGGCAAAAAGGGAATTTCTGGTTGTCCCACAGTAGAGAGGCTGGGGAGGTGGAAGGGAGGCCTCTCCAGGGGGACTAAAATATAAATGCCATTGATTATTCTTTAAAGGGAAACTACCGCGAAAATGAAAGCTTCAGCACACTAAAATAAGAAACTTTCTAAATACAATCAATTAAAAAAGTCTGCATTGTTTCTGAAATAATCAAGTTCTTCTTCACTATTCCCCATCTGTTGAATGTTGAATGATCCAATATATCTTATACGGGGGCTCCTTTTGCCTAGAAGATGTATTAGAGCTCACTCTATTTAAATCACCAGACATCATGTCTCTCTACATGCTGGATTTGTGCAAAAGGCAGTTATTTTGTTAGATTTTGTTTGTACTGGAATCAGTTATTTGAGTGAGTTCTAATACATCTTCTAGGCAAAAGGAGCCCCCTATAAGATATATTGGATCTAACCGTCAATGATAATCTGACACCCAACTCCTGAATGCAGAGAGAATGAAGAGAAACAGATGCTGAGAGAGGAATAGTGAAGATAAACTTGATTATTTCAGAAACAGTACAGAATTTTTAATTGTTTGTATTTAGATAGTTTCTTATTTCAGTAAGATGAAGCTTACATTAACCCCGAACGAGCCATGCTTGTGTCCTAAAATACAAATCAATCCAGTTAAGTCCACACATAATCACATGAAACGCCAAATGCATAATTGCCAGCTCTGCTGCTGAGTTGCGTGCATACAAATTGGGCCAACTGAGAATATACAAATCCCAGTGACAGTAACTGAACAGAGGGTATGTGTGTTTAATCGTATCACTGCACACAGTCTCCACTTGGTAACATTAGTGTTTCTGTTGCAGGCAGTTTCTTCTTCTGGAAATGTCTACATGGCAAGTGTTCCTCCCAGGAAATGTGTCAGACCCTGGAGTCAGCAGGGCTTAGCCCACAAGTCTTACTGGTAGGATATCCCTCCTGTCTTGTCAGGTGATATTCAAACTTGCGTAGGGGTTTGGTGGGCTGCTGTGAGTGACCTTAAAGAGGAACTATTGTGAAAATGAAAATTTAATATAAGCTTCAGCGTACTGAAGTAATAAACTTTCTAAATATAATCAATCAGATATCCTGCATTATTTCTAAAATAATCAAGTTTATCTTCACTTTTCCTCTCTCGGCATCTGTTTCTCTTCATTCTGTCTTCATGCAGCAGTTGGGTGTCAGATGAATGATCCAATATATCTTATAGGGGGCTCCTTTTGCCTAGAAGATGTATTGGAGCTCACTCTATTAAAATCACCAGAGATCATGTCTCTCTACATACAGGATTTGTGCAAAAGGCAGTTATTTTGTTAGATTTTGTTTGTACTGGAATCAGTTATTTGAGGGCACTCTAATACATCTGCAAGTAAAAGGAGCCCCCCCTGTAAGATGTATATGGGAGTTGATGCCTATGGGCGGCAAATTGTAAATGAAATAATTAAGGATACCAAATGAGCACAGGTTTAATAACATCCTCTTGCTCTATTCCAGTCTCTGCTTCTCAAAGTCTGGCTTTCCAAAGAGAGAGACACCGTAGACAACAAGCAGTCATTGTGCTGCCTTCACAGCATGTTGTCTCTACTCAGCAACATGAAAGGTGAGGTGAAGCAACGTTTCTCCTTTATTCTCCTTCTTTGCAGAATGCTGAAACACTTAGTGATGAGACACATCAAGCTCGTGCCAGAATTCACATTTGCATTTATCTTGTAAACAAGAAAAGAAAGATGAGGATCCCCTTGTGTTTTTCAAGTCATTTTTCAACGTGACACATATCACCCTAATTTCCTCTAGAGACTGCATTTGTTACATAACAGTAAAGCACCCTGTATGTGCTGCAGCCTATTTATCCACAGGGTTCTCTATATTATTCTGCTGCACGATTCCGAGCTTTTGTCCTTTTAACATTACAGCCTGTCACACACACATTACTTGGTATTCACTCGTTTTATATCTTAGTTGCTTAGACCTGAAACCCAGTTGGTTTAAATATCATTTTAGTGAATAATGTGAAAACATTCTATGTGCCTCACTCACTTATAATTTGTAGGACTGTAGTGTGAGGGTGCTGAAATAAATAAATATACAGTATTTCAGTCATAAGCTTTTTTAATTAGTCTACAAACTTTCCTATAAGTAATAGGTTATAATAGGTTGTGTATTGGTCCAGTTGTTCAGGTTAGTAACCACTAAAAATCATTGATTACCCCTAAGGATATTAGAAGTCACTGAGGGGTTATATGGTCACAGAACCCCTCAGTGACTTCTAATATCCTTATCCTTTACAGTAGGGGGTATGTTATCCCTTATAATACATGAGTGATACTCCGTGTTCCCTGTATAACTCAGCCTGCAGCCTTGTGCCTTTATATGGTCACAGAACAACCCCTCAGTGACTTCTAATATCCTTATCATTTACAGTAGGGGGTACATTATCCCTTATTATACATGAGTGATACTCAGAGTTCCCTGTATCTCAGCCTGCAGCCTTGTGCCTTTATATGGTCACAGAACAACCCCTCAGTGACTTCTAATATCCTTATCCTTTACAGTAGGGGGTATGTTATCCCTTATAATACATGAGTGATACTCCGTGTTCCCTGTATAACTCAGCCTGCAGCCTTGTGCCTTTATATGGTCACACAACCCCTCAGTGATTTCTAATATCCTTATCATTTACAGTAGGGGGTATATTATCCCTTATAATACATGAGTGATACTCAGTGTCCCCCTTATAACTTGCAGCCGTACAAATATATCTGTAAAGCCAAGCTGTTGGCCGTGGATATTCACTATTGAGACTGATATGGCTCAAGCTGATTAATTCTGTTTTAGTTTCACCACTAAAGCTCTACACATATTGTGCTGGGCAAGATGTTTTTGTGATGGTGAAATTGTAGTGCAGTGACACCTAGTGGCCACCCTTCCCGTTAGTTCTGTTGGGCTTTAACTCTGTCAAGCAATAGTGAGCTTCTGTTCTGATCCACAGTGGCCATTGATGAATCCTGGGACCTGCAGTCTGTCTCCCCCTGGTGGCAACAAATGCGCATGACCTGCGTGCAGTCCTCAAGCAATGGAGCAGCTTTGTTATCTGCACACGTTGGCCACTCTGTTGCTGTCAGTATAACCAATGCCCTGGCAGTGAAGAAGGTTTGTGTCTTTGATGACTTTCCATACTCAGCTTTTGAAGCACCCAAATGTGTCTGTAACTGATTTTTTTTTTTTTATATATCATACCATATACCATACTGATATATTAGCTGATGTATTAAAGGAGTGCTTCACTGACTTTTAGTATGTTATAGAAAGGCTAATTCAAAGCAACTTTTTAACTGGCTTTCATTGTTTCTTTTTTTTAAAAATTTCTAATTATTCGCCTTCTTCTTCTGGCTCTTTTCCGCTTTCAAATCGGGGTCACTGACCCCATCTAAAAAACAAATGCTCTAAGGCAACACATTTATTGTTATTGCTACTTTGTATTACTCATCTTTCTATTCAGGCCTCTCCTATTCATATTCCAGTCTCTTATTCAGATCAATGCATGGTTGCTAGGGTAACTTTGAACCTAGCAACCAGATTGCTGAGAATGCAAACTGGAGAGCTGCTGAGTAAAAAGCAAAAATAATTATTAAAAAACGAAAACCAATTGCAAATTGTCTCAGAACATCACTTTCTACATCATTATCATTATTACACAGTTGCATAGGAGCCAGTAACTTCCCAGTATGTGTGCAATCACTTCCAATGTTTGTGTCAATTCCTGTGGGCAGAAGCTGCCATGTTGTTCCTTTTCAGAGCGAGCAGATTAATCTCCTCCATAGACTCCAGTGGAACAGTGGACCCATTGCTTAGCTTTACAAAGCAGGTACAGGTATTGGATCCGTTATCCAGAAACTCATTGTCCAGAAAGCTCCGAATTACAGAAAGGCCGTCTCCTATAATTTAATTTTATACAAATAATCCAAATTTTTTTAAAAATGATTTCCTATTTCTCTCCAATAATAAAACAGTAACTTGTACTTGATCGCAACTAAGATATAATTAATTCTTATTGGAAGCAAAACCAGCCTATTGTGCGTATTTCATGTTTAAATGATTTTCTAGTATGAAGATCCAAATTATGGAAAGATCCATTATTCGGAAAACCCCAGGTCCTGAGGATTCTGGATAAGGGGTCCCATACCTGTATATTTGGATGCTGCCTCTCTTAGACACAACAGATATAGTGAATAAAGTACCCCCTCTTGTAAAATATAAGGATATTATAAGTTACCAAGGAGTTTTATGACCATATAAAAACACAAGTTTTTATACAGATCATGGAACTCCGAGGTAACTTCTAATATCCTCATATTTTACAACTGGGGGTACTTTGTTATAATACACAAATTTCAGTGAGTGATGTGACAGAAATGACATCAGAACTCACCGTTTATAACTGATGACATCAGAACTCACCGTTTATAAGGATATCATTTCCATGATATTCATGGCTTTTGTGTATTATATTTTCTTTAATTGAGCTAGACGACTCCAAAAGAAGGAACAGCTGATCACTATAATGTTTCTTTACTGACAACCAGGTTACACACACACACTCTGCTGCTTCCGGGTATGTGACTGCAGTAGGGAATTGTGTGTCCGTGTTTGACTTATGGAATTTGTTTACGTAGTTTCCCAAATCAAGCCAAGATGATGATGCAGAGTCAATGACAGATTCGTGGGAAGCCCTGTCTCTGGATACTGAATACTGGAAGCTGCTGCTGAAACAGCTAGAAGACTGTCTGATCCTCCAGACACTGCTGCACTGTAAAGCAATCAGACCGAGTGCCAGAGTCTCCTCCCTGCAGGCCGAGCCCCTCCCAAAACTCTCCGTTAAAAAGCTCCTGGAAGGAGGGAAAGGTAAGGTGGTTGCACCAACCTCTGGCACAGTCACTTAGCAACAACTGACCCAAATTTTACATCTCTATCCATGGTACAATTATTATGTCTGTTCGTTCCTCGGCCACACACATCTGGAAACCTTGTATCTAACAACTGTACATATATAATCTTATACTGTGCCGCTTCCGTTTAAAGGGGAGCTATCACGAAAATTTAAATTGAATATTAGCTTCTTTCTGTTTTCATAATTTCTATTGGTTTTTTTTCCAAAGCATAAAAGATTTAACAGATCATGTTAAACACGATAAGATGACATATATGCCTGTGTCAAAAAGTATCTAATAATTATATAAAGATGAGCAAGATAATTATATTATCTAAGGATAATGAGCCAATAAACCCATAAAGTATTGTTAAACAACCAGATCAACTAAAAGCCAAACCTCGCATGGTGGAATAACAAATTCAAAATATTATTTAATGAGGCAGAGCCACTAAAACTGCCCAATAAATAAAGATAATTAAACTTGTAACTGCTCCGAAATTTTTTCAATTAGCATCAATTTGATCAAAATAAAGCGACAAATTATCAGAAAACCTGTGTTTAAGATGAGGTTCTGATTTGGTTTAATTGTGCAAATATAAGCTTCCTCATACTGAAGTAAGACACTTTCTAAGTACAATCAATTAAACATTCTGCATTGTTTCTGAAATAATCAAGTTCATGTTCACTATTCCTCTCTCAGCATCTGTTTCTCTTCATTCTGTCTTCATGCAGCAGTTGGGTGTCAGATATTCATTGACAGTTAGATCCAATATATCTTATAGGGGGCTCCTTTCCTAGCAGATGTATCAGAGCTTATATCTTATATTACTTATAATACATTTCCAGCGATAGCTCCCTTTAAGCTTGCCGCTCAGATTCTTACCTTATCTTGCACGAGTTTAGGCCTTTGTCAGGTTGTCTCTTCTCTGCACTGACATCTCTTTCTGCCATATTCTTCAATACCAAACTCCAAAGTCGTTGGCTCAGGTGAAACGTCAATATAGCCAAACAATTATAGTAATGGAACAAGCTTATTGATCCTGTTGTACTTGATCAGCCATTAGTAAATCAGTGGCCATTCTGGCAAACTCGGGGTACACCTTGGGGGCTCCTATAAAATAATCCTTCTTCAAAGTATGTTTCTCTTCTTTACTTGAATATTGGGATCATCTGTGCACTACTTTTGTGATAAAAATGCTCTGACTTTCCACTGAAATGTTCAATCGGACAGATTTATAGTATTATTTCTACATATTTGTTTATGTCTTTAGGGGGTGTTGCTGACACTTTGGCCAAGTGGGTGTTTAAACAAGATGTCAGCCCTGATTTACTTCGAGAAGCCAATTCCAAACGAGAGGTGGAAAAGGCTGAGGCCCCATCGGAAACCAACTCCATTGTCCTACGTACAGAGTCCCAGGCAGCGGCAGCTACAGAGGAAATTCAAGGTAGTGACATTCAGTTATTGAAAATTTCTGCAAAAACTCTACTAGTCCCAGCCCATCTGTTCCACTTCTTGCTGCCTCCTTTCCCGGGCTGTGCTGGTCAGCCGGCTGCACTCAGCTCACTGCACTATAGGACCCGAACCAATCAGCAGCTAGCAGGACCTGATAGGGAACTGAGAACTGTCTGTGCTTGTGCAACTGCAGGGCTGTAATTGGCTGTCCCATTCCTACTGTGCTTCTGGCAGGGACCCTTAGGACACGCCCACCCTTCATTTAAAACAGGAATAGGGACCAGAGAACATCTATGGGGAGCTCCAATAAAGGGGCTAAATTTGAAGACAATCTTAATTTTTGGCCAACAGTAAAACTAGTACATATAGTATAAATTATTGCCTACAGCATTAGAGTTTTTTTATTTATCCTATAATTTTCCTTTAATCAAGGTGACAAATTGGCTCTGCCACTGATGGTGAGTGCAGTATTTTGTGTTGTTATCTAAGCAACACTGCATCACCCTGTTACCCACTGATACCCACTGATACCCACTGATACCCTATATGAGCCAGAGCACTGCACTGTTATATAGTTCCAAGCAAAGCTCTCGTTGTACCAATTACTTGCCAGGAGAATAATTGCCCCTGCTGAATGTATTTATTGTGTCTCCGTAGGTCTCCATAGCTATATATTACTGTGTTTTCCTTTAGACCTGCTGTATTTGGCGTATCAGCATTTCCCATCAAGCCTGAATGTAGACATGTTGCATGCACACTGCTGTTGGGAGTACGTGTTACAGTGGAACAAAGACCCGGAGGTAAAACACTAATTCCTGTTCCCGTCCTTGTACTTGTGCTGCTTCTTTGCTTCTAACAGGATCATACTGTAGGATTCTGCATTAGAGAAGTGGGCTTCCTTTTGGGACAATGTAATGAAACATAAAAATGATACATATTTTCCACCAATAGACTTTGTGTGCACAGTGACAGGCAGATTTCACTTACTCCACACACAGGGTGGTATCAGGCCGAGGAATCATTACTGTGAAAATGAACCTGTTCACATTTGGTGCATATGCATCATTAAATGGGTTGTTCACCTTTGCGTTAACTTTTTAGATATTCTGAGACAATTTTGCAACTGGTTTCCATTTTTTATTATTTGTGGTTTTTGAGTTATTTAGCTTTTTATTCAGCAGCTCTCCAGTTTGCAATTTCAGCAGTCTGGTTGCTATGGTCCAACCATGCTTTAATTTGAATAAGAGACTGGAATACGAAGGGCCTGAATTGAAAGATGAGTAGTAAAAAGTAACAATAACTGTACTCTAACAGAGCATTTGTTTTTTAGATGGGGTCAGTGACCCCTGTTTAAAATCTGGATAGAGTCAGGAGAAATTTAAAAAAAAAAAAAAACTCTAAGAAATAAATAAATTGAAAAGCTGAACCGTGCTATAACATGCTAAAAGTTAATGTATAGGTGAACCACCCCTTTAATCATGCCCTTGAGGGGAGAACCAAATCCAAGATGGCAGCCATGCTCATGAAATAGGCTGAGAGGGGACAATAGCCTGGTAGTTGACTGTATATGCTGCAGTCAAAAACTATCAACAGAAACTTTCTTAGCTTTTTTTCCCCCTAGATCATCCCTGAGAAGTGTTAGGTCCCAAGGATTGGTTGCTGTTTCTGCAGCTCATTGTAGTGTTACAGCTCAGTTCTGACCCACGGCTAGAGAATCTTTGGTCTCATGATAGAACCTGCTGGTTTGAGGAGTGAGCTGCCTTCAGACTGTGTCAGTGTTGTGCATAACAGTATTACTCGCTTGTGTTTATTCCGCAGGAGGTGCAGTTCCTTGTCCGCTCCGTCGATCACTTAAAACGAGTCAGCAATGCCCACGTGCAGTTTGGTGAGTGTTGTCAATGAGTTCAGCTTTGGGATACGGAACCAACTCACAAAATTTTCTGTGATAACCCTGCAAGCCGGAGTGCTTGATGCTGCCAGTGATTTCACTTATTGATTGTCACTGAGATGCTGAGAGTTGCAATTCAACAACGTATGTAATACTGCTGGTTGCTCTTCACTCTTTCTGTACGAATCATGTTGTGTTTAGGGTATTGTGGGTATCTGCTTGTGTCTCCTGTAGAGAGAGAGAGAGAGAGAGAGAGAGATTGGTTTTATGGGAAGATGATACCTCTCATGTTGGCTTCATTAATCACCCAAACCCAAAAGCCAGTTGTTCTCTTCCAGGAGCGGAGGAAGGAGTTGTAGCAGAATAAAGGAGATAAATCTGAAATGGAATTAGTGGGCAAAGCACCCATCTCCTGCACTTCACCTTTCTGACCTATAGTGGATGCCAATAAATATGCCCACTGGATTCTCCTGTTTCCCTCTAATAAAGTCCCTGCACAAGTACAACTACACTTAAAGGTTGTGTAAAGGCAAAAAAAAAAATTAAATCCCATTTTTACTTTCTTTAATTAAAAATAAATATATCTCAAATATACTTTAATTAATGAATGGGTACTGTTTTTTTAATAAACTTGACGGTATGCAGTGAAATTCTCCCTTTGTTTTACTTGCTCTGACTGCTGTGGATAGGAAACTTCAGACGGTCCCTAACTGCTCTGCAGGGAAACAATCATACTTTCAAATGGCAGGGGCAACCCTCCCCACCTTAATTCCCTGACCTCGAGCAGCTTTGTTTGTTTCCCTGTAGAGCAGTTGGCGACTGTGTAGATATTTGTATTGGATTTTATTTTTGCCTTTACATCCCCTTTACTGTTTCCAGCTCCAGCTGCAGGGACCAAGATCATGGAGCCAGATTAAAACAGATAAACTGGGATCCTATTTGAAGGATTATTTTGCTGCAGCCACTGGTTCTTCAGATTTGGAGAAAGTTTGTATTAAGTAAACAAAAACTATAAAATCCACATTAGATTACATGACAACACAGGGCGCAGTGCGGTCTGTATATATATATATATATATATATATATATATATATATATATATATACCGTATATACTCGTGTATAAGCCGACCCGTGTATAAGCCGAGGTACCTAATTTTACCTACAAAAACTGGGAAAACTTATTGACTCGCGTATAAGCCTAGACACAACTACAGCCCTATCTCCCAGCAGCGCACATTCTGCCAAAGCGACCCCCCCAGCGATCAACCGGACTTCTTTGCAAAGCTGATGGTGACAGAGAATTGCCAAACGGATTACTGTGTGCACTGTTAATCTTTTGTATAACCAACAGAGGGCGCTGTGTGATATTGCAGTCACTGTTATTCTTTCATATAACCAACAGAGGGCACTGTGTGATATTGCAGTCACTGTTAATCTTTCATATAACCAACAGAGGGTGCTGTGTGATATTGCAGTCACTGTTATTCTTTCATACAACCAACAGATGGAGCTGTGTGATATTGCAGTCACTGTTAATCTTTCATATAACCAACAGAGGGTGCTGTGTGATATTGCAGTCCCGGTTATTCTTTTATACAACCAACAGATGGCACTGTGTGATATTGCAGTCCCTGTTATTCTTTCATATAACCAACAGATGGTGCTGTGTGATATTGCAGTCTCTGTTATTCTTTCATACAACCAACAGATGGCACTGTGTGATATTGCAGTCTCTGTTATTCTTTCATACAACCAACAGATGGCACTGTGTGATATTGCAGTCACTGTTATTCTTTCATACAACCAACAGATGGCACTGTGTGATATTGCAGTCTCTGTTATTCTTTCATACAACCAACAGATGGCACTGTGTGATATTGCAGTCACTGTTATTCTTTCATACAACCAACAGATGGTGCTGTGTGATATTGCAGTCTCTGTTATTCTTTCATACAACCAACAGATGGCACTGTGTGATATTGCAGTCTCTGTTATTCTTTCATACAACCAACAGATGGCACTGTGTGATATTGCAGTCACTGTTATTCTTTCATACAACCAACAGATGGCGCTGTGTGATATTGCAGTCACTGTTAATCTTTCATATAACCAACAGAGGGCGCACTGTTATTCTTTCATATAACCAACAGAGGGCATTGTGGGATATTGCAGTCTCTCCCCAAGTGAACTGTTGGTATAGGAATGATTAAAAGTGACTGCAATCTCAGCTACTCGGTCGGGTACCGCTGACCTGCGTATAAGCCGAGGTAGACTTTTTCAGCACAGTTTGGATGCTGAAAAACTCGGCTTATACGCGGGTATATACGGTGTATATATATATCCCAGTTCAGTATCCCTGGGATGAATACTGCTGACAAATTGGGCACTGTGAGCTTTGCCCATTTTAAGATTCTGGTCACTTCCTGCGTGGCTAGTTTGCTTCGTGTGCCCCCTTGTTTGTTGACATAGGCCACTGCTGTGTCTTTGTTGGATTGTACTCGGACTGCCAGTGACTGTAGAAGAGGCGTCCATCCTTCTAGTGCTAAAGCGATTGCCCTGAGTTTCATAATATTGATGGGTAATGACGTCTCTGCTGGTGCCCTGTAGCGTATGGTTGTGGTATATATCGCTCCTCAGCCCTTGAGGCTGGCATCTGTGGTCACGATTTCCCAGTGGTTGGGAGCCCAGCTTCTGCCTTTGTAGAGATTGGCTGAATCCTACCACCATCTCAAGCTCTGATTGGTCGTGTGAGAGATGGTGATGAGTTGTTGTAAATCCTTGTGGTTCTTGTTCCACTGGCTCCGAAATTTGTTCTGAAGTGGACGCGAATGGAATTTGGAGAATGGAATTGCTTCTAGAGCTGACACCATAAACCCCAATAGTCAAAGGCAGTCCTCTGCAGTGTGTGACCTCTGGAAAGCTGTGGTTGCCTGAATCAATCTGTCTATCTTGTCTTGTGGTAAGAAAACTCTCTGTAAGTGCGAGTTGAAGTTGAGACCCAAAAATTGGATGGTCTGAGTTGGGTGAAGAGCACTTTTTCGAAAGTTTATTAGCCATCCGTGTTGAGTCGAAACCCGTAGGCAGATGTGAATGTCTGTGGGGCCCAGGCCATAGAGGTTGCCATGATGAGCAGGTCGTCCAAAAAGGATAGAATTTTGATCCCCAGTGCCCTGAGGTAGGCAATCGGTGGTGTTAATACTTTGGTAAAAACACATGGCGCAGTACAGAGTCCAGAGGGCAAGGCCATAAATTGGTAATGGTGGTCGCCTATGGCGAATCAGAGGTATTGGTGGGACTCGGGGTAAATGGGCACATGTAGGTTGGCATCATTAAAGGTCTATGGTTGTCATGAAGCAGTTTGGTTCCATATTTGCTATTACTGACCAAACCGATTCCATTCTGAATTTCTGATTGGATACTAATGTGTTGAGAGATTTGAGGTTTAGCACCGGCCAGTATGTGCCGTCTTTCTTTCTGACAAGAAAAAGATTGGAGTAAAAACCTCGAAACCGCTGGGATTGGAGAACTTCTTGTATAACCTCTGCCCGCAACAGTGATACGTGAAGGAGAACATGAGCCACAATGTCTGCACTGACAGGAGGGCCCACTAGAGAAACAGGATTTCACCTCCAGCAGAACTTAAAGGGAGCCATTGTGAGAATGAAGATGGATTCTTCTAATGACCAAACTCATTTGTCTACTACCCAGTGGGTGCGAGGATGGGAGAGAAATAGGAATAGCACAAAACAGTAGCAGGGTCGGCATCATTGTAGGAATTGCTTCTTGTTTATTAGCAGCAGAGTTACACTGGGACTTCTCATGTAAATAGGAGAATTTGATGTGTCTCCCGTTCTAGTCCTGCTGGGCACACATTTCTTTTATACCCTGTTGCACATGTGTAACATAGTCCGTAACCTTTAAAGTCGATATATAACCTGCCTAACTGCCAGTTGAGCCAGAGGAAGGCAAAAATCCCATCTGAAGCCTCTCCAATTTGCCTCAGAGGGGGAAATTCTTTCCTGACAAAATGGCAATGAGACCAGTCCCTGGATATGGAGGTTTATTCCTTTGCTTCTGTTTATTCATTTAGGCCTCTCTCTCATGATGTGGAACACGTTCATCATAAAGCGATTTTCTGCTGCTGCGTATCTGATCGATAAGGTGAGCTCAATACTCCACTCAATACTCCACTCAATACTCCACTCTACTCCACTCTATACTCCACTCAATACTCCACTCAATACTCCACTCAATACTCCACTCAATACTCCACTCAATACTCCACTCAGTACTCCACTCTACTCCACTCAATACTCCACTCTACTTCACTCTATACTCCACTCTATACTCCACTCAATACTCCACTCAATACTCCACTCAATACTCCACTCAATACTCCACTCAATACTCCACTCTACTCCACTCAATACTCCACTCTACTTCACTCTATACTCCACTCTACTTCACTCTATACTCCACTCAATACTCCACTCTATTCCACTCTATACTCCACTCAATACTCCACTCTATTCCACTCAATACTCCACTCTATTCCACTCAATACTCCACTCAGTACTCCACTCAGTACTCCTCAATACTCCACTCTTTTCCACTCAATACTCCACTCTCTTCCACTCAATACTCCACTCTATACTCCACGCTACTCAATACTATACTCTATTCCACTCAATACTCCACTCTGCTCCACTCAATACTCCACTCTACTCCACTCAGTACTCTACTCCACTCAGTACTCTACTCCACTCTGCTCCACTCAATACTCCAGGGGATGCTGCTGCAATCTTATATGAAGATATCGGCCCGTAGCTCCCAATATTACAAGGTGTCAGTTTGAGAATAGAAGCACCTAGGACAGTTTGTGTTGATTAAACAGCTATTTATATATAAATATTATAGTATATGTCCGTCCTGCTTTCCTCCATTGTAACTTGTGCTGCTGCTCTCAGGCTGCACATCCCTGATCTATTTAGTGTCATGAGAATTCCACCTCCAAACCCAAGAACAATCCTTCCTCCCAGGAACCTTAGGCCAATGTCAGTTACCTACAGTAGTTCTACTGCCGGAGGAATCTTTTGTTTTCATAGGAATATATAGTGAATAAAGTAGCCCCTCTTGTAAATTATATAGTGAATAAAGTAGCCCCTCTTGTAAATTATAGGATTATTATAAATTACCGAGGAGTTTCATGACCATATAAAAGTACAAGGCCGAAGGCAGAGTGTTTTTATACAGGTCATGGAAGTCCGAGGTAACTTCTAAAATCCTCATATTTTCCAATATTTATTATAATTCACAATTTTAAGAGAGTCATGGGACAGAAATGACATCACTACTCACCATTTCTAACTGATGACATCACTAGTCATTCTTATAAGGATGTAATTTACAGGATATTCATGGCTTCTGTGTATTATATAAATATAAACTAATTGCTCTGCAGAGATTGGCTGCCACACACTTTGGGAACTCTGCTTTATTCTGCTTCTCACAATCATGTCCATCTTTTGTGTCATTTCAATGTGATTTGTATTTTAAAGGTTGGAAAAGCTCCCAAGGACAGACTGTGCCGAAGGGTAAGTACAAGTGTTACTTGTGTGGTTTTTCTCTGTGCAGCAAGTCATTAGGGTGACAGACAAGGTGCATAGGTGGCTGAATGTCCATGGGGGGGGGGGGATGGAGGGTTCCACGTTAACTTCTGTAGCAGATTTGGCATTTTATATATATTTATATTTGATTGTCAGTTGCTTAAGCCACATTCTCTTTTGTTTCCTGTCACAGGACGTGGGGATGAGCGACAGCGCAATGACTTCTTTCCTAGGGAGCTGCTCAGATCTCCTGCAGGCAATGATGGAGGTAATCATGAGTTAGAGGCTGATCATTGGCTAATCATTGTATGGAGCCACTCACTCTCCGTCTATTGCCAGTTGTTGAATGAACAAAGACATAGCACATCTCCATCTCCTAAGGGCAAGAATATGGTTGTTGTTCATATTATTTTCTCCCCTCAGTGAATCTGTGTTTATTGCTGTGTGCTTAGCCCTCTTATTGGTCAGGGGCCTATAACCTTGTCACTACAAGCCTTTCCATTCAATCATGAAGGGTTTCTGCACTGTTGGTTCTACTCACTGACACTGGCCTCTAAAGGGATACTGTCATGGGGAAAAAAATCAGTTAATAGAGCTGCTCCAGCAGAATTCTGCACTGAAATCCATTTTGTAAAAGAGCACACAGATTTTTTTATATTTAATTTTGAAATCTGGGGCTAGACATATTATCAGTTTCCCAGCTGCCCCCCAGTCATGTGACTTGTGCTCTGATAAACTTCAGTCACTCTTTACTGCTGTACTGCAAGTTCTGATATCACCCCAGCCTAATAACAGAACAATGGGAAGGTAACCAGATAGCAGCTCCCTAACACAAGATAACAGCTGCCTGGTAGATCTAAGAACAGCACTCAATAGTGAAATCCAGGTCCCACTGAGACACATTCAGTTACATTGAGTAGGAGAAACAACAGCCTGCCAGAAAGCAGTTCCATCCTAAAGTGCTGGCTCTTTCTGAAATCACATGACCAGGCAAAATGACCTGAGATGCACCTACACACCAATATTACAACTAAAAAAATACATTTGCTGGTTCAGGAATGACATTTTATATTGTAGAGTGAATTATTTGCAGTGTAAACAGTGTCATTTAGAAATAAAAAAAATACATCATAAAAATCATGACAGAATCCTGGGACAATCGTTATTGCATGGCGTTGCTGCTGACATCACATATAAGTCTCTACCTCTTCTCCTGTTTATTTCCCAAGGCTGACGTTAGCAGTGAGGAGATGCAGGCGCCGCTGCTGGAGCTGGAAGATTCCTGGGTCAATATGGAAGGTCCCAACTCTATAGCAGAACTGGCTCTTGAACAGAAGCACATCCACTACCCACTTGTGGAGCACCAGTTTGTACTCTCCACCATTTTGTACGCAGTCATGAGGTTTTCCTTTAAATCTATCAAACCTCTTGCACTTTATGACAGTAAGGTACGTGCTGCTGCTTCTCTCTGTTACACCAGGTGTCTGCATGCTGACCGTTTCTATTTCAGGAGCTGGGTTTACACCCCACGTTGTAGTATTTTGCTTTCAATGTTGGGAGCAGTTTGGAGACCAGTAGCCTTCCTCTTTCCTCCCTAAACCCTCAATAGTGAGGTCAGTGTGGGTGATGTAGGGAGGAGCAACTTATTATTATTATACTTATTATTATTATATTATTATACATTATTATTATTATTATACTTATTATTATTATATTATTATACAACTAATGATGCATGGTTCACACATGATGAAATTCAAAAGAGACTAGAACATGTTAAGATTAACAAAGGTCCAGGGCCAGATGGTATTCATCCCAGGGTAATTAGCGAGCTTAGCTCTGTGATTGCCAAACCTCTTTACTTAATTTTTCAGGATTCATTGAGATCTGGCATAGTGCCGAGAGACTGGCGAATTGCTAATGTGGTGCCTCTATTCAAAAAAGGATCCCGTTCTCAGCCTCAAAACTATAGGCCAGTTAGTCTGACGTCAGTGGTAGGAAAGCTTTTCGAAGGGTTAATAAAGGATAAGATACTGGACTTCATAGCAAATCATAATACTATGAGTTTGTGCCAGCATGGTTTTATGCGTAATAGATCTTGCCAGACTAACTTAATTTCTTTTTATGAGAATGTAAGTAGACACCTCGATTCTGGGATGGCAGTGGATGTGATTTACTTAGACTTTGCTAAAGCATTTGATACAGTGCCACACAAAAGGTTACTGGTTAAATTAAGGAATGTTGGCCTGGAACATAGTATTTGTACCTGGATAGAGAACTGGCTAAAAGATAGACTACAAAGAGTGGTGGTAAATGGAACATTGTCTAATTGGACCAGTGTTGTTAGTGGAGTACCGCAGGGCTCTGTACTAGGTCCCTTGCTTTTCAACTTGTTTATTAATGACCTGGAGGTGGCCATTGAAAGTACTGTTTCTATTTTTGCAGATGATACTAAATTGTGCAGAACTATAGGTTCCATGCAGGATGCTGCCACTTTGCAGAGTGATTTGTCTAAGTTGGGAAACTGGGCAGCAAACTGGAAAATGAGGTTCAATGTTGATAAATGCAAGGTTATGCACTTTGGCAAAAATAATATAAATGCAAGTTATACACTAAATGGCAGTGTGTTGGGAGTTTCCTTAAATGAGAAGGATCTTGGGGTCTTTGTAGATAACACGTTGTCTAATTCTGGGCAGTGACATTCTGTGGCTACTAAAGCAAATAAAGTTCTGTCTTGCATAAAAAAGGGCATTAACTCAAGGGATGAAAACATAATTTTGCCTCTTTATAGGTCCCTGGTGAGGCCTCATCTGGAGTATGCAGTGCAGTTTTGGACTCCAGTCCTTAAGAGGGATATAAATGAGCTGGAGAGAGTGCAGAGACTAAGTGCAACTAAACTGGTTAGAGGGACGGAAGACTTAAATTATGAGGGGAGACTGTCAAGGTTGGGGTTGTTTTCTCTGGAAAAAAGGTGCTTGTGAGGGGACATGATTACACTTTACAAGTACATTAGAGGACATTATAGACAAATGGCAGGGGACCTTTTTACCCATAAAGTGGATCACCGTACCAGAGGCCACCCGTTTAGACTAGAAGAAAATAACTTTCATTTGAAGCAACGTAGGGGGTTCTTCACAGTCAGGACAGTGAGGTTGTGGAATGCACTGCCGGGTGATGTTGTGATGCTGATTCAGTTAATGCCTTTAAGAATGGCTTGGATGATTTTTTGGACAGACATAATATCAAAGGCTATTGTGATTCTAAGCTCTATAGTTAGTATAGATATGGGTATATAAAATTTAATTAAAAGTAGAGGGGTGTGTGTATGGATGCTGGGTTTTCATTTGGAGGGGTTGAATTTGATGGACTTTGTCTTTTTTCAACCCAATTTAACTATGTAACTATGTAACTATGTATACTATTGCGCTTGGATTGGGGATGTGATGTCAGACAGGCAGGTGTCCACATACGTTTGGCCAAAAAAAAATGGGGTCTGTTATCCAGAAACCCATTATCCAGGAATTACAGAAAGGCCGTCTCCCATAGACTCCATTATAATCAAATAGTCCAAATCTTTAAAAATTATTTCCTTTTTCTCTGTAATAATAAAACAATAGCTTGTACTTAATCCCAACTAAGATTTAATAAATCCTTATTGGAAGCAAAACCAGCCTATTGGTTTTATTTAATGTTTATATGATTTTTTCGTAGACTTAAGGTATGAAGATCCAAATTACGTAAAGATCCGTTATCCGAAAAACCCCAGTTCCCGAGCATTCTGGATAACTGGTCCCTGTGCATAAATGTCGTCGTGAAATGACAAATTTGCTTCAATTCGAGTAATCGAGGGAAAACACTTTAAACTTCAGTCCAGTAAATGTAACACGCTGATTGGTTGTTCTGGGTTATTAGAACAGGCCCAAACTTGATAACATTGTCACTGGTGAGGTTCTGGCCCGAATCATTATATTCCGAAGCACAGCAATGTATCTGGCTCATGTTTCATCTAAGAACCAGTCGCTGAGCTCCAGTTCATGCTCCAGCCAATCAGAAATCTTCAACAGTTTGGCCAAATTGCAGCATCTAATTTGTGGTTCTGATTTTAAAGGAGAACTAAACCCTCCAATAAGAAAAGCCCCTACCTACTAACCTAGATATCCCCCCCGCGCATTGTTACACCTGAAAGTGTCCTGTATTGGTGCAGAATAAGCTCAGAGGAGCTCTTGGGCGCCATTTTCTGGATCTTTGCAGTCTTCCAGTTTGTAGCAACTGTGCATGCACCAAAAGTGCTGTGAATTGCTGAAGGGGAGGAAGAAAATTTAGAAGATGACGCCCATGAGTTCTGCTGAGCTTACTCTGCACCCATACATGAGCAATGTAGTCGGGACACTTCCAGGGGTAATGAACTATGCAGGGGAGAAGCAGGGTGGGAGGGGGCTATCTAGGGTAGTAGGCAGGGGCTTTTTTTATTGGGGGTTTAGTTCTCCTTTAAAGAAATATCATAGGACTGCATTGAATTTCTTTTTACTTATTTAGGGTAAAAACGCATTTTTCAAAGATCTGACTTCAATTCAGCTGCTGCCGAGTGGGGATGCAGACCCAAGTTTAGTGAGCTTAAGGCAACAGGTAAGTCTGTGTTGGTTTCTCAATGTGAAAACCATGAGTGAGATGTCAAGCTTCTGGGGAGCTCTGCAAATGAGGGAATTGTTGTCCAATTAGGCTAAATAGGGCTCAATGTACTTAAAGAGACACACACCTGGACTCTCTTTTGCTGTTAACTCCTGTGCTGCAGAGTTTAGGAGGACGGCATCTCCACCACACACAGAATAGTTAAACAACTCCAGGGATTTACCTTGAGTTTTAATTGTGCCAAGCCAAACAACAACGGGCCTGAAGGAGGGGCACCCCTGAAATGTTATTGGTTGGCTTGGCACAATTAAACTCCAGGTAAATCCCTGTTAAAGGATAAGTAAACCTTTAAAATAAGTGAAT
This sequence comes from Xenopus petersii, assembly GCA_038501925.1. Lineage (NCBI taxonomy): Eukaryota > Metazoa > Chordata > Amphibia > Anura > Pipidae > Xenopus > Xenopus petersii. The sequence continues at coordinate 160,955,291 of CM076680.1, forward strand.
GTAAAATGGATAAGGGGGCTATTCTAAGTACTTTTGCAATGTACGTTCATTATTTATTTTCTTTTAATTCCAAGATATTAAGGGATACATGTACTGTTAATATGAATGAATTTAGTTACAACAGTGCCACCTGCTGGTCATTTTCCCACCAGTCTGACCACCAAGTAGTCAAGGAAGTTGTCAGGAGAAAGAAAGAGGCTGCTCTGATGTTCTTAGGAAATATTTAAGAAAGGTTTCTAATTTTATTCCTAAGCAGAAGAACATCAGAGCAGCCTCTTTCTTCCTTGACTACTTGGTGGTCAGACTTGTGGGAAACTGACCAGCAGGTGGCGCTGTTGTAACTAAATTCATTCATATTAACAGTACATGTATCCCTTAATATCTTGGAATTAAAAGAAAATAAATAATGAATGTACATTGCAAAAGTACTTAGAATAGCCCCCTCATCAATTTTACATTCACTTTTTTTAAAGTTTTACTTATCCTTTAACAGGGATTTACCCAGAGTTTAATTGTGCCAAGCCAACCAATAACATTTCAGGGGTGCATTCTACCCATTCTAAATAGGTCGTATACAGACGCTGGACCTCCCCACCAACAAGCAGGTCAAATCAGCCTGTGCAGAGCCACAGAACACATCAGCTGACTCAATGACATTTGGGGACAGTAATGCAGGTCCCACACACATATATATCGGCCTGTCTCCACTCAGCTTTAGAAACAGCAAATCATCATCTGAGATGTAACATTTTCTTCTCTCTTGGCCCAAGTTCTTGTTAAAGGTGATCAGTTCAGCCGTCCAGACGCTCGCCCAGACCCCGGAGCCCACTCAGTCAGAGCTCACTCCAACAGAAACCCCCGAGAAGTCAGTGGACTGGCCCGAGCTGGCTGTGGAATTAGCCCGGCAGCTGCAAGTGAATGAAGATACAATATGGAGACATTATGTGTGTGAGCTCTACAGCTACGGCCTCGATCACTTGGCTGAAGAGGTGATTATACTGGGACTTCTCTGCAGACAATGTAAATGTTGCCCCTTTGCTTGTAACTAGAGTTGCCACCTGGCCTGGCCAGTGAAAATGACAGTTGATCCCAATGTTATTAATAGGGAAAAAAAGATAAATATATGAGAAGGCCCGTATTTTTTTTCCAGAAAAGGTGGCAACCCTACTTGTAACTATGAGTGTCAGCTCAGTTGGCAAACAAGGATAATAATTCCTCTGATCAGACTAAGATTTTAGATATAGATTGTAAGCAGAGATCCACTCATTTTGTCTTGTTATCAGGCCATTCTCCGAGTACTGGACAAGGAGGTGCTGGCGTCTCAGCTACTGGTGCTCACGGGGCAGCGCTTGTCCTTCGCTTTACTGCACTCACAGACCAAGCAGGGCATGGAGCTCCTGGCACGGCTTCCCCCCACTCTCTGCACCTGGATAAAAGCAATGGTAAGAGCTGCCTGATGGGAGGAGGGAGCCAGGCTTCTCAGTCACTCACTGGAGACAACATAGCGCTTCTGTTGCCTGTTTGGTTTTTTAGCGGGCACTACAGTATTAAAGAGCAAAGTTTAAAGGGGAACTATTGCGAAAATAAAAAATGAATATAAGCTTCATCATACTGAAATAAGAAACTTTCTAAATAAACAATCAATTAAATAGTCTGCATTGTTTCTAAAATAGTCAAGTTTCTCTTCACTATTCCTCTCTCAGCATCTGTTTCTCTTCATTCTGTCTTCATGCAGCAGTTGGGTGTCAGATGAATGATCCAATATATATTATAAGGGGGCTCCTTTTGCCTAGAAGATGTATTAGAGCTCGTTTTATTAAAATCACCAGACATCATGTCTCTCTACGTGCAGGATTTGGCAAAAGGTAGTTATTTTGTTAGATTTTGTTTGTACTGGAATCAGTTATTTGAGTGAGTTCTAATACATCCGTTAGGAAAGAAAGCCCCCCCCCTATAAGATATATTGGATCCTTTATCTGACACCCAACTGCTGCATGAAGAGAGAATGAAGAGAAACAGATGCTGAGAGAGGAATAGTGAATATAAACTTGATATAAAGTTTATAAAGTTTCTTATTTCAGTATGCTGAAGCTTATAAATATTTTTTTTTTGCAGTAGTTCCCCTTTAAAGGAACAGTTCAGTGTAAAAATAAAAACTGGGTAAATAAATAGGCTGTGCAAAATAAAAAAATGTTTCTAATATAGTTAGTTAGCGAAAAATTCTAATGTATAAAGGCTGGAGTGAGTGGATGTGTAACATAATAGCCAGAACACTACTTCCTGCTTTTCAGCTCTCTTGCTTTCCACTGATTGGTTACCAGGCAGTAACCAATCAGTGACATGAGGGGGGGGGCACATGTGTCATAACTGTTGCTTTTAAATCTGAGCTGAATGCTGAGGATCAATTGCAAACTCACTGAACAGTTATGTCCCATGTGGCCCCCCTTATAGTCACTGACTAACTCAGAGTGATAGAGCTGAAAAGCAGGAAGTAGTGTTCTGGCTATTATGTTACACATCCACTCACTCCAGCCTTTATACATTACATTTTTGGCTATCTAACTATATAACATACATTTTTTATTTTGCACAGCCCGTCTATTTACCCAGTTTTTATTTGTATACTGAACAATTCCTTTAAGTCCAGCTACTGTATGTGGAAACTGAGCTGCCATATTGCTTGAGTGAGAAATAAATCCCATAGACAAAACATTAGCATCATTATATGTAGAAATAGATGGAGCTGTTGGTGTAGGACCCTCATAGCAGCACAAGTAGAACATTGACTCTTTCATCTGTTTCAGGACCCCCAGGACCTGCACAACACAAACGTGCCGATCTCCGTTACGGCAAAGCTGGTGGATAAAGTGGTGGAACTGTTGCCTGACAACCACGGCCAATACGGTCTCGCCTTAAACCTGATCGAGGCTGTGGAAGCCATGTCCTGATTGGCCAGAGAGATCCTGCATGTAAGATACAACGGCCGCTCTGGGGTTTCAGGGATTTTTTTTGTAAGATATTAACTGCCGCCTTCATGTCAGCGCTAGTATTGCATCTATAATTATCCACTGATCTTCTCTATCATCTCTGCTGAACTTGTCTATCATGAATATGCAAATATATATATATATATGTTATAACATGTCAATCACACACAGACTTATTTATTGACATTTATGCTTTGTGCATAAAGAGGCACATTTATCAAGGGTCGAATTTCGAATTCATGGGAGCTTTTTTTAAACTCCCGTTATTATTAAAATCGAATTTGTTAAACTTGAACTAGTTGAAACGACCCGAAAACTTGAATCGGATTCGAATTATAAAAACTTGATTCGAGTGTTTTTTCACCAAATTGATCCCTGGATCTCTCCCATTTCACTTATACACTAATCCAGCAGGTTTTAGGTGGGCGAATTGTCGAATTTGAGTTCTTAAAGGGCCAGTGTATGATAAATCTTGAATTGAGTTTGGATAATTCACAATTCAAATATTGAGAGTTTTGACCAGAAAAAGAAAATTCTAAATCGCATTTTCACTTCGACCCTTAATAAATCTTAATAAATCTGCCCCATAAAGTATCGATGTGATTTACTTGGTGCAATGTGCCGGCTTAGAGAACTTATTCCCCATTGCTATAAAGTTGGGAGCAACTTCCCTAGAGGTTTAATTTTCGCTGTTCATAAGCAGCTGCCAGAACCCCCGGGAAGCCACTGCCCTTAATGAGACCCACATGTATTTTGTCTTGTTATTTGATTGTGTCAGAAGGCAAGAAATTGCTGAAATAAACCTAAATATTCCTTATTTTCAACAGTATCTTGTCAGACACAGGCCAAGACTAACTGCCAGCTCTGTCCCTTCAGATCAAGTTGGCAGCTAATGAGCCCCTGCATGTGAGCACAAGCCATATCTGTACGGCAGGTTTAAAACTCCTTTTGGACAGGATCAGTTTCTCTGGTGCGGTTCTGTATCGTAGGTCTGTATAGACTGTATATCTCGGTTGGGCTCAGGCAGGTACTGGATCTATTAGGGATGCACCAAATTCAGGATTCAGCTTGGGATCGGCCTTTTTCAGCAGGATTAAGCTAAATCCGCATGCCTGGCCAAACTGAATCTGAATCCTAATTTACATATGCAAATTAGGGGAAGGAAGGAAAATCTCACAACCTTTTGTCACAGTTTTTCTCAATTGTTCTCTTCAAGTCTCTAATTTGCATATGCAAATTAGGATTGTTCAGTATTTTTCATGAAGGATTCAGTCAAATCCAAAATAGTGGCTTCCGTGCATCCCTAGTATCTATAATGTTATTGGGCAAGGACTGGATCAGCCCATTGATGTTCTCCTCTACTGATGGTTCTGCTCCATATGATCATCAGCCCAAACTGACTAAACAGAAGATCCGCTTGTTTGGTGAATCAGGAGTGAATCTTATGCTAGTCGTCATCTGATGGGAAAACCTGCCCTATAAATATCTGTCCAGATGACAGTTGCTGTTATGAATTGTCAATGAGAAACTGCCCGCTCCAGACCCACCCTCTGCTCCCTGTAGTTCTGGACAATACTCCGCAACTCACTCACTGGGTGCTCAGCCTCTAGTATCCCAGCCGTAAGCCGTAGTCGCTCTCCTCTCAGACACAAAGTGACGGCGCCCCAATTAAAAATAAAGATTTATTGCAACAGACGGGCCTGCGGTTATAAGTGACTTATCCCTTCATCTCCATTTCCCACAGTCCATAATAAGGATCATAAATCAGCACCAAACGGGATTCCCACAAACTGTCCAATAGAAACTCCAGGAATCTCCTTGTTCTGCCTGAGTCTGATTGGCCACAGACCTGCTCATGATTTATTAAACAGCCCTGAACCATATGTTGTCTTCATAATTAATTACTAATAATATTAATCGGTTAAGCTCCACTCTCTGAGCCTGATCTCATACAAAGGTAAGTGTTCTGAGCACACAGTTCCTCTCTATATCATTAAAAGAAGCTGCTCCTGGTGTCTCATTGTAAGGCTTCTGGGCAATAATATAAAACGTTACAAAATAGTTATTCTCTTAATAGGCACCAGCAGCCTCACGTGTGTGTATATTGTATAGCTCCGACTTATGCTGTGGCGCAGAATTGTTAGGGCTCATGATGAGCTGTCAGGACGTTCTATTTGTCCGTTTATACCGCTGCCTATAGACTTGTCCTACTGAAAATATGAATAGTAATAAAGTGTTCTGGTAACACAAAAGGTGTCATTTGTGGTTAAAGTGGCCTTTAAGTGACACTTGTTGCAGAGCATCTGCTGATAATAATAATAATAATGGGGGGGGGGTGTAGTGAGGGGGAGTCAGAAAAGAGGTGTGCAGAATATCAAGTTAAAATACTTATTGTACAGTCCTGGCCTATCAGAAGGGATTTTCTCTGTTGTCTCAGGGGAACACATAGGGTTAAAGGATAAGTAAACTTGATCAGGGTAAGCAGTTTTGTCATTTCCATTCATTATTTATTTTCTTTTAAATGGGAACTAAACCCTAAAAATGAATAGGGCTAAAATGATCATATTTTATATAGTGAACTTATTGCACCAGCTCTAAAGTTTGAGCTTGTCAATAGCAGCAATGATCCAGGACTTCAAACTTGTCACAGGGGGTCACCATCTTGGAAAGTGTCTGTGACACTCACATGCTCAGTGGGCTCTGATTGGCTGTTGAGAAGCTAAGCTTAGGGCTCGTCACTAATTATCCAGCAGAAAATGAGCTTCCCCTGTAATATAAGTTGATGCTACAGGTTTGCTGTTTATTAAATTCTGATGCTAATTGCACTGGTTTCTGTGCTGCCATGTAGTAATTATCTGTATTAATTACTAATCAGCCTTATATTGTGACATTTCTATTCTATGTGTACTGTATATTGTGAGTGGGTCCCTAAGCTCAGTAAGTGACAGCAGCACAGAGCATGTGCAGTGAATCAGCAGAAAAGAAGATGGGGAGCTACTGGGGCATCTTTGGAGACACAGATCTTTACTGCTAAAGGGCTGTGGTTGCCTTGGGCTGGTACAGAAGCACAAAACATCATGGAGAGCTGCTGAATAAAAAAAGCTAAATAACTCAAAAACCTCAAATAATAAAAAATGAAAACCAATTGCAAGTTAAGTTAGAATATCACTCTCCACGTCATACTAAAAGTTAATTTAAAGGTCAACAACCCCTTAAATGCCTAAGAATCACTCGCCCTATTGAAATGAGCTGAGGCCAAGCTGTAGCCGCCTGACAAACTCTATTGTGATCAGTGTATTTCATGGCGTTATATTTATTGCATAATTCAATGGGAAAAATATAGGCGGCAAGTACATTTCCACTGTTCAAAATTGCCAGTTTTTTCCCACTGGGGGGTGGCTGTTTTTTTTATATGGCAGTTGCTGCTTTTTATGCCATAGTTTTACACTGAACACTGAAGTAATATAAAACAGCTTGATAAATAATGGCACTTTTTCTCACAGTGACTCCCGGTGATCAGACGGTGATGGGTGAAGTGTTTGGTTGGTGTTTTTTTTTTTATTTTTTACACAGCCTGATAAATAGGCGTCGTATACGGTTTGGAATCCGTTCAGCAGAAAACAAAGGTTTCCTAAATCTCTGATTCCAAAATGAATGGGAGCAGTGCTGGGAGTTGCACTAATCTGGCACCCGAGAATCTGTGTAACTTATCCAACCAGGTGCAACAGTTGCAGAGTGTGGGAAGAAGTCTGCAGCTCATGAACCTGCTTCATACGTGTCAGTGTGTGGCCTTCACCATAGCCCATATACTGAGCAATCTCTCCAACTCATAGGGGGGAATTCACAAAAGTGTCGGGAACGAAAAAATGTCGTAGAAAGTGTCGTAGCAACAGCCGACAAATTCACAGAGCATTTTTCCGCCAATTTTCCAACATGTACGACACTTTTGAATTAGTGTCGTTAAAAGTGGGCGTGGCTTTTCCCGACATTTTTATGAATTACTCGTAAACTCATTTTTTTTACCGACAATTTTTCAGACACTTTAGGCTCTCCAAAATGAAAATGTCAATCAAATTGTCTTTTAAAAAGTCTTGGTAAATGTCGTTTGTACGATGAAAAGATATACGACATTTTAGAAAATTGTCAGACTTACGAGACATTCAGAGACGGTAACATCTGCCTTTGTGAATTTGCCGTTGGTACGACATTTTACAAATTTGTCGACCGCCACTTCTGGGTTACTTATTATACCGACACTTTTGTGAATTCCCCCATAGTGTTGGGCACGAGCACACGGGGGTCACACACAAGACCCACAGCCAGGGCTGCCATTAGGGGGTACAAGTGTACGGGCTTGAAGGGGGGCTCGGCTGTGCTGAACTTTTCTAAAGAGCTGGGCCCCCTTGACAGCGCCGCCTCCTTCTGAAGTCCTGAATGCGGAAGTCACTAAAGGAGGTGAAGTTGAAGTCCTGAAGCCGCGAGTTCAATTCCTCTGAACACCAATTTGTGTTTTTTAATCCCCTGGCCACCAATTTATTATTTCAATATTCTATAGGCCCCTGCCACCAATGTTTTTGTTTAAAAAATATTCTTTGGGGCCCCCAATTCTTTTTTTTTAACTTGTAAGGGGGACCCTGGCGCCAATGTTTTTTTTTAAAAAAAATATCCTTTGGGGCCCCAATTTTTTTTTTTTAATTGTAAGGGGGGCCCTGGCGCCAATGATTTAAAAAAAAAAAAGAAAAAACACTTATGGGGGGCCCTGGCACCAATGTTTTTTTTTGTTTAACTTGTAGGGGGGCCCTGGTCCCCAATAGCTTTTTATAACTAGTGTATGTGTGGGGGGGGCTACCTTTTTTAGCGCAAATGTCTGTGTGGTCTTTTAACTGTGATGTGGAGTGGGTGGGGCTTGGGGGCCCGTCCCAGACAAATTTTGTTGTATGTGGCCCCCATAATTTCTAACAGCGGCCCTGCCCACAGCCCAGATGTAATCTATACAGATATGGGGCTGCTGTATCCTGGGGGGGGGGGTAACTGTAGCTCATTTGCTTTAAAAACACTACAAAGTCAGTTAGTAATAAGTTTACACTCCTATTGGGATTACGTGTAATACAGCCGTATCCAACACACAATCCAGATATTTACTGTATAAATATAAAATAATACATAGGGCCACGCTGGAGGTATATGGGCTCTATACTGAGAATTCCCAGAATTCCTCATTGTTGTGACTTGGCTTCAGGGAACTTTCTGCTACAATCCCGCGCCGGTTGCAACACAATAAATTCCCTTGATGAAAAAAGTCTGTACAGAACATTATTGATATTTATTGAAAGGCCTTTATGTTTCTCCCGATCGTTGGATGTCGTTCCCTTCATTCCAGGCCAAAGTATAAAATCTAAATAGAATATCCCTTCAGTGAATACATTTCCCCAAACCTTTTGTACAGAAGAAGGAGATTCAGTCTTTGAAATTCTGACAGTTTTGCCTCTATGGAGTCCATTTTCCGGCGATGGCTTCCAGACAGCGGGCACAAGGCGCTAGGGATGAGGCAGTTGTGAACTTTCTGCAGCGCGGACATCGCTCCTTCTTGCTTGGCTCAACCACCACTTTATAAGACTCTTCCTGACAGATGTCGCCGTCTGGTTAAAGAAACAGCACAGATAATGGAGCAGATTGCATAGGAACGCTGCCCTCATGTGGCCACTCAAGGGGTTACTCCCATGTGATCAGACCAAGTACCAATGGTAACTGCCCTCATACAACATCTTGGCCTATAGGTGGACATACACGGGCCGAGAAAAGCTGCTGACAAAGTCGCCATCTTATTGGCCAGTATATGGGGCCCTCTGATGGGCTTCCAAAATCATCATCTGGCTGAAAGTTGATGCAAAAGCAAATTTGGATCAAGGACCACACTGATACGGTCCTCATGCCTGGCCTTGTGATGTGATCGTTGGGCCCTAGAGCTCACAATCGGGCCCTAGAGCTCACAATCGGATCAGCCTGATATCATTTGATCAAAGTGGGAATACTGGGGCAAGAGCCGCTCGTTTGGAAAGCACTCCAAATGAAAGCCTATGTACGGCCACCTTAAAGGATAAGTAAACCTCAAAAATAAGTGAAAGTAAAATTGATGAGGGGGCTATTCTATACACTTCTGCAATGTACATTCATTATTTATTTATTTTAAATTCCAAGATATTAAAAAGGGATTCTGTCATGGGGGAAAAAATTCAAAACACTCCAGCAGAATTCTGCATTAAAATCCATTTTTTTTTTTTTTTAAAAGAGCAGATTTTTTTCATATTTAATTTTGAAATCTGACATGGGGCTAGACATATTCTCAGTTTCCCAGCTGCCCCAAGTCATGTGACTTGATAAACTTCAGTCACTCTTTACTGCTGTACTGAAAGTTGGAGTGATATCATCCCCCCCCAGCAGCCTAACAACAGAACAATGGAAAGGTAACCAGATAGCAGATCCCTAACACAAGAGAGCAGCTGCCTGGTAGATCTAAGAACAGCACTCAATAGTAAAATCCAAGTTCCACTGAGACACATTCAGTTACATTGAGTAGGAGAAACATCAGCCTGCCAGAAAGCATTTCTCTCCTAAAGTGCTGGCTCTTTCTGAAATCACATGACCAGACAAAATGAGCTGAGATGCACCTACACACCAATATTACAACTAAATACACTTGCTGGTTCAGGAATGACATTTTATATCGTAGAGTGAATTATTTACAGTGTCATTTAGAAATAAAAAGGACACCATAAAGATCATGACAGAATCCCTTTAAGCAAGGGACATGTGATGTTAATATGAATGAATTTTGTTCCAACAGCGCCACCTGCTGGTCAGTTTCCCACCAGTCTGACCACCAAGTAGTCAAGGAAATTTTCAGGCGAAAGAAAGAGGCTGCTCTGATGTTCTTCTGCTTAGGAATAAAACTGGAAACGTTTCGCAAATCTTTCCTAAGCAGAAGAACATCAGAGCAGCCTCTTTCTCCTGACAACTTCCTTGACTACTTGGTGGTCAGACTGGTGAGAAACTGACCAGCAGGTGGCACTGTTGGAACAAAATTCATTAATATTAACATTACATGTATCCCTTTGTATCATGGAATTAAAAAAAAATATATATGTCAGTTGCAAAAGAGCTTAAAAACGCCCCCTCATCAATTTTACATTCATTTATTTTAAAGGTTTACTTATCCTTTAAGCCTAATTGAATAAGAGAATTGAGAGCAGCGGACAGAGAGAGCAAGACAAGGAAACTTTGCATTTAATTATGGACATATCCAGAAACAACCAAAATCAGACCCTTTATATTGGAGAAATAACAGACACCTGACTGCTCAGCATGATATTATTTATATATATATTTTACCTTACTCCCAGAATTCCACACCGGAAGCCTGACAGATTCACTGTAAATAATGTGATGTTTCCTAGTGAGTGGAATGTATAAGTCTAGTGACACCGAGGGGGGATTTCCAGTGGCTCTATCACTGGCTCTATATCACTGGCTCTCTATCACTGGCTCTCTATCACTGGCTCTATATCACTGGCTCTCTATCACTGGCTCTCTATCACTGGCTCTATATCACTGGCTCTATATCACTGGCTCTATATCACTGGCTCTATATCACTGGCTCTATATCACTGGCTCTATCACTACTGACTTTGCAGTTTCTGTGTCTTTATGTCAATAGTCGTGTCCTTGAAGATGAAGAGAAAACAACGGCTTATTATCTGTTCTTACCTTCTAAGTTGATAAGGAACGAGCCCTTCATAACAGAAGCTTCTGGCGACAGATCCAGGGGTAACTCACTCATGAGACTGGTCTGGGAGCACATCAGTATCTCATTCAGCTGAGATTTACTAGAGCTGGAGTCTTCCTGTAGTGTCTGACACAAATACACCATAATAATCATTGTCATGATCACCACTTCATCTGCTTTTAATATTATGGTTTAACTTTACATTAATACACTGATCTATATGGTCTTATTCATCAGCATTTACATCCACCCCCTGGGTACAGACATTTAAACCCGCCCCCTGGGTACAGACCTTTATACCCGCCCCCTGGGTACAGACCTTTATACCCGCCCCCTGGGTACAGACCTTTATACCCGCCCCCTGGGTACAGACCTTTATACCCGCCCCCTGGGTACAGACATTTACACCCACCCCCCTGGGTACAGACATTTACACCCACCCCCCTGGGTACAGACATTTATACCCGCCCCCTGGGTACAGACATTTACACCCACCCCCCTGGGTACAGACATTTACACCCACCCCCCCTGGGTACAGACATTTACACCCACCCCCCTGGGTACAGATATTTATAACCTGGTAAGTTTTTCACATTTTGCCATGTCTAATACCGGCCTGGGAGGGGCATATCTGTGAGGGGGAGGGATAATGATGCAAATGGGGAGGAGCTGTGACATCACCGACCGCATGAACATGATCTAGTGAGTAGATTTGGGTTGAGGGGCAAGTGAAGCGAGGAAATTGGGCAGGTGGGGGTGGATGAAAGGCTCAGGCTCAGGACTAGTCTCTAGTTATTACAAATTTACTGCTCTCCAGGGTACAGGCCTTCCCATCCATACCCATTTATTGCTTGATAAAGGGCAACTGTGCCTGAAACGTGGTGTGTGTACAATAAAATATCAATTGCAGTTGAATCTGCTACTGGGTCTTCCTCCTCCTTATCACGAGTGCAGTTCTGCTCCTATTAGACCCCTGGGATGTGTACGACACATAAAGTTCACAAGCAGGAGACCGGAATGGAAATCAAACGAATGTTCTCCAAGATCCAGTCATGGAACAGTAACATAAATTCAGGTGTTTATCAAATAAATATGTTTAGTGTTACTTTCTTTACACAAATAGGGACGTCATTTGTCAGCGAGAGGTTTAGGAAGGAGAACGGATGTAAGAGACTGCGGATTTACTCACCTCCATTAACTCAAACAACAGGCCGGGATCGATGACGATGGTGACTTCATACTCTGCTGCATTTTTGCCTGGAATTGATCCAAGGAATATATCTCTGATAGAGCAGGCTGCCTCTATAGCTTCTACTAGGCCCAACTTCTTCCACACCGTGTTAGACTTGATCCAACCCGTACGGAACACACACTCGGACTCTTTTGGAACAATAAAAACAGCCTCAATACTTACACCATATTCACTTCTAAACTAGTGTACGGACTATACATTATCCCTTATAATACATGAGTGATACTCAGAGTTCCCTGTATAACTCAGCCTGCAGCCTTGTGCCTTTATATGGTCACAGAACAACCCCTCAGTGACTTCTAATATCCTTATCATTTACAGTAGGGGGTACATTATCCCTTATAATACATGAGTGATACTCAGAGTCCCCTGTATAACTCAGCCTGCAGCCTTGTGCCTTTATATGGTCACAGAACAACCCCTCAGTGACTTCTAATATCCTTATCATTTACAGTAGGGGGTACATTATCCCTTATAATACATGAGTGATACTCAGATCCCTGTGTAACTGGTGCGTGTATATTGTTCCCCACTCTATGATGTACAGCCCAGCTCCATGTTCAGCAGTTTCCATACCTTTTCTATAGGGCAGGTACTGGAACACTTCCTCTGCCAAATGGGGCAGAATTGGAGCAAATGAGCGAACCACAACATCCAGAGCTTCCGCTAACACGGTCTGGCAGGATCTACGTTTGGGATCAGTCTCTTCATTACAATAAAGCCTGTGAGATAAATTGAAAGCAAATACATAAAAGAGAGTTAATGAGGAAAGGATCCTGCAACCTGTTTGACCTATCAGCAGTCTCTGGCTGGACATGCAGTACAATGGAGTTCCCGGCATTATAGGCTGAAAATGACACACCGACTGTCAGTAACAGATTCATGTACAATAGGGTGGCACCAAGTTAGCAGGAGGGTGTGAAAGGGATTCTGTCGTGATTTTTATGATGGTTTTTTTATTTCTAAATGACACTGTTTACACTGCAAATAATTCACTCTACAATACAAAATTTCATTCCTGAACCAGCAAGTGTATTTAGTTGTAATATTGGTGTGTAGGTGCATCTCAGGTCATTTTGTCTGGTCATGTGATTTAAGAAAGAGCCAGAACTTTAGGATGGAACTGCTTCCTGGCAGGCTGTTGTTTCTCCTACTCAATGTAACTGAATGTGTCGCAGGGGGACCTGGATTTTACGATTGAGTGCTGTTCTCAGATCTACCAGGCAGCTGTTATCTTGTGTTAGGGAGCTGCTATCTGGTTACCTTCCCATTGTTCTGTTGTTCGGCTGCTGGGGGGAGAAGGGAGGGGGTGATAAGTTTATCAGAGCACAAGTCACATGACTGGGGGTAGCTTTAAAACCTTATATCAGATTTCAAAATTAAATATAAAAAAATCAGTTTGCTCTTTTGAAAAACAGATTTCAGTACAGAATTCTGCTGGAGTAGCACTATTAACTGATGTGTTTTGAAAAAAAAAAAAAGAAAAAAAAAAAAACACATTTTCCCATGACAGTATCTCTTTAAGTAAAGCATTGACTGCAGCTACGGTTGCCACCTGGCCGGTATTTTACCGGCCTAGCCAGTAAAACACCTGCCAGGGCCAATATTACAAATTTACCGGCAATGTAGCTGCCGGTAATTTGTAATACCATTTACAAAATCCCCTGCCCGCCGATGAAAACTTACATTTTCGTCGGCTTCGGGCGGTGGCCCCGCCCCTTTTGTGACGCTACTCCACGTGGCCCTGCCCCTTTTGTGGTGCTACTCTGATGGCTCCGCCCTTTTGTGGTGTCCCTCATCGGCTCCGCCCCTTTTTCTGTCACACCCCGCCCCTTTCTTTTCCGCCCCAAACCATGGCCGGTAATTTTTTTTTTTTAAAAGGTGGCAACCCTAACTGCAGCACATCATGGGTTAATAGGGTGCCAGTAGCAGCACCAAGGAATGACAGGGCACCCGACTTGCAGCCACTGGTACAAGAGATTGTATTTTTGTATTGGTTTACGTTCAGTTTTTGTATTGTTCCCCGTCTAGTCTATAAAGACACTGTGTATAGAGATGAATACAATACCTGTCCTTTATTATGCTGAAGTAAAAGCTCGACAAATCCCGTGTGACCAGGGCCTCCAGCAAGCGAACCACCTTCCCAAATTCATAGCCCTTGTACGCGTCTGTAACCTAATGAAAAGACAACATGGATTCCTGCATTCTCACTGAATATGGTGCCCTCTGTATGTCTGTCCATATGTACTCACATACACTCTCTTTTCTACTAACTGCGCCCCCTGGAGGATCTCCTTTCAGCCGATTAATTAGTTCATCCCATAATCTCCTGGACAGTTATTTTAACATGGTTATGGGACTCCCAGTATCTACTGTCACAGTGTTATTAAGTGAATAAAGTTCCCCCTTATGTAAAATAAAAGGATATTGTAAGTCACAGAGGAGTTCCATGACCATATAAAAGTACGAGGCTGAAGGTGTTTTTATACTCCTTGCTGACTTCTAATATCCTCATATTTTGCAATAGTGGGTACTTTATTTTTATAATACACAAGTCTCAGTGAGTCATGTGAAGGAAATGACATCATTATAACCAATGACATCACCAAGGACCGTTTATAAAGATATAATTTACAGAATATTCATGGTTCTTGTGTATTATATATAGTGAATAAAGTACCCGCTCTTATAATATCCTTATATTTTACAAGTTACCGTGGAGTTTCATGACCAAATAAAAGTAGGAGGCTGAAGGCTGAGTGTTTTTATACAGGTCATGGAACTCCGAGGTAACTTATAATATCCTTAAGTTTCAATCAAAAAATTGAGAGTTTCTGCTCCCATTTGAGGTTTTTGGATGCTGGCGACCATTCTTGGAGACTATTCTTGGACGACGGCGACTATTCTTAGACGCCGGCGACCGTTTTTGCGCTTGACCCGAGTATAAGCCGAGGTAGAGTTTTTCAGCATATTTTGGGGGCTGAAAAACTCAGCTTATACTCGAGTATATACGATACATCCGGTGTTACTGGGTTTATATGAGATAATCACCCCGGGACTGAAAGTTACACAGAGGTTTTGACAAGGTCTCCCATAAAACTTTTTTTAAAAAATTGATGGTCAGGGCCCCCTTTAAGTTAAATAAAATAATTGATGACCAGGGCCCCCCTATAAGTTGAAAAAAAAAAAACTGGTGCCAGGGCCCCCATAAAAGATTTTTTTTAAAAAACATTGGTGCCAGGGCCCCCACAAAATTTAAAAAAAAATGGAGCCCCAGAGAATACTTTTTAAAAAAAACATTGGTGGCAGGGGCCTATAGAATATTAAAACAATACATTGGTGGCCAGGGGTTTAAAAAATAAAAAAATAAAAAAAAACACAAATTGGTGTTCAGAGGAATTGAACTCGTGTCTTCAGGACTTCAACTTTGCCTCCTTTCGTGACTTTGGATCATTTCACCACTTCAGGACTTCAATTTTGGCTGTTTTTGTGACTTTGGGTTTTTTCATCGATTCGGGACTTAGGCTGTTCAGGACTTTGGAAGGGCGGCACAGCTTCGGCGCTATCAAGGGGGGCCTGGCTCTTTCGAAAAGTGCAGCACAGTCAGGCCCCCTTCAGGCCCGGGCCTGGTACTGTTGTAGCCCCTGAGCCCCCCTGATGTCAGATATATATATACAGGTATATACACACACACACACACACACCAGTGTAAGTACTGCCCGTACTATCAGAGAGGAGAAAGCTGAACGTGTGCACTTACCTTGCTGGCGTAATCTTGGAGGACATGAAGCATATACTGATCTATCAAATACATGTCACTGCTGGCCACCGAGTCTGTCTCTGGAGTGAAACCTGAAAGATTTCCCAACATGAAGCGCAGAGTGTTCCGCAACTGAAAAATGGAACACAAAAATCAAGCTGAGAGTGAGTTCCTGCTGGGAAAATGTATTAATTGCATGGCTCTTGCCTTTATAAATTGTGTTATGATAAGGTCTGTGCTATAAACAGAGAAATGCAGTCGTTCAAACCATCCACCAATGGCAATACACCAATACGCAAGTGCCATCACTGATGGTCAACCTGCAGATGCCAGTCAGAGGCCTCTCTCTCCTTCCACAAAACCCCCTCACCACAAGCAAGTTGGGTCACTGGACTGAGAGCCTGTCTCTGAGCTGATCACCGACGGCTCCAGTATAATACAGTAAATTATCTACCCCCAATAGTAAAATATAAGGATATTATAAGTCACAGAGGAGTTCCATGACCATATAAAAGTACAAGGCTGAAGGCCGAGTGCTTTTATACTCTGAGGTAACTTCTAATATCCTTATATATTGCAACAGGGGGTGCTTTATTATAATACACGAGTTTCATTGAGTCATGTGACAGAATTGACATCACTAAGCTCCGATTATAAACAATGACATCATTAAGCACTGTTTATAAGGATATAAATTACAGGGCATTCATGGCTCTTGTGTATTATAAGGATATAATACACAAAAGCGTTGAATATCTTGTAAATTATATCCTTATAAACGGTGAGTTCTGATGTGATCAGTTATAAACGGTGAGTTCTGATGTCATTTCTGTCACACAACTCACTGAAACTTGTGTATTATAATAAATAAAGTACCCCCAGTTGCAAAATATGAGGATATTAGAAGTTAACTCAGAGTATAAAAGCACTCGGCCTTCAGCCTTGCACTTTTATATGGTCATGAAACTCCTCGGTAACTTATAATATCCTTATAATTTACAAAAGGGGGTACTTTATTCACTATAATTTACAGGATACTCGGGTCTCTTCTGTATGATAATATAGTGAATAAAGTACCCCCTCTTGTAAAATATAAGGATATTATAAGTTACCGAGGAGTTTCATGACCATATAAAAACACGAGGCTGAAGGTCACGGAACTCCGAGGTAACTTCTAATATCCTCATATTTTGCAACTGGGGGTACTTTATTTATTATAACACACAAATTTCAGTGAGTCATGTGACAGAAATGACATCAGAACTCACCGTTTATAAGGATATAATTTACAGGATATTCATGGCTTTTGTGTATTATATTTTAATACAGTATATTTTAACAACCTATAAAATATTTCCTTATAAACGGTGCTTTATGGTGTCACTGAAGCTTGTGAATTATAAGACATTATTATATTATAAGACATTATTTAGCCCCTGATAAAAAGAAAGAGTGAGGCTGCTGGAAGATACAGTAAGTTGAGCAGCTTTGTGCTGGGGATAATAGGAACCTGCCTGAGCTGATCACGGATTACCTTGTTGATATCATCCCGCGCAGAGTTCAGTACGGCTGGACCAATCAGCACTTCAGTGAAGACGTTTGACTCTGCCACCCACCAGCGTAACACATCAGCACCGTAGGCGGGTTCTTTAACTTTGTCCTAATGGAGACACAAAGCAAGTGGTACGGCCGGTGGCTCTGCTGGTCAGATATAAATATGGTCCTTTTACTCTGTCCTATATACTATAACCTGTTCTAGATCACCAAGGAAAGGCACAATCTACTGGGCCAGCTTTCAAATGGGGGTCACTGACCTGATCTAACAAACAAATGTTCCATAAGGCGACAAATTCATCACTTCTTTTTATTACTCATCTTTCTATTCATACTCTGGTCTCTTATTCAACTCAATGCATGGTTGCTAGGGTCGTTTGCAACCCAGCAACCAGATTTGCTGAAACTGCAAATTAAAGAGCTGCTGAATTAAAAGCTACATAACTCAAAAACCAGAAATAATAAAAAATGAAAACGAATTGCAAATTGTCTCAGAATATCACTCCCTACATCATACTAAAAGTTAATTTAAAGATGAACAACCCCTTTAAATTTCTCCCATTTATCAGTGGTTAGTATTATTTTTTTCTGAAACAAGAAGAATGAATTTGCACATGGCTTCCGCAGACGTCTGCGGTAACACAACTCAAGGAAACTAATGATAAAAAGGCAAGAAACAGAATCGGAAATTTTCACTGATGAGAAGAATCAAGAACGTTCCAATCAAACTCATGGTCTGTAGACAGATGAACCCTTAAAGGGGTTGTTCACCTTTGAGTTACTTTTTAGTATGATATAGAGAGTGATATTCTGAGACAATTTACAAATGGTTTTCATTTTTATTAATTCAGGGTTTTTTTTTAGTTATTTAGCTTTTTATTCAGCAGCTCTCCAGTTTGCAGTTTCAGCAATCTGGTTGCTAGGATCCAAATTACTCTAGTAACTATGCATTGATTTGGATAAGGAATTGGATTAAGAATAGTAGAGGCCCCGAACAGACAGAGGAGTAATAAAAAGTAGCAATAACAATAAATGAGTAGCTTTAAAGAGTATTTGTGTTTAGATGGGGTCAGTGAATGTTGGTAGCTATGGTAGAGTCCTGCAGCGGGTTGGGTACCTGCGGGTTACCAGCAAAAAAAGTGGGCACCCTGTGGAATGAGGGGAGGATTTTCAGGTGCGGGTATACCTGCGGGTTGGGTTGCGGGTCTCATCTAAATTTCTTATCTTATGTAATATTGTCTATATTTTACTCCCTTTAAAGTTTTACAAAACTTGTTTCTGTCCCACCCACTTTTGATGACATCACTTCTTGTTTGCAGCACCATCACTTCCTGTTTGATGGTGGTCGACGGTTTGTGGATTAGGCAGTTGGGGGTCCGGTTCGTGTAGCGGATCAAAGTGGGTAAATATGTGGGTTGCGGTTCGGGCCGTGGGCTGCGGGTTCGGGGCGGGTCTTAGAAATTGGTTCCGCGCAGGACTATAGCCTATGGAACCATGAGTTTGAAACCCATTGAGAAAACTTGCTCAGGGTGTGGCCAGATTGCATGATATGCCGTCCTTAACACATTAGCGTTCCTGAAGGGGGCAGCCTTTCTTTAGCTCTACCTGATGCACCCCACTATCATAATCATGCCTCTTACTAGGTTACACTTTGCTCTCAATTCCATACACAGGAGATACTCACTTGTCCTCCATTTATAACAACATCGGGGTCCACTACGTTCCCTACTGATTTAGACATTTTCTCCCCTTTTTCACTCAGGGTGAAGCCATGGACAATGATATTCCTGCAAGAACAAAAAAAACATCTTTACAAAACTAATGACCTTGGGCTAACAGGGGCACACAAAGGGGAGACATTACTGATTACACGGTCGCACAACATGGCACAGGGTTTGTCTAGAAGTGATCATCTCAGAGCCTCTAAGGGGATTAGGGGAACCAGGGCATATGACATGTGGACACCTCAATTTAGTGTTCCCCACAGCAGAGCATTTTCTAGGTCTTCCCATGAGAAGCAGAAGAGACTCATTCAGATGTTCGATGCCTTGTTTCTTCTAGAGTTATACAACTATCAAATCACCCCAGGCCTAAGCCTCGGCCTACTTAAAAACCAACACAACTGACATGGCAGGGCTTTCAGTTTGATGCTCTTGCTCGGGCATGAGCAGGGCCGGAACTAGAGGTAGACAGAAGAGTCACCAGCCCAGGGCACCTGTCCAAGGGTCTTCTGCCTACTCCTAGTCTGGATTTACTCCCTCTGCTACTCTTGCATCCCTCTTCTGTCACTCCCCCATTCATTTCCCTCCCTCCCCCTCCCCTTTATTGCCCTGCCTCCCCTTTGTTGTCTGCCCTCCCCTTTGGTTGGCTCAGCCTGGCCCTGGGTGTGAGCTGGGTGTGAGCTGGGTGTTACCTGTATGGGGCTTTATTCCTGGTGGCCACACTGGTGAGCAGCGATGACTGGAACCAACCTCCCAGCTGGTCTTTCCCCTCCATATAGACATCTGCTCTCTGCTCTCCATCTGTGGAACAACAGCAGAACAGTGGTCTTACACACAATACGGATCTTTGTTCCGACACCAAATACTGCAGGGAAAAAGGCTCCCTCCCATGACCTAATGCAAAGTGACTAAGTTGAAACTAAAGCTGGCCACACATACAGATGTCTGCTCGTTTGCGAGGTCATCATATGAGCGGATCTCTCCCTGATATAGGTGAGTGATATTGGGCTGACCCAATCATGGGACCTAGGGCCCACCAATCAGATCACAAAGAGGAGAATACAGGTGTTCGGACTGAAGACGGCATCAACAAACCGATGCAGTCCTCTATCCAACTGGATTTTTAAACCCACCTGATTGACATCTGGATGACTTTCGGGCAGATATCGATCACGGAAGCCCATCTGAGGGTCCCATATACTGCCCAATAAGCTGACAACTTAATAGAAGCTCATATATGGGGGCCTAACGTTGCTGTACGTACACAGCCTACTATGGAGACTTGTGCTGAGCGGATCATAAGACCAACCCTGAACAGCCAAAAATCAGTGGTAACATTGGGTCTAAACTGCTGATCAGTGACAACTCCCCACTGCACAATCATTTTAGGGACCCCTATATTTCCTTATAGCAACGCCATTCATTGCCCTTCCTGCAGTTGCAGGGTCCACCATCCACTATAGTTTATATTGGTTGTTAATGTGTTTAACAGGGAATGAAGAGAGATGGGTAATTTTGTGCCGAGACAATGTTCACAAAAACAACCAGTGCAAGAGTGTAGGAGTTTTATTCCTTTATTGCTCGGCTATTTCCAGGTTATTGCATCTTGTACAGCCCGTTTGCATTGTGATGTAAGTGGCAAAACAGGTTTGGAGCAATGGACCCTGTCCTGATAAGGAGGCTAATTTGACGAAAGACACATGACTAAACATTTGTGCAGAGCGATTATACTACTTATATGACATATTAAATGACATATTAAATGACTCTCCTTATAAAGACATAATGCAAACATTCCTCAAATTGTGGAAATACACTCATACACTGTATAGAAAGGCTTGCACAGAGAATAAAGAAGTGGCTCAGGGGTGACATCATAGATTTATAGGTTCCATTCTTGTTGACAAATGTGTGTGTGTGTGTCAGCTCCTTGACACGGGGCAAAGCATTAAAGCTGGTTACATGATAAGTTCTATCCAGTTGGTATCATGACTGGACCTGTAACGAGGCACCTAAAAACTCACATCACAGCTAACTGGCTAAACAAAGGGAAAACCAGTCTGATGATCAAAATCATATCAATGGGTTCAAGGGTTCCTAATGGAACTGTATGGTTCTGTAAATGTAAATGTCTCCATAGGACATGGTTGTATATCTACATAAGCCACACAGTGTGTACCCATTAAATCCAACCCTTGCATCACTGGATTCCCATTATCTCATTGCATACTCTTAGTGGTTCAGATGAAGGCAATCAATTGACATTTAAAGATGCCTTCAAGCCTCGTAGGAGAAAATAATTTCTCCTTGAGGGCTAAAGGCCACAGTCCTGTCCGTAGGACCTCTTCAAAGAGTGGACGCCTTAAGCTTATTCTACATTTCCTTTCAGAAACCTACAATATAGGGTATAGGTCCTTAGAGTCTCTAGCGCATCGGCCAAAAACCTTTGTTACCCACATTCAAATGGAAAAGAGTTGGGGAGCAACCCAAGCATAAAAAAGGTTCCTGGGGTGACAAATAAGGGCTGTGGTTGGCTTGATTTGGTAGCCCCTATGTGGACTGACAGCCTACAGGAGTATCTGTTTGGCCATAAACTTGGTTTTAATGCAACCAAAACTTGCCTCCATGCCTGGAATTCAAAAATAAGCTCCTGGCCACCACACTGAACAAGGGGATAAGTAGGAGATGAGACATTTGTTAGAAGGAAGGGACAATCTCAATCTACAAGTCCATCTCCAGAGCCAATGTTCCTGTAAGAAGATTGAGGCCACTCTCCCTGGACATGAACACAAATAAAAAACCTTCAAAGAAAAGGAAATATATCCCTACAATCAAACATGGAGGAGGTTTGCTGATGTTATGAGGTTGATCTGATCTGTTGTCCCCCCTGAACTTGAATCTGTGCTTGGCATCATGGAATCAGAAGATTACATCATTTTGGAGCACAATATTGAAGCCAGTGTCAGACAGCTTGGTCTCCATTGCAAATCCATCCATAACAATGACCTGATTCAAACCCACCCAGGAACGTTAAAGGCAAAAATGCTGGACTGTCCAGTGGCCAGAAATGACCCGATTTCAGTTATTCTTCCCAAATATCAAAGGTGTAATTGTTTTAGGTTGTGTACTCTGAATAGTCTACTTGGGATCTGTATGGTAAGATATATAATACAACAATCCTATACGGACCAAAAGGTCAGTTTGAAGAAAGAACTGGCAGATAATCTGTGGCAGTTTTAGTACGCCATATTGGATTTGGTTGAGCTTAGCCCATTAAGAATTTGAATTAGACTATTTTCTACCTAAAACCTGCCGACTTACTGTTTAAGTCAATGGGAGAGGTCCAGGAATCAATTTGGAGTTGTTTGCAGCCTTCTTGACGTTCAAGCTTTTTTCGGAGAAAAAACACCAATAGAGTTCGATCGAATTCAAATTGAATTACATTAGTGTTTTCGGGTCGTTTAAATAATTCGATTTTATTAATACATTTCGGCAAAATTTGAAATTTCGAATTTAAGTGAGTTTAAAAAAAAACCTTTGATAAATGTGCCTCCCCCTGTTTCCTTATCTATCTTCTCATAATTTGTCTCGATAAATAAATGTTCCTTCTGGGAAGGTACAATGTGGGTTTAGTGTCTGATAAACCTTTAGAAGGGCGGTGCTCTATAAACTGGCGTCAGAGCATTAATGGCCTTTGAGTGTGATAGGGACCTTAGACTGGAAGACCCACTGTGGCAGGGACTGATGGGAATCATTTACAATCTCTGTATAAATAAGGCATACTAATTATAATAATAATTTAATCAGTAGTTTTCTGGGCTCCACATTGGGCCATTCTGATCAGGAGGGGGTATAAATCTCATGTTTGCTCTGTATCTGTGGGTCAGCACTAACATGGCAACAGATAGGGGATGTTGTAAAATATCTATTACCCTGTTAAAAATTATGCAAACAAGCTGGTGGGTGTGTGTTTGCCTACAAAACATTCTGCTGAAATGAGAACTCCTTAATGGCACATTTGTTTTCCCTTTGCTTTTTATAGCCTGGATGCACTGCTGGAGGGGGGTTACCAGAGGAGCATTTCAATTGCGGGGCATACAGTACAGTAACCTGGCCTATTTACCAAGTGTCAACTGTATTAATGACATTTAGGGGCAGATTTATCAAGGGTCGGATATGAAAATTCAAATTCTAATTTTCTAATAGTTTTTTTGGTCAAAACTCTTGAATTTGAA
The DNA here is from genome assembly GCA_038501925.1 of Xenopus petersii. Lineage (NCBI taxonomy): Eukaryota > Metazoa > Chordata > Amphibia > Anura > Pipidae > Xenopus > Xenopus petersii. The sequence goes on from CM076680.1 coordinate 160,978,583, forward strand.
TAAGAATAACCCAAACTTAATTCGAATTTCGAGATTAATCAAACCTTTACCCTGGGAATAATTAGAATTCGACTATTCACCACCTAAAACCTGCCAAGTTCATGTATATGTCAATGGCAAAGCTCCAGTGACCCATTTCCTGACATTCAAGGTTTTTTTTGGGAGAAAAAAACTCAATTCAAGTTTTCGGGTCAGTAATATTTGTTAAAGTTTTAGATATTCGATTTTTTTCTGAAATAACCTCCCCATCGGATTTCGAGTAAATTCTAATTTATTAGAGTTAAAAAAAATAATTCACATGAATTTGAAATCCAACCTTTGATAAATGGGTCTCTAAATATATTAGTTAGAAATCACAATGGAAAATATATGCGGGTGCCTGTTCCACTTGGCTCAGGGATACAGGTAACACAACATCTAGTTCAACTGTAGGGACATAGAATTGTTCTAGTGATTATTCGGGAGGCTATATATATATATATATATATATATATATATATATATATATATATATATATATATAAGGGATGCACCAAATCTAGAATTCCGTTCAGAACTGTTTTTCAAGTGGTTTTATTCAATCACTAGACATTAAGCCCGTTAAATTAACGGGCGCTAGAACATATGTAGTCAAACATTTATAAAAACAGAATTTTTCTAGTCTAAAAAAAGTTCGCCAGAGACGGTCTGTGGGGCACATGCGCAATAGCGCAATCCCACGGACACAGGGACTGGACGCAGAGACACTTCAACTTTATTATATAGGATAGGATTATATAGGATAAGGTTATTCCCACAGATACAATTATGCAAGCCAGCACAGAAACACTGAATATCCAGGAGACACACTATTACGTAAACATGTTTATGAAACAACCACACAGCAAATTTTCCCCAATATTCATTTGACCACGCCCACGCATGTTCTAGGCCCGCCTACCGGCCATCTTTTGTTCTGGCAATTAAATCAAAGCCAAGTGACCGGAAGGCTGATGAAACCAGAATTTCAGTTTGCACATCTACCTCCGTCGGATTAAACATAATTACTTTTTCGCTACCACAGTTGTTGAATGATTTTTTCCCCAGATAGCGGATGTCGCTGCCCGTAATATAAATGGCCGCTTATTGTCATTACACGTGTCATTGCGTAGTAGGGCGTGGTTTATGCTGGTATATAAGAGGCGGAGCGGCGTTTAACATTAGACAGACGCAGCGCTTCGAGACAGAACTTTGAGTTATTTTAAAGTTCCTGCTTCAACAGTGATTGAACGGAACTGACCATGAATTCCCAGATCCGACAGAACTTCCACCAGGAGTGCGAGGCTGCCATTAATCGGCAGGTTAACACGGAGCTGTATGCTTCAACTTTATTATATCCGTGGGGCACATGCGCAGTAGCGCAATCCCACGGACACAGGGACTGGACGCAGAGACACTTCAACTTTATTATATAGGATCTCTATCTATCTATCTATCTATCTATCTATCTATCTATCTCTCTCTCTCTATCTCTCTATCTCTATCTCTCTCTATATCTCTCTATATCTCTCTAACTCTCTCTATCTCTATCTATCTCTATATCTCTATCTATCTCTATATCTCTCTATCTCTATCTATCTCTCTATCTCTATCTATCTCTATCTATCTCTATCTATCTCTATCTATCTCTCTATCTCTATCTCTCTATCTCTATATCTATCTCTATCTCTATATCTATCTATCTATCTCTATCTCTATATCTATCTCTATATCTATCTTTATCTATCTATCTCTATCTCTATATCTATCTTTATCCATCTATCTTTATCTATCTTTATCTATCTTTATCTATCTTTATCTATCTCTCTCTCTCTCTCTCTCTCTATGTCTCTATGTCTCTATGTCTCTATATCTATATCTATATATATATATACACATACACATACACACACACACACACACACACACAGCTACATCCCACAAAGAAGGTCTGCACCCTCAGGACTTAAATTGAAATCAAAATGTTTTATTAACTAAACGACTAACGTTTATATCGATTTGGGGAATACCGGCACTCACGAAAATCCGGGTCAATCAATGCCTGGGTGCAATCCTCACAAGCCTGCGTGTGTCAATATAGTCAAAACAAGATGCACTCACAGGTCTTAGGAAAACGCAAAAAGATTTTAATGTGGGCACAAAAACGGATGTTTCGGCTGGAACACCAGCCTTTCTCAAAGTGAAACAGAAATGCAAAATGCAAGTTAATATACACAGTGGGGTTCATTTATCAACACTGGGCAAATTTGCCCATGGGCAGTGACCCATGACAACCAATCAAACTGCAGTATTCATTGTTCTACTTGCAGCTGGCTTTAAAAAGCTAATCACTGATTGGTTTGCTATAGGTAACTGCCCATGAGCAAATTTGCCCAGTTTTGATAAATGAGCCCCAGTGTGACGGGAGCGGGCGTGACGTGCAGGGTAGGGTAGTGTAAACGTAAATTCTGAATTAGCCAACGCGGAATCTCATATCAAGTGTGAGGTCTAAACCGCCAATTCAAATATACCAATCACAAGTGTTAAATTGTTGATCAAGTGATAAAGAAAACATTGAACGGGAGTCCCCAGAATCCAATGTTCCGTGTAGCGTAACACTATACCTGTGTAATTAAAGCCATAAAAAAACCTGTGTGTCTATATTGTGCGTGTTTATCTGATCAAGGAAAAACAATGTTACTAAAAGAGCACACCCAATTATTGTAACCACTAGCTTCACAGCTGCTAATTTGATATATAGGAAGGAAGAAAATAAGTAATATAGCTTACCTTCCAAAACATGAGCCCACGACGTTCCACTGTCAAACCAAATGTCCAAAACATCGTGACCTCGCTCATAATCCAGCGCCTGTGAGCTTCCATCCACCTAGCAACAAACAAAGGTAACCTAAATTATATTCATCATCTGTGAATTCCAATATAGCACCACCTCCTGGCCTCGTTCTTTATCTGAACCCACCTGCAACCAATAGGCCCGATGCATTTCCAACACTTTCCTTAAAGGGGCGGTTACCTTTGAATTAACTTTTAGTATGATGTAGAGTGTGATGTTATTCTGAGACAATTTGCAATGGGTTGTAATTTTTTATTATTTGTGGTTTTTGAGTTATTTAGCTTTTTATTCAGCAGCGATCCTATTTGCCGTTTCATTTATCTGGTTGCTAGAGTCCTAGTTACCCTAGCAACCATGCATTGATTTGAAGAGACTGGAATATGAATAGGAGAAGCCTGAATAGAATGAGGAGTAATAAAAAGTAGCAATAACAAATACATTTGTAGCCTTACGAAGCATTTGTTTTTAGATGGGATCAGTGACCTCTATTTGAAAACTTGTAAAGAGTCAGAAGAAAAAGGCAAATAATTAAAAATGAAGGCCAATTGAAAAGTTGCTTAGAATTAGCCAATATAATCTACTAAAAGTTATCTTAGAGGTGGATCACCCGTTAAATTACTGGGCTCTTGCTGATAAGTATCTCCCCTTACACAATCGATTGTCCGCACCCTCCCCACAGAAGCACAGACATTACCCAAGTTGCTCAGTATTTCTGTATAAATTAGAAGTAAAACACAGGGAGCGTTAGTGGCCCTCGCCCCTTGGGTTACTCAGGCTCAGGATTTAGCTCAGTGGTTGGGGGTGAAACACAACCCCCAGGAGTCGGACGTCAGGCAGGGAGGGAGGACAGATTACGGACAGACAGAAGGCAAAGGAAGGAAACCTTTTGAAGGACGGCTTTGGGAAGTAAATCTTCTAGTGGAAGTGTCCACCACACATCAGTCCCGTGCTGCTCCACCAGACTCATGATATGTGCCATGCTCTGCCTGTGAGGATAAACACACACATATATATATAATATACTCTGTACTTATAGTGTGATTTAAATCTGGCACCACAACGATGCTGCTTATAAAAAGGAACTACAGCTATTGTAACAATGCAGAGACAAAGAACCTACTTACATTAAAGGGGTTGTTCACCTTTAAAGAAGAACTAAACCCTAAAAATGAATATGGCTAGAAATTCCATATTTTATATAGTGAACTTCTTGCACCAGCCTAAAGTTTTAGCTTGTCAATAGCAGCAATGATCCAGGACTTCAAACTTGTCACAGGGGGTCACCATCTTGGAAAGTGTCTGTGACACTCACATGCTCAGTGGGCTCTGATTGGCTGTTGAGAAGCTAAGCTTAGGGCTCGTCACTAATTATCCAGCAGAAAATGAGCTTCCCTGGCTGTAATATAAGCTGATGCTACAGGTTTGCTGATTATTAAATTTTGATGCTAATTGCACTGGTTTCTGTGCTGCCATGTAGTAATTATCTGTATTAATTACTAATCAGCCTTATATTGTGACATTTCTATTCTATGTGTACTGTATATTGTGAGTGGGTCCCTAAGCTCAGTAAGTGACAGCAGCACAGAGCATGTGCAGTGAATCAGCAGAAAAGAAGATGGGGAGCTACTGGGGCATCTTTGGAGACACAGATCTTTACTGTTACTGTTAAAGGGCTGTGGTTGCCTTGGGCTGGTACAGAAGCACAAATCATAATGTACAAAATTTCTAGCTACTTCTTTAGTTAGGCTTTAGTTCTCCTTTAAATAACTGTTAGTACGATGTACAGAGTGATATTCTGAGACAATTTGCAATTGGTTTTTATTACTTGTGGATTTTGAGTTATTTCGCTTTTTATTCAGCAGCTCTCCAGTTTGCAATTCCAGCAGTCTGTTTGCTAAGGTCCAAATTGCCCTAGCAACATGCACTGATTTGAATAAGAGACTGGAATATGAATAGGAGAGACCTGAATATAAAGATGAGTAATAAAAAGTAGCAATAACAATAAATATGTAGCTTTAAAGAGCATTTGTTTTTACATAGGGTTAGTGACAACCATTTGAAACCTGGAAAGAGTCAGATGAAAAAGGCACATAATTAAAAAAACTATACAAAATAAACAATGAAGACCAACTGAAAAGTTGCTGAGAATTAACCACGCTATAAAACACTAAAAATTAACTGAAAGGTGAACCACCCCTTTAAAGGTGACTCAATTGGTCTTACCCTCCATTTTCCTGCTGACAAACCAACATTACACTGAGGCAGATTTCCCTCATATAAACAAAGACTGTATTTAGGCAGACTCCTTTTAGGCATCAAGGCTAGCTCCATTATCCTGGTGTCACAAAACATTGTCCTTATGGAGATGTAACATTTCATGGAGACATGCTCCATTTTCCCCAATACAAACCTACCCTACATTCAGCCAGGCTCCGTTTTTCCACCACATGCAACCTTAGTCATCCAGTATATCTATAGCCGAGTACCCTGCTCTCTCACAACCATGTATTATAAGGGATAATGTACCCCCTTCTGTAAATGATAAGGATATTAGAAGTCACTGAGGGGTTGTTCTATGACCATATAAAGGCACAAGGCTGCAGGCTGAGTTATACAGGGAACTCTGAGTATCACTCATGTATTATAAGGGATAATGTACCCCCTTCTGTAAATTATAAGGATATTAGAAGTCACTGAGGGGTTGTTCTGTGACCATATAAAGGCACAAGGCTGCAGGCTGAGTTATACAGGGAACTCTGAGTATCACTCATGTATTATAAGGGATAATGTATCCCCTACTGTAAATGATAAGGATATTAGAAGTCACTGAGGGGTTCTGTGACCATATAAAGGCACAAGGCTGCAGGCTGAGTTATACAGGGAACTCTGAGTATCACTCATGTATTATAAGGGATAATGTACCCCCTTCTGTAAATTATAAGGATATTAGAAGTCACTGAGGGGTTGTTCTGTGACCATATAAAGGCACAAGGCTGCAGGCTGAGTTATACAGGGAACTCTGAGTATCACTCATGTATTATAAGGGATAATGTACCCCCTACTGTAAATGATAAGGATATTAGAAGTCACTGAGGGGTTCTGTGACCATATAAAGACACAAGGCTGCAGGCTGAGTTATACAGGGAACTCTGAGTATCACTCATGTATTATAAGGGATAATGTAAACCCTACTGTAGATTAAAGCTATTATGCACAGAACAGTGCTATAATGAGTATCAGTAGCACAATAAAAGTGCAGACAGCAGGCAATGGAACAGGCCTAGACAAGTTGCTGGTAGCAATCGAATGCACTCGATATATTTGTGTATGTATGTATGTATGTATGTATATATATATATATATATATATATATATATATATATATATATATATATATATATATACATATATATATTGTACCTACGCTCTGCATGATGAATAATTTAGTGCCAGGTCTGGGTGCCAGATTTCGATTTAGAAGCCCTAAGAGAGCAGAACACTCATTCCTTTCCTGGAAGTTATCAGGCTACAATCTGCCCGCTCCTATCTCAGTATCAGAGTCCACAGAGAGGCAATAAGGCCCTTGTAAGACTTTGCCCTGAGCACATAAACCATATCAGTGAGTTCGCATTACGTGTCATTTGCTGCTCTTTAACCACTTAAAGTGGCGGTGCTGATATAAGCTTCCGTGACACCAGCCAATCGCTTGGATATCGACTGGGGCTCACGGATATTTAGGGCGATATCTGTTGGGTCGGCAGAGCTAAAGGCCATTGCTAGGAGGTGAAGACAACAGTTCCTGGTTGAGGTTTCTTTCTCTTTCACTGAACTGCAGTTCAGTAGGACTGTCTCCTCTCTATGATCACTGAAGGGAGAGAGCAGGTAAGCAGCACCCACCACTCACTACTCACACGACTGAAATAAATTAGGGTGGAGGGGCTTGTTTTGCAGTTGGCAGTGTGGGGAGCCGAACACCCTGACTCCGGCAAACTACAGGGTCTACTGAGTGTAGAAGGAATGGGGAGAGAGAATCTAAATGATGTTGCTGAAACACAACTCCCAGCACCTTGGAGAGAAGCTAAGGGATGTAGTTTAACCATTTCATAGCATGCACACAGTGTATATTTTATATCATTCTTTTATTATAAAGAAACTGACAACTAATTTGAAACGAACATGTCGGCAGCTGCTTCACCCTCACTCACAAACACGGGCATGATTTTACTTTCACTTGAGCTAGGGAAGGGCCAATCCCTTTTGAAAAGGTTTAACCAGTCGGCTGCTGGATCAGAGCAGTCTGCACTGATTGACCCATTACTCCAGCTACAGGGCATCTCCAACTGAGCCCACAGCACGTCACCTGCCCTCTCCTACCCTTCATTTCTGATCGATCACCTTCATTTCAGGTCCCGGCTTCAGGGGAACAAGCAACGAAGGAGGCACTGGAACGTGTGGCCCCAGCAGCGCAGAGACTCTGCAGGAAGGTGCGGGGAGTTGAAGAGCCTGTAGTGTGTATCAGGTGTAACAGCAACTCCATGTGGACTTGTCCTTTTCCAGTGGAGATGCTGTTACTTTTGATGGACACTTACTAACCAGTGACAAGAGGAGGAATCAATGAGATGCAAAGTCTGCGCGACGTCTCTCTGTAAGTTTCTATTTCCCCAAAGGCCTGTGTATATTGTCTAGAGGTGCTGCCAGGGATACCCAGAGCACAAATGGGCACTCACCCCAAATCTCCCCCTAATTGGCCTTCAGGCTGGGCCCCCTTAGCTCATAACAAGGTTACAGAGATATAGAAACATTGGGGTAACAGTCACCCTGCTATAGTTCCAGGGGTACCCAGGACACAAATAAGTGCTCACCCCAAATCTCCCCCTAATTGGCCTTCAGGCTGGGTCCCCTTAGCTCATAACAAGGTTACAGATATATAGAAACATTGGGGTAACAATCACCCTGCTATAGTTCCAGGGGTACCCAGGGCACAAATAAGCACTCACCCCAAATCTCCCCCTAACTGGCCTTCAGGCTGGGCCCCCTTAACTCATAACAAGGTTACAGATATATAGAAACATTGGGGTAACAGTCACCCTGCTATAGTTCCAGGGGTACCCAGGACACAAATAAACACTCACCCCAAATCTCCCCTAACTGGCCTTCAGGCTGGGCCCCCTTAGCTCATAACAAGGTTACAGATATATAGAAACATTGGGGTAACAGTCACCCTGCTATAGTTCCAGGGGTACCCAGGACACAAATAAACACTCACCCCAAATCTCCCCCTAACTGACCTTTAGGCTGGGCCCCCTTAGCTCATAACAAGGTTACAGATATATAGAAACATTGGGGTAACAGTCACCCTGCTATAGTTCCAGGGGTAACATCATCCTCAGGGGCCAATGACCTAACTGGTAAACAGGAGGATGACCTATGAAATGACAGCCACTTCCACACCAAATATGTCTGTCATTTCTGTAGGCCAATATTCTGATTGCCTTGTCGACGGCATGGATATATCAGCATGAACATGAATGTGACTTTATACAGTGTGTCCATATTATGTCTCAGTATCCAATCCGCAGAGAAGATTTAATATACATAAATATTCCTTATATTATGGAGGTTTCCTCTTCTTATTGTGCATAAATGTGAATAAATGTCCAGCAAATGCTGTGCTTACTCTATTCTGTGTAGTGACATGTATGTACCTTGAGAGAAGTGTGCGAGGGAGATGCCATACTGATGTCTACGACTCAATGTTAATTATATTGGTATCCACAGCTTGGAATAAAACGGAGCCCTATGGATCACACACACACAAATTAAAGCATCTACAGCTATTTAAATATTCAGTTCAGGGCTCATATAAAGGGTGCCGACTCCATACATAATATTTGATGTCATGTCAGACTAACACAAGCACAACCAAAAGCCAAGCAGTAAGGAAATAATAATGGTGCCAAGGTCATGTTTTATTATAAAGATATTTCTTTAAAAAGGATGTGTAGTGATCTGTTACTACAGGCTTGGGAACCGTTATCTGGAAACCCGTCATCCAGAGAGCTCTGAATTACAGGAAGGCTGTCTCTCATAGACTCCATTTTATTCAAATAATATTTTTTTTTTCTCTGTAATAATAAAACAGTCGCTTGTACTTGATCCCAACTAAGATATAATTAATCCTTATTGGAGGCAAATTCGACCTCGACCATTCGCCATCTAAAACCTGCTGAATTGCTGTTTTAGCTTATGGGAGGCCTCCTAGAACCTATTTGGATTCAATTGGTGGACTTCAAAAAAAAAAAAATCAATGTTTTTTTTTTGGAAAATCTTCTTCTAATTGAATTCGACCGAATGCGCTATTACTTTGATTTGTGCGATTTGAATTTGATCGAAAACTGACCTATTCGGCCAAAAAAAACCCTACAATTTAATTTCGATTGGTCTTTTTGAATTCGAATTTCGAAGTTTTTCAAATTCGAAATTCGACTCTTGATAAATCTGCCCCTTAGTATGTTATAGAGTGGCTAATTCTAAGCAACTTTTCATTTGGCTATCATTATTTAACTTTTATAGCTTTTAAACTATTTGCCTTCTTCTTCAGACTCTTTCCAGTTTTCAAATGGGGGTCACCGACCCCATCTAAAAAACAAACTCTGTAAGGCTACACATGTATTGTTATTGCTACATTGTATTACTCATCTTTCTATTCGGGCCTCTCCTATTCATATCCCTGTCTCTTATTCAAGCCAATGCATGGTTGCTAGGGGAATTCGGACCCTAGTAACCAGATTGCTGAAATTGCAAACTGGAAAACTGCTGAATAAAAAGCTAAATAACTCAATAAACACAAATAATAAAAAATGAAAACCAATAGCAAATTGTCTCAGAATCTCTCTCTCTACATCATACTTAGGGGCCCATTTACTTAGCTCGAGTGAAGGAATAGAATAAAAAAAACTTTGAATTTCGAATGTTTTTTTGGCTACTTCGACCATCGAATTGGCTACTTCAACCTTCGACTAAGACTTCGAATCAACGATTCGAACTAAAAATCATTTGAATATTCGACCATTCTCTTTAAAAAAAACTTTGACCCCCCTACTTCGCCACCTAAAACCTACCTAAGTGCAATGTTAGCCTATGGGGAAGGTCACCCAAGGCCTTCTAATGTTTTTTTGGTCGAAGAAAAATCGTTTGATCGATGGATTAAAATCCTTTGAATCGAACGATCAAACTATTTGCGTTAAATCCTTCGATTTTGATATTCGAAGTTGAAGGATTTACATTCGGCAGTCGAATATTGAGGGTTAACTAACTCTCGATATTCGACCCTATGTAAATCTGCCCCTTCAAGTTAACTCAAAGGTGAACAACCCCTTTAAGTCTCCTCCAAGCAACAATGGTATAAACAGTGTCACTGACACACAAGAGATGACTAACTAGATCCAAGATGGGGAGCTGCTGGGGACAACTTTGAAGGGCTGGATCATTACTGATATAGGGCTGCTGAACCCCTTGGCTGGTACAGTAAGTTCAGCATATACAATACAGCATTAATATTCATATTATATTAAAGACCTTAGTTGTCCTTTAATATGGGAATTTGATTACATAACTTAAAACCCAGCCCATTTTAAAGTAAAGTATTAAGCTTTAAGGTCTAGTTACGTATCACATCATGCACAGATTTTATTACACCCTCAATAAATGATCCAGGCAAAACTTTGTACCTCTTGTTTCTACACCCAATGAACTTTACCTGGAAGATATGAGTGTATTTATATATCTCACTACTTTCTCATAGAAAATGTAATTCCTAATCCATTTTTTCTAGTTGTAACATTGGTGTGTAGGTGCATCTCAGGTCATTTTGCCTGGTCATGTGCTTTAAGAAAGAGCCAGCACTTTAGGATGGAACTGCTTTCTGGCAGGCTGTTGTTTCTCCTACTCAATGTAACAATGTGTCGCAGTGGGACCTGGATTTCACTATTAAGTACTGTTCTTAGATCTTCCAGGGAGCTGTTATCTTATGTTAGGGAGCTGCTACCTGGTTACCTTCCCATTGCTCTGTTAGGCTGCAGGGGGGAAAGGGAGGGGTGATATCACTCCAACTTGCAGTGCAGTAGTAAAGAGTGACTGTTTATCAGAGCATAAGTCACATGACTGGGGGCATCTGAGAAACTGAGAATATGTCTAGCCCCATGTCAGATTTCAAAATTAAATATAAAAAAATCAGTTTGCTCTTTTGAAAAAAGGATTTCAGTGCAGAAGTCTGCTGGAGCCGCACTATTAACTGATTAATTTTTTGAAAAAAAAAACATGGTATCCAATGACAGTATCCCTTAAAACAGTAAGAGAAGAATCAGGAACTATTTTTGGCATGTAGGGGTGTGTAGCTTCTCCTTAGCTATATCAGCTTCTAGGGAGCTGACAATTTTGATGCGTTAACAGCAGCTTGCTCATCATTCGGTTCGGAAATCGGGCAAGATTCAGATTCGGCCAAATTCTTCTGCCCGGCCGAACCAAATTCGCATATTCAAAATTGGGGGCGAGGAGGGACATTGCGTGACTTTTTGTCACAAAACAAGGAAGCAAATTCCCCCCCCTCTTCCCACCCCTAATTTGCATATGCAAATTAGAATTCGGATTTGGTATTCGCCCGAATCTTTTGCAAAGGATTCGGCCGAATCCAAAATACTGGATTTGGTGCATCCCTAATATAAAGCAGGCTATATGGTTACACACGGACAGCACAGCCTGACTTACTTACCATTCTCATGCTACAGGGCACATAGGCAGACAGTGACCACCACAAAGCAACCAAAATCCTGTGCAAGGCCACCAGCAACTCCAACAAGATGGACTAGTCGCTGGGGAGATGGTCCCTCTGTAAAGTCAGCAGCAACTTCATGAAATATTGGTGCACCACCACCCACTTTCACATCACTCCTCACACAAGCACATTCATTATTCATAATGTATGACCCTTCTACTGTAAAGTTAGATTAGATCCATTAGATGTGACTATGAAGCTTTTCATTCATCCAGGTCATGGTATATCTAGTGTAGGTAAATCTATCTAGTTTTTAGATTTACCTATACTAGATATATCCATTAGATGTGTTCCCTCCAACCCCACAGTTGGACCTCCTGATGCTTGAGTGAGTCCATGGCAAATGGCCTCTATAACGGGCCCTAAATCGGGTCTGGCTATCTATCAGAGACAAGCATTATATATCCCCCATATATGACAACTATATCATGCATTTGTAACCCCATTCTGCACTTGCCCTTAACTTGAGGGCAGTTATGTTCTGCACAGCAGTAAAGCAAGCCCCTTACCCACAGGCTTAATTGACACCAGAAAATCAGTAGCTGCTGCTAGCTACTACCTAAAATGGGTACAATAGTTTCAAAACTGCCACATATTCATTTATTTTATTTTTTTTTCTTTTCTCCTTGTTCTGTTCTGGTAAACCTTGCTATTGGCCAGCTGGTGCAGGCATGGGATCTGCTATCCAGAATGCATCCAGAATCAGGGGTCTTTTCATAATTTAGACCTCCATAATTTAAATAAATAAACCCAATAGGATTGTATTCCCTCCTATAAGGATTTTATTATATCTTAGTTAGGATCGAGTAGAAGTGTTTTTTTGTTACAACGAAAAAAAGAAATCCTTAAGAAAAATCTGAATTATTTAATTAAATGAAGTCTACGGGAGATGGCTTTCCCGTAATTCAGAGGTTTCTGGATAAAGGGTTTCCGGATAAAGGATCCCGTACCTGTATAAGGCCCTCAAGCCTATACTGTGACTGTAGATCTCATGGTTACATTACTATATTGATATTTCAGCTTCCTGATCTGTTTATTAGTGGCATGTCTAATGTTTCTCTGTAATTTCTGTTATTGGAAGTTAAATAAAAATAGTTTATATAAAATAAAACTGCTCACAGGCAACCACGTTATTTCTCTCCAGCTACCTGTATCAGCTACTAATTCTCCTGGGTGATACAGGCCTCAAACTATAGAGAGAACAGTAAAATCGGTGCTGCCAGGGAAGTCTTCCAGATGCCTGCATGAACATGTAATTCACATGGCTGCTCAGAGGCTTCGATTCAGTAGAGTAATTACAGGCATAATTATTACTATTTGTCGAATAGGCACAGAGCATGTAACCCATTGGGGAGGTACAGAGCAAAGATGGCAATTAACACTGAAGAAACGAGCAGTTATTTCATGGGAGGGCTGCATGCAATGTGCTGTAATGTACTGAGCTATGCAAGGCTACAGCCAATCAGTGTAGCACAGATGACAATAATACAATGAATAAAACTTTCAGCCTCACAATACTAACATTTTTACTTCTGAACTACAACAATCACAAGATCCTGTCTGGTGCTGTACAGTTAAATCTGCACAATAGGTTCTGAACATTAATCTGTGAGATATATATATATATATATATATATATATATATATATATATATATATATATATATATATATATATATATATATATATATATATATAATATTACGATACTGTCTGGTACAGAATCAAGACCACACACTAAGAGAAATTCCCTTTTGGGGCTTACCGGTTAATGAGGGGCTCTCCTGTCTTCTTATGGTAAAACACAGGTATTGGGACACCCCAGCTTCTCTGCCGAGATATGCACCAGTAGGTGCGGCGATCCAGCATTTCCAGCATTCTGCCAGCTGCTGAAGCAGGAACAAACTTCACTTTCTTTAACACGTCCTGGAAAATGTAACCAGAAATTAAACTGAATTCTGAAAATATTAAATCTGCTTTAAGGAGAAGGAAAGCTACCAAAGCAGTTTATTGCCAAAAGATTAGCCACAATATTAGCTCTCTCTGTTTGTTTAGGATAGCAGCTGCCATATTAGCTTGGTGTGACATCACTTCCTGCCTGAGTCTCTACCTGCTCACTAACAGCTCTGGGCTCAGATTACAGCAGGGATGGGAGGAGGGAGGGGGAGAGGAACAAACTGAGCATGCTCAAGCCCTAGCCCTGGAGGTTTAAGCTGAAAACAGGAAGTCTGATACAGAAGCCCATGAGTACTCAATAGAAGGAAAGAAATGTGATGTTTCTTTTGACAGAGGACTCAGAGCAGCATTACTTTGGGGAGTTATTTGTGCATTTATATAGACCTTTCTGATAAAGCTTACTTAGTTTTAACTAAGCCACTGGTTAGGGATCACTAAACTGTTCTAAATGGATAAATTTAGTTGATACATTTCTTATCTTTGTCCCTGCTGAGCAGAATCCCTGAGTTTCATTAGGGTAAGGCCACACGAGGAGATTCGGGGAGATTTTGCCGCCTGGCGACTATGGAAAACGCATCGCCGCATGTGCATTAGCGCAGGTGACTTTTCATTATAGCCTATGGGAAAAACTCGCTGAGGCAGTTCGGGGAGATAGTCGCTCAGAAGACGAGGCGATTTTTCACCAGGCGACAAAATCTCCCCGAATCTCCTCGTGTGAACTAACCCTTAAAGGCAGCTGTTACAATTGATACAATAGTTGCTAATATTTCAGAGATGCCATAGATCAACTAAATGTTGCAAAATTGTTACAGTTCAGTACATAACTTGAGCTTTTTGAAAAGTAAACATAATATCAAGCAACTTTGCAATATGCATCCATTAAAAAACAATTGGTTGGTACAGTTCCCTAAGCCTAGCCCCATACTCACCTGCTGATCTGTCTGACTACTTTGCTGAACTGGCTACTACTACTGTTACTTCTACTACTGTTACTTTGTATCACCGGACAGTGTATTAGTTTCCACTTAAAAACCAAAGATGCAGATAAATAAGTCTCTCTGCTAGGGATGCACCGAAACCACTATTTTGGATTCGGCCGAACCCCTGAATCCTTCACTAAAGATTCGGCAAAAGACCGAACCAGATCCAAATTTGCATGTGCAAATTAGGGGTGGGAAGGGGAAAACATTTTTACTTCCTTGTTTTGTGACAAAAAGTCACGCGATTTTCCTTCCCGCCCCTAATTTGCATATGCAAATTAGCATTTGGTTCGGCTGGGCAGAAGGATTCGGCCGAATCCAAATCCTGGCCGTTTCCCCACTCTCTGCACATACCCACCCCTGGAAATGTATTTTAATGGATTCTCTAAACAGCTATCCTGGTCCCCAGACTCAGCAACATCTTGCAAATACAATCTGAGGCCAGATTTGTACTGCAAATATATTGCTCAGGTTTGCATGCAAACACTTTTCATCTCCACGTCTGTCACATATCACTGCTTAGGTATGTGACCTTATAAACCAGGCATCAGTATATTTTCACAGAGAAAAAATGTTGGCTGACTTTAAGAGCAAAAAGAATTACAAATGATGACCAATTCTACATTATCTTACAATGCCATTGTCTACATTTATTTGCCATATAGAAATATTTTACCTGGGCCTTGTCCTTAATGTTTGCCGTATTGACAAACCACTGTTTGCTGGCACGGATTATCACGGGTTTCTTTGTTCTCCAGTCATAGGGGTAACTGTGTACGAAACTCTCCTCCTTTAGAAGAGACTTTCTGGCAAGTAGCATCTGTATGACTGAGACAGCAGATGACAGTGAGAATTCATTTTGTACGATATTATCGGCGCGTCTATGGCCACCTTAAAATTAATACTGTCATGGGAAAAAAATGTTTTTTTCAAAACGCATCAGTTAATAGTGCTGCTCCAGCAGACTTCTGCACTGAAATCCGTTTCTCAAAAGAACCAACATTCATTTTGAAATGAACATATTGCCAGTTTCCCAGGAGCCCCCAGTCATGTGACTTGTGCTCTGATAAACTTCAGTCACTCTTTTCTGTTGTACTGCAAGTTCAACAGGTAACCAGATAGCAGCTCCCTGTGGATAAACAACTGCAGCAGCACTCCGATGTTTGAAAAAACTTTTTATTCGTGCAACAACGGAAACGTTTCGGACTATTCCCTTTATCAAGTGGCTTGATAAAGGGCTGTAATAGTCCGAAACGTTGCCGTTGTTGCACGAATAAAAAGTTTTTTCAAACATCGGAGTGCTGCTGCAATTGTTTATCCATGTGTAGAAAACCTGTGCAGAGAGGAGTTCAGCGTGCACCCGAGGCTGCAAACAGTGAGTTGTGTGAGTGTGGCACTTTACCTCTGACTTTGTACAGATAGCAGCTCCCTAACACAAGATAACAGCTGCCTGGTAGACACAAGAACAGCACTCAATAGTAAAATCCAGGTTCCAATGCAACACTTTCAGTTACATTGAGTAGGAGAAACAACAGCCTGCCAGAGAGCAGTTCCATCCTAAAGTGCTGGCTATTTCTGAAAGCACATGACCAGGCAAAATGACCTGAGATGCACCTATACACCAATATGACAAATAGAAAATACACTTGCTGGTTCATGAATTAAATATTACATTGTAGAGTGAAATATTTGCAGTTTAAACAGTGTAATTCAGAAATAAAAATCATGACAGAATCCCTTTAAGGGCCCTGACATGCAGAGTGCTTCATCCTCCAGCAGGAAATATCCTCTCCTGCGGGTGATGAAGTGCCCGTCAGTACCTGCCCCATCACATTAGTTTGCTGCATGTAAAATACATTACATGGGGTGATCCTTGGTTATCACTTGATAATATGTAAGGAGGTATTATTGAGCAATGAAGTACCCCATGTGTCAGGGCCCTAATACAAAGTTTTTACTCCAACACTATTAATGACAATTACATATTATTAATATAAATATACATTATAAAACCTAAAAAGGTTTTGCTCTTGTGCCCATACCTGCCTCATTTCCATCAGTAAGGACAGCTTTGTTTTCCAGTTCAGCTCCAGCTCCTGTAGTAAAATGCCCCGATTCATTTACCAAACAGTCCTTGAAAAGAGAACAGATACCGGTATGTATAATCACATTACTATTGTCCAAAACTCAAAGATGTAAAGCATAAGGAGTAGGCCATGTTCAGAACTCTGACACCAAAATATAAATACGCCAAGACACCCAGATCTTACTGGGCAAATTTAACGGATGAAAACACATTTGTTTTTAGAGGCATACTTTAAAGGGTGAACTCTACTTTCACACTACAACAATCTTTTCCATACCACTGGCAGCTTGTGATGTGATGCAACACTGTAGTCTTCAATGCCATGGGCAGGTGCAGTGTGTACCAGGCCTGTGCCCTTAGCCATAGTCACGTGGTTGGCAGGCAAGAGAGGAGAAAGGCGTTCAGCAATAGTGGGATGAAGACAGATCCCGCCCTCCAGATCTACCCCTGCAATAAAAAATAAAGGAATCTAGATTGAGCCCAGTGCAAGGAGCAGCATCTAGATCTGCAATATTTACTTACAGGGGACTCCAGCAGTTTCATTAAAGGGGTTGTTCACCTTTGAGTTAACTTTTAGTATGATGTAGAGAGTGATATCCTGAGACAATTTGCAATTGGATTTCATTTTTATTAGTGTTTTTTTATTCAGCAGCTCTCCAGATTGCAATTTTAGCAATCTGGTAGCTAGGGTCCAAGTTACCCTAGCAGCCATGCATTGATTTGAATAAGAGACTGGAATATGAATAGGAGAAGGTCTGAATAGAAATATGGATAACAATGAAAAGTAGCAATAGCAATAAATGTGCAGCCTTCCAAAGCATTTGTTTTAGATGGGATCAGTGACCCCCATTTGAAAGCAGGAAAGAGTGAAAAAAGGCAAATAATTAAAAAAAACTATAAGAAAATAAATAATGAAGACCAATGGAAAGGTTGCTCAGAATGAACCATTCTACAACATACTAAAACTTAACTTAAAGGTGAACCATCCCTTTAACAAAGGGCCTTTCTTATATCGCTGTTTATAGGCTTTCAGAGGAGAGCTGTAAAAAAGATATTTCTAGTGATGATGGTCAATAACTATTTGTATGCAGCCTCACCTGTGTATCTTAACACTGGGGGAACATCACATTTATTTATTACAAAACACAGCTCCCAATAATATGGAAAAGTTATATAAAGCGGCAGAACATTACTCCGAAAAATGCATGCAAGATATACAGAGCTGTTATACAATGCTGCAGAACCGGTGGGAATGTTGATACTAAGCAAATAACAGCTGCGGGCAGAGGACTGAAATATGGGTTGTACTTGCCCATAGACTGCCATGCCACCTAGTGGAGGGATTCTGATAAACACTTTTTCGATCCAAATTTGATAATTAAACCAACCTATCTGGGCAATGGCAATATGTTGGCAGATCTTTGTTACCTTTAAAGGTTGAAATGACTTGGAGCTGGGTACCCAAGGACAGTGCAGTAGATTCAATTCTATCTGCAGCTAATATGTATTGTTCTCCTGTATTAGCACACTTTGCTATAGCATACCTGCAAGAAAAAATATGTATACATATTGGAGACTAATATACTCAAGGCAATACTCATAGCATATTCACTCATATTGAGTATTGAGAGTACTCAATACATATATATATATATATATATATATATATATATATATATATATATATATATATATATATATATGCAATAATTATATATATATATATATATATATATATATATATATATATATATATATATATATATATATATATATATATATATATATGCAATAATTAAGAGTAAGAGCCATACTCTGTGTCAGGCATGTAGCAGATGGCCTGGTTTGCAGGAATAGTCCACGGTTGGGTTGTCCACACCAGAGTGCTGACTGAAGAGTATTGATCTAGAAAGCAAATAATATGAAGATAATGGAGCACAATCCCTTCACTTTATTTATATTACATCTAGTATTTTCAGAACACACTTTATGTGACAGTTATCCTGCTCTATGTTGCAGAAAACAAAAAGACCACTGCCTTGATATAACTAATACATTGGAGTTTATACTCCCTTAGTGCTACAGGGGGAATATAACATATGAAACATATATATTATAAATAATATTTAAGTTCTGTGTATGGAAAAATATATATAATATATATAATTGAAATAGCTGCATATACCAGTTTAGCATCATCACACTGTACCTATAATAGAGGCCAACTTGGGCGGAGCTTTGTGTAGTGGAAATTTGGCAAATATCGAGCGGCTTATGTGCTCCTGGTTGTATTCCAACTCTGCCTCTGCGAGGGCTGTTCTACACGCCGGTCACAAAACACCAGAAGGGAAACAGTAAGAATAAAAACAGAACTTTTACCATTTACAATGTGTAGAATAATTAATCTGATACTTTTAAATAATTTTGTGTCGAAGACATTTTACGGCAGCAATAATAGGCACATGATCCTAAGGAAGGCTGTCCAACTGATGACACATTTTTTTTTTTTTTTAAAAGGTACGTTTTATCGTTTTAAACACTTAAAGGAGAAAGAAAGTAAAAAAAGATAACCTCCCTCTTTCTCTTCACCATAAATCCCCCTCCGGAAACGCTGCATTGAAAATTCTGATAGCATTGCTGTTTTTGTGCACTTCAATGCCGAAGTTTTTCTATAGTAGAACATTTGGCGCCGCCATTTTCAAAACCGTGCGTCACTTCCTCCCTGCGCCAACAAGAGCAAACACTTCTCTGCACAGTGACAGATAATACGTATATTACAGACCTGTCAGACAGTCCCCAATGCTGTTTATAATAAATTGCCCTCTGCTCCTTCGCTCGCTGCAAACTATAAATTAAAACCCCAGTGAGCGGAGGAGCTTCAAAGCTTCCACTAGGCAACGGGAAACATAAAATACGATTGGTGGGGGAGTAGATGCAGGCGGGGCAGAGAGGTCAGGGATGACGAATGGGTAGACCACGTGACCCAAACTTAATCTCTTCTCAGGGAAGACAGGAGATGATAGTGTGCATGCGCAGGGCACCTCTCAGCTGAATTGCGCATGCGTGTGCCCTGATTTGAAGGGTTTTTAGACTGCAGCATGGAAATCCGTTTCTGTGCAGCTTGCCACTTATTTGAAAATGTATTACAGCGCAAGAATGAATGGAAAACTGAATGAAGAAATGTCTGCTGGTAAGTATATATACATTTTTTGGCCAATAATTGAAGCTTTATTTTATTTTTGACTTTCCTTCTCCTTTAAAACAAGACATAACAGCACATCTCCTATGCATTACATGAATTACCAGTCCAGCAGGACACATTTCACATGCACTTGGTTGCTCTACAGATCCAATTGAGTTGAAATGCTTTCACAAATGGTTCCAATAAATGATGATGATGATGATGATGATGTAGGAGAAGGAAGTACTGAATAGAAAGGGTAATTATTTGCTTGGGGGAAGGAAGCAGAGCATAATGAAGATGGTGGAAGAGAAACAAAGAAACAAAAAGGAAAAAGTTATTGGGGTTGCAGCAAGGAGGGAAGATCTAAAAGGACTGGGTAAGATGAATATTGAGCATAAAAGAAGTGAGAGGTGAATAAATAATGGAAGAATGTGTAGAGAAAGTGGCATCAGAATGGGGACGAGACAGAAAATCAGAGAAAGTGGATGGCAGAATGTGAAGGGGAGAAGACATAGAGGGGCAGATTTATCAGGTCGAGGTGAAGTTATGAAGTGAAAAATGTATTTTTTGTGAACTTTCGACTAGGGAATCGTCATACTTCGATTCGAATTTGAAAAAACGTTGAAATTCGAAGGTCGATTTTTTTTTTTGAAGTACTGTCTCTTTAAAACTTCGACCATTCTCCACCTAAAAGCTGCCGGAGGCAATTGGGGGAGTTTGGGGGATCGAAGGTCGAAGTTAAAAAAACTTTGAATCGAAGTATGATCGTGCGATTCGAAGTACGATCGTGCGATTCGAAGTAGGATGAATTTGGCCCACTTCGAACCCAAAAAAACTTCGACCTCCATTCGAATTTGAAGTTCAAAGGTTTTTTTTTAACTTTGACCATCGATAGATATGCCCCAGAAAATTAACAGTGGATTCATTCAGGTCTTGGATAAATACACAAGTTCTATTCCAGGAAATGCCATTGTATAAGTACAACAACATTAGGTGGCCCATTTACTTAGCTCGAGTGAAGGAATAGAGGAAAAAACGTCGAATTTCGAATGTTTTTTTGGCTACCTCGACCATCGAATGGGCTACTTCGACCTTCGATTCGAACTATTCAAACTAAAAATCGCTTGACTATTCGACCATTCGATAGTCAAAGTACTGTCTCTTTAAAAAATGATTTGACACCCTAGTTCGCCACCTAAAACCTACCGAAACAATTTTCTGATCGAAGGATCGTTCGATCGTAGGAATAGCGCTCAATCCTTCGACTTCGATATTCAAAGTCGAAGGATTTCAATTTGGCAGTCGAATATCGAGGCTTAATTAACCCTCGATATTCCACCATAAGTAAATTTGCCCCTAGGCCTCTTTGTACGTCGTTGCACAGCACTTAAGTCAGGGTCGGACTGGGCCTGAGCTCACGCACATCGCTGGGCGGCGGCACTAGAGGGGGACCCTGAAACAGCAGCACCAGTGGGCCCCAGGCCCCCCAGTCCGACCCTGACTAAAGTAAATCATATATCAGGAGGGAATTAAATGTACACAAGGAAAGATAACAGATACAGGGACAAGAGGCAAAAGTCCCAGACTAGAAATAACATCTGTGAGTTCTGTATTACATTGTGACCTTTAATGTCCATAGCTCTGCTAAATAATAACCTGTGTAGAGTGTCTAAAAAAAAAGGGGGGCCAAGATAATTCTTACCTTGTTGATGGAGACCAGAAGACAGGTTTGTAATCCTGGTATATGTGGCCCTTAAGACAGAAGAGCATGTCAAGTCATTATTAAAGAAAGGGGGTCCGTCACCATTACAGGGAAGCAAATTATTTTAAGCAACCTTTAAGCAAGGTTTGGTACTTGCCCCAATACCTCTCACTACAGAAAGAAAAACATTTGAGAAATATATTCTAGAAAGCACAATTCATGTTGTTTATATGGAGTTTATTCATAATCTGATGTCTAGTACTACAGCCCCCAACATCCCCTGGCAGTTGAAATGTAGCAGCAAGTTAGCCAGCCGCATTCTAATCAGTATGTAAATATGCACCTACCTTGTCATACATCTTGTAGAAAATGTCTAACTGCTTTGCTTCATACTTTGGATCAAAGGTGTAATAGCACTTATCCCAGTCTGCCATGATACCCCAGCGAATGAAGGAGGATTTCTGTTTTTCAATGGCTTTCTCTGCAAACATCTTGGCTAATAAAAGAGAAAATACTATTAAAAGGACAAGGATATACAAAAACATACGCCTGCCACAACATTCTTCTGAAATAACGTTTATCAAGGGTCGTATTTCAAATTCATGTGAATCTTATAAATCTCTCATAAACTTGAAATTCTGCCAATCGAAATTTATCAATAAAATCAAATTTTTCAAAGTCAGGTGAATGGAATCGACCCAAAAACTCGAAATTCAATTTGAATTTTAAAAACTTGATTTCCGAAAAAAACTCTTTTGTCAGGAAGGCTGCAAACAACTCAAAATTGATCCCTGGATTTCTCCCATTGACTTAAACAGCAATTTGGCAAATAGTCGAATTCGAGTTCTTAAAGGGCCAAAGTATGCTACATGTTGAAAATCAAATTAGAATTTTTTTAAATACTCGATTAGATTTTGAATAACTCCTTAGTTGAATTTGACAGTTTTGACCATAAAAAAAATGTGAAAATTTGAATTTCGAATTTAACCCCTATTCTTAATTTTGCAAACAAAAAATCCAGCTCAAGAACAGGAAGCTGGGGTATATAAAAAGAGATATGGAGTAGCAAACCTCACGCAATATGGCAGCCGCTTTCCCCAGAGCCAACATAGTCTGCTGTTCCTTAAAGGAGAAGGAAACCTAGTCGGCGCAAAAACCCTCCCCCCCTCCCGTGTGTTGCCCACCCTCCCTCCTCCCCCCTGGCCTACCCGTGCTGCTGGGCAAATGCCCCTAACTTGTTACTTACCCTTCTGCGCAGGTCCAGTCTACGGAGTTCACCGACGCCATCTTCTTCCAAGTGATCTTCTTCCTGCTTTGACCGGCGCATGCGCAGTAGGAGCATTTCGCCGGTACGATCTACTGCGCATGCGCCAAAAGTCACAAAGTGAAATCTGAAAACTTTGTGACATTCGGCGCATGTGCAGTAGATCCGTACCGGCGAAATGCTCCAACTGCGCATGCGCCAAAACGCCGTTCAAAGCAGGAAGAAGATCGCGTGGAAGAAGATGGTGCCTGTGAACTCCGTGGACTGGACCTGCGCAGAAGGGTAAGTAACAAGTTAGGGGCATTTGCCCAGCGGGACATGTAGGCTAGGGGGGAGGAGGGAGGGTGGGCAACACACGGGAGGGGGGGAGGGTTTTTGCGCCGACTAGGTTTCCTTCTCCTTTAAATATATGGTTGTTTGTGTGTCATCCCCTCTAGTGATGCACGGGTCGAGAAATACTCGACCCACACCCGACCTGAACCCTCCTAATCCCCTCGTATTTTGTTTACTTTTAGATAGTTCACTAAGACAAGGTACTGATGACGTATTACCTTTGCTCCTGATCTCAGTGGCGGACATATTTTCAGCTTCCTCATCAAGTTCCGCCAGAGCTTTTAGTTCAATCGGAAGCCCATGGCAGTCCCATCCTGGCACATAGCTCACTTTGTAGCCTCTCATCATGTGGAAACGATTTGTTATATCTTTTAGGATCTTGGAAAATCAAGCAGAAAACAGTTCATCAGGCAGGTTAGGAAATCAGTCTGTTGATGGGATACTTTCTCAAAAGTCTGCATTAGTTTGTATTATCATCCAATTCTAGACCCAAGGGTTGATCGATCAGATCAACTAGATTTGTCTCAGCATATAGATGGCCAAGCTGGGCAATAATGTGTTAATTTTGCAACCTCACCAAACATGTAGCTTTAGGAAACCCCTTATTACTTTAAAGTGATACGGACACTAAAAAATTTATTTTCAAAATATTAATCTACATTAAAAGTTGCCTATGGGTCATGTTGATCGTTTTCGCTGATAGTTCTGATTTTGTAAGTAATTGCTACTTGAAGTTCCTAAACCTGACTGTTTTGCCAACCTGACTGTATCTTAGCCTGTCAGTTAGAGTTTCTAATGCACTCTAATTTCTAATTTCAACAGACTCCTGCTGCACAAATATGGCAGCCCCCTCATAGAGGAACATGTGGGTAAGAAAGGTAATGTAAAAGCATCAGGCAAATACTTTTATGGCAAAATTATAAATAGTATTCAAAAACAATGTTATGACAAATACAAAAAAAGGTTATTTTCTGGTGTCAGTATCTCTTTAAGGTGCAGATTTATCAAGGGTCGAAGTGAAATTTCAAATTCTAATTTTTTAGTTTTTTTATGGCCAAAACTGTCAAATTCAACTAGGGAATTGTTAAAATTGATTCGTTTTTTTTTTTAAAAAAATGAGAATTTGATTTTTGAGATTTATTATACACTGGCCCTTTTAGAACTCAAATTAGACTATTTGTCACCTAAAACCTGCCGAATTGCTGTTTTAGTCAATGGAAGACGTCCTGGGATCAATTTGGAGTTGTTTGCAGCCTTCCTGACATTTGAGGTTTTTTTTCAGAAAAAAACCCAAATAGAATATTTAAAACTCAAATTGAATTCAATTCGAGTTTTCGGGATGATACTGTTTTGAAAATTCAATTTTTTTAATAAATTTCGAGTTCTTGGGAGTTTATGGGAGTTTTTAAAACTCACATAAACTCGATTTTCGACCTTTGATAAATGTGCCTATAAATCTGATTAGGTGAGACTTTTAGACTTTCTGCTCTGCATAATGTAAAAGACCTGGAGGAGAACTGAGTTTTGCTACACTGTTTCAAGAGTCAAATCCAAAAGTGCAGAAAGGAAAGGAATAAGCAAATACCCGTTCCCATTGTAATTAAAGGGGAAGTAGAGTCTAAAATAGAATAAGGCCACAAATGCTGTATTTTGTATACTAAACATAAACATGAACTTACTGCACCACAAGCCTAATCAAACAAATGATTTATGTTTTCAAAGTTGGCTGCAGGGGGTCACCATCTTGTAACTTTGTTATACATCTGTGCACATGCTCAGTGTGGTCTGGGCTGCTTTCTAAACAGCACTAGTCAAATAATATCTTCCAGAAACTGTTTTCTGAAGGAGGAAACTTTGGAAAGTCAAATCGATCAGAGTGCCATCCCCCTGGCAATTTACATTCTAGCCGGTGGGAAGGCAGTTTAGGAAGATTAGTTGCCCGAAGAAGAATCGATTTGTTGCTGGGTGACTAATCTCCAGAAATAACAGTGTGTGGCTCTGCCCTAAAGGGGTTGTAAAGTCAAAATAAAATCCAGTACAAATCTCTACACAGTCGCGGACTGCTCTACAGGGAAACAAACAAAGCTGCTTGAGTTCTGCATGGTTGGGAAGTAAGGCGGGGATCCCCCTGCTGTTCATAAGTATGATTGTTTCCCTGCTCAGCAGTTAGGGACCGTCTGAGAATTCCTATCCACAGCAGTAAATGAAGGGAGAATTTCACTGCACACAGTCACGTTTCTTATAAAAACGATTAAAACACATTTTTTAATTACAGTATATTGGAGATAGGTTTCTTTTTCATTAAAGAGAGTAAAAATTGGATTTTATTTTTTTTGCCTTTACATGCCCTTTATACGTGTTTCATAAATGAATATTGGAAATTTGCTTACAATTATATTTCATTTCTTTATATAAGCAACATAAATGTATTGACGTTGGCAGCATTCACAAAGCATAGCATGATCAAGCTTACCTACCTTATTAAGAGCATGACCCACATGGGGGTCACCATTGGCATAGGGTGGTCCATCATGAAGACTGAATTCCTTCTTGGTTTTCCTTGCCCTTTGCCAAGCATAGAGTTGCTGGAATCCACTTTCCTGTACAGACAATGGATAATAATATGGTTATTTTACCGTTACCATTATGCTAGCATAGAATGTAGTGACAGCAGCAGGTATACTCTGAATTAAGCAACTGTGATGTGTGGTTTTCTAATACACAAACAAAAGAAAGATATGATTTCCCATTTATATTATCTCTCTTTATCGTTGTGTGACTTCTGAAGCCAAGGGATTAACCTAACTCCCCTACACATGGCCTTAAATCTATAACTCCGAGCACCACTCTGATAGTCAAAGGTAGGTTGCATAACCCTCAAACTTATGAAAACATACATGCTAGTAGCATGTATAGTAAGTTCCTGAGCACCAATGGGGTGGGAGAAAAAATTAGCAGTGACAGATCCCGGCACTTAATATTGTGCTGGGGGCTCAGGAGCCTATAGTTATGTCTCAAAGCATCCCCACTTAAAGGGGTGATATCGTCTTAAAGGAGAATTCAACCATTTAGCCACAGAGAACCTACCCCCCCCCCCACAAACACCAAATAGACCCCCCCTCCCCAGACTAGCTGCCCCCCCCACGGAGAAATGCCCCTAACTTTATACTTACCCCTCGGTGCAGATTCAGGCATCGGACTTCACCGCAGCCAGGCCCGGATTTGCGGCAAGGCCGCATAGGCCCGGGCCTAGGGCGGCAAAGAATTAGGGGAGGCATGCCGCCCAGCCGCCGTTCAACTGCACCAGCTGCGCCGGCGTTTTTTCGCCGGCGCACTGGGAAGGCGGGCGCTAGGACCGCGCGGCCGGACCGCGCGGCCTAGGGGCGCGCAGAAGTGAAATCCGGCGCTGACCGCAGCCATCTTCAGGCACTTCGGCAATATCCGTCCATTTCAGCTAGGGATGCACCGAATCCAAGATTCTGCATTTTTCAGCAGGATTCAGATTCGGGCGAATCCTTCTGCCTGGCCGAACCGAATCCTAATTTGCATATGCAAGTAAGGGGTGGGGAGGGAAATCGCATGACTTTTTATCACAAAACAAGGAAGTAAAAAATGTTTTCCCCTTCCCACCACTAATTTGCATATGCAAATTAGGATTCAGATTCGGTTTGGCCAGGCAGAAGGATTTGGCGAATCTGAATCCGGCTGGAAAAGGCCGAATCCAGAACTGAATCATGGATTCGGAGCATCCCTAGCTGAAATGGCCGGAAATTGCAGAAACGCTGGAAGAAGATATGAAGACTCGGAAGATGGCTGCAGTGAAGTCCAATGCCTGAATCTGCACCGAGGGGTAAGTATAAAGTTAGGGGCATTTCCCGGGGGGGGCAGCTAGTCTAGGGGGATCGAGGGGTAGGGTTTTTTTGCTGAATAGGCGCAGGCGACTTTAGCGCTAGCAGGTAAGAGATACCAGCAAGCCATTCAGGGAGACTGGTTGCCTCAAAGACGCGGCGATTAGTCGCCAGGCGACCAATCTCCCTGAATCTTCCCGTGTGGCCCCCTTATAGTCACTGACTAACTCAGAGTTAGAGAGCTGAAAAGCAGGAAGTAGTGTTCTGGCTATTATGTTACACATCCAGTCACTCCAGCCTTTATACATTACATTTTTGGCTGACTAACTATATTATTGTTAACTAACTATATTATTTTGCCTATCTATTTATACAGTTTTTATTTTTACACTGAACCGTTTCTTTAATGGAATCAGATTGCTCAGATGCTGAAAGTTGAAGTTAAACACAAGGGCTGCACTTTGCCCATGACAATAAAGCTCTAACACTACATAGGCAGAACCTTTGACCCAGGAGCAGATTCCTATAATCAGGGCACATAGTCCTTTACTGATTTCCTTTGGGCACCACTAGGATTTCCCATAGTAAAGTAGGCGCCAGTGACAGAAGCATAACAATAAGAAAGGCTAGCCTGGGGAGTGTTGCAGCAGAGAAGGGGCCAAATTTCCAGGGATATAATGTCCTCAAAACACTTTTCTGTGGGGCAACAAGTTCTACTTACGTCACTGCCTGCAGCACTCCAGCTCTTAGTAACAAAGACTGGCAGGGATTATGAGAGGTGTAGTTCAGTACATTCAGACACAAGAGAGGTGTAGTTCAGTACATGCAGACACGAGAGAGGTGTAGTTCAGTACATGCAGACACGAGAGAGGTGTAGTTCAGTACATGCAGACACGAGAGAGGTGTAGTTCAGTACATGCAGACACGAGAGAGGTGTAGTTCAGTACATTCAGACACGAGAGGTGTAGTTCAGTACATTCAGACATGAGAGGTGTAGTTCAGTACATGCAGACACGAGAGAGGTGTAGTTCAGTACATTCAGACATGAGAGGTGTAGTTCAGTACATTCAGACATGAGAGAGGTGTAGTTCAGTACATTCAGACATGAGAGAGGTGTAGTTCAGTACATTCAGACATGAGAGAGGTGTAGTTCAGTACATTCAGACTTGAGAGAGGTGTAGTTCAGTACACAAGTGCCCCTAACAGAGTTGTTTGCCCGCCCCACAGATGACGTCCCCTCCCACTGACCTCCTGCACCCTCAGCTCAGTGCTGGCAGTCTCCCCCGGGCCCCTGCGAATAGGAAAGTCAGTTTGCGGGAGCAGCACGGTGTCCCGGTACTTCCTATTCCCGGGACTCTCATTGCTGTTGGTCTGCTCAGAGGCGGCTCTCACTCCCCAGGGGTAGCGCCGAACTGGCAGCCGACACCGGAGAAGTCTCAACATGGCTTCAACCTCTGTGACAGCCCGAACTACGGCAAGCGGGGAGGGAACAGAGACGGAAGCCTGCGAGGTTCAAATTAAAATAAGTTGCGCATAGTTCTGTCACGCCACTGGTACTATAGCAGTAGCAGACAGGGAGACATGAATAGTGTGACGAGACAGTCGCACTTCAGTGGGGTATTCCTGCTGTGGGCCAGTCTGGATGGTTACCACTTCTAAACAATATAATACACGTCCTTTTTGTATTTTCAACTCTGTCCTTGATTCACAGTGAGCAGAGTCACACGAGGAGTTTCTGTGATACAGAGAAACCATAATGCCTGTTCCGTCCTGGGTGCTTAGAGAAGTGTGTGCATCACGTGACAGCATATGTGTGTCTCACCTCAGTCATACTGAACTGTCAGACCCATCACCAGGGACCCTGACCAGAATAGCTTTAACTTACCTCACAACTCTCAGTCATATTGACCAAAACAGCAATGGGGTTGTTCACTTTTAGTATGATGTAGAGGCTGATATTCTGAGACAGTTTGCAATTGGTTAGAAAAGATGAGACATAAAAAGTAGCAATAACAATAAATTTGTAGCCTTACAGAGCATTTGTTTTTTAGATGGGGGGTATTTGAAAGCTGGAAAGAGTCAGAAGAAGAAGGCAAATAATTAAAAAAAAAACTATAAAAACAATAATAAAGACCATTTGAAAGGTTGCTTAGAATTGGTAATTATAATGCTAAAAGTTAACTTAAAGGTGAACCACCCTTTTAAGTTACATCAGAACCCCAAGTCATATTGATTAGAACAGCATTTAGTTACCCCTGAAACAGGGTTGCCAGGCCGGCAGTTTTCCAGCCAAATTGGGCTACTAATTTAAAGCCCAGGCAGGTTTTGAAAGTACAAACTAGCCAAGGTACGGATTTGGGCTACTTTTTTGTCCTTCGGCTGGTTTGTACTTTGGAAACCAGCCAAAGTTTTTTCTTGCCCTAATGTGCCCAGACTGTGTCTCCAAATGCATGCCGGGTAATGTAGTTTTTGTT
This sequence comes from Xenopus petersii, assembly GCA_038501925.1. Taxonomy (NCBI): domain Eukaryota; kingdom Metazoa; phylum Chordata; class Amphibia; order Anura; family Pipidae; genus Xenopus; species Xenopus petersii. The sequence continues at coordinate 161,008,115 of CM076680.1, forward strand.
TAACACATTGCAGACTGACAAGTTAAATGGAAGACTACAATACCCAGCATGCAATGGGACTTGTGTAGACATCAGGAGTTACCAGATCTTGGGCTGTACCCCCAGTCTCTTGTCATTCTTAAGCATTCACACATTTTCCTACAATTTTGGGCAAAAATCTGCTGGCCACCAAAATGTCTAGAGGTTGACCTGTTTTACCAATATTAATTGAAATGGTATATATATTAGGGCCTTATAACCTCCTGGTAGGGTTGCCACCTTTTCTGGAAAAAAATACCAGCCTTCCTATATTCTTGCTGTTTTTTACTATTAATAACATTGGCATCAAGCATAATTTTTACCGGCCAGACTGGTAAAATACTGGCCAGGCGGCAACCCTACCTCCTGCCCCTCTCTGCAATTATGCACTGGCCCCCCTGGTGACGGGCGAATCAGTCGAATAAAAAAATATGCGAAACAGTGAAAACTTCATAAATATTAATTTATTTTTAAGACTTTTTTTCACTGCACATATGGGGCTATTTTTGGGCTACTTTTGAAGTGCCTCTTAGCTAGTTTTGGGCTGGTTTTGTAGCGGAGTTTGGCTGGTTTTGAAAATTAGACCTGGCAACCCTGCTCTGAACCTTCAGTCATACTGACCAGAACATCATTAAGTTACCTCAGGCCCAGCCTGCAGATACTGGCAAATACCTGAGACTTTATACTATTGGATTGTTGTGGAGCTGTTTGGGCCTCTGTGTACTTGAATGCCAGGGCCTATTTTGAATGCAAGTCTAGACATGTACTGTACCCTCAGTCATACTGACCAGAACATCATTGAGTTACCTCAGGACCCTAAATCATACTGACCAGAAAATCATTTAGTTACCTCAGGACTCTCAGTCATACTGACCAGAACATCATTGAGTTGACTCAGGACCCTCAGTCATACTGACCAGAACATCATTTAGTTACCTCTGGACCCTCAGTCGGGGGGGGTCGGCAGCAAGTTTGGATGCACTGGCGTCCAATTCGGGGCGCACCGGCGTCTAATTTGGCGCGCCTCGTTTTTGCGCACTGAACTCGGTGGCCCAGTGCGGGAGTGTCTGCGCCCCGGCGGTTGGGGACCCCTGTTCTAAAAAATATTATAAGTTAATGTAAAGGTGAACCATCCCTTTAAAATATATCCAACTTTTTGGAATCTCATATACCCCCCCTTTTTTGACACACACTCATTCAATTATGCTTATGTGAAAAATCTAAGCTTGTACTGATAATATATATATATACTGTATATATATATATATATATATATATATATATATATATATATATATATATATATATAGTGAATAAAGTACCCCCTCTTGTAAAATATAAGGATATTATAGGTCACCGAGGAGTTTCATGACCATATAAAAACACGAGGCCGAAGGCCGAGTGTTTTTCTACAGGTCATGGAACTCCAAGGTAACTTCTAATATCCTCATATTTTACAACTGGGGGTACTTTATTTATTATAACACACAAATTTCAGTGAGTCATGTGACAGAAATGACATCAGAAGTCACCGTTTATAAGGATATAATTTACAAGCTATTCATAGCTTTTGTATGTGTGTGTATATATATATATATATATATATATATATATATATATATATATATATATATATATATATATATATATATAAGTAATAGAGGATCCGCACTCTCATTTTCAAAATATAACAGCTTTTATTTATCACATCACAATCCGACGTTTCGGTCCCTCCTGGGGACCTTTCTCATCTTTGAGAAAGGTCCCCAGGAGGCACCGAAACGTCGGATTGTGATGTGATAAATAAAAGCTGTTACATTTCATACCTCCCAACATTTTGGAAGTAAAAAGAGGGACAAAAAATGTTTTCCGCACGTAGCACAGCAATTTTTTTGACCACACCCCTTTCTGTGGCCATACCCCTTAATTACCATGTTTGTTTTACAAAATTTGGCAGGTTATGAAAGTTTGAAAATATTTCTACTTATCTAAACTGTGTTTTTGTGTCTCAAAATTGTTACAAAGTATCTTATTTGCACCTGTTAGCTGTTCTGGCCTCTCTGCTAAAAGCCAATTAAGTGAGAAACTTTGTTTCTTTTTCTGGCTGTTCAGTGCATAGAAAATAGGGATTTTCCAGTACAAATGAGGGACTGCGGGTTGAGCTGTCAAAAGAGGGACTGTCCCTCCGAAAAAGGGACAGTTGGGAGGTATGATATTTTGAAAATGAGAGTGCGGATCCTCTATTACCTATACCTTAAACATTGATCAAGCACCTCCAACCAACTACGGGCACTCCAGAAAAGTTTATATATATATATATATATATATATGTATGTGTGTGTGTGTGTGTGTGTGTATTTCTTCCCAAAGATTAAAAGAAAAAAAATGATATTTGTATTTATAAGCATAAATTAACGAGTGCATGTCAAAAAGCAGGTGAATTTCCCCTTTAAAGCAAGGGTCAGTGTGGACAAGCCCTCAAGAGCTTACAAGTTAAGGTGAATGGGGAGCACAGAAATGTGCAGAATAAATAAACATTACAGATGAGACAAAGACCAGTGTTACAGAGGTTGGCATGTAACCGGTTGAAGCAAATCTTACAAACACGATCGTTCTAGGACCCAGGAGAATCCTGGCAGAACAAGGAAGTGGCTGCATTCCTGCAAGCAGATTGGACAATGAGGGAGTGGGCGAGTTCCTAACCATGCTCTGTGGCCCGTTGCACTTACTGAGATCAACTTGGAGCAGCCAGCGAGCAGGTAAGTGCTCTCCTTCTCATCCTGACACTAAGAGGGAACTCAGGGGGTTTACTGACATTGTAGTATGGCAGGGGATTAAGGGGGAGCTTTAAAACCCAGAAAACCAAACATTTACTGTGTACCCAGATTATTGCTGCATGGGGGAGTATGGTAGTAGCATTTACACATGTGTAATAAGGGTGACTTTACAAGTGGATTATTCATGTAGCTCCTCTTATAAGGCTGTGAATATACGGAGTGTCACACACACTCAAATTATACTCAAATAAACACATTTATTGCTTCATCAAAAGTATCATTGTATCTGGGGGAGGGGGATACACCCTCCATACACCCTCCCTTCACCAGGATTAAAAACGCAGTGTATACACATGATTTAAAGCCAGTAGACGTGTGTTTATACTGCATTTTGTATCCTGACTAAGGGAGAAAACGTTGATTCTTTTGATGAAGCAATAAATGGGGTAAGGTCCCCAATTGCATAATTTGAGTGTGTGTGGCTCCATATAGTGACAGATGTCTAGGGACCAAGCCAGGTCAATGGATAGCCAGCACCACCAGTGTAGTTCTTGAAATAATAGATTATTACAGCAGGGTCGGACTGGGGTGTCAGGGGCCCACCAGTGCTGCTGCTTCAGGGTCCTCAAGCCCCCCAACCCAGCGGCAAAGACATCTTAGGGGACCTCGCGCAGCAACCCCCCTCTAAGCCTACCTTTTTTTCCTGCTTGTGGCGCCAACCGGGGGCCAGAACGGAGTTCAGGGAGCAGCACTAATAGTGGGGGCTGGAGGGGCCCTGACGATTTTTTTCCCAATGTCCCACCAGCCCAGTCCGACCCTGGGTGTGTGGTGGGTCTATTATATAGCTCCTCTTATAAGACCATAGAATGTGGTTTAACATGCTGAGAGTTGCAGCTCAGACAGAGATGGAGGGCTACATGCTATACACATTTGCTGTGAATAGCGCTATAATGATTGTAAGCCTGTTTTCATTGAGACATTTGTAGATTTACACAAACCTATTATGGGTCTGTATGGTTCATGAAACACACCTCTCCTTTCTATTGTTCACATTCGCTCAGTCTGTGTGACTCAGTGTTCTTATTTAGTAGTGCAAAGGTTATGGGAGCCAGTGAGTGCACAGAGAAACTAAATGACCCTTAAAGGTGTTGTTGACCTTTAAAATAACTTTTAATACGATGTAAAAAGTGAAATTCTGAGACAATTTGCAATGTGTTTTTATTTTTGAATTGTGGTTGTTGAGTTATTTAGCTTTTTATTCAGCAGTTCTCCAATTTGCAGTTTCAGCCATCTTGTTGTTAGGGTCCAAGTTACCCTAGCAACCATGCATTGGTTTGAATAAGAGAATGGAATATGAATAGGAAAGGGTCCGAAAGAGGAGTAATAAAAAGTAGCAATAATAAATGTGTAGCCTTAAATAGTGTTTGTTTGCTGGAAAGAGCCAGAAGAAGAAGAAGGCAAGTAATTCAAAAACTATATATAAAAGAAAAAAATAAAAAATGAAGGCCAATTGAAAAGTTGCTTAGAATAAATAATATAACATACTTAAAATTACCTTAAAGGTGAACCATCCCTTTAACATGAATATATGTGTATAACCGTTATTAGAGTACTATGCAGATCAATAACCGTTAATAAAGTCTGGTGTAGTGAGTGTACTTAATATAATAATATAAAGTGCTATATTTACATATACTGTAACTGAATTGGGTAAAGATTTCTGGGTGCACAGTTGCTGAACAGAGAGTTCAATCCACAGTGCTTCCCCAAAACATGTAACATTTATAGTTTGAGAACAAAGCTGGAACTGAGCAGTAATTTAGCTGACTTAGCATCTTGACATGTTAATTATTATATATGGGTTCTGTGTTTATTCATATGTATTCTTGGATACCTTTCATTTGGGGGGATGCCCAAGACTGCAGGCCAGGTAGTTTTGACAACTGTAGGAAGTGTATGTTTTTTGCCTTTGGATTGGGGACAACTGTATACAAATGTAGACACCCAACAAATGTTTGTATGAGAAAAAACTCCCTGAAATCTGTGCCTGCATCTGTTGCTTGTTGTAGTTCATTTGCATCTGCAAAACTACTATTGTGACAAAAAGGCTTGAGAATGAATTAACCCTAAGGCCCATTTAAAACTCTTTCCTGCATTTTCCTTATAACCGAAGAAGAGAGTTATACTGAGAAATGAGAAATAAGGCAGGTCCCCATAGTGCATAACCAAATGTATTATTCATAAGGATTAAATTGCTGCTAACACTAGTCTCTTTCAGCATTCATCATGGCCTCCTCTCCCGCTTTACTGATGAACTTGGTGGCATCTGCCTATTCCGTAGCAGAGAAAGCTGGGACGATAGTTAGGAACGTGATGAGTGCCGGAGATCTGGGTATAGTAGAGAAGGTACGCTTCTTTTTCATTGTGTTTTGCAAAGCCCAGCAAGATTTTGAGCTGTATTAAAAGGGGCTTAGATTTGCAGGAGGAGAAGAACATCATTTACAGAGTGCTGATAAGGCCCCATCCTTATCAGCATAAAACTAACCTGAACCCAGGACCACCATCAGAAATCGCAGGGCCCCATACGACAAAATTTCCTGGGCCCCCTGAGCTGCGCCCACCGCAAGCCCCACCTACAGGTCTGCCCTCCCCAACCGACAGGTCTACCCCCCACCACACAGTAAAAAAAAAAAAAAAATATTGATGGCTAGGGTTCCCACATGTTAATAAAAAGATATTGGTGGTCAGGGCCCCCCATAAAAAAAAATTTGTTGCCAGGGGCCCCCCATTAGAAAATATTGGTGGCTAGGACCCCACATGAGAGAAAAAAATTGGTGGCCAGGCCCCCCCACACACATTATAAGAAAATTGGTGGCCAGGGACCCTTAAACGTCCATGCCTTCCCGAAGTCAGCAGCTCTCAGAAAGATGGGGGGCCGGCTAATCAAGTAAGTGTGGCGTGGCCGGGCCGCCCTTACCCTCAGGGCCCCGTACAACTCGCCCCCCTGTTGGCTGCCCTGCCTGAACCTGTTGTACAGGCAGATACATTAGATAGCTTCATGAAAGGATTGGATACCTTTTCTGACAAAATTAGAAAATACAGGGCTGCTGAAATTAGATCAGTTGAAACTAAGATCAGGTTGATCCAACTAGTTTGATTGGGGTCAGAAAGAGAGAGCCTTCGGGCTTTCAGAATTATGATATACTGTATAATAAGGGCATAGCTATCATGTCATGGAAAGTACCAAATATGTAAGGAGGATATGGCTGAGTTCTAACCTGTCTCTAATCTTTTCAGAAAGAACTTGCGTTGTAAAGAAATCCTATATGCATCTGTACATCCAACGTTAAGGCCCACTTTAGGGCCTTTCTCAAGGATCAAAATGGGCCAAAATGTTGGATTTACAGATGCAAATAATAAAAGTATTATATTATATAGATTATTTATCACAAATTGGAGTGCGGGTCCATGTGAAGATTTCTATATGACTTTTTGTCCCTGCACCCACGGCTGTTTAACTGGTCTGGATTTGAGTGTGGCTGCTTGCTATTGAATGTATATATCTTTAATAGTTGACTTTAACTGCAATGCAAAAGCAATGCAATTCTAGATGGACCCAGGGTGTACAAACAACAATGCAATGATAGCTACTGTCGCATAAGAAAGTAATATACTTGTCATGATATTTATTTGTCCTTAGACAGGAGCAAATGACTTGCAGACTGCAGCTGATCGCCTGGTGCAACAGAGTATATGTGCCTCCCTCGCGAAGAAATTCCCCAAATTGACCATCATCGGAGAGGAGGTGAGTTGCCCTCACATGTCATTTACTTTTGGCCTTGTTTACACTGGCTACTCTAGATTGCTTTGTGTTATTTCATTTGTGGCAGTTCATAGCAGAGCTTATTTACCATACCACTTTCTCCACACCAGAACTACAGCAGAGTCTCCAACGTTAGCCAGTGTGCCATAGCATGAGATGTCATCAAATGCCCCTTTTTCATATATAATATTTTTTCATAACTCTATTTTTATAACAGTTTTAAATTAAATAAACAAAATTGAAAATAGTAAAGAAAGCAAAAAAACTTAGAAAATGAAAGCAATAAAATAACAATGCAAAATTGTATTTAGATCACTATCCTATTATGTTTAATTCAATTGCTATGGCGCGTTGGAAAAAAAGTCATTCCTTGGTGACCATATAGCTTGTATGGAGGTCAATAATCTGAGAAGCCATTTGTTAAGCTTCAGTTCAGAGGGTTGATGTAGGACAGCATCACCAGGCATGAAGATTGTCTCCACCATTTGAACAGCCTCTAAAGCATGTTGGTGGAAAGATCAGATTAATGGCATTTTTACGAACAGGAGTAAAGCTGGCCATAGACGTGCAGATATACCTGCAATATCGGACGAACGATCGGACTTCCCAATCTTCCGACCTGCCACTAACCTTTCAGATAGAGTAGTAAAAGAACAGATCAGACGATGTTCTGTCCTGTTCTGCAATTGTAAGAATGTTATGTCCGACAAAAGCTGGTGACAGTCTCCCACTGAGATCGGCAGATCGGCAATACATGCAGAGATATTATCGGTAGCTGACAGAAATTTTCTAACCTGTCTGATTGACTGAACAACCGCCATTGCACGAAAAATGTCGGGACACTCCACACACGGTCCAAAAATCGTAAGAAACAAAAATTTGTACAATCATATCTGCATGTCTATGGCCAGCTCAAGATACCAACGAAACATCACTTTATGTGCTGTTTCTTTGTATTCTACATCAGGGGAGAGTTTATTGATAGATACCCCTATTTTTGTCCAGGTTTCAGGTGAGATTGATAAACCTGACTCAGCTTTATATATAATATTTTAAAGAATTTGCTGCCCTAGTATCATTGTATATGCCATCATCTTTATAGCATCTGTTCTAGCCTTAGTTTCTGTTTTGTCTATAGCATGTATTCTATCCTATCTTTATACTGTATGTTAGGAAATTTGTAGGTCATTGCTTTTTGGAAGCCAAAACGGACAGTTTTCCTAAATGTTTCTATGCCCTCTGGTAGGATCTGCCCTCTGAGGAAGTGGAAGATAACTTTCTTGCATTGGGGCAATCTGAGGAAATTCTCAAGCACTCCTGCCCCTCTCAGTACAGTGGCATCAAAGAAGACGAGGTATGTAAAACACTGCTGTGTCATGGGCAGTGCTGTTACTCTTAAGACATACTGACACCAGAAATTAAACTCCTTTTTTACATCTATCATAATATTGCCTTTGAAAGCTACTTAGAACTTTGCCATAAAGTATTTGTACTATGTGTTTACATTACCTGTCTGATGCCCCATGTTCCTGTATGAGAGGGCTGCCATATTTGTGCAGCAGAAGTCCATTAGCATTGGAAACTCTGACAGACTGAGATGGGACAGTCAGGTTGGCAAAACAGTCCGCTTTAGAAACTTCAATTAATTTAACTTAAATTAATTTAAAATATAGTTTTTTTGTGTCAGTATCACCTTAAATCCTGTTACTAATTTTCTGAATTTTTTTTGAACTGTACTTTTTTAAGAGGAACCCGAGTTCTCCATTATATTACATTTGCAGTGGCTATCTCTCCTGCTCTTATCAATTGCTTAAATAACACAGCCAATAAATCATATCTGACACTGTTATCGATAATTAGCCATTGAAACTGCAGCAAAGTTCAGTTACTTTCTGTAAATGATAAGTTTCAAAAAAATACCTCAAAGTGATTTGAGGAGGGAAAAAACAGAAAAGTAATAGTATAATATATGAAAACCACCATATAAGTGTTCAAATACTCATTATATGTGTCCCATAAACTTGTTATAGTGAACAGTGGGTTAATTACAGCAGACAAGTGATCCGTAGAAAGATGGGGTGGAACCTGTCCACCTAAAATCCTAGTGTTTCTGGTGGTATATTATACTCACAAGAAAGCCTGTAAAACAGAGCTTATCACAGCGTGAATTCCGTTCCCAAGTTAATTCTTCCTTTTCCCCTTTCTCCTTTATGGGCAATAAGAAGGCAGCATGTGTAGAAACATAATTATAATTTTAATAGTAAGTAAGTTTACACTCACAAGCATGGAATATTCCTTCGCATAATATCCATTTTAAAATCAAATCCTGCTGCTGGCAGCTTCACAGTCTCTCCTGCGCATCCAGCGTGTCTGTTCAGAGTTCGCGTGTCTGTCCAGCGTTCGCCTGGATCCACTGCGCTTGCCCCAGCTTCACATTCCGTGTGCTTCTACACCTGCTACGTCACCACTGACGCGTTTCGCTGTTCAGGCTTCTTCCAAGAGCTTACTTACCGGATACATGAGAGGGATACAAATCTACCACATTTATAATTATTTAGTGGCTGCTGAATGCCTAGTGTTACCCAACATCTCAATTAAAACTGGAGCTCGATTTACCCTTTTTAAAAGCAACACAGAGTTGCAAAAATGATGTATTTATAGCAAAACATTCATAACTACTGATGGGGACATGTAGGCAGCTATTTTCTTAAAGGGGTTGGTCACCTACAAATTAACTTTTAACATGATGTAGAGAGCGATATTTTGCGGAAATCTGCAATTTTTTCTATAATTTTGTATTATTTGTGGTTTTTATATTCAGCAGCTCTCCAGTTTGCAATTTTAGCAATCTGATTGCTAAGGTCCAATTTACCCTAGCATTCAAGCAGTGACTTGAATGAGAGACAGGGTTATTAAAACAAGAGGTCCTGCATAGAAAAATGAGTAATAAAAAGTAGCAATAACAATACATTTGAAGCCTTAAAGAGCATTTGTTTTTTTAGATGACCCCCATTTGAAAGCTGGAAATTGTCAGAAGAAGTCAATTTAAAAACTATAAAAAATAAATAATGAAGACCAATTGGAAAGTTGAATAAGATTAGCTGTTCTGTAACATACTGACCACCGCTTTAATATTTTTTGGGAGTTCCGTGACTAAGGTCAAAACTACAAAGGAAACAAAGTCTGTGATTGCTGGGGACCCAGGCAGTATATGGGGGGGGGTTATGAAAATATGTCATTCTAAAGTTTAGGTGGGCCCTTAATGGATCAGTAACAAAAAAAAAAAAAATGTTTTCAAAAATTCGTTTCTACTTAACGAAAAAAAAACACCAAGGAAGTTTCAATTTGCAAAGTCTTCATTAAGAAATTACTTACCGATTCTCTGCTTGCGCTCCTCTTCAGAAACGGCGACGGGGCGGCGCTCGATTTCTCCTCCCTGGCTATCTCCTATAGAAGCCAGGGAGAAGAAATCAAGCACCGCACCATGGATCGTTGCCCTGTCGCCATTTCTGAAAAGGAGCGCAAGCAGAGAACTGGTAAGTAATTTCTTAATGAAGACTTTGCGAATTGAAAGTTAAAACTGCCTTGGTGTTTTTTTTTCATTAAGTATGGTAGAAACAATTTTTTTTTTAATATGCAAATTCAGATTCAGTTCGTTATTCGGCCAAATCTTTCGCAAAGGATTCGGGGGTTGGCAGAATCCAAAATAGTGGATTTGGTGCATCCCTAGTATTTATATGACGTAAGTGGCATTTAATGTTTAACAGTCATTTGGTTCTTTTAAGAAAACGCTGTGTTTTGCCAAATGCATGGCTAAAAATTAACCGTCTTCGTGCACTGCATTCTGTAGCCTAGTTATAGATTTAATGACATTTAAACTCTGTTCCTTGAAAGATGATTTTTGCGTTGTATGGCTGCTCACTTCTCTGCCCTGAATCCTTATTGCTGTATTTTTCCATTTAAAAGGGTTGTTCACCTTCAAATGAACTTTAAGTATGATGTAGAGAGTGATATTCTGAGACAATTTGCAATTGTTGTCTTTTTTTAATAATTGTGGTTTTTGAGTTATTTTTATTCAGAAGCTCTCCTGCTTTGCAATTTCAGCAATCTGGTTGCTAGGGTCCAAATTACCCTAGCGACAATGCATTGGTTTGAATAAGAGACTGGAATATTAATGGGAAAGGCCTGTATAGAAAGATTAGTAATAAAAAGTAGCAATAACAATACATGTGTAGCTTTACAGAGCTTTTGTTTTTTTTATATGGGGTCAGTGACCACCTTTTGAAACCTGGAAAGAGTCAGAAGAAAGAAAATAATTAAAAAACTATATAAAAATCAATGCCTATTGAAAAGTTGCTTAGAATTAGCCATTCTATAACATACTTAAACTTAAAGGCGAACCATCCATTTAAGGATATGGACTAATTTTGGAGGTGTTCCAAAACATCCCATTGTAACCATGCCGATTACACATTATTGATTAGCCTATCTAATCACTAATTTTGATTCTGGGTGCAATTCACGTATTTTGTGGCACCATGGTAAATAGCAAAGTCCACAACAAGTCCATGTTAGTGCGTCAGTAAATATAGATTTTACTATATGCAGGTACTAGCGATCGATGGGATCCTTTTATCAGCAGGCGTTGTTTATCATGTGCTTTATTCGATTATTTAGGTGCAGTAGATCAATATGCATTAATCCTGCTGAACAACGCTCCATAAAACTGACTGGCAGTGTAATTCCAGTGATAATAATACTCTTAATTACAGAGAACAGTATTTATAATAACCTGTAAATTTCTTCTTTCTTTCTTCAGATTGTGGTGTGGGTGGACCCTCTGGATGGAACAAAAGAATACACAGAAGGTCGGTTTATTCTGCATTACTTTTAGGGATGCACTGAATCCACTTTTTTGGATTCGGCCGAACCCCCGAATCCTTCGTGAAAGATTCGGCCGAATACTGAACCGAATCCGAACCCTAATTTGCATATGCAAATTAGGGATGGGAAGGGGAAAACATTTTTTACTTCCTTGTTTTCTGACAAAAAGTCATGCAATTTCACTCCCGCCCCTAATTTGCATATGCAAATTAGGATTCGGATTCGGTTCGGCTGGGCAGAAGGATTCGGCCGAATCCTGCTGAAAAAGGCAGAATCCTGGCCGAATCCCGAACCGAATCCTGGATTCGGTGCATCCCTAATTACTTTGAACCACACGGTGCGCCTTCTTCAGATCCGACGCGATAAAAGGAAGCAGATGCGACGAGACAGATACGCCTAATATAATGTACAATAAGTGATAGGAATGTCAGACCTACAAGCTGCTTGCATCCAACGCAACACGACTGTCGGATCCGAATGGCGTACATTGCGTCTTCATCCGACAGTCGTATCAGATGCACGCAGCTTGTAGGTCCGACATTCCTATTACTAACATTATTTTCGGCAAATCTGTCTCATCGCATCCGCTTCCTCTCATCGCTTCGGATCTGAAGAAGGCACACCTTGTGGTTCAGCCCTAATAGGGGGTCGTGTCCGATTTGTGTCCCATTTGTTTATATGGATTTTGCTGTGACCACAAAATTCATATAAACAAATACAGCATTACAGTCCTACAGCATTTGTGTAGGACTGGCCAGACCAGGGATGACTTTGACATAGTTGGCCATCTTAAATATATTGCAATATACGGATAAACAATCCCTGTTTTGTTTAAAGGGTAAGACATTTTTTAGTAGCTTAAGGAAAAAAATGTCCTTAAAGTTGTTGTTCACCTTTAAATGAACTTGTGTAGCGTTATTGGCATGGCAAGGTGAATTTGGTTGCACAAGCATGTGTTTGTGCCAGATTCTTGAGTAAATACAATATAACTAATTAAACATTCTCCTCATTTCATTTTTTAATAGGTTTGCTGGACCATGTGACTGTGCTGATTGGAATTGCATATGAAGGAAAGGCCATTGCTGGGGTAATAAACCAGCCATATTATAACTATCAGGTAAGGACAGGTCCAGTATACTGTAAACCAGTTCAGCCTGCAGAGCTTTATCTTTTAGTCAAGTAGCCAATGGATCTATAGGTATGGGACCTGTTATCCAGAATGCTCAGGTATTCTGGATAACGATCTTTCTGTAATTTGGATCTTCAAACCCTGGGGGTTATTTATCAAGCTCCGAATATCCGAACCTCGAATAATTAGTAGTTTTCGGAGCAAAAAAAAAAAACCCTACGAATTATTCAAGATTCTTATGGTCTAAAAACTCTGAATCCAAAACCCCGGCATGTAAAAGCTCTTGAGGTCCTGTATAAGTCAATGGGGAAGGTTAAAATGTCTGCACTGATGTCTGTACCGATATCCGATGATTTCATGGGCTTTGGAGCAAAATACTCTGAAAAAATCATCGTTTTTGTGGAAAACTCTGAACAATTCGGTGCATCCCTAATTTTTATATTTTTATATAAAAGCTTATATCTTTTTCCCTATAATTAATCCTTCTATTTCCATTAATCTTTATGCTCCAAACTTGCTCCTTTTAGGCTGGTAACAATGCAGTGCTTGGAAGAACAATCTGGGGAGTTCTGGGCATCGGTGCCTTTGGCTTTGAGCTGAAAGAAGTTCCTGCTGGGCAGCATATCATCACCACCACTCGCTCTCACAGCAGCAAACTGGTGAATGACTGTATCGCTGCCGTCAACCCTGATAAGGTGGTTCGAGTGGGTGGAGCAGGAAATAAGGTGGGTTTAGAAGAATCCATTGTGTATAATACACAAGGTTATGATACAAATAGGTCCTCCTTACTGGAAAAGGGTTTCACATTATATTATGCTTCATGCAGCTCTTGCTACACTCTAGACCAGGGTCCCCAACCTTTTTTTTACCCTTGAGAAACATATAGCTCTAAAAAGAGTTGGGGAGCACCACAAGCATACAAAATGTTCCTGGTTGGTGCAAAATAAGTGCTGGGATTGGCTATTTGGTAGCTCTTATGTGGACTGGCAGCCTACAGGAGACTCTGTTTGGCTATAAACCTGGTTTTATGCAACCAAAACTTGCCTCCAAGCATGAAATTCAAAAATAAGCACCTGCTTGGTGGTCACTCGAAACAACATCCAAAGCATTGATGTTGCTTGCAAGCCACTGGTTGGGGACCACTGCTATAGACTTTTACTTTCCTCTATCATACAATTGTCCATATTAGGGGGCAGATTTATCAAGAGTCAAATTGAAAAATTCGAATTCATATTTTTTATTTCCAAAACTATCAAATTCGACTAGGGAATTGTTAAAATTCTATCTAAGATTTTTTAAAAATTCGAATTCACTTTTCGAGATTTATCATACTCTGGCCCTTTAAGAACTCAAATTCGACTATTCGCCACTTAAAACCTGCCGAATTGCTGTTTTTGTCAATGGTGTTTGCGCCCTTCCTGACATTCAAGGATTTTTTTTTCAAATTGCATTCAATTCGGATTATTCGATTCGTGTTTTTGGATCAATCCTATTCACTCGAGTAATTTGCATGTAAAAATCAAAAACAATTTAATAATAAAAAACAAATAAATCAATTTCAATTGGTTGAATTTCGAGTTCATGGGAGATTTTTTTTTTTAAAAATGAATGAATTTGAAATTCGACCTTTGATAAATGTGCCTCTAGGAGTTAGTGATAAGTTAAGTTCCGTTTTAAGATAGACTTGTCCCTGTGTAGTAAGTTTCAGGGCAGGGAACAGGCTGTTGATGGGGCACATGACCCAATACATACATTCTGGGGCAGATTTATTAAAGGTTGAGTTGTTTTTTTCACAAATAAATTAACTTTTCAAGAGTATTTTTGAGTCAAAAATCGATTTTTCTGGTTAGAAAAAAACAAAATTTTTGGAGATTTATTATACCCTGACCCTGGAAATAACTGAAATCGGAAAATACACCAGCTAAAACCTGTCAAGGTCATGTCGGACTCAATGGCAGATGTCCCTTGCACCATTTGAAGATGTTTGTAGCCTTCATGGTGTTCCAGTTTTCTGTACCAGCCCAAGGCAACCACAGCCCTTTAGCAGGAAAGATCTGTGTCTCCAAAGATGCCCCAGTAGCTCCCCATCTTCTTTTCTGCTGATTCACTGCACATGCTCTGTGCTGCTGTCACTTACTGAGCTTAGGGACCCACTCACATTATACAGTACACATAGAATAGAAATGTCACAATATAAGGCTGATTAGTAATTAATACAGATAATTACTACATGGCAGCACAGAAACCAGTGCAATTAGCATCAGAATTTAATAATCAGCAAACCTGTAGCATCAGCTTATATTACAGGGGAAGCTCATTTTCTGCTGGATAATTAGTGACGAGCCCTAAGCTTAGCTTCTCAACAGCCAATCAGAGCCCACTGAGTATGTGAGTGTCACAGACACTTTCCAAGATGGTGACCCCCTGTGACAAGTCTGAAGTCCTGGATCATTGCTGCTATTGACAAGTTGAAACTTTAGGCTGGTGCAATAAGTTCACTATATAAAATGTTATTTTTGGCCATATTAATTTTTAGGGTTTAGATCTCCTTTATATATGGACACCATGGGCATATTTATCAAAGAGTGAAGTTAGAGATCTCCACAATCTGCTACAGTGAAATTCCGCCACTCTCCATTCATTTCTATGGGATTTTTCAATGGGTGAAAGTGAAAGTTCATCCTTTGATAAATAGGCCTTTCAAAATCACAAAGAAACGAATGGAGAGTGGCGGGATTTCATTCTAATGGATTGTGGATATAATGGATCTCTAACTTCACTCTTTTGACCCAATGTTCCTTTGTAATTACTGTGGATTTCGGTAGTACAATCCCTATTGTTGGGAATTGATGTTGAGAGCCATACTTTAAAAATGTACAAAAATGAACAAAGGGATAGTTCCCCTTTAATCACCCGGTTGGGGAAGAGAGATGCTTCTCTTTTTCCCAAGCTCTCGTGCACTTGCTGAAACATCCTCGGCTGAATAACAAAGGCCTAATTGAAGCAGCTTTAGAATGTAAATAAGTGTAAGTAACCATACTGACTGTTTCAGTGTCTCTCTCCATCAGGTCATACAACTTATTGAGGGACAAGCATCTGCCTATGTGTTTGCAAGTCCCGGCTGTAAGAAATGGGACACCTGTGCTCCAGAGGCGATTCTGCATGCGGTAGGAGGTAAGTATGCATAACCTTTTCTCTATTACGGATAGACGCTTTCTATACTTAAAGGTATACTGCATTTCAAAACACATCAGTTAACAATGCTGCTCCAGCAAAATACTGCACTGAATCTGTTTCTCAAAAGAGCAAACAGATTTTTTTATATTTAATTTTGAAATCTGACATGGGGCTAGACATATTGTCAGTTTCCCAGCTGCCCCCAGTCATGTGACTTGTGCTCTCATAAACTTCAGTCACTCTTTACTGCTGTACTGCAAGTTGGAGTGATATCAACCCTCTTCCTTTCCCCCCCCCAGCAGCCTAACAACAGACAATGGGAAGGTAACCAGATAGCAGCTCCCTAACACAAGATAACAGCTCCCTGGTAGATCTGAGAACAACACTCAATAGTAATATCCAGGTCCCACTGCGACACATTCAGTTACATTGTGTAGGAGTAACAGCCTGCCAGAAAGCAGTTCCATCCCAGTGTCGGACTGGCCCGGCGGGACACCGGGAAAATACCCGGTGGGCCCCGACCCTTAATGGGCCCCCGCCGGGCCAGACACCTCTCCAGAGATCTGTAAAAAAAAGTTTTCCTCCCGCAGCACCATCGGCGCAGCGCCGATCAGCGCAGCGCCTTCTGCGCATGCGCCAGGCACCTAGGCGCCTTCACGCTGGTGCGCTGAGTGGCGCCTTTGTGTGCGTGCACTCGGTGCATCACAATGGGGGGCAGGGGGGGTCGGAAGGGGCCCTGGCCAGTAGTCCCGGTGGGCCCCGGCCCACCAGTCCGACCCTGTTCGATCCTAAAGTGCTGGCTCTTTCTGAAAGCACATGACCAGGCAAAATGACCTGAGATGCACCTACACACCAATATTACAACTAGAAAAAATACCCATGGAGGCAGAGAGCTCAAAGCAGTTGTGTATCCATGTTTGCCACCCATATATTTCAAGGTCAATATACAGAGAAGAAATTCAGTGTTCGGAGCAATAAGAAGCTTGTTTTTGTTTTACTGTCACTGGGTAAAGTTCATACTATGTCCATCATTCAATATTCGTTAAAGGGGTTGTTCACCATTAAATTAAAGGGTGGTTCACCTTTAAGCTACATTATAGTGTGTTATAGAATGGCAAATTCTAAGTAATTTTTTAACTGGCATTCTGGCTGTTTCTAGCTTTCAAATGGGGGGCACTGACCCCATCTAAAAACGCCTGCTTCGTAAGGATACAAGTTATTACCACTTTTTATTACTCCTCTTTCCGTTTAGGCCCTATCCTATTCAAATTCAAGTCTCTTCTACTCAAATCAATGCATGGCTGCTAGGGGAATTTGGACCCTAGCAACCAGATGGCTGAAATTCCAAACTGGAGAGCTTCTGAATAAAAAGCGAAATAACTCAAAAACCACAAGTAATAAAAAATCAATTGCAAATTGGCTCAGAATATAACCCTCTACACCATATTAAAAGTTAGTTTAAAGCTGAACAACCCCTTTAACATTTAGTATGATGTAGAGTAGATATTCTGAGACAATTTGCAATTGGTTTTCAATTTTTATTATTTGTGGTTTTCGAGTTAATTAGCAGCTCTCCAGTTTTAGCCTCTGGTTGATAGGGTCCACATTACCCTAGCAACCATGCACTGCTTTGAATAAGAGACTGGAATATGAATAGGAGGGGATAATAATAAATAGTAGCAATAACAAAACATTTGTAGCCTTACAGAGTGTTTATTTCTAGATGGGGTCAGTGACCCCCATTGTGAAAGCTTAAAAGTATCAGAAGAAGGCAAATAATTAAAAAACTATAAATAATGAAGACCAATTGAAAAGTTGCTTAGCATTAGCCATTCTATACCATACTAAAAGTTAGCGTAAATGTGAACCACCCCTTTAATACGACTGTATTTCTTGTCTAACATGTCATTATGTCATTTCCAGGCCAGCTCACTGATATTCATGGAAACCAATTCCAATACCATAAGGATGTGAAGCACATGAACTCAGCCGGGGTGCTTGCTGCTCTGCGAAATTTTGACTATTACTTCTCCCGTGTACCTGATTCTGTGAAACAAGCTCTGGTGCCTTAAATGCAAAGACTTCTGGGAGGGTATTCAGTAAATGCTAAAGCCAGGCTTCCCTTGTGGCCAAAAAGGATGTTTGCTTTGGTCTATAGTGAATATATTTCCTTTCCCCCTAGGGGTGGTTTACCTTCTGGTTAACTTCTAGTATGTTATAGAACAGGGGTGTCCAAACTTTTGGCTCGCAGGGCCACATTGGAAAAATAAAAATTTGTCTGGGGCCACACAACAAACACATTTGATTTGTAAAAGTAAAGGAAATGCACACAGAAGAACTACAATGCCAGTTGGATAACCAGATGGAGCTATACACTGGAATATGGGACACCTGGATATTAAATAAGACTTATTATATTATTATTACTAACTGGGCAATGGGCAGAGTCCCCCCATCTCCTAAATCCTTTGCAACATGACGTTTCCTCGGGAACCAAGCTGGGCCGCATTCATATGCATCCTGGGCCGCATGTGGCCCTTGGGCCGCAGTTTGGACACCCCTGTTATAGAATGTCCAATTATAAGCAACTTTTCAAGTGGTCTTCATTTTTTTTTTTTTTTTTACGGTTTTTGAATTATTTGCCTTCCTTTCCTAACTCTTTCCAGCTTTCAAAAGGGGTCACTGACCCCATCTAAAAACAAATGCTCTGTAAAGCTATGCATTTATTGTTATTGCTACTTTTTATTACTCGTCTTTCTATTCCCGACCCTCCCCTATTAATATTCCACATTCTCATTTAAATCAATGCATGGTTGCTAGGGTAATTTGGGCCCTAGCAACCAGATTGCTGACACTGCAAACTGGAATGCTGCTGAGTAATAAGCTAAATAACTTAGAAACCACAAATAATAAAAAATAAAAACCAATTGCAAATAGACTCAGAATATCACTCTCTACATCATATTAAAATTAACACAAAGGTGACCAACCCCTTTAACCATTTTTTTTGTAGAAGGGGCTGCTATTTAGAAGATTTTACAGCCTTTCCTGGTATAAAATATTATACATAGAATTATTTGTTTATAATGAATATAGAATCAAATGGCACAACTATTCATGCTAGAGAGATCTAGGCTATTAAAAATAGCACCTTTCAGTTATACTAAGGTTTCTGCGGATAGTATATTACAATATTATGACTTTACATACATCAATAGACTCTTAGGCTAGAGCTGTAAAAGGGGATTTTTACTTCCATACATACTAAGGTAATCTATACCATATATGCATATGCAAATCAGGGTGGGAAGGAGAACATTTTTTACTTCCTTGTTTTGTGTCACACGATTTCCCCCTCCGCTCCTAATTTGCATATGCAAATTCGCATAAGGTTCAGCCGGACAGAAGGATTCGGCCAACTCCCGAACCTGGATTCGGTGCATCCCTACATAATAGTAATAAAAAAAGTTCAACCAAACTTGATTTAATTGGATCGTGAAAAAATTTATAATATCTAGCAAAAACTTAAATCACTCGATTTTTTTTTACAGTTGTTTTTCCCCGAAAAGGTCGGATTTTTGGGCTAAACCCACCGAAGACAATGATAACTTCAATTTGTGATAGGTGCCTCTCCCATTGACTTATACCAGACCTTGACTGGTGTGAGATGGCGGATTTTCAGATTCTGGCTATTTGCAGCATCAGGGTATAATAAATCTTGAACAATTTGAGGGGTTTTTTTTCCTGGGAAAATTTGAGTTTTGCCCCTAAAAGCCCAACCAGAAAAATTAGAGGTTTAATAAATAACACCTGAGGAGGCACATTTATAAAAGGTTGAATTTCGAATTTGAGTTTTTTTTAAACTCTTTTAAATTCAATTATACTCGAAAAACGATTGGTGGGTTATTTGATAAAAAACAAAACTAATATCTAAAACTCGCAATAAATTTAGTGAATCGAATTGGAATCGAATACAACTAAACTTGATTTGAGTTTTTTCTCCAAAAAAAAAAAAAAAAACTCGAATGTCAGGAAGGCTACTAACGTCCAAAATGGTCCCTGGATCTCTCCCACTGACTATACATGAACTTTTCAGGTTTTAGGTTGCAAATAGTCGAATTCAAATTCTTAAAGGGCCAGATGATAATTTCGAAATTCGAATTAAAACTTGAATCAAGTTTGGATAATTCACAATTCAAATTTGAGAGTTTTGAGCATAAATTTGACCCTTAATAAATCTACCGCTTAGTATCGCCAGTTGCTAAAGAGAGGATTAAGCAGCATGAGATGGTAAACTGGTAGTGCAAACAGGGCTTTATTGTGAGGGTTTTACATTTTAGGGCTACTGCATTTTATACTTAGCATTAGCTCTATTTTAACCCTTAAAAATTAAAATGATCTATGACATTCTTAGAATCTTTAATACTGTAAAACAAAATAAAATGGTGTCTCTTTTTAAGTAAAGTATGTGCTTGCAACAAACAGGAATTCCTGATAACCTGCACACTAATGTGCTTGTAACGAACAAGATTCCCATTTAAAGGAAAACTATACCCCCAAACAATGTAGGTCTCTATAAAAAGATATTGCATAAAACTGCTCATATGTAAAATCCTGCTTTATGTAAATGAACCATTTTCATGATAATATACTTTTCTAGTAGTATGTGCCAATTGGTAATCCTAAATAGAAAATTGCCATTTTAAAAAAATAAGGGCCTCCCCCTGGGATCGTATGATTCACTGTGCACACAAACAAACTATACTTGTTAGGTCACAAGAGCCAATTAACAGACAGAGTTGTGTCTTTTGCTTTCACACTTCTTCCTGTTACAGTTAGAGCTGCAGTGTTTCTGGTCAGGTGATCTCTGAGGCAGCACACAGACCATCACAAAATGGTGGTTCAAGGCAAGAGATGTAAAAGGACAGTTTTTACTTAACTATATATTACAGTTTGGTAAGGTTATTTCATATGCCACTTAATTTGATATAAACTGTCTGTTGCTTAAGTATTCATTTTGGGGATATAGTCTTCCTTTAAATGGCACATAAAGAATTTGTTGACCCCTTCCAGACTGTTGCACATGCACATCTCAGAAATGGTGCAAACTTCCATTAACACTAATGAGTGCATAGTGAATTTCTTTTCCACAAATGCTAGGCACCTTTAACACTACAACTGGAATTGTGTGTGTATATGTATGTGTATATATATATATATATATATATATATATATATATAATAATTCACAATATCTTAGACTCTGCTGAGTTATAGAAGATGTTACAACGATACCTGTTACATCACTGATGGAGGATAAATCTATTTTGACATTCCTTTAAGCTAAAAGACAGTCATGTGCTGAGTCAGCAGCCTATGTCGCTATTGTATGACCAGCTTAGTTATGTTTGTGTAATTGTTTGTTTGGATATACAAATTTGTATGCGTCACACAATCAAACATTCCCTCTAGCTGCCATGTGATGTTTTAATAATTATCTTTTGATTGATTCATGATTAGACAAAAATAAAACGTCTGTGTCCATCCAATGAAACTGCCTGTTATTTTTATATTGCAAAAAAAATGCTGATGTTTTCTTATGGGTTCAGACTACGAGCCAACGGGATGTTCCATAAAAGGGTTTCCATTTCTATTCCTAAAGTGGGACCAACATTTTCTTTGTCTCCACATTCATCAAATGATTCACAAAATGCAAAGCCTTGGAATTGTGTGCAGAAGAGATTCTATGTTCTAGGTATATCTACCCAATGTCCATTAGATGTCTTAGTAAAGCATTTGTATTTCTTTATATGTAGAGAACCATAAGCGAGGCATGGAATAGTGATGTGCCTGAAACCCGCTGTGACCTGTGGGTTGACTACCAGTCTGGGTTGAAATGTGTCCAAGCACGCTCTTTGGTTACAGAGTTCTTGCACAGAAGTATCATACAGAGTGAGAAGACATAGGTATGGGTTGGGTGTGGGTCCTACAATGGCAACGTTTTGCGGGTTAGGGTCGGGTGCAGGTTCAGGTTTTGTGGGTTGAGTTTTTCCTGACTAGCATGGAATGCTTTACATGGCATATACAATCTCTGAGATTAAAACACACACACACACCATGGGGCAGATTTATCAAGAGGCGAAGTGAATTCGAGGGAATTTTCGAAGTAAAAAAATTCAAAATTCAAAGTAATTTTTTGGATAATTCGACCATCGATAAGCTACTACGACTTTGACTTCGAATTTGATTCGAAGTAAAAATACTTTGATTATTCGACCATTCAATAATCGAAGTACTGTCTCTTTAAAAAAACTTCGATTTAAATACTTCGCCAAATTAAACCTGCTATGTTAGCATATGGGCTAGCATCTAGAAGCATACCTTCTAGAGCATTTTTCTACGTTTTTTGAAGTCGAAGAAAAATCGTTTGATTGATGGATGAAATCAAATTCGATGTAAAAAACTTTGACTTCGATATTCGAAGTCGAAGTATTCCAGTTCGATGGTAGAATTTCTAAGCTTTTTCTACTTCGAAATTCGACCCTTGATAAACTATGGTTTGAATGGTAAATTTGGTCAAAACTCACAAATTCTTATCTAAAATTCAAATTCATACCGGTTCTAATTCCACTATTCTCCAACTAAAACCTGCCACGTTCCTGTAGAAGTCAATGGCAGAGGTCCCTTGAACTATTTACTAGTAGTGATGAGCCACATTTTTGCCAAATTTCGCTTCGAAAATGATGCCCCAAAGACTCCAATGGGAGAAAAAAATGTTGCGCGTAAAAAAACATTGGACCTGCAAAAGTTTTTTTTTTGGCAGAAAACTCAATTTGAATTTGATTAGAGTTTTCAGGTCAGGAATATTAGATTGAATTTTAGACATTTAAATGTTTTCCTAAATAACATAACATTCCCATTGTGAGTAAAATCAAATTTATTATAGTGTAAAAAAATTCACATTATTCTAAAATCTGTGTTTTAAAGTTCAGGCTCAAGAGACAATTGCCTAATCATCAGAACAAAATGGTAACAAAATGCCAAATGGTAGCAAAAAGACTGTCCAGAATTGTTTTTCGATGACAAATGTGCAGTCGGAGTAGGCAATATTAATTAACTAACATAAATGACAAGCTAAAAACGACTCTTGTAGTAACGCTGTAAAAGCTGCTATGGTGGAGCTCATCCTGGTATGCAGGAAGTATTGATCACATAGGCACGAAACGCGTAGGTTTTGTAATAGCGCACCCACTGTGAATATGATTCTGCACTGTGTGACACACAATAAATCTGAATTGAGATTATAACCAGCGTTTTCTCTTTGGATCGGTCAGCTCTGAAAGAGAGCATTATTTTATGTAAAAAATACTCTTCAAAGTGTTAATGTACATTATGGGGCAGATTTATTACGGATCAAATTGGAAATGCAAATTTTCGAATTTTTTTTGGTCAAAACTCACTAATTCGAATTGGGAATAATAAAAACTTGAATAAAATTTCAAGGTTTATCAAACCTTTACCATGGGGAAATTCTAATTTACCGTGGGACTATTTGCCACCTAAAACCTGCCGAGTTCATGTATAAGTCAGTGGGAGAGGTCCAGTGACCCATTTGAAGATGTTACTAGCCTTCCTGACATTCAAGTTTTTTTCTGAGAAAAAGCTCGATTCGAGTTTAGTTGATTTAGAATCAAATTTGATTCGAGTTTTCCAGTCGGTACGTTCATTCGAGTTTTTAGATATTCGATTTTATTCTTAAATAACCTCCCAATTGAATTCCGAGTGTAATCAAATTTATTGGAGTTAAAAAAAACTCACATGAACTAGGGTTGCCACCTGGCCGGTATTTTATTGGCCTTGTCGGTAAAAATATAGCTTGATGCCTATGTTATTTATAGGGCAAACCCATAAAAAATAGGAAGGCCGGTATTTTTTCCAGAAAAGGTGGCAACCCTTAGGGGCATATTTGTCAAAATTCGAATTCAAAAAGAACAACCGAAGTGAAGTTGAAGGTTTTTTTGGGTTGAAGAGGTCCGTATTCGGCCGTATTTGAATCGTACGATTGAAGGAATAGCGCATTCGATCAAATTGGATTAGAAGTTTTTGCCACAGAAGTCCACCAATTGACTCCAAATAGGTTCTAGGAGGTCCCCCATAGGCTAAAACAGCACTTCGGCAGGTTTTAGATGGCGAATGGTTGAAGTTTTAAAGAGACAGCACGGGGCATATTTATCAAGGAATGAATTTCAAAGTTAAAAATTCGAATTTGAGTACTTTGATCGTCAAAGTATTTTTTCCAGCGAAAACGGCCGTATTCGATCGAAATAAAATCGTACGATTGAACGATTTAATCCTTTGAATCGAACGATTCGAAGGATCTTACAAAAAAAAAAATGACTTCTCAAAACTTGGCCAAAAGCCTCAGTTCTAGGAGGTCCCCCATAAGCTAAACAGCAATTCGGCTGGTTTAAGATGGCAAAGTGTCGAAGTTGAAGTTTTTTAAAACGACAGTACTTTCGAATCAAATTTTGGTCAAGTCGAAGTACCCAAAAATTACTTTGAAATTCAAGTTTCATACTCTGAAAAATCACTTCGACCCTTGATAAATCTGCCCCTACATAATAAATTTCTATATTCGAATTTTGAAGTTTTTTTCAAATTCAAATCTAGTTTGCACTATTCCCTGGTCGAAGTACACAAGAAATAGCTTGGAATTCGACGTTTTTAACTTCGAAAATTCAGCATGACTTTTGATAAATCTGCCCCTAAAGGTGGCCATAGACTCAAAGATCCGCTCGTTTGGCGACATCGCCAAACGAGCGGATCTTTCCCCGATATGCCACTAACGGCATGGCTATATCGGGGGTAATTCGAACATTCGGCCGTATGGCCGAACGATATAATTACGATGCGCCAAGGGGCTTCGACGGGTCGGTTAAAAATCAAACCTTCCCGATCGATATCGTGTGGCCAGATATCGATCGTGAAGACCCGTCAGAAGCCCCCATACACAGGCAGATAAGCTGTCAAATTGGTCCAAACGACCGATATGGCAGCTTTATCTGCCTGTGTATGGCCACCTTAAGTGACGGCGAATCTGTCCCATTTTGCTTTATGGGACAATTTGCAGTTATTTTTATGACTTTTTTTCACTGCACATATTGAGCTAATTTTGGGCTACTTTTGTAGTGCCTCTTGGCTAGTTTTCGGCTGATTTTTGTAGCAGGTTTAGAAAATAGGACCCGGCAACCCTGTTCATAGCTGTTTCGGTTCTACTAAGGTGCCAGTAATCAAAATGTCTCCTGGCCTTTCCAGCCCGGAAGTGATGTCGCTGTCAGGGCGGTGCTGGCGCATGTGTGAGCCGGAAGCGGGCTGTGCTCTGTCTCATTCAGACAGGAGCTTCGTGGCAGCTGCTGGGATCTGCATTAGCATCGCAGGCAGTATGGCGCTAACCTTGACCGTGTCGAGCTCCAGCCCTCCTCTGGGTAATGGCCGCCTTATCACTTCCGCATGCTTGTGTGTATGTGTATACGTGTGTATGTGTTTGTGCACCTTGAAGTGCTGCTGGCTGGGGGGATCGGCTTCTTCCTGGGACATGTGGCAGTCCTGCTCACGAGAAGTCATTTGCTATTATTAGTGCTGGGCTTGTAATCCCTCACGCACATTCACTGGGATGCCTTGTATTGCTCTCACAGCCACATATTCCTGCCTGCAACTCCTCTTATTGCCACTGTATAATGACCAGAGCCATTTGCACAGAGTTGCATCATACTGACTCTTCTTCCAGCTCTTTAGTCTCTGTGCTGCTCCCAGTCGCTTACAATTAGCCTCATGCTGCATATTGCCTCCCACATTCCTCATTTTCATTTTATTTTGCTCATCTTGATTATTCTGCACAAACCTATAGGCTTTCCTGTATGGATCAACAGCTGTTGTTGAACTTCACCCCTCTGTGGCCCATTGATGCCTTTGACTGTCACAGGACTCTGGAGATGCTTCTATCCCATGCAAGCATAATGCTTAGAGGGAACTCAGTGGCTGTCATGGGATGCTGGGAGATGTAGTCATGCGAAGAGTTTCCACATTAAATGGATTATTCACCTTTAAATTACCGTATATACTTGAGTATAAGCCGAGTTTTTCAGCCCCCAAAATATGCTGAAAAACTCTACCTCGGCTTATACTCGGGTCAAGCGCAAAAACGGTCGCCGGCGCCTAAGAATATTCGCCGGCGCCTAAGAATATTCGCCGGCGCCTAAGAATAGTAGCCGGCGCCTAAGAATAGTAGCCGGCGCCTAAGAATAGTAGCCGGCGCCTAAGAATAGTAACCGGCGCCTAAGAATATTCACCGGCGATTAGAATAGTAGCCGGCGCCTAAGAATAGTCATCCAAAAACGAGATTGAAACTTACAAGAAGCTGCTGCATTTCTCACCCTCGGCTTATACTCGAGTCAATAAGCTTTCCCAGTTTTTGGAGGTAAAATTAGGTACCTCGGCTTATACTCGGGACGGCTTATACTTGAGTATATACAGTAGCTTTTAGTATGATGTAGAGTGATATTCGGAGACAATTTGGTTTTCATTTTGTATTATTTGTGGTTTTTGAGTTATTTAGCTCATTATTCAGCAGCTCTCCAGTTTGCAATTTCAGCAGTCTAGTTGTGACGGTACAGATTACCCTAGCAACCATGCATTGATTTAAATAAGAGACCGGAATATGAATAGGAGAGATGATAGATAAGTTTCTTTATTTGTCACATGCATAGTCATACAGGTACAACATGCAGTGAGATGCATTCTGATCCACTTCTTTGGCAAAATGAAAACATACTAGTTAAATACTACAACGAAGTACAAAAGGATTACCATAAAAATAAGAATTCTAAGAAGTATAGCAGCAGAGCGGATGTAGTGCAAGGTGAACCATGTTATTTACATAAGTGGCAGCGAGTGAAGATTGTATAAAAAATATAGTAATATAAAAACAGCAGTGCAATATATGACAGTATAAAAAATGTATTAAATGATGAGTAATAAAAAAATAGCAATAACAATAAATGTGTAGCCTTACGGAACATTTGTGACACCCCCCCCCCCCCATTTCAGTGGAAGAAGGCAAGGAATCCAAAAATTATTAAAAAGAAAAAGCTTAATTTAAAGGTGAACCACCCCTTTAAAGGAGAAGTTCACTTTCAAGGAAGTTGCCCCTGTTTTTACTGCTCCCGACTCCTTGTTGCATCACCCCCTTGTCCAGGAAAATACCGGAAAACTTAAAGAACAGTAACATCAACATTTTTTTTTAAAAAAAAATTCAGTAGTATACCACGAAAAAAACCCCACCAAGACTAATTAAACTTTAAAATCGCTCAGACTTTATTAAAAAATAACTTACTGAAACTCCGATTGCGCTCCTCTTTAGAAAAGGCGATCCATCGTGCGGCGCTCGATTTCTAAATCGAGCACCGCACGATGGATCGTCGATGTGTCGCCTTTTCTGTAGAGGAGTGCAAGCGGAGTTTCGGTAAGCTATTTCTGTGCGATTTTCACGTTTAATTAGTCTTGGTGTTGTTTTTTTCGTGGTATACTGAATTTTTA
Organism: Xenopus petersii; assembly: GCA_038501925.1. NCBI lineage: Eukaryota > Metazoa > Chordata > Amphibia > Anura > Pipidae > Xenopus > Xenopus petersii. The sequence goes on from CM076680.1 coordinate 161,035,518, forward strand.
AAAATATTTTTTTGATGTTAAGGCTTACTTTAAGCCTTTAAAGGGGAAGGAAACCTAGTTGGCGCAAAAACCCTCCCCCCCTCCCGTGTGTTACCCACCCATCCCTCCTCCCCCCTGGCCTACCCGTCCCGCTGGGCAAATGCCCCTAACTTGTTACTTACCCTTCTGCGTAGGTCCAGTCCAGGGAGTTCACAGACGACATTTTCTTCCACGCGATCTTCTTCCTGCTTTGACCGGCGCATGCGCAGTAGGATCATTTCGCTGGTACGATCTACTGCGCATGCGCCAAAAGTACATTGTGACTTTTGGTGCATGCGCAGTAGATCCGTACCGGCGAAATGCTTACTGCGCATGCGCCAAAACGCCGTTCAAAGCAGGAAGAAGATCGCATGGAAGAAGATGTCGTCTGTGAACTCCCTGGACTGGACCTGTGCAGAAGGGTAAGTAACAAGTTAGGGGCATTTGCCCAGCGGGACGGGTAGGCCAGGGGGGAGAAGGGAGGGTGGGCAACACACGGGAGGGGGTGGGTTTTTGCGCCAACTAGGCTTCCTTCCCCTTTAAAGGAAAACTATACCCCCAAAATGAATACTTAAGCACCAGATAGTTTATATCAAATTGAATGACATATTAAAGAATCTTACCAAACTGGAATATATATATTTACATAAATATTGCCCTTTTACATCTCTTGCCTTGAACCACCATTTCGTGACTCTATCTGTGCTGCCTCAGAGATCACCTGACCAGAAATACTACAACACTAACTGTAACAGGAAGAAGTGAGGAAGCAAAAGGCAGAACTCTGTCTGTTAATTGGCTCATGTGACCTTACATGTGGTTTGTATGTGAGCACAGTGAATCTTACGATCTCAGGGGGCGGCCCTTATTTTTTAAAATGGCAATTTTCTATTTATGATTAACCAATGGCACATACTACTAATAAAGTATATTATTATGATAATGGTTTATTTACATGAAGCAGGGTTTTACACACGAGCTGTTTTACTCAGTATCTTTTAATAGAGACCTACATTGTTTGGGGGGTATAGTTTTCCTTTAAGGCTTTCTTTGGGGGATGCTATTGAGAGGGGGCAGATACATTTTTGGAGAGGAATCCCCCGCCCATGCAATATTAGCTACCTCTCCTTGGGACACTCAATATGAGGGCTTTAATACATTGGTGTAACATGTGTAATTGATGCTGAACCTACATAAAGGGTTTTCCAAAGAGATTAAATACAACCTGGGGCTTCCATAGTGCCTGGGACTCACTGCAACCAAGAGTATTTCACTGCTGATTTGGGGCCGATGGGGCCAAGGGATTTATCGTCTGTCACCTGCAAACAATTCTGGGATCTGCTGCTGCTACTTTTTAAGTTGAGTAAATGCAGCGGCTTCTTATTCTTGGGGGAAGTGTTGGGAAAAGAAACTTGCATGGAAATGTTTGCTTAACGTGCTGCTATTAAAAGATAAATGATTTTCTGTATCCGACAACGGTGTGATTTTATAGGTGTTTTTGGTGACTTGTTATGCTGGCGCAAGGGGAATGTATCTCTTCTATGTCACGAATCAGCATGCTTTTGGTATTTAGATACAGTATCAAACACAACCGCAGTCTCATAATACTTGTGTTAAGGTCAGACTTTCTGTGGGTTCATTTACAAATGTGCAAGTACAGGTATGGGACCCGTAATCCAGAATGCTCGGAACCTGCGGTTTTCCTGATTTTTCTGTAATATGGAGCTTCATACCTTAAGGGTAGGACTACACGGGCATGTTCTGTGCGATCCGATGCGCTGTGCAAAAATGCAGGCATCAAATCGCATGCGACGGAAATAAGGTAAGTGAATGCTTTGTCTGATGGTGTCGCAGCGTTGATCGAACTTCCGCATCCGACAGTCGTGTTGCTTCGGATCAAAGCTGCGACACCATCCGACAATGCATTCACTTACCTTATTTCCGTCGCATGTGATTTGACGCCTGTGTTTTTGGGCAGCGCGTCGGATCGCACAGAGAACGCCTATGTAGTGCTACCCTAAGTCTACCCTACACTAAGTCTGCTAGAAGATTGTGTAAATATAAAATAAACCCAATAGGCTGGTTTTGCTTCCAATAAGTATTAATTATATTTTAGTTGGGATCAAGTACAAGCGACTGTTTTATTATTACAGAGAAAAGGGAAATCATTTTTAAAAATTTGAATAAAATGGAGTCTATGGAAGGCAGCCTTTCCGTAATTCAGAGCTTTCTGGGTATACGGACAACAGATCCCATACCTGTACTTTATATTGCATACCGGTATGTTTCATCCATTGTAATCGGTTATGGGTACATTATTAAATTACCCCTTTTGTGTCTGCGGTTCCTCATATTTACATTTATGGCACTGTGCCCTGGTTAGATTTGAAGACCAGAGGTAGATATACTCCGGGCTTGTGATGAAAGTACAGGTATGGCATCTGTTATCCAGAATGCTTGGGACCTGGGGTTTCTTGTATTCGGGGGACCTCCATACCTTAAAGGGGTTGTTAACCTTTGTTTAGTATGATGCAGAGAGTGATATTCTGAGACAATTTACAATTGGTTTTCATTTTAGCTTTTTGTGCAGCAGCTCTGCAGTTTCTGCAATCTGGTTGCTAGGGTTCAAATACCACAGCAACCATGCATTGATTTGAATAAGAGACTGGAACATGAATGGGAGAGAACCGGATAGAAAGATGAGTTATAAAAAGTAGCAAAACAATACCAATGCGCTCGTCGTAATCCGATCGTTCAGCCATAGGGCCAAACATTTAGATTACCCTCCGATATAGTCCTGCCGTTAGTGGCATATCGGGGAAAAGATCCTTATAGTGTGTGGCCACCTTTAGCTTGGATCATGTACAGCTACTGTTTTATTATTACAGAGAAAAAGGAAATCATTTAAAAAAATTGGATTAAATGGAGTCTGTGGGAGATGGCTTTTCTTTAATTTGGAGCTTTCTGGATAACGGTTTTTCAGATAACTGATCTTATACTTGGTTTATATGGTTGTACAAGAATTTATGTCCCTAAAAATGGCTTCCGCCAGCGTTTTGTCATGTCGGCTACCACTAGAGCTCTTACAGTACAAATACTATATCTATATATCTATCTATACCTATATATATATATATATATATATATATATATATATATATATATATATATATATATATATATATATATATATATATATATATATATATATATATATATATATATATATATATATATATATATATATATATATATATATGAAACGTTATACAGAATGCTTGGGACCTGGCGTTTTCCGTAATTTGGATCTTCATACCTTAAGTCTACTAGAAAATAATATAAACATGAAATTAATCCAATAGACTGGTTTTGCTTCCAATAAGGATTAACTATATCTTATTTTGGATTAAGTACAAGCGATTACAGAGAAAAAGGAAATTATTTTTAAGTACTTGGATTATTTGGATGAAATGGAGTCAATGGGAGATGGCCTTTCTATAATTTGGAACTTTCTGGATAACGGGTTTCCGGATAACGGATCCCATACCTATGTGTGTGTAGTGAGTAAGTTACAGTGAGCTAACGAGTTGATGAACAAGGTTTCTATTACATGCAATGTGAGCTGTGACTCGGGCAATTGCCTATTCATATTCACTGTATATGTGCTGAACTCTATAATGCCCAGAAGCCCTGCTATGAAATATCTTGGCTACATCTATTTCTTTTTCTAGCCATACCTGTAAGGAGAGAGACTTCCTATACACTCCCATGACATTGCTGTGGCAGCATTTCCGGTGAATGATAGGCTTACTCACTTCACTGATGGGATAAAAGGCTTGAAAGCTTCTCTAGAATTACCACCGGAGCTGTATTTGTGCTTTAATCATTGATTAAAGTAAAATTGTGCTGGAATGAGATTAAAGGAACAGTTCAGTGTAAAAATAAAAACTGGGTAAACGGGCTGTGCAAAATAAAAAATGTATCTAATATAGTTAGTTAGGCAAAAATGTAATGTATAAAGGCTGGAGTGACTGGATGTGTAACATAATAGCCAGAACACTACTTCCTGCTTTTCAGCTCTCTTGGTTTCCACTGATTGGTTACCAGGCAGTAACCAATCAGTGACTTCAGGGGGGGGCACATGGGCCATAACTGTTGCTTTTGAATTTGAGCTGAATGCTGAAATTCAATTGCAAACTCACTGAACTATTATGTCCCATGTGGCCCCCCTTATAGTCACTGACTAACTCAGTGTTAGAGAGCTGAAAAGCAGGGAGTAGTGTTCTGGCGATTATGTTACACATCCAGTCACTCCAGCCTTTATACATTACATTTTTGGCTAACTAACTATATTAGAAACATTTTTTATTTTACACAGCCTATCTATTTACACAGTTTTTATTTTTACACTGAACTGTTCCTTTAAACCACAACGAAGTAGCGATGCCACAAATTCATCTGCCGAATTCCCTCCTCCCCTCTAAATAAATATAAGGCTGAATGACGACTTGAACCCTAATATGTATATTCAGATTTCATCACAATCCATGGAACTGCATCAAGAAAACCGCCATGTTCTGATGTTCATTCTATTGGTCATGGCACTAGCGCTGGTTTGACAGTTGCAGCAATGAACAGCAGTCTTTGAGATTCTCCTTTCCCCCGTGTCATTGCTACTAATGTTCTATAATGACAAGCTCCTGATGGACAGGTAGATCTTCTCACTAAAGTATGTTTTTTTTTGTTTCCATGTCCTGTGTGTGCATCAGTCAGGAAGCCTGTCCCTATATATCACATTAGGATTGGTGACCACTGCCATTTTGTTTGCCTCAGATTTCTGTCGGGTGACAGTAGTGAATAAAAAACCCCCCAAAGGTCAGATTGAAGCTTCCCATTCTGGTCCTTTAGATTCAGCAGCTTATCTGCCAGCGTATGGCCCTCCTAAAATGGGCCTCCCAGTCCAATATCTGACCAAAAATCAGCCAGACCTCGATCAGGCAGGTTTAATTTTCCCTGGCCGATTGAGGACCTGGGTCCTCGTCCCATTGGCTAGTATATTCTCCGATTGATTGGCCCAATATTGAGTAAACTTTTTTGTGGCCATATTGGGGGAAGATAAACTCATTTTGAGACGTTGCCAAACAAACGGATCTTATAGTGAATGACCAGCTTTAGGGCAGAGAAACACGTTCAAATTCAGGGAGATTAGTCGCCGAGCGACAAATCTCCTCTTCTTCGGGGCGACTAATCTCCCCAAACTGCCTCCTGCCTGAATGTAAATCATTCTTCATTTTCTGAAATCGCCCAAAGTTTCCTTGTAATCTCCCCGAATTGCCTCCTGCCGGCTAGAATGTAAACCACCAGTGGGATGGCAATCGGTGCACTATGTCTTCCGAAGTCGCCCAAAATTACCTCATGACGAAACTTCGGGCCACTTGAGGCAAGTGCCATCCCGCCGTCGATTTTAGATTCTAGCCGACGTGAGGCAGTTCAGGGAGATTAGTCGCCCCAGAAGAAGAGGCGGTTTATTGCCGGATAACTAAATCTCCCCGAAGCTGAGCGTGTCTCTGCCCTTAGGTTTCCTTTGGGTGAGTGGACACTGTGCATCCAAACCCACGGGTGAACATGACACTTTGGAGGCTGTTTGTGTTCCATTCCAGAGAGGAATTTCATTTTCATAACAGCCACACTGCCATTTATTCGTTTTATTCTCGATGATCTTATACGTCCCCATAGGCCTCATGGCCTATCACAATATGACAACGAGGGACCCTCAGGATTCCCGAAGTGTAACCTCATATCATGTCCAAACCCCCTAAACCTGGATCACTGCACCAGTTCAAAGGATTCCTCTAGAACCTTGTGGATATTCAAGCTACTTACTGTGCCAGGGAATGAGGAAATCCAGATATGGGACCTGTTATCCAGAATGTACTGGACCTGGGGGGGGGGGTTTCTGGATAATGGGTCTTTCGGTAATTTGGATCTCCATACCTTGATTCTACTAAAAATGTAATTAAACCCAATAGGATTAATTGTATCTTACTGATAATCTTGTTTAGAATCAAGTTCAAGGTACAGGTATGGGACCTGTTATCCAGAATGCTCAGGACCTGGGGTTTTCCGGATAATGGATTTTTTCGTAATTTGGATCTTCATACCTTAAGTCTTTCTAGAAAATCATGTAAACCTTAAATAAACCAAATAGACTGGTTTGCTTCCAGTAAGGATTAATTATATCTTAGTTTAGGGACAAGTATAAGGTACTTTTTTATTATTACAGAGAAAAAGGAAATCATTTTTAAACATTTTGATTATTTGAATAAAATGGAGTCTATGGGAGACATAATTCTGAGCTTTCTGGATTATGGGCTTCCGGATAACAGGCCCCCCCCCCCCCCACACCTGTACTGTGTGTTTCGTGAACAAATGTGATGGGACTTAGATTCTTAGATTCAGCATTGGGTTTGTTTTTGACTTGCTGCTAAATAATGTATTGGTAGTTACAGACAATGGATTGAGCCGCCCGATTAATGGAGGCAGCAATGCATTATGTATTTCCGCTCCAGTCCCAAAAGGAGATCTATTCTGATGCTAATGGGCTCATTCCTGTCTGGGAGTGGTACGACCGGGCCTGTTCTACTGATGGGATAAAGCATAATTCTGTGGCAGACCAAATTATGTATTGTAGTGCTGACGGGTTGTGTACCTGAGTGGTTCCGATAGATCACAATAAAAATAATAAATAAAAATACAATAGAACCCCCATTTTACGTTTTTCAAGGGACCAGGAAAAAATGATATAAAATCCGGGAAAATGTAAAATCAGAGAAATGTGTTAAAGTAACTTTTTCTTAAAGTACGGAAAGGATATAAGCACAGGAATCCGTTTTACTCTGAAATACAGTATTTAGGGGCAGATTTATCAAGGGTCGACTTTCGAAGTTAAAAATACTTCGAAATTCGACAATCAAATTGAAATACTACGAATGTCGAAGTCAACGTTTTTTTTTCATGGAATTTGGCCGTTTTGCGGTCCAAGTAAAATTGTTCGACCGAACGATAAAATCCTTTGATCGATCGAACGATTTTACTTCTATTTCCAAAAACTTAGAAAAATACTCTAGTAGGTCGCCATAGGCTAACATAGCACTTTGGCAGGTTTAATTTGGCGAAGTATTGAAGTTGAAGTTTTTTTAAAGAGACAGTACTTCGATTATCGAATGATCGAATATTCGATCTATTTTACTTAGAATCGAAGTCGTAGTATCCTATCCGATGGTCGAAGTATCCAAAAAATTACTTTGAATTTTGAATTTTTTTTACTTTGCTAATTCCCTCTAATTCACTTTGACCCTTGATAAATCTGCCCCTTAATAACAAGGGTTAAGCATTGCTGTGTTAACGTTACACTATGCGGGGGAATGTGCAAGTCTCTCTGTCAGTCACATACACAACCTAAACAATAAGTGATTGGTGCAGGACTGTATAAGAGGCAGACTAATTGCAATTGACCATTTACAGGCAGAACCATGGCAATATATACATCTGATTAGTATTTTATACCTCTTTATTTCACAAATAATAACCAGGAATGGGCGAATTTGACCCATTCTGTTTTGCCAAAAATTCTCCGCCGGAGAAAAGTCTCAGACACCCATTAAAGTCTATGGGTGTCATTTCCATGTCGAAACAAGGCAAAAAAATTCTCCCATCCCTAATAATAACATTCATAGAGGATAAAAAGTAGTTTTTGGGAACGTCAGGACAAAATTTAGATGTAAAATCAGGGAAAACATTATTAAAATCAGGGAAATGCACCCATTGAAATGCATTATAAACTGGTGGGACCACAAATAAAAAATATAAAATGCAGGAAAACTTAAAATCAGGGGACTTAAAAATAGAGGTTTCATTGTAGTCCGATTTCGTTTCTTGGCAGCACCCGGGCGAAATTAAAATAACCCTGTTCTTCTGTAAAGGGGATTTTCACCTTTATATTAACTTTTAGTATGATGCAGAAAGTGATATTCTGAGACAATTTGTAATTGGTTTTAATTATTTGTGTTTTTTGAGGTATTTAGCTTTTTATTCAGCAGCTCTCCAGTTTGCAATTTCAGTAATCTGGTTGCTATGGTCCAAATTACCATAGCAACCATGCACTGATTTGATTAAGAGTGTAATATGAATAGGAGAGGCTTGAATAGAAATAGGATATATATGGTGGCTAATTCTAAGCAGCTTTTCATTTGGTCTTTATTTATTTTTTTGAGTTTTTGAATTATTTGCCTTTTTCTTCTGACTTTCTTCCAACTGTCAGAAGTCGCTGACCCTGTTTTAAAAACTATTATAAATCTATTCTTATTGTTACTTTTTAAAATTAGCATTCAGGCCTCTCCTATTCTCTTATTCAAATCAATGCATGGTTGTTAGGGGAGTTTGGACCCTAGCAACCAGATTGCTGGAAAAAATGCAAAACCGACAAATAATGAAAAAAAATGAATACAGATTTTCTCAGAATATCACTCTCTACATCATACCAAAAGTTAGTTTAAAGGTGAACGAGCCCTTTAAAGGAATTGAGCTCTTCAGCAATATTACTGTTTTCTAGTTATGCTTTCCTATGAGAGGTGTTTCTGTGTTTGACACTTTTGCCTGGAGCAGGTCTGATTCACTAAACCTGTTTTCTACCCAAACTTGACTTGCCCTTGTGTAAATGAACCTACTCATTAGGGGGCCGATTCACTCACCTCGAGTGAAGGGTTCGAATGAAAAATACTTCGAATTTCGAAGTATTTTTTGGGTACTTCGACCATCGAATGGGCTACTTCGACCTTCAACTACGACCTTCGACTTCGATTCGAACGATTCGAAGTAAAAATCGTTCGACTATTCGATAGTCGAAGTACTTGCCCTTTAAAAAAAACTTCGACCCCCTACTTCGGCAGATAAAACCTACCGAAGTCAATGTTAGCCTATGGGGAAGGTCCCCATAGGCTTGCTAACCTTTTTTTGATCGAAGGATTTTACTTCGATCGTTTGATTAAAATCCTTCGAATCGTTCGATTCGAAGGATTTAATCGTTCGATCGAATGAAAAATCCTTCGATCGATCGATCGCAGGATTAGCGCTAAATCCTTCAACTTCGATATTCGAAGTCGAAGGATTTCAATTCGAGGGTCGAATTTCGAAGTATTTTTAACTTCGAAATTCGACCCTAAGTGAATCTGCCCCTTGGTGTCATCCAGAGACACATAGTAGCATTGCATAGTAACAGAGCAACTGCCCAATATCCATTTGTTACACGTTTTCACTCGTCTTAAAAGTTTCAAGAAAACTCTAAGGGGGTTATTTACTAAAATCCGAATTTCTCATTTTATAAAAAAATAAAACACAACTAAACTGTAATACCCGATTTTTACCTTATTTATTGTTAAAAAAAATCTGATAAAATCGTCAGAAACTCCGAATCATACGATTTTTGCCCGAAAAGATTTTCGGATTCTGTCTTTTTGCTGAAGCGGCTTTAATAAATCTTGAAACATTTGAGAGTTGCCCCAAAAAGCTTGACCCGAGTTTAGTGAATAACCTCCAAAATTCCAGTTGACTTTTAATGGGTGGTTCACCTTCAAGTTAACTTTTTGTATGTTCTGGAATGGCCAATTGTCGCTCGTCAAAATAATTTTGACATCCACTGACTTCAATGTGTTTCGCAAATTTTTCGGCGAAGTGAAATGGGACAGATACACCCATCACTAGTTATGTACAAATGCCAGTATGTGTTTAGGTTTAAAGCAGGAGTCCCCAATCTTTTTTTTTTTTTTTTTACCCCTGAACCACATTCAAATATTAAAGGAAAACTATACCCCCAAAATGAACACGTAACAGTTCATATCATATTAAGTGGCATTTTAAAGAATCTCACCAAACTGGAATATATATTTACCGTAAGTAAATATTGTCCTTTTACATCTCTTGCCTTGAGCCACCATTTTGTGATGTCTCTGTGCTGCCTCAGAGATCACCTGACCAGAAATACGTAAACTCTAACTGTAACAGGAAGAAGTGTGGAAGCAAAAGACACAACTCTGTCTGTTAATTGGCTCATGTGACCTAACATGTATGGTTTGTTTGGTTTGTTTGTGAGTACAGTGAATCCTACGATCCCAGGGGGGCGGCCCTTATTTTTTAAATTGGCAATTTTCTATTTATGATTACCCAATGGCACATACTACTAGAAAAGTATATTATTATGAAAATGGTTTATTTACATGAAGCAGGGTTTTACATATGAGCTGTTTTATGCAATATTTTTTTATAGAGACCTACATTGTTTGGGGGGTATAGTTTTCCTTTAATTAAAAGAGTTGGGGAGCAACACAAACACAAAAAAAATATCCTTTGGGGTGCCAAATAAGGGCTGTGATTGGCTATTTGGTAGCCCAAATATAGACTGACAGCCTACAGGAGGTTCTGTTTGGCAGTACATCTTTTTTTTATACAACAAAAACTTAAAGCCTGGAATTCAAAAATTAGCACCTGCTTTGAGGCCACTGGGAGCAACATATTCCTTACGAGGAACTGGATGGGGATCACTGGGTTTAAAGATATATTAATAATTCTGCTTGAGCAGCCCTAATAATACTTACCCTACATGCGCCGGTGTATATGCTCATGGGTTCTGCATACAGAATAAGATGCTGGTTATTTTGCTTACTCTTCCATTGTTTTCCTTGCAGCTGTTTTGTGGACCGTGGAACATCTGAAGGGCCAAATACAGATCAATGTGCAGGAAGGGAAGGACACCCACCTACGGGTAACAGAGTAAGTGTTCTGCCTTTTCTCTGAAATATCACATTTACATCAGTTGAAAGGTATGAGAGGATAGAAGCAAACACACTGCCATAAAAAGACTGATAATATTATAAATACAACCGTGGAATGATTATTTTGTATTTTCTTATTACCAAGCATATTTAAAGCGCCAACATATTCCATGGTGCTGTATAGTAGAAGAGGGTGTGTATACATGAAAGGGCAGATCTATCAAGGGTCGAATTGTAATTTTTTTTATGGTCAAAAAAATGCAATTTTTGAGATTTATCATACTCTGGACCTTTAAGAAATCGAATTCAACTAGTCGCCAGCTAAAACCTGACTAATTGCTGTTAAGTCCGTGGGAGAGGTCCAGGAATCAATTTGGAGTTGTCTGACTTTTGAGTTTTTTTTGAGGAAAAAGTTGAATCAAGTTTTTTAAATTCAAATTTGATTCAAGTTTTCGGGTCGTTCTTATTCATCCGAGTTGTCATAATTAAATATTTTAATTTAATAATTTAATACATTTAGATTGGTCGAGTTTGGAATTTATGGCAGTTTTTAAAAACTCGCATGAATTCGAAATTCGACCTTTGATAAATGTACCTCCCCATGTACAGATTGCATACAGATACTGACTGATGCCAAGAGGGCCCTGCTCCTTAGGGAATACAATTGGGGAAGAAGATATGACATACAACGTGTGGAGTTGGGCATAATCGGGTCAGAGACTAAAGTTGGGAATCCACCATGCTACCCCTGGGCTAAAGATCAGATACTAGTTCTGTGCAGAATGGTTGGTTGGAAGGGGGTAGAGTCCTGCCTGGAACCAATTTGTTAAAACCCGGACCTTACCTGCTTGGACCTGCTACCTGACCCGCACGTACCTTATCCGCAACCTGATCGGCTACCCGCTGACCATCAAGAAACAGGAAGTGCTGTCATTGTAAACCGGAATTGACATCATTGGAAGTAGGCGTGATCAGAAAAGGAGTAAAACTCGCTATTTAGAAGACCCACGACCCGAACTGCAATCCCCAAACCCAGAGAACCGCGTCCATACCTGCTCCCGAAATTTCTACCTGCAACCCGCAGGGTACTGCATGTTTTTGCGGCGAACCCGCGGGTACCCGACCCGCTGCAAGACTCTAGAAGGGGGTTGTTGTTGGGCAGGCCCCAGCTTTTATTGGCTGTGTATGGATATCTTTATACTTAGCGTTTTGTGTAACTTTAGAGGCACATTTATCAAAGGTCGAATTTTGAATTCATGTACGTTTTGAAAAACTCCACTAAACTCCCATGAATTCGAAATTTGACCAATCTAAATTTATTATAAAAATGGAATTTTTTAAAGTTTGGGTGAATTAAATCAACCCGAAAACTCCAATTCAAATAGAATTCGATTCGATTTTAAAAAAGTCGATTCAAGGTTTTTCTCCGAAAAAAAAAAAACTTGAATGTCAGGAAGGCTGCAAAGAACTTCAATTTGATCCCCAGACCTCTCCCATTGACTTAAACAGCAATTTGGTAGGTTTTAGGTGGCGGATAGTCAAATTTTTAGTTCTTAAAGGGCCAAAATATGATAAATCTCGAAAATCTAATTCGAATTTTTTTAAAAACTCAAATCGAATTTGAATAACTCCCTAGTCGAATTTGGAAGTTTTGACCATAAAAAAATTTGAATTGCGATTTTGAATTTTCAATTCGACTCTTGATAACTCTGTCCCTTAGTGTTGGTGCATATTTGGCTAAAAATTGTTTCAGTTGGTGAGCATCCTGACTAAACACAATGACCACTGATCGTCACTTCTATTCTATTCCAGTACTATCTCTTTCACTGATGTGCACTCCATCGTACGCTACCTGGCCAGACTTGCTCCGCATAAAGGACTGAGTGGGGCACATCTGATGGAACAGACAGAGGTGAGGATGCCTGGGTACCGATAATAACACTGCATAATAATAATAAACTCCCTAATCTCCTGTCCTCACACACACGTGACACTCAGTTACCATACACTTGTTTCACTCCATTCATTAGATGGTAAGCTCTATGGGACAGTACATTTTTTTGTTTGTAGTTAAAGAGGTTGTTCACCTCTCAACACTTTTTTCAGTTCAGTTGGTTTCAGATAGTTCACCAGAAATAAAGACTTTTTCCAATTATTTTCTATTTGTGACCATATTTCTAATATTGAAGGGTAAGACTATTTTTCTAAAGCTGCTCGGTAGTGATGTGTGTGTCTGCCTTTTCCCGACCCACCCTCGTCACACGTCATGACGTCACAAAACGGGCAGGGCGTCAGGCGTGCGTCTATAAAAGTTCAACCCAGAAGCCGGCATTTGGAAGCTCTCAGGCGGGTAGAGCAGTCAGAAGAGCTCAACCTGCACCCGCTGCGAGTCCGCGACCCAAAAAGGGGGGTGCGAGGTCGGGCCGAACCCACCTGACCCGCGGGCAAACCCGCTGGTCCCGCGGTTGTCAGGCCAGCCCGCACATCACTACTGCTTGAGGGAGAGGTCGCCAACTGTAAACTTTGAAATTGATACATTTAGTTGATCCATTTCTTATGTTTGTCCCTGCTGAGCAAAATCCCTGAGTTTCATTATAGGCAGCTGTTAGATTTGATACAATAGTTGCTAATACTCCAGAGATGCTGCTGAGAAATGTATCAACTAATGGAGCAAAACTGTAACAGTTGAGAATCTGCACCTGAATTACTGAGCTGTCGGACTCAAACACCAGAGACACGAACCTTAAACTTTAGGGTCAGGGCACACAGGCAGATTCAGGGAGATAAGTGCCCTGGGACAAATCTCTTCTTTGGGGCGACTAATCTTCCCGAACTGCCTCCCCGCCGGCTAAAATGTAAGACATTTGGAGAGATTTATTTTCCGAAGTAGCCCGAAGTCCTGAGGCAGCTTCAGGCGACTTTGGAAAACGAATCGCTCTGAGTGCCACCCCGCTGGTGATTTACATCTTAGCCTGCAGGGGAGGCAGTTTGCGGAAATTAGTCGCCGGGCGACTAATCTCCCCGAATCTGCCTGTGTGCCCTGACCCTTAAACTTAGATTTTGGAAAAATGGTAAAAAACGAAAAGTGTTTATTTCTGGAGAACAATCTGAAAATATCTGAAATAAAAAAGTGTTTGGAAGGTGAACAAACCCTTTAATTTGTATGCCCTTGTTCATAAAACAATTTGGCCATCGTTTATGCACTGTCCTGCTGTTTAAAGCTTTGTAATATAGTGATGCTATACAAATACCGTTTCAATATTCAGGAGCAATGATACTGCCCCAAAATGAACCCTGACCCCCACCTCACCATTTGTACAGCCCCATGTGTTATGTGTCCGGGATCTTTTTACGCTCTGTACAGCTGCTCCTGCCACTTCTCTGTTGGGAGACATTTCTGGCAGCCAGGGTTTGTGGAACCTGCCCTGGCTTTAACCCTTGCGTGCCTCTGTCAAGTTATTAACTCATGTCAACTACATTCCCACCCTGTATAATGACTTTTGTATTTTGATTTAAAATAAAACTTTACCCCCGAACAATGTAGGTCTCTATAAGAATATAATGCATAAAACAGCTCATGTGTAAAACCCTGCTTCATGTAATAAACCATTTTCATAATAATATACTTTTTTAGTAGTATGTGCCATTGGGTAATCATAAATAGAAAACTGCCATTTTAAAAAATAAAGCCCATCCCCCTGGGATTGTACGGTGCACACAAACATACCAACATTAATTTGATATATATAACTGTTGCTTAAAGGAGAATTCAACCTGTGGGGGAAAAAACCTGTAAAAAAAAAACAAAAAAAAACCCTCTCCCCCCCCCCCCCCCCCCTGCAGCCAAACAAAAGAACGATGGGAAGGTAACCAGATAACTGCTCCCTAACACAAGATAACAACTGCCTGGTAGATTTAAGAACAGGACTCAATAGTAAAAAAACATTTAAACATTTTAAACATTTTTTTTTTTGATGTTACTGGTCCTTTAAGCTCCCCATAGACGCGACGATTCTTCTTGCCGAACGACCGATTTTAGGGAAGTCCGACCAATCCTTCGAGATTTTCATGCGGTTAGTTGGATTCGTACATCTTACGATTTTTTGGCCGACATCTGTCAGGAAATTGATCGGCCAGGTCAAAAAATCTTTGTCGGTCCCAGTGCAATCTATCTATGTTTGCAGGGCCAGGCAGGCAGCTCCCCTTTGTTTTCCTGGCAAATTGGTCTTTTTAGTTGATGGACAATTCGTACGATCGTTCCGAGAAGATCGTGGTATTACGATCAGGACCTGATCTTTTAAAAATCTCAACATCTATGGCCAGATTTAGTTACATTGAGAACGAAAAACAGCAGCCTGCCAGAAAGCATTTCTCTCCTGAAGTGCAGGCACAAGTCACATGACCAGGGGCAGCTGGGAAATTGACAAAATGTCAAGCCCCATGTCAGATTTCAAAACTGAATATAAATATAAAATCTGTTTGCTCTTTTGAGAAATGGATTTCAGTGCAGAATTCTGCTGAATTAACTGATACGTTTTGAAAAAAACATGTTTTCCGATGACGGGATCCCTGTGTGCTGCCTCAGAGATCACCTGACCAGAAATACTGCAGCTCTAACTGTAACAGGAAGAAGTGTGGAAGCAAAAGACACAACTCTGTATGTTAATTGGCTCATGTGACCTAAGAAGAATTGTTTGGTTGGTATGTTTGTGTGCACTGTGATTCTTACAATTCTTTTTTAAAATGGCAATTTTCTATTTATGATTTCCCAATGGCACATACTACTAGAAAAGTATATTATTATGAAAATGGTTTATTTATATGAAGCAGGGTTTACATATGAGCTGTTTTATGCAATATCTTTTTATAGAGATCTACATTGTTTGAGGGGTATAGTTTTCCTTTAAGTATTCCTTTTGGGGGTATAGTTTTCCCTTAACCCTGCAATGTCAGTCTTGTAGCTTTCCAGCTGGAATGCGCTGCTAAATATC
The DNA here is from genome assembly GCA_038501925.1 of Xenopus petersii. NCBI lineage: Eukaryota > Metazoa > Chordata > Amphibia > Anura > Pipidae > Xenopus > Xenopus petersii. Next base: position 161,051,353 of record CM076680.1, read on the forward strand.
ACACTTTAGGGGGCCGATTCACGAAGGGTCGAATATCGAGGGTTAATTAACCCTCGATATTCGACTAGGAACTAAAATCGTTCGACTTCGAATATCGAAGTCGAACGATTTTGCGCAAATCCTGCGATCGATCGATCGAAGGATTTTTCATTTGATCGAACGATTAAATCCTTCGAATCGAACGATTCGAAGGATTTTAATCCAACGATCGAAGGAAAATCCTTCGATCAAAAAATCCCAGGCAAGCCTATGGGGACCTTCCCCATAGGCTAACATTGACTTTGGTAGCTTTTAGCTGCCGAAGTAGGGGGTCGAAGTTTTTCTTAAAGGGACAGTACTTCGACTATCGAATGGTCAAATAGTCGAACGATTTTTAGTTCGAATCGTTCGATTTTCGTAGTCGAAGTAGCCCATTCGATGGTCGAAGTAGGCCAAAAAAACTTCGAAATTCGAATTTTTTTTAAATTCGAACCCTTCACTTGAATTTAGTGAATCGGCCCCTTAGTATTGGAATGGGACATTCAACTCCCTAAAGTGTATTAAATGAACAATCCATTTCCATGTTTATTATATACGTATTTTCCACATTACAGGGAACCTATTTCTTTTTTTCTTGTGCACAGTAAGTCTGTATTTTTCCATTTATAGGGCTTCTATTTCTTTATTTCTAACTTTTGATCACAGGAACTGAGCCTTCTTTAGCCAAAATAACATATCTAGCCTTTTCCATGTCCATCAAGTGTCTCATTCCAGAGCACAAGAGTCCTCTTTCCACAGTCTGCTGGAAAACAAGCGGAACACTTACCAGTAACTTGGTCAGTTCTATAGTCAGTCACCCTCAGAAGACAATTCAGTTGCCCCTAACCCTCCCTAGGGTTAAAATGAAATTTCAAGATGAATGATAGAGAGTCTGAAAGAAAAGTTTGCAATGAAACACGAGAATAAGTGGAGCCACACAATCAGTCGTAGTGACCCTAACAACCGAACAGCTTGAATAGTTGAAGCATGAACAAAATGTATACCCCCTTCTGACGCTGAATTTCAGGGGCAAGTAACACTAAAAATTAGTAAGTAAAAAATCAATTCCTCTCCCCTCCATTAATACGGCTATCCTTGACAAAGTTAACTCTTTTTTTAAGTCGGCAAGCAACTTCTGGTTTTAAAAAGGAAGTTGGCTAGTAGGAGAATGAAGTGCGCACGTAAGTGCAAAGTCGCCACATCGCCTTTTTAAAACACTGTGTACCACCGGAAGAGAGATTGTATTGCAATTTTTATGTATTAAATATTAAAAAGAGTTAACTTTGTCAAGGATAGCCGTATTAATGGAGAGGAATTGATTTTTTACTTGTAAATTTTTAGTGTAACTTGCCCTTTAATTCTGAAACCACTGCCTCATTCAAAGTGACAGCCATATTTTTCCTATTTTCTTGCAGGTGAGCCATTGGATGGAATTTAGTCAGACCCGACTGATGCAGAAGCCAGAGTTTTGTGTAGGCCTCCAGGAGCTCAACCACTGTCTGTCTCTGCGCACCTACTTGGTGGGGAACACCCTGACTCTAGCCGATATCTGCGTCTTCTCTGCCTTGGAAGGTGATTACAGCCATAGCTATAGCCTCATACCTATCTATAGGTATGGGATCCATTATCTGGAAACCCATTATCCAGAAAGGTCATCTCCCATAGACTCCATGATATTCAAATAATCCAAATTTTTAAAAATGATTTCCTTTTTCTCTGTAATAATAAAACAGTAGCTTGTACTTGATCCCAACTAAGATATAATTAACCCTTATTGGAAGAAAAAACAGCCTATTGGGTTTATTAAATGTTTACATGATTTTCTAGTAGATTTAAGGTATGAAGATCCAAATTACGGAAATATCCCTTATCCAGAAAACTCCAGGTCCAGAGTATTCTGGATAACCGGTCCTTTATCTGTATTTTTTTGGGGCAGAAACTGATGTGATTGTCTGACAATCTCAGTAAAGTGCTGTGTGAATGTGTTGATATAGATATCTATATCTATCTATCTATCTATCTATCTATCTATCTATCTATCTATATAATCTATATATATATATATATATATATATATATATATATATATATATATATATATATATATATATATATATATATATATATATATATATATGTATGTATATGTATAAATGCAATGTGACAGCACTCCAAGGATTTACAGCATGGAACTTCAATCAGGCAAAAAAGGGTTTATTATATCCGAAGTTTCAGTTCCAATGTGGAACATTCAGCAAGGAAGGCTTCCCTGATGAAACTTCCACATTGGAACTGAAACGTCGGATATAATAAATCCTTTTTTGCCTGATTGAAGTTCCATGCTGTAAATCCTTGGAGTGCTGTCACATTGCATTTATATTTAATTTTCTTCGGATTAGTACCCAGGTTGTTACTCTGGCTAATGGTGTGCGCTCCTGAAGACTGTGTGTGTATGTATGTATATATAGATAGATAGATAGATAGATAATAGTTTTTATTTGTATTATAATTGTTTCCCAGCAAGCAGTGAATGGCAGACACTGGTGCAGAAGGGTCAGACCCCGGTAAATGTCAGTAGGTGGTACAGCTTTCTGGAACCCCAGCTTGGCTTTTGGAACAGAACCAACAACAAAGTGGTGAGTGAATGTTATTCTAGAGTTTAGTTGGCATCTTCAGGCTTTACTGCTCTAAGCAAACCCTGAGCCCTAGAGTGTAAGGAACAAATCAGTGCATGGTTACTAGAGTATTTAGGACTAGGGATGCACCGAATCCACTGTTTTGAATTCGGCCGAACCCCCGAATCCTTTGCGAAAGATTCAGCCGAACTGAATCAGAAACCTGATTTGCATATGCAAATTAGGGGAAGGAAGGGGAAACCATTTTTTACTTCCTTTTTATATAACAAAAAGTAGCGCGATTTTCCTCCCTGTCCCTAATTTGCATATGCAAATTAGGATTTCGGTTCGTCCAGGCAGAAGGATTCGGCCAAATCCTGCTGAAAAAGACTGAATCTTGGATTTGGTGCATCCCTATTTAAGACCCTAGTAACCATACTGCTGAAATTGCAAACTGGAGAGTTACTGAATACAGAGCTAAATAACTCAAAACACAAAAAATAAAAAAATGAAAACCAATTGCAAATTATCTCTACATCATAAAAGTGAATTTAAAGGTGAACAACTCCTTTAATGGGGGCCCTTCATTCATTATGAATGGAATGCATTTATAAAAACAGTTCGGGTGAACATATGCTGAGTTTTCAGCCATGTGATAAGAGTTATATGCCAAATGACCAGCCCAACAGCAAATGTATGGTGATTTCTTTCAATTTTCTTTAGCCCAGTGAAAAAAAGCAAGATGTTGGAAAGTTTGTAGAGCTACCAGGTGCAGAGATGGGCAAGGTAGTGGTGAGATTCCCTCCGGAGGCCAGTGGGTAAGTAGAGTAAATATGACTTACAATATGGATTTTGTGAGATTTCTGTGGACTGTGTTGGGCAGTGAAGCAATATCAGTGATGAGTGTAAAAGAAGAGTTTTTCTTTATTTCCTAGCTATTTGCACATTGGGCATGCCAAAGCCGCGCTCCTCAACCAGCACTACCAGGTCAACTTCAAAGGAAAACTTATCATGAGGTTTGATGACACAAACCCTGAAAAGGAGAAGGAAGACTTTGAGAAGGTAAATGTTTATTCTATCTATTTTACTATAAAATCTGAATTTTAATTGGGAAAAAAAAACCCAAGTAAGGAAAGATCTGAAAATCCGGCTTCTCAGACCTACCGTGGTTTTATGTCAGCGGGAGAGGTCCCTATCATATTTGGAAGTTTCTGTGCTCTCCTCTGGAATTGGCCTGAAAATCTGATTATTATGGGCTTTTCGGGAAAAAACCTGAAAAAATTGCTCAATTTCTTTGTATTTGTCCACGACCCGATTAAATCATACTTTTTAAATAATAAAGTCCAATTGTGGATTATAGTTTGGTCGGACTTATTTTATTAAAATACTCCGAAAAATGGATTTTGATAAATATGCCCCTATGTGTTCATGTTAGGGGCTGGGCATAATGTAAAGGACAAAGGATGTGACTGGGGGATGGATATTTGTTAAAAAAGACAGCCAAATATGCCATTGGGAAGCAGGTGAAGATGGTGGTGCAGCGCTGTTAGGAGTTTACCCCAGGCCAGTGCATGTTTTGAAGGAACACTGTCAGCAAAATAAATCATTTGGGGTTGGTCCAGACAAATAAAGTATGCACCCCTCCTTGTTCTTTATTATGACCCTGGATGTTCTGCATTTGTAACAGTTTAGCAGGACCAGCCATGCAGAAAGAGATAAACAAATGCTGTTTTCAATTTATTTCTAAAAATGTATACTTTGGCCGGTACTGGTAAGGGTTCCATTATCCGGAAACCTTTTCATGAGAAGGTAAGCAGGGACCTCGATTCTGGGATGGCAGTGGATGTGATTTACTTAGTTTATGTTAAAGCATTTGATACAGTGCCACACAGAAGTTTACTGGTTAAATAAAGGAATGTTGGCCTGGAACATAGTATTTGTACCTGGATAGAGAACTGGCTAAAAGATAGACTACAAAGAGTGGTGGTAAATGGAACATTTTCTAATTGGACCAGTGTTGTTAGTGGAGTACCGCAGGGCTCTGTACTAGGTCCCTTTCATTTTAACTTATTTTTGCAGATGATACTAAATTGTACAGAACTATAGGTTCCATGGAGGATGCTGTCACTTTGCAGAGTGATTTGTCTAAGTTGGGAAACTGGGCAGCAAACTGGAAAATGAGGTTCAATGTTGATAAATGCAGGTTATGCACTTTGGCAAAAATAATATAAATGCAAGTTATACACTAAATGGCAGTGTGTTGGGAGTTTCCTTAAATCAGAAGGATCTAGGGGTCTTTGTAGATAACAAGTTGTCTAATTCTGGGCAGTGTCATTCTGTGGCTACTAAAGCAAATAAAGTTCTGTCTTGTATAAAAAAGGGCATTAACTCAAGGGATGAAAACATAATTATGCCTCTTTATAGGTCCCTGGTGAGTGGAGTATGCAGTGCAGTTTTGGACTCCAGTCCTTAAAGTAGAAGGAAACCCCCTGGGCACAAAAATCCTTCCCCCTCCCTCCTCCCCCCGGCCTACCTGTCCCTCAGGACAAATGCCCCTTACATACCCCTCTGCGCATGTCCCGTCCACGGAGTTCACAGGCGCCATCTTCTCCCGAGCGGTTTTTTTTTTTTTTGCGCCCACGGGGTTTCCTTCTACTTTAAGAGGGATATAAATGAACTGGAGAGAGTGCTCAGACTAAGTGCAACTAAACTGGTTAGAGGGAGGGAAGAGTTAAATTATGAGGGGAGACTGTCAAGGTTGGGGTTATTTTCTCTGGAAAAAAGGTGCTTGCGAGGGGACATGATTACACTTTACAAGTACATTAGAGGACATTATAGACAAATAGCAGGGGACCTTTTTACCCATAAAGTGGATCACCATACCAGAGGCCTCCCCTTCAGACTAGAAGAAAAGAACTTTCATTTGAAGCAACGTAGGGGGTTCTTCACAGTCAGGACAGTGAGGTTGTGGAATGCACTGCCGGGTGATGTTGTGATGCTGATTCAGTTAATGACTATAAGAGGGACTTGGATGATTTCTTGGACAGACATAATATCAAAGGCTATTGTGATACTAAACTCTAGATATGGGTATATATAATTTGTGAAAGTAGGGAGGGGTGTGTGTGTATGGATGCTGGGTTTTCATTTGGAGGGGTTGAACTTGATGGACTTTTGTCTTTTTTCAACCTGATTTAACTATGTAACCAATAATCTAAATTTTTAAAAATGATTTCCTTTTTCTCTGTAATAATAAAACAGTAGATTGTACTTGATCCCAACTAAGATATAATTAATCCTTATTGGAAGCAAAATCAGCCTATTGGGTTTTATTAATGATTTTCTAGTAAGGATACAAATTACGGAAAGCACCATCATCCGGAAAGCCCCCGGTCCAAAGCATTCTGGATAATAGGTCTGAGAGTAGGTGAGAGCCATCCTGAAATTGTCCTTTTCCACTGGTGATGAAGAATGCCTTTGTCAGAGACAAGCAATATCGGTGACATGGCTCTGTCAAGGGTTTCTTAGAGTGTTCGTGAATGAGCCTGACTGTATATCCACTATCCTTTGGAAGTTTGTGGGGTGAAATTAAATGTGGCTTCCCTCTGTTACCCACAGGTCATACTGGAAGATGTCTCCATGCTGCAGATCAAGCCGGATCAGTTTACATACACCTCCGATCACTTTGACACCATCATGAAATATGCAGAGAAGCTGATCCAGGAAGGAAAGGCCTATGTGGATGACACCCCAGCAGAGCAGATGAAAGCAGAGCGAGAGCAGAGAACAGAGTCCAAGCACAGAAGTAACAGTAAGTGTGACGCACCGTAAAGGAACAGTAACATTAAAAATGTATTAGGGGAAAACCCACTCTACCCCACTCCAATAACACTTCTATCCTGGACAAAGTTAAAGAGGAAGTAGTTTAGTTTAAGTCTAAAATAGAATAAGGCTAGAAATGCTCTATTTTGTATACTAAACATAAACATGAACTTACTGCACCACAAGCCTAATCAAACAAATGATTTATGCTTTCAAAGTTGGCCAAAGGGGGACACCATCTTGTAACTTTGTTAAACATTTTTGCAAGACCAAGACTGTGCACATGCTCAGTGTGGTCTGGGCTGCTTAGGGATTGTCATAAATTATCAAAACAGCACAAGTCAAATAATATCTGCCAGTTTGCATAGTTTTTGTATTGTTTAATAAAAACTTTCTCCAACTCTCCAGAACCAGTGGCTGCAGCAAAATAATCCTCCAAATAGAATCCCAGTTTATCAGTTTAAATCTGGCTCCGTGATCTTTGTCCCTGCAGCTGGAGTTGGAAACATTAAAGCGGATGTAAAGGCAAAAATAAAATCCAATACAAATCTCTAACAGTCGCCGACTGCACTACAGGGAAACAAGCAAAGCTGCTTGAGTTCTGCATGGCTGGGAAGTAAGGCGGGAGCTCCCCTGCTGGTCATAAGTATGAATGTTTCCCTGCAGAGCAGTTAGGGACCGTCTGACAATTCCTATCCACAGCAGTAAATGAAGGGAGAATTGCACTGCATACAGTCAGGTTTCTTCTAAAAATGGTACACATTTTCTAATTAAAGTATATGGGAGATAGGTTTCTTTTTTTGGAGGCTTCATTTGGGCGGTTTCCATGGGATCTGCACCCCAGAAATAAATTGACATAAGGGGGCAAATTTACTTAAGGTCGAATATCGAGGGTTAATTAACCCTCGATATTCGACTGCCGAATTGAAATCCTTCAACTTCGAATATCGAAGTCGAAGGATTTACCGCAATTCGTTCGATCGAACGAAAAATCGAATCGTTCGATTCTAAGGATTTTAATCCATCGATCGAACGATTTTTCTTCGACCTTCCCCATAGGCTAACATTGACTTAGGTAGGTTTTAGATAGCGAATTAGGGGGGCGAAGTTTTTTTTAAAGAGGCAGTACTTCGACTATCGAATGGTCGAATAGTCGTACAATTTTTAGTTTGAATCGTTCGATTCGAAGCCGAAGTAGCCAAAAAAAATTCGAAATTCAATTTTTTTTTTCCTCTATTCCTTCACTCGAGCTAAGTAAATGGGCCCCCTGGTGTGCACCTTCTAAATAATAATTTCTGTATTCCTAGTGTAAACTGCCATGCCTTATTAGTTACAAATAGCAATTTTCCTAATGCAAGTAATGTTAATTACAAATGCTCAGTTATGTTAAATTTGTTAATGCAGTGTCGGACTGGCCCACTGGGATACCACGAAAACTCCTGGTGGGCCCAGGTGTCAGTGGGCCCTCTTGGTTGTAACCATTTAGCCTATTTCATGGTCATTCCCTATTTCGTTATGGGGGAAAATGCTTAATAATGGAAGAATATAGTAAGTAGATATGAGACTAGGAGAATAAAGTGGTATAGTGTGGAGAGGAGGAATAAGCGTTTGGAAAGTGGGCCCATAAGGTTTTTTGGTGGGCCCCTTGCGTTCCGTTCCCAGTTCCAGTCCTTTGCACTGGCTGCAGGTCCTGAAACTGTGAAACTGTAGCAGAGGACAAGTGTCTTTTTTACACTGTTACATTTTTGTGTAGAGCATTGGTGTCAGGCTACTGCTGCTGTAAGACAAGTTAAGCATGCTCCATTTGCTCATCTCTCCCTCTCCCCCTCCTTCCTTCCCTCCCTGCTGTAATCTGAGCCCAGAGCTATGAGGGAGCAGGAAGTGATATCACACCAAGCTAATATGGCAGCTGCTATCCTAAACAAATAGAGAGCTTCTAGAGCTGTTTACTCAAGTATGGAAAAACATTCTTCAGAATAAATAGTGTTATAGCTTGCACTATTTTGGCTAATCCATTGGTAATACATGACCTCTGTAGCTTTCCTTTTTATTTAAAAGCACCAAAATAAGTAAAATCAACTCCTTTTAGCTGTGGCAAAGAACATAGAAATGTGGGAAGACATGAAGAAAGGCACAGAATATGGCCAGACCTGCTGTCTCCGAGCAAAAATCGACATGAATTCCAACAATGGCTGCATGAGGGATCCCACACTGTTCCGCTGCAAGAATCAACCCCACCCTCGGACTGGAAGCAAATACAGGTAAATTCACAACAAGCAAGTCTTGTCACACACACCCAATCCGCCCCACGATTCCTCATTCTGTTCACATGCCCCTGCCCTGTCCAAACCCTGTCTATTTAAGATCCACACCCTTTGCAGGGTATGATTCAGGACCCCACAACAGTAGCCCCTGACTGAACTACCTCTCCATGACTGGCCATGATGAGGGTCTTGAAAGGGAGGGATTTATACTGGCAAATATATTGCTGGTAAATTTGTAATACTGCCACTAGCCCTAGTTTGTAATTTGTTGGCAAGGCCAGTCAAATACCAGCCAGGCGGCAACCGTATACAAACATATTTACTGTTTGTTATATGCCTTCCTCTGCCTTAAAGGTTTACTTCTTGACATACTTTGTGTGCTTGCAGTATCTATCCCACGTATGACTTTGCCTGCCCCATTGTGGACAGTGTAGAGGGGGTCACTCACGCGTTGCGCACAACAGAGTATCACGATCGGGACGAGCAGTTCTACTGGATTATTGATGCACTGGGCATCCGGAAGCCTTACATCTGGGAATACAGCCGTCTAAACCTCAACAATACCCTCCTTTCCAAGAGAAAACTGACCTGGTTTGTCAATGAAGGCCTTGTGGATGGCTGGTGAGTGTCGGATCTCTGCTGATTTATTATGATCTTTCCAGTTTGTTGGAAACACACACAACAATCTTTCTTGTGCTCCATCTCTCACCCAGGGATGACCCAAGGTTCCCTACTGTGCGTGGAGTTCTCCGAAGAGGAATGACAGTGGAGGGGCTGAAACAGTTCATTGCAGCTCAGGTCATTGTTAAAGCTCAATACATTCTGTTTTCATAGATGCAGTCAATTTGTTAACCTTTTTTTTTTTTTTTTAAAAAAAAAAAATTTCATTTTTTTCCCTCCCTTTTGCTTTCCCCCCAACAGGGCTCTTCGCGATCGGTGGTAAACATGGAGTGGGACAAGATCTGGGCATTTAACAAAAAGGTATGTCATCAAAGGCAGCAGCTCTTTTAAATGAATCATTGAATTTGCCCCAGTGCTGTCCCCTGTTCTGCTGTAGTAGCCTGCAGGGCATTGTAAAGACCATGTGCTTTTATACACCCCCTACCCTGGGCAGTGCAAATAGATTCTCATCTCCCTCCTGAATTTAATCATAATCTCACTGACTTGCCAAAAACACAGTTTGACTTATGGGAACGGACTTTGCCGTGAATTTTGAATCTGAAAACTCTGCATTTCATTCTTCTGCTTTCAAGCTGCGAGCTATCTGTAAGAAGGTATTACTTAACGCTTTCCTTTTCCTTTTTTCCTTTAAACAAGCTTTTCTTTTCTTTGGCCTTTGGCATATAGCTTTCAGTCATGTAAGCAAGCATAGCTTACTCCATTATGTGTAGCTTCTCAACACAATCACATTGATGTAGCACCCAACACACCTCTCATCTAGGCTAATGGTCAGTAGCTAAAAAAAACACTGATAAAGGTTAATTTGGCTGTAAACTAAGGTTGGTAGCTTTATTATTTACTTCAGTATCAGTGAGCGAGCCTGAGGCAATTCTCCAGTGGTTGAAATACCCTGGCGGAGCAAATGCCTGGTGTTTTTTTAGTCCAAATTCTCTTCCCCCTCCTCCCCACTGAAATTCAGTTGTTCTTTTGGACACTTGGAACAGTCCAGAAACTTCTCTCCAAAGTCACCCTCCCATCACTTTACTCTGTAATCTCCTGAAAGATCTTCTCATGTGATTGTATCCTGAAAGCAAAGCCTGAATACACTCCATGTACCTTTAAAATCACACAGACACAATGGCGAACATGTGCACCTAGGCAGTAACATGCATGCATTGTTCTATCCGCAGCTAGATGAAAAACTGAATCACTTGTTGCAGTAACTGCCACGAGGCCATGTCCCTTATTCCTGTAAAAATTAGAACCACTAGAAGGGAATTTTTACTTTTACAGTAAAATACAATAGAAATAATCTGTGCAATCCTGCTCTAACACTTACTACTTACCTGTGTAGCCTTGGCGCTGACCCCCTTTGTAGCCTTGGCGCTGACCCCCTTTGTAGCCTTGGCGCTGACCCCCTTTGTAGCCTTGGCGCTGACCCCCTTTGTAGCCTTGGCCCTGACCCCTTTGTAGCCTTGGACCCCCCCGCTCCTTTGTAGCCTTGGACCCCCCCGCTTCTTTATAGCCTTGAACCCCCCCCGCTCCTTTGTAGCCTTGGACCCCCCCCGCTCCTTTGTAGCCTTGGACCCCCGCTCCTTTGTAGCCTTGGCCCTGACCCCCTTTGTAGCCTTGGCCCTGACCTTTTTATGACACATTTGTAAAATATCAATGTATTGTATACAGACTACACAGACCATACCATGTTTTTCCCGTCATGTAACAAATGAGTTGGCCATGTACCATATACCAATTCTTATACCCACGCAAACCCAGCCCAGGCGGAGGGGTGGCAAAAAAATGCCTAATTTGTTCTACTGAGACCTGTGATTGTGTTATGGCAAGGGGCTAGCTGGCAGATTAAGGGCAAGCATCTGAATTTTACTAGTCCAAAGGCTCATGTGTTTGTCAGATGTTTAAGATTCCATACAAATAATGCATTTGCTGCTTTGGAACCTTTTGATTAAATGTAGCCGTCACTCCATCACTTATCCTGTGTAGCTTCTGTACGAGCCATCATACTTCATGTGCCTTATAATAACGATCCCATGTTGATACCCCATTTGTCCCATATCCAGGCCAGCTAGCCCCTCGTTCTGCCATTCTTGCACTCAAATCTCTGCTTATTTTGCTCTCATATTCAGATACTGGTTTATTTTCTGTAGTAGTTATTTTCTGCTTTTTTTGGCATGTATCCCCTTTATGTTCTGCCTTTCTCCATGTGATTAACATTAACTGGCCCTGTATGTTGCTGCATTCTCTAACTAGGAAATGATAATGGGTTAGGTAGGGAAGATGACTGATACCAGGTCATGGCAAAAGAGCACTGGTTCAGGGTTTACAGAAGTTCCCACTTACTGGTATTGAGCTGCTCTCCAGTTTTCAAATTCAGCAGTCTTGCTGCTATTGGGGATTCACCGCAATCCACTATTTAAGGATTCGACTGAATACCTAATCTTTGGTAAAAGATCCGGCCAAATACGCAATCCGAACCCTAATTTGCATATGCAAGTTAGTCAACCAAGTGGTTTGTGTGATGAAATGTCACATGATTTTTTTTTCTAATTTGAATTTGGTTTGGCCAAGCACTTAGATGCCTGATAAAAAAGGCAGAGTCCTGGATTCAGTACATCCCTAGTTGCTGCAGTTCAAATTCCCCTAGCAACCGTGCACTGATTTGAATGAGAGTGGAATATGAATAGGAGAGGCCTGATTAGAAAGATGAATAATAAAAAGTAGCAATAACAATACGTTTGTAGCTTTACATAGCATTTGTTTTTTTAGATGGGGTCAGTTAACCTCATTTGAAAGCTGGAAAGAGTTAAAAGAAAAAGGCAATTACAAAAAACCCCATAAACAATAGATAGTGAAGACCAACTGAAAAGTTGCCTAGAATTGCCCACTCTATAACATACTAAAAGTTAACTTAAAGTTGAACCACCCTTTTAAACTACATTGTGAAATAACCCAGCATCCAACAGCAGTGCTGCGTTTAGGGGCTGTTGGAAGTTGTAGTTCAGCAGTAGCTGATGGGCTGCAACCTGGACATCTTGATCAGAATTTTCACTTGACTCTCTAGATGTTGCTGAACGAAATGTCCAATAATTTATAGAAGGATGTGGGATCTCTGCTAGAGAAATAGTTCAGTTTCTCATTTCTTAGAATTATGAATATTTCACAACAATGCTTACAAATATAAGCCATTATATTCAATCCTTTACTTGGTTCTCACTAGGTACTACGTAGGAAATGCTGAAAGTTTTGTGGACCAACACTTCACTGTATAAAGGAACCTTTAAGGTTTTCACCTGCAAAAAAAAAAAAGCCACCCTTCATTAATAGTAGCCACTGAATCTGCCAGTATGAACCCTTCAGCACAACAGAGAAACAGTCATTTCGAGACTTGAAGTTCATGGAGCAATATACAGAAGCCCAGTTACTGTTAATTTTCTCCATTTCATGGGGAGGGTTTTCTTTTCATCTGCCGAGTGTAACCGATTCAGTTGGTCCTGTTTTTGCTTCTATCAGGTGATCGATCCTGTAGCCGCCCGTTACACCGCCTTACTGAAGAGCCAGGCCGTCCCTGTGAATATTCCTGACGCACAAGAAGGCATGCTGGAAGTGGCCAAGCACCCAAAGGTTTAACATTTCCCATCTTGATTTTGCTTGCTATAGACAACTTGCATTAAACTGGAACTATCGCAAAAAAATTAAATTGAATACATGTATGGGACCTGTTATCCAGAATGCTCGGGAACTGGGGCTTGCCTGATAATGGATCTTTCCGCAATTTGAATATTCAAACCTTAAGTTTACTAGAAAATCATGTAAACATTGAATAAAGGCAATGAGCTGGTGCTGCTTACAATAAATACTTATTATATCTTGGTTTGGATCATGTACAAGCTACTGTTTTGTTATTATAGAGCAAAAGGAAATCATTTTTTAAAATTTGAATTATTTGGATAAAATGGAGTTAATGGGAGACAGCCATTCCATAATCTGGAGCTTTCTGGATAATGGGTTTCCGGGTAACAGATTCCATATCTGTATAAGCTTCATCTTGCTAAAATAAGAAACGTTCTCAATATACCGTATAGACTCGAGTATAAGCCAAGTTTTTAGCCCCCAAAATATGTTGAAAAACTCTACCTCGGGTTATACTTGGGTCAATCGCAAAAACGGTCGTCAGTGCCTAAGAATAATCTCCAAGAATGGTCGCCTGCATCCAAAAACGAGATGCCGGCACCTCCAATGGGAGCAGAAACCCTCAATTTTTTGATTGAAACTTACCAGAAGCTGCTGCATTTCTCACCCTAGGCTTATACTCGAGTCAATAAGCTTTCCCAGTTTTTGGAGGTAAAATTAGGTACCTCGGCTTATACTCGGGATGGCTTATACTCGAGTATATACGGTAATCAATTAAATATTCTGTACCATTTATGAAATAGAGAGATTTTTGTACTTACCGTTAAATCTTTTTCTCTTGTCCTATATTGGGGGACACAGGCACCATGGGGATGAAGATCCTGCAGCTGGAGATGGACACTATGTTGCAAAAATTGACTCCTCCTCCTGCTCTGGGCTTCATCCCCTGCCTCCTCCTATTACTCTCAGTTTCAACCAAAGAAGGAGCAGAATAGCCCAAAAAGACAGAAGCAAAAAACAGCAACAACACCCGAGTACAACCGGAAAAAACACAGTTCAAAAGGAACTAATAACTATTTATAAATCAATCACATAAACATAATGTGAAAACAGTGTCAGAATCGGGAGGGAAGGCCTGTGTCCCCCAATATAGGACAAGAGAAAAAGATTTAACGGTAAGTACAAAAATCTCTCTTTCTCTTGCCTAAATTGGGGGACACAGGCACCATGGGGACGTCCCAAAGCACCCCACAAGGGCGGGACACTGAAAAGAGGTGGCTAGCTAACAACGGCGCTTAGCACCTTCCTCCCAAATGCAGCGTCACCCGAAGCGTGTGTGTGGAGCCTGTAGAAGCGAGTGAAGGTATGAAGAGATGCCCATGTGGCCGCTTTACAGATTTGATCCGCAGAAGCATGGTGTCGGAAAGCCCAAGAAGTGCTGACAGAACGTGTAGAGTGCGCTTTCACCCGAATCGGAGGATCTTTCCCCTTGACAGTGTAAGCTCTGGAAATGATGGCCCGAATCCATTTTGACAACGTAGACTTGGCGGCCTTGGTACCGCGTCTGGGGCCGGTAGGTATAATGAAAAGGGCCTCCGACCTTCTGATGCCCTCCGTGGCTTTGAGATAACAGGAAATAGCCCTGACGACATCCAGCGTGTGGAGTTTGTTTTCAATGGGACCCTTGGGGTTCGGACATAAGGAGGGAACAACAATGTCCTGGTTTAGGTGGAATTCTGAGACGACCTTGGGCAGAAATTCAGGAGTGGGCCGGAGAACAACTTTGTCCATGTGTAGTATCGTGTAGGGTGATCTGCATGACAGTGCCGCAAGGTCGGAAACCCTCCTAGCCGAGGTGATGGCCAAAAGGAAAACGACCTTCTCAGTGAGAGTGGATAGAGGTAGCTGGTCCAGCGGTTCGAATGGATCCTCCTGTAGTGCGGAAAGAACCAGATTGAGGTCCCAAGGTGGAATTGGGCAACGATATGGTGGTATGATACGGGTTGCTCCCTGCAGGAAGGTTTGAATGTCGGATGCAGGGCCAGTTTCTTCCGAAGGAGAATAGACAGTGCCGACACCTGTACCTTCAGAGAACTCAGCGCTAAACCCTTTGCCAGTCCGTCTTGTAGAAAGGAGAGAGTTTCCCGGTCCCCCGCTGTCTGGGGGTTAAGGTCTCTATGTTCGCACCACGAAATGAAGATCTTCCATACCCTATGGTATATTTTAGCCGAGACAGGCTTCCGGGCGCGAAGCATGGTGGGGATTGCCTCCATGGGAGCTCCAGAGTTCCGTAGAATCAAGGCTTCAAGAGCCACGCCGTTAAAGCCCATAGATGAGAATTCGGGTGGGCAAGAGGACCCTGGGTGAGTAGATCTATCCGATGCGGAAGATGGAAGGGGTCGTCTGCTGCCATGTTCACGATGTCCGCGAACCACGCCCTTCTTGGCCAGAACGGGGCCACCAGAATGGTTGGAGTTCCTTCCCTCTTTATTTTCTTGACGACTTTTGGCAGGAGAGCGAGAGGAGGAAAGACATACACCCTGGAGAAGCGCCAGGGAATCACGAGGGCATCCACTGCGTGGGCCAGGGGATCCAGGCTTCTCGAGACGAACCACTGGACTTGTCTGTTGGTCCTGGACGCCATGAGGTCGATCTCGGGCAGCCCCCACTTTTCCACTATGAGGCGGAACACGTCGTGGTGGAGGGCCCATTCCCCGTGATCGATGGTTTCCCTGCTCAGATAGTCGGCTATCCAATTGTCCACTCCGGGAATGTGGACCGCGGATAACGCTGGAACGTTGGTCTCCGCCCACCGAAGGATCACCTGAGCTTCTCTGAGAGCTTTGAGACTTCTGGTGCCGCCCTGATGATTTATGTAGGCCACCGCCGTCACGTTGTCGGACTGAATCCGCACCGGCAGGCCCCGTAGCAATGGTTCTGTGCGTTCGAGGGAGTAGCGTATCGCTCTGAGCTCCAGAAGGTTGATGGGTAGTTTCGTTTCTTCCTGAGTCCAAAGGCCCTGGACAGTGGTTTGGCCTATGACTCCGCCCCACCCGCGTAGACTGGCATCCGTGGTGAGGACCGTCCAGTGATGGGGTGGGAATAGCTTTCCCTGAGAGGTCCGAAGCGGGTGGAGCCACCAGTGAAGAGAGAGCTGTACATGGCTCGGAATGGGAATCCGGCGATCGAGGTTGGTTCGATCTCTGCGTTGGTGGAGAAGGATGGTGTGTTGAAGGGGTCTGGTGTGGGCTTGCGCATATGGAATGGCCGGGAATGAGGCAACCATCGTGCCTAGAGTCTGCATGGCTGTTCGAAGTGGAATGCGGTTGGGCCCCAGGAGAGACCGAATACGTTTCTGAAGGAGGTCGGCCTTGGCTCGTGGTAGGAAGGCCTTTCCTTGTCTGGAGTCCAAGATGAGACCCAGGTACTCTATGGATTGAGTTGGGTGAAGTTTCGACTTGTTGAAGTTTATCGTCCAGCCCAGGGAGGTCAGGCTCTGTAGGACGTGTGAAGGAGGGTTACGGGTGCGGATGGACCCTTGACCAAGAGATCGTCCAAATAGGGGATGACAGAGATTCCCGAGAGTCTGAGGTCCTCCAACGCCGCCGCCATTACCTTCGTAAACGTGCGTGGGGCTGAGGACAGACCGAATGGAAGAGCCACAAACTGCCAGTGCTGTCCATTCACGTAGAACCTGAGGAAGCCGTGATGAGATGGGTGAATCGGTACATGAAGATAGGCGTCCTTGATGTCGATGACTGTCATGAACTCGTTTTCTTCCATGGACGAAAGTACCGATTGGATCGATTCCATTTTGAAATGGCATTTCTTGACGAAGGGATTGAGATCCTTGAGGTCTAAGACGGGTCTGAGGGAACCGTCTTTTTTGGGAACCATGAAGAGGTTGGAATAGTATCCTCTCCTTCTGGCCTTTGGAGGAACGGGTTGAATGGTTCCCGCTAAGGCGAGGTCTTGTATGACTGAGAGGAAGTTGTTTCTGTCGGGGTCTTTGGCCGGCAGTCTGGAGACAAAAAATCGGTGGGGTGGTGTCTGAGTGAAGTCTATGAGGAGTCCCTGTGACACCACCCTGAGGACCCACTGGTCCTGAATCTTGTTGTGCCACACCTCTCGAAAGGATTTGAGTCGGCCTCCTAAGGGGATCCCTTCGGGAGGGGGCGCACCTTCATGCAGCGTGAGATTTGTCTTGAGAGGATTTGGAGGTAGACTTGGATGTAGACCAAGGCTGTCGTTGCTTGTTCTGGAAGCGAGAGCGAAAGTTAGAAGTGGATTTGTCAGGTTGCGTCTTGGACCTTTGTCCTTGTCGGAAGGGACGAAAAAATGGTCTCCTTCTGAATGGTGGCCTCTTGGGTCGAGTTTGAGGGAGAAGAGTGCTTTTACCCCCGGTCGCTTGAGAAATTATCTTGTCAAGTTCGGCCCCGAAAAGCAGTTTTCCTTGGAAGGGTATGCTGACTAGGGAACGTTTGGATGTTAGGTCAGCGGACCAAGTCTTTAACCAGAGAAACCTGCGAGCGGCTACAGACTGGGCTGAAGCTTGAGCAACCATCCGCGCTGCGTCAAGAGCTGCGTCTCCAATGTATGTAGTGGCGTCTGCAATTTGGGAAAGCATATTGTCTGCAGTAGGTTCCTCAGAACCAATTAGCTGTGCCACCTGTTCCACCCAGACTTCCATGGCCTTCGCCACCCAGGCTATAGCGAAAATGGGACGAAAGGCAGAACCTGAAGCTGTGAAGGTGGATTTGCAGAAACCTTCGAGACGCTTGTCGATGGGGTCTTTAAATGCGGCCGCATCCGCAACCGGAATGGTAGTATTTCTGGATAGTCTGGAAACAGGAGGGTCCACTGCGGGAGGCGAGGACCAGAGGTCGACACATTCCCGTGGAAATGGATAAGTTTGTGTGAAGCGTTTGGAAAGTTGCACCCTGTGATCAGGAGTTTTCCATTGGGACTTGATAATTTCATCAAGCTGTTCGTATGCTGGGAACACACATGCGCTCTTCTTGTGTCTTTTAAAAATATTTTTCGCTGGTTCGACTGTGGCAGCCGAATCGTCAATGTTAAGTGTGTTTAGTACGGCTTGAATAAGGCCCTCAACCTCCCCTTGGGTTCTGGGAGTGTCGACATCCAGATCAGGGTGGTCCTGATCAGAGTCCTCTGCGGACAAGGCCAGACCTTCCTCATCGGATGGGCTGAGGAGTTCCCCCGGAGAGTCTGGAGGGGAAAGAGCGTGGCGCTTTGAGGTCCCTGGACGGGAATCAGAATGAGAGGGTTGAGATAAACGATCAAGAACTTTATCTAAGGTCTCGGGTATGCGGGCCAGGTGTTGGATGCCTGCAAGTGAGAGGGATAAGGCCCTAAGGATATCAGAGTCTGAATTCGTTGCCTGTGTAAGAGGCAGTGGTTCAGGGTTTCTGCAGGCCCCACACAAAGAATCAGCCGAGGCTGAATTAAATTTTGTTTTACAATTGGAACAGGCTAAAAAGTTGACCTGTGGGTGTGTTTGAGCTGAGGACTTGTTGGTCCTGGGCTCTTCTGCTTTATTAGCCATTACACTCCTTCTCGGTGAGAGAATGGGAGGGGTAGCTATAATCCCAATGGGATCCCTCAGAATAAAAATTGAATATTTAATAATTATTTTTTTTTTTTTTTTTTTTTTATAGGCAGGGGAGTGTAGACAGGAACAAAAATGTAGAGGTGCTGTAGAAATGGCCTGCAGAGAGAGGAGAGAAAACAAGGGGTGATCCCTCAGTCCCAAACTCCCTAGGTATCAGATTGACATACAGCTCTTGGATGCATAATACAAAACAACTGCTACAGGGAAGCCGTGGGGAGAGACTTGCCTGAAAGAGGGTTGAACAGGAGCTGAAGGAAACCAGGGGAAGGTGTAGAAGAAGGCAGGCACAAGGGAGCTATAGGTAGGCGTGCTCCAGGGACTCAGCCTAGAAGATATGGAAGGGTAAAGTAGAGGGCATATTTATGCTGCTTCCCCTTTCCGCCCCCTGAGGTAAAGTCAGTGCCATCTGAGCAACGTTCCTGTAAGACTGACCTGCTCCGCAGTTGTAAAAGACAGTATCCGCCGTGCTGAGGGCGACGGGCGGGAAGAGAAGAGAGGCGCCGGATGCGAAGGGGCGTGTGCGCTGTGGTGGAACGCATATGCGTGTCACAGGAGGAAAGGGCGCGAACAGAGGCGTCGCGCGCCAGAAGTCAGGAGGGGGGCGGGAGATGGGAGTGGAACGCAGGAGTGCGTGTCACAGAGTAGTAGAGCGCAGAATGGCGCCAGGGGAACGGAGCGCTAAGAAGGGTGGCAGGAGGGGGAGTAAACTAAAAACACAAAATAAAACGAAATAAAACAAAAAATAAATATATAATAGAAAAAATACTCACCTGATAAAAATGCCAGCTGAAGAGTGCCCTGAGAAGAATGGCCCCTGGGAAGAAAGGACACACAGATAAATATATAAATACACAGCTGTGAATTATATATGTATATGTATGTCATTATACACTCAGGAGAGTGTATATCACTGCTGCAGACCTCCGTAGAGCGGGAAGACAGTGCAGGGGTGAGGAGCAAGCCTGCAGACCTCCGTAGAGCGGGAAGGCTGAAGGGCAGATATGAGTAAGCTGGAGAGGCTCTTGAATAAGTTCAGTGGCCCCTAATCGTGGCGAGATCTTAGACCTGGGGCCTTGATCCGTGCTCCAGCCACAAAGAAATTCGTGTCTTCTCCTTCTGAGGACACTAAAAGAAACTGAGAGTAATAGGAGGAGGCAGGGGATGAAGCCCAGAGCAGGAGGAGGAGTCAATATTTGCAACATAGTGTCCATCTCCAGCTGCAGGATCTTCATCCCCATGGTGCCTGTGTCCCCCAATTTAGGCAAGAGAAAATCAAGTTACTTTTCACTTTCCCTCTGAGCAACCTGTCTCTCTTCATTCTGTCTTCATGCCAGTTTTTGTTTGACAGTTAGGTCTAATACATCCTTTGGGGGAGTTGCACCCTTAACCCAGGTGCTCACTCTTTAAAAATAACCAACTCTGATGGAAATTCTGTTTCTCTGCGTTCAGGGTGTTTGTTTGCCAGAGTCTGTTGTTTTGTTACATTTTGTTTGTGCTGGAGTTGGCTATTTGAGTTACTCTGCTATAAGAGGGAGCCCCCTAAAATACATATTAGACAATCAAAATCTGACCCAGACCTCAGCATGAAGAGTGACAGTTTGTGAAGAGTGAGATACTGAAGACCAACTTAATTATTTCTTTAAGGGTACAGTTTTAATTGAGTGTATTTACAAGGTGTCTTATTTCAATAAGATGAAACATTATATTACATTTCCATTTTCACGATTTATCCCCTTTAAAATGAGCTTGCTGTGTAGAGTGGAATGCTATGGCAATCTGCACCTTGATTTTTCTGTTCTTTCTGGCACGTTCAGATGTTTTTCAGCTGGAAGAGGATATGCCCTTGTGGCAAAATGGAGAGTAGTGATGTCATTTGTCACATGACTCACTAAAACTTGTGTATTATAATAAATAAAGTTCCCCTTGTTGGAAAATATGAGGATATTAGAAGTCACCTCGGAGTTACATGACCTTTATAAAAACACTCGGCCTTCAGCCTCTTACTTTAAGGGTCACGGCACACGCTCAGATTCGGGTTGCCCAGGGACAAATCTCCTCTTATTCAGGGTGTCTAATCTCCCCGAACTGCCTCCCGCTGCCTAAAATGTAAATCGCCGACGGGATGGCACTCGGAGCACTTTGTTTTCCCAAGTCGCCTCACGAGTCCCCGGGCGACTAATGATCTCCCCAAATCTGAGCGTGTGCCCTGACCCTTGTATGGTCATGGATTTCCTCTGCGAATTATAATATCCTTATATTTTACAGTACCTTATTCACTATATAATACACAAAAGCCATGAATATCTTCTAAATTATATCCTTATATAGGTGAGTTCTGATGTCATCAGTTATAAACGGTGAGTTCTGATGTCGTTTCTGTCACATGACTCACTGAAACTTGTGTATTATAATAAATAAAATACCCCCAGTTGCAAAATATGAGGATATTAGAAGTTACCTCGGAGTTCCATGACCTGTATAAAAGCACTCGGCCATGTGCTTTTATATGGTCATGAAACGCCTCAGTAACTTATAATATCCTTTTATTTTACAAGAGGGGGCACTTTATTCACTATATAATCCCCCTGTGTTAATGTTCCTCCTTGTTGCTATGTTGTGTGGGAGGAACTTTTCAACAGCAGCTTTTGTTTGTTACCACAGAACACCGAGGTGGGCCTGAAGCCTGTGTGGTACGGCCCCAAGGTCCTCATAGAAGGTGCAGATGCAGAGACCTTGTCTGAGGGGGAGACAGTCACATTCATAAACTGGGGAAATCTCATCATTACAAAGATTCACCGGTAAGTGTGTGTGTATATGTTCAGGGTCGGACTGGGCCGGTGGGACTCCGGGAAAAAACCTGGTGGGCCCCAGCGGCCCAGATCCGCACCCAGATGCACAAATTCTAGGAGCTTTCCTGCTGCGGGCGCCAAGAAAACGTATTGCGCGCACAAGCACACACAGCAGCGCGGCATGGGTGGCTGGGTAGGTCTGGAGGGGGGCCCTGGACAGCAGCCCCGGTGGGCCCCGGGCCCCCCAGTCCAACCCTGTATATGTTCCATAATTACTGTTTGTCTGGTATTTCTTTATACAGAAAGCAAAGAATATGGTCAACATTAGAAAGCTTGATTTTTCTTAAAGGAGTTGTTCATCTTCCAAGCACTTTTTTGTTCAGTTGTTTTCCGATTGTTCCCCTGAAATAGACCTTTTTCAACTGCATTGCATTTTTTACCATCTTACCAAAATCTAAGTTTAAAGTTAAAGGGGACATATACCATCATTTTTAACTCTTCATTAATCCATTCCTCATACCATAAAATTGAAGGGAACACGTTTTATTATATACCTTAAGGGTCAACTTAAGGGGTTAATTGCTTGAAAACTGATGTCGCTCCTCCCTCTCTCAAGACTTCCTGTGCTGCGACCCATACAGACTGTGTGCGGCCGTCGGCCGTCTCTTGCTTTTCCCCAGCTATCCACAGCCACTGAGAAGGACAAGGCGTGCAGGCATGGGCGGGGCTATTTGATGCCTCGCCACGTTCGGGTCCTTCTCAGTGCTGCTCTTCTCCCCACCCTGCTTTACATTCACACCCCTCCCTTGGAAAAAAAAAAAAAAAATCCAAATATCCATATTCCAGACCAGCGTCTTCCCCTCTCTTACCAGCTTCCCCTCTCTCACTGGCTCTCTCACTCCCCAGGTCGCGCATTCTACGGCTCCCCCTCCTCCTTACAGCACACATAACTAGATAGCAGGAACGCTTGACAGGACTTGAGTTTTATTGCCTTTCTCCATGTGTGGGTGTGTGTGTGTGTGTGCACGCGACTTTTGAAGCAGGCAGGCAACAAGCCATAGCTGTAGAATGAGGGAGCTTGGGAGTGAGAGAGCCAGTGCGGGAGAAAGCTGCTAAGGGAGAGGAAGCAAGAGCCGGTAACAGAGAGGGGAGCGAGAGAGGTGGTAAGGGAAAAGGACTGAGAGCCAGTAAGAGAAAGGGAGGAAGGAAGATACCATTGAAGCTGCAATAAAAAAATGTATATTCGTAGTGCTGCCAGAATAATGCTCTGGACAGCATATCTAAACACCACTAATTTTTTTTTAACAACTCCCTGCAACCAATTTGTCTATCTATAATGGTACAAAGTTAGTGGAATTCCACATTTTTTCGTAACAACTTCCTGCATCCACTTATTTCAGCAGAACTGCTGAGTATTTTTTTCTGTTACAAATAGATAAGGCAGCAGCAAAGACAGCCATGTGCAGCTGGGAACAGACACAGGCAGTGGGAGGGGAGGGGTTTTCCGAGCTGAAGCAGATTTCAGCCTGTCAATCATTTCCTGTGAGAGAATGAACAGACACTCCCACACCTCATTTCAGCTTAGACTCTGAGCAGTAAGGATCTCTCTGCAGCTCTGATAAAGTGACAGTTTTAGGAGGTAAATTGCTTTCAAAACGCTTTTTTTTCTGCATCATTACACATTTGTGGGATAGGTGACTACTATATCTGAATATAAAGATTATATGAAATGTCCCCTTTAAATGTTCGTGTCTCTGCTCAGTAATTCAGGTGCAGACTCTGAACTGTTACAGTTTTGCTCCATTAGTTGATACATTTCTCAGCAGCATCTCTGGAGTATTGGTAACTATTGTATCAATTCTAACAGCTGCCTGTAATGAAACTCAGAGATTCTGCTCAGCAGGGACAAAGTTATGAAATATATCAACTAAATGTATCAATTTAGAAAAGTTTCCAGGGTCGGCGACTTCCCTTCCCAGAGCTGCTTTAGAAGGTGAGAAATGAATCTTAACACTTCAATAGTAGAAAAAGGACAACACATAGACAATGGAAAGCAACTGGAAAAAAGGTCTTTATTTCTGATAAACTATCTGAAACCAACTGAATTGAAAAAAAGTGTTAGAAGGTGAACAGCCTCTTTAAATTTTGGAGGGTGGAGGTAGCACAGCTTGCTGGGCAGTAGCCCTAAGAAACATTCTCCTGCCGTAAACTCTGTAATATAATTGTCTGGCGCGTACACTTCATTTCATGTGCCCAGGAACCAGAGTGGGAAAATCCAGTCCCTCGATGCCAAGCTGAATCTGGAAAACAAGGATTACAAGAAAACCACTAAGATCACCTGGCTCGCTGAAACTCCCAAGGCGCCTTTTATCCCAACGTCCTGTGTTAATTACGATCATCTTATCACCAAGCCAGTTTTGGGCAAAGAGGAAGACTTCAAGCAGTACATAAACAGAAGCAGCAAGGTAATGTTTGTGTGATCTTCTCTACTGTGGCTCATTTGTATGGAGGGGCGAAAAAACTTTATTGAAGTTTCTTTATGTGGAAATATTTAGGTGTGTATGATTGGAGGGGTTTTATAGCTTCTGAAGATTCTTTTCCTTCTTTCCCACTCAATACCTCCCTGTATCCTCTGCTCTCCTTTTATTGAAGTGATTGTTCAGTGTGAAAATAAAAATTTGGTAAAAAGATGAAGTGACTGGATGTGTAACATAATAGCCAGAACACTACTTCCTGCTTTTCAGCTCTTTAACTCTGAGTTAGTCAGTGACTTTAAGGGGGCCACATGGGACATAACTGTACAGTGAGTTTGCAATTGATCCTCAGCATTAAGCTCAGATTCAAAAGCAACAGTTATGAACGATGTGCCCCCCCCCTCAAGTCACTGATTGGTAACTGCCTGGTAACCAATCAGTGGAAAGCAAGAGAGTTGAAAAGCAGGAAGTAGTGTTCTGTTATGTTACACATCCAGTCACTCCAGCCTTTATACATTACATTTTTGGCGAACTAAATATATTAGAAACATTTTTATTTTGCACACCCTATTTATGTAGGTTTTTTTTACACTGAAATGTTCCTTTAACTTGTTACTGCGCATACAGTACAAACAACCAACAGGGAGTTGTGGGTCAGCAGGAAATGGTAAAGCTATGTGATATTACAGGGTGAATGGCTGGCTGAAATAAACAAATCGTGGTTAAAGGACAAGGAAAGTCTAAAATAGAATAAGGCTAGAAATGCTGTATTTTGTATACTAAACATAAGCATGAACTTACGACAAGCCTAATCAAACAAATGATTTATGCTTTCAAAGTTGGCCACAGGGGGCTGTCATCTTGTAACTTTGTTAAACATCTTTGCCTGACCCTGACCCTGCACATGCTCAGTGTGGTCTGGGCTCTCTTGGGGGTCGTCATAAACAAAGCTGATTGAATTCTGCATGGCTGGGAAGTAAGGCGGGGGCTCCCCCTGCTGTTCATAAGTATGATTGTTTCCCTGCTCAGCAGTTAGGGACCATCTGACAATTCCTATCCACAGCAGTAAATGAAGGGAGAATTTCACTGCATACAGTCAGGTTTCTTATAAAAAACGGTACACATTTTTTTAATTAAAGTATATTGGAGATAGGTTTCTTTTTCATCCAAGAAAGTAAAAATGGGATTTTATTTTTTTGCCTTTCCTTTTCCTTAAGTAAATTGGCAACCGTATGAAAGCTAAAATCTGATTGGTTGCTATGGGTTTCAGATCCTTGAGCAACTTTGTGTGTCTGTTATTACATAATCCTTGTGTCAGTTGTGTGGCTTTTATTTTATTGTAGCAAGAAGAAGTCATGTGGGGTGACCCCTGCCTGAAAGATCTGAAAAAGGGAGACATCATTCAGCTTCAGAGGAGAGGTTTCTACATCTGTGATGAGTCATATGAGCCAATCAGGTATCCACAAAGGGCTTAGCTTATATTTATCTGATACTGTATAGTAATCACTTTGTTCTATATCTCTCATGCCAATCATTGCATATATGTGTTAATCCTTGTCCAAAAAGGCACTCTGAAAAGACAGGTTAAAATTAATTATACTGGTTTCCGCACCTCTTAATAGTTTGTCTCGTCCGGAATTTAGACATGGACATACGGGCACCTCCAAAATTTATAATACCATCACCCAACCAGTGGAGACCATTGTTACTTGTAGTGGTTACCAATGTTGTTTCCCAAAAGTTTGGGAGTAGTGAGCCAGAAAGAAAGCCGAGCCCTAGCCATTAGTCATATATACTTAGAGAGGAGCCAATTGGGATTGAGTTGACACAATAAGGACTAGTACATGCCCAGCTTGAAATCAGGCAGAGCAGTTAGTATGGATATCAAGACTGCTGGTCAAATTCTTGTTTTCTGCAGCAGTAGGGTATTATGGGTATGTAGTGGCCTGTGGAATAAAAAAGGCCAGATAATTAATGTTTTTTCCTACACATGATGTTTCTAGCCCTTACAGCTGTAAGGAGGCCCCATGTGTTCTGATTTACATCCCAGATGGGCACACCAAGGAGATGC
Source organism: Xenopus petersii (assembly GCA_038501925.1). Classification (NCBI taxonomy): domain Eukaryota; kingdom Metazoa; phylum Chordata; class Amphibia; order Anura; family Pipidae; genus Xenopus; species Xenopus petersii. The sequence goes on from CM076680.1 coordinate 161,077,343, forward strand.
CAACATCAGGCTCAAAGGAGAAGTCCAAGACTGAGGCTACCAAGAAAGAGGTATTGATCTAGTCATGTCAGCATTACTGTGGGCATAACTTGTAGGGATGGGCGAATTTTTTCGCTTTGTTTCGCCGTGGAAATGACGCACATAGACTTGTATGGCAGCGTGCGGCAAAAAAAAAAAGACGCGCGTCAAAATAAATTCGCCGCGCAACAACATTTTTTTGACGCCCATAGTCTTTAATGGGCGTCAGCGACAATTCGCCGGCGACAAATTTATGGCGAAATTAAATGGCTCAAATTCACCCATCCCTGATAACGGGTATTCTTACTTAATTGAAACCTATTGATTCTTGGCAATTGTGAATTTCACTAGCTAATACAGTGCCAAGAGTTGCCGTGCTCTACTTGTGCATTAATCACCCCTTTCCAAATATATAGAAGACCAAGGGTTTTTTTATGCTATATTTATAATAAAAAAACTAAAGAAAGGTGTAGCCAGTAAGTGGGGGGGGGGGGGGTATTGCCATTTATAAAGAATTTTTCAGGTAATATGGCAGCTCTCTGAATATGGAAAATCTCAGCTTGCCCTTATACCTTGTTGTTTTTTTAATGGGAAATTAATAGTTGATAATCTGTATTGAAAGGTGTTTTTTTCTTTGCAGTTAATGTACATAATTGATCAGTCTCAAATAGTTAAGGGTCAGATTTTAAAGGGAAGCTGCCACTGTCCTACCTCCATTAAAGGGCTTGTTCACCTTTTAGTTAACTTTTAATATGAGAGTGTTATTCTGAGAGGATTTGCAATTGGTTTTCATTTTTTATTATTTATGGTTTTTGAGTTATTTAACTCAACTATTTAGCAGATGTCCATTTTCGCAATTTCAGCAATCTGGTTGTTAGGGTCCTAATTATCCTAGCAACCATGCACTGGTTTGAATGAGAGGCATGAATATGAATAGGAGAGGGACTGAATAACAGGTGGGCTAATACAAAGTAGCAGTAACAATACATGTTTAGCCTTACAGTTCATTTGTGTTTTACATAGGGACAGTGACCCCTATCTGAAATATGGAATGAGCCAGAAGAAGAAGGCAAATAATTAAGGAACTATAAAAAAGAAAAAATGAAGGCCAAATGAAAAGTTAGCTAAAATGATCCATTCTATAACATGCTAAAAGTGAACTTAAAGGTGAATCACCCCTTTAAAGAATAAGTCAACTTTAGTTAAATCTTTTGCATTAGCGCCCCCGGAACTTCCCCTAGTGAATTCAGGATTAGTGAAACCTGGTTTCACTTACCCAGAGGTGAATAGTAGATTGCTGAAGCAAATGGTGGCAATGATTTAAGCCAAGCAATTTTAAGGTGGATGCAGTATTTATCAGTGTTCAGTCAGACTGGATGACCATAAGAGAGCATTGAAAGCTATTGGTAAAATAATTGCGAGTTCTGTAAAACTTGTGTGTTTATTTCATTTGGAACTCTTGTGTATGTTATAGGCCCAACCCAAATCGAAGGGTAAAGCTGAAGTGAGTGCAGCTCCACTTGCATCTCCAGAAGAGGATCCAGTCGCTCTGTACAACAAGGTTTCTGCACAGGGAGATCTAGTAAGGGACCTGAAAGCAAAGAAAGCTGCAAAGGCGGAACTTGATACAGCTGTAAAGCTCCTCTTGTCTCTGAAAGCTCAATACAAAGAAGTTACAGGGCAGGAATATAAACCGGGCAGTGCCCCAACACAGAAACTAGTTTCCAGCCCAGAAGCCACAAGCAATAACGACGCAAAAGCCTTGTACAACAAGGTTTCTGCACAGGGAGATCTAGTAAGGGACCTGAAAGCAAAGAAAGCTGCAAAGGTGGAAGTTGATACAGCTGTAAAGCTCCTCTTGTCTCTGAAAGCTCAATACAAAGAAGTTACAGGGCAGGAATATAAACCGGGCAGTGCCCCAACACAGAAACCAGTTTCCAGCCCAGCAGCCACAAGCAATAACGATGCAAAAGCCTTGTACGATAAAGTGTCTGAACAAGGGGAGACAGTCCGAAAATTAAAGGCAGAGAAAGCGCCAAAGGTAAATATGCAAAATGAAAGTATCTAGGCATGGGGCAAGCAAAGGGTGCTTACATCTACACTACTTGCAACAGTTGTTACATTTTATGTTGCCTGCCTCTGGTATAGAACTCAAACATGTTTCTGTACTATTTGGAGTAACTGTACCACAGAAAGGATCACTGTACAGTGGCCAGACTGGATCATAATTAAATCAATTCAATTCAGGGGATCATCAGATTCTCTAGTAAACGTGTGGAACGTATATTGCCCTACAGGGTATGGGGCAAATGCCTCTTAAACTTAAAGGACCAGTAACTTAAAAAAAATTCGTAAGTATCTCCGCTCCTTTCTCACGCCACCCCCCTGAAGTGCGCACACCGTGCATGCACAATCTTACCGTTTCTCCAGCTCTGCTTCTCCAGGTGAGGCGCAGCAATGTGGCTGGGTGGCATGCCGCCCCTAAAAATGTGCCGGCCTGGGCCTTTGCCACAAATCCAAGCCTGGTTAGTATAAAACGGAAAAAAACACACTTTGAAACGTTGAAATCGGTAAGTCTTTATTGAGAAATAACTTACAGAAACTCCGCTTCCGCACCTCTTCGGAAAAGGCGATCCATCGTGCGGCACTTGATTCCTCACGATGGATCGTCTTGTCGCCTTTTTCTGAAAAGGATCGCAAGTGGAGTTTCGGTAAGTTATTTCTTAAGAAACACAGTGATTTCAAAGTTTAATTCTTTTTTTGCTTGTATACTAACGAATTTAAAAAAAAAATGATGTTACTGGTCCTTTAAGAATATCCAACTGTCAAGATGTCTAATTGCATTGTGTAGCATCTTTTACAACTTGGTGACTACCTGTGACATTTTTCATTGGTTATTATGTTTTTGTTCGTTGGGAGCAGATATGCAGTTGTATCTCTTTGTATACTATTCTTTCCTCTCTCCTAGTTTTGTCTACTGGAAGAGCAACGGCTGTTCAGCTGTTGCTTCAAAAGTACCTTCTGGTAGAGTCCTGCAGCGGGTCGGGTACCTCCCGGTACCCGCGAATTACCCGCAAAAACCTGCGGTACCCTGCGGGTTGTGGGTAGAAGTTCCGGTGCGGATAAAGACGCGGTTTTGCAGGTCAGGTCGTGGGTCTTCTCAATAGCGAGTTTTACTCCTTTTTTTCTGACCACGTCTACTTCCGATGATGTCACTTCCGGTTTACAATGACGGCACTTCTTGATTCTTGATGGTCAGCGGGTCTGGGTTATGGATAAGGTACTTGCGGGTAGGGTCGGGTAGCGGTTCCAAGCAGGTAAGAATGCGGGTCCGGGTTGCGGATTGCCGGTTGCGGGTATGAGTCCCAAAAAATGGACCCGTGCAGGACTCTACCTTCTGGCATAACCGTGTACAGTTGCTGAATGTCCTTTCAAGATCTTTTGCAGTTTAAATGAGTACCCCTGCTGTTTTTGGAGGTTTTGGGCCGGACAGAGACAAGACCAACTTTGCTAGACTGTTCAGTTGCTGACTGATTTGTGAAAAGCAATACATGCTTCATATTCTTCTACTTCATTCCAACTGTTTCTCTCTCTCTCTTTCCCCCCCCCCGGGGGTCTTTCCATGCCAAACATAAGGATCAGGTAGATGGAGCTGTGAAAACCCTTCTAGCTTTGAAATCAGAATATAAACAAGTAACAGGTCAGGAGTACAAGCCAGGGAGCCCTCCAGCAGTTCCAAACAGCTCCCCTCCACCTCCCACAAGTCAGAGCTGCTCCCACGACTCAGATCTGTTATTGTACAACAGAGTGGTCGAACAAGGAGAGTTGGTCCGACAGCTCAAAAGCAAGAAAGCCCCAAAGGTATGTTAGTGACTTTTGTTGCCCTGCACTGGTTAAACTTACGTGTCTGGTTAAACTTACGTACTCACTTACGTGAAGCTTGATAACGGGCTGGTTATGCCTGAAACGTTGCTTCATTTGCACAAATAAATTTCTTTCACTATACCGGAGTGCTGCTGGAATTTGTATCGGAATTTGCTTCAGAAACACTACTATAGTTTATATAAAAAAGCTGCTGTGTAGCCGTGGGGGCAGCCATTCAAGCACAGGATAAACAGTAGATAACAGATAAGTACTACTATAGTTTATATAAACAAGCAGCTGTGTAGCCATGGAGGAAATGAAAAAAAAAAGCTATATGGCTCAGGTTAGGTAGTGGATAACCGATAACACCATTATGTTCTACATCTGCTGTGTAACTCAAGCCTTTTCTCCTTTGAATGGCTGCCCCCATTGGAACACAGCAGCTTATTTGTATAAACAATAGTAGTGTTTCTGAAGCAAACACACCAGTTTTACCAGTGCAGGGCAACGCTGCATTATATTTTTATTACTTTAAAGCACTTTTATTTGTTGACATTACTGTTCTTTTAAATTTTGGGCTCTTCTGCCAGCCCATGGCTACCACAGCCCATTAGCAGAGAAGATATGTGCCCCTGAATATACCCCCAGTAGCCCTCCATCTTATTTTCTACTAATTCCAACCGCACCAGTTTTCATATAATACAGCTTTCTGGACATTTTCTAGTTTTAGTTCTTCTTTAAAGACCAAATTCTCTCCCTTTACTGTTTGCTTTATTTTTCATACATCCCTTTGCTCTTAGCTTTTTCTGTTTCCTACCTTGGTGTCTTTCCTTTCTCTCTCCGCTCCTTCAGGATGAGGTAGACTCCGCTGTGAAACTTCTTTTGAATCTTAAAGCGGAGTACAAGCAATTGACTGGCCAGGATTATAAGCCTCAGACCCCACCTTTATCTCAGCCGCCAAGTGAACCCTCAAACATTGTGTCTGGTCCAGCCCCAGGGGTGGTCAGTTCTACGGACTGTGCAAGTCTGTATGAGAAAGTATCTCAGCAAGGTGATCTTGTCCGCAAGCTGAAATCTGAGAAAGCTTCGAAGGTAACCCTATGGCTAGATGTTCATAGTGCATGCTCTATGCTGTACAGTTGTCCTTGGTTGTTTGTCTGGAGTCTGGCTCCACACCCCCTTCTTTCCCAAATGTAAACCGGGTTATTTGTTTAAAGGGAAAATTAAAATCTCATATAAGCTTCAGCATACTGAAATAATAAACTTTCTAAATACAATCAATTAAAAATTCTGCATTGTTTCTAAAATAATCAAGTTTATCTTCACTATAGCTTCTGTTTCTCTTCATTCTCTCTTCATGCAGCAGTTGGGTGTCAGGTAAAGGATCCAATATATCTTATAGAGGGGCTCATATTACCTAGAAGATGTATTAGAGCTCACTCTATTAAAATCACCAGACATTGTGTCTCTCTACATGCAGAATTTGTGCAAAAGGCAGTTATTGTGTTAGATTTTGTATGTACTGGAATCAATTATTTGAGTGAGCTCTAATGCATCTGCTAGGAAAGGAGCCTCCCTATAAGATATATTGGATCATTCATCTGATACCCAACTGCTGCATAAAGACAGAATGAAGAGAAACATATTTTGAGAGAGGAATAGTGAATATAAACTTGATTATTTCAGAAATAATGCAGAATCTTCTAATAATTGTATTTAGAAAGGTTTTTGCTTCAGTATGAGGAAGCTTATATTAAATTTTAATTTTCGAGATAGTTCCTCTTTAAATAATGAGCTCAGTATAAACAACACCCCATAATTAAGCTGCAGCCTTTGTCAGGCAGCTTTTTATACAGAGGGCTTATCTGAGGATTGATCAAAAAATAAAGTCGGAATGCAGATCATCCCAGAATGGGCGGAATTTTGTTTTATTCAGCAAAGAATTTTTTTTTTTGCAGGATAAAGTAGATGAGGCTGTGAAAATGCTGCTGGCTCTAAAGGCTGAATATAAGGAGAAATCAGGGCAGGAATATAAACCAGGACATACCCCGGCTGCTGCTCCCTCAAAAGGGAATCTGGAAAAACCTGCAAGTACTGAAGCAAATGGCTCACACAATGCTGCGGCAGAAGAACTGTATAACAAAGTGGCCAGACAGGGAGAGGAAGTCCGCAAACTGAAGTCTGAAAAAGCTGCAAAGGTGAGACGGCAAATCCATACAGGCGTCTGGGGAGGAAGAATGGGAAGGCTTTTTATGTCTCTTATAGGGGAAGATTACCTTTAAATGACATCTAATCATGTTTAAAGGTGCTCACTTAGCATTCATTTCTACTTATACAAAATAGCTGCATTATTTCTTGCACCGAGTGGTCAACATGAAGTCTTTCTTTGTTAAACCATGGAATATTGAGTACAAATGCAAAGCATTTTCTAATTCCAGTGTAAGTACATTGAATGGGTGCAGCTTTATTACTCAGCACTGTTAGCAGAAAGTAGTATGGCAACAGCATTCTCTTTTTTTTTTTTCATTGGCCAGGATAAAGTGGATGTTGCTGTAAAGGAGCTTCTGGATTTAAAGGCCCAGTACAAAGCTTTGACGGGCACAGAGTACAAACCAGTGGCTGCCGCAAGCTCCGACGACAAGAAGCACAAGGAGAAGGAGAACAAGTCTGAGAAGCAAAGCAAACAATCAAAGGCTGGAGAAGGGCCTAAGAAGAAGGATACCCCCAAAGATCAAGGGGACAATTCTGCTGCTGGAGACAGTCAAGGGTCAAAAAAACAGACCAGGCAAGTTACACTATTTCTGGAATGTGAGGCTCAACCGCTGTTAGATCAGTACTATGGCTTTATTCCCTTGCTCTGCCCTCGTGATATTCACCCCATTATAGGGATGCACCAAAACCAGGATTCGGTTCGGGATTCGGCCTTTTTCATCAGGATTTGGATTCGGCCGAATCCCTCTGCCTGACCGAAACAAATCTAAAACCTAATTTGCATATGCGAATTAGAGGCAGGGAGGGAAATCGTGTGACTGTCACAAAACAAGGAAGTAAAAAATGTTTTCCCTTTCCAATCCCTAATTTGCATATGCAAATTTGGATTCAGGTTCGGTATTCTGCTGAATCTTTCGCAAAGGATTTTGAGGTTCGGCCGAATCCAAAATAGTAAATTCGGTTCATCCCTACCCCATTAGACCGGAATTAGGTTTGCCTGGATGTATAAAAGTACCAGGGGGACACAGATCCATTATATGTGCCTTCTTCCGCTCATTGTGCTCCTTAAATTTTTTTTTGCTCAGGTTGGGATTGGAGGCTAAAAAGGAAGATAATCTACCAGACTGGTATTCCCAGGTAAGCAGTGAGATGGCAAAAAATGAACAGGTGTCTTGTAAGGTAAAAGTTGTTGTTGGCTTTGAGGCACCCTCGTTACAGCCCTTTCCTCTCTCATCGCTATTAATCAAGTTCTAACCAGTAAGTTCCCTGTGTAGGTGATCACCAAATCAGAGATGATTGAATATTATGATGTCAGTGGCTGTTACGTGTTGCGGCCCTGGGCCTTTGCCATCTGGGAGGCCATTAAAGAGTTCTTTGACAAGGAGATAAAGAAGCTCGGTGTGGAAAACTGTTACTTCCCCATGTTCGTGTCTCAGGCTGCGCTGGAGAAGGAAAAGACCCACATTGCAGATTTCGCTCCAGAGGTAAAAACCGATTTCTTCAACCCTTGGTCTTATCATTTGAAGTGCCCTTATGGGTTCCAAGTGTGTTTGGCTTTGCTTGACTGTTCATTCCTTTTTCCCTCTTAGGTTGCCTGGGTTACAAGGTCAGGAAAGACAGAGTTAGCAGAACCAATTGCTGTACGGCCCACAAGTGAAACTGGTAATTGCTTCATGTCTGGAAAAGAGAATCTATTCTATTCCCAGACTGTTTTCTCATTTGCCTCTGTAGACCTCGCCCCTTTACCTCTGTAGGCCTTGCCCCTCTTGCTGCTTTACCTCTGTAGGCCTCGCCATTTACCTCTTTAGGCCTCGCCATTTACCTCTGTAGGCCTCGCCATTTACCTCTGTAGGCCTAGCCCCTTTACCTCTGTAGGCCTCGCCCCTCTTGCCCCTTCACCTCTGTAGGCCTCGGCCACCTTCACCTCTGTAGTGGCAATGATATTTGTATGGAGCTAAATTATATTGTATGACATTATTCAGTTGTTTTCTATTCCCAGACTGTTCTCATTTGCCTCTGTAGGCCTCGTCCCTTCACCTCTCTAGGCCTCGCCCCTTTACCCCTGTAGGCCTCGGCCTCTTAACCTCTGTAGGCCTCGGCCTCTTTACCTCTGTAGGCCTCGGCCTCTTTACCTCTGTAGGCCTCGGCCTCTTTAACTCTGTAGGCCTCGGCCTCTTTACCTCTGTAGGCCTCGGCCCTTTACCTCTGTAGGCCTCGGCCCTTTACCTCTGTAGGCCTCGGCCCTTTACCTCTGTAGGCCTCGGCCCTTTACCTCTGTAGGCCTCGGCCCTTTACCTCTGTAGGCCTCGGCCCTTTACCTCTGTAGGCCTCGGCCCTTTACCTCTGTAGGCCTCGGCCCTTTACCTCTGTAGGCCTCGGCCCTTTACCTCTGTAGGCCTCGGCCCTTTACCTCTGTAGGCCTCGGCCCTTTACCTCTGTAGGCCTCGGCCCTTTACCTCTGTAGGCCTCGGCCCTTTATCTCTGTAGACCTCGGCCCTTCACCTCTGTAGTGGTGGCGGTGATATTTGAATGTAGCTAAATTTTATTGTATGACGTTATTCAGTTGTTTTCTATTCCCTGACTGTTCTCATTTTCCTCTGTAGGCCTCGCCCCTTCACCACTGTAGGCCTCGCCCCTTCACCACTGTAGGCCTCGCCCCTTCACCACTGTAGGCCTCGCCCCTTCACCACTGTAGGCCTCGCCCCTTCACCTCTGTAGGCCTCGGCCCGTCACCTCTGTAGGCCTCGGCCCGTCACCTCTGTAGGCCTCAGCCCTTCATCTCGTTAGTGGTGGCGGCTATATTTGAATGGAGCTAAATTTTATTGTATGACGTTATTCAGTTGTTTTCTATTCCCAGACCATTCTCATTTGCCTCTGTAGGCCTCGTCCCTTCACCTCTGTAGTTGTGGTGGGGATATTTGTATACAGCTTAATTATATTGTATGACGTTATTCAGTTGTCATTATGTTGCGTTTCTCTCCTTTAGTAATGTATCCCGCTTATGCCAAATGGGTGCAGTCCCACCGAGATCTCCCTATTAAGCTGAATCAGTGGTGTAACGTAGTGGTAAGTTTAACAGAGGCATTTGGCTATACATGGGTATGTATTTGTCTGGGAGCTTTGGTTGATTATTATGTTTCCTTGTTTAGAGGTGGGAGTTTAAACACCCTCAGCCTTTCCTCCGGACGCGCGAGTTCCTTTGGCAAGAAGGACATACGGCGTTCGCAACATACGAGGAAGCTGCAGAAGAGGTAAGAGACATTATATCCTCATATCTTTCCTTTGAGTTTATCTTCTTTTTCCCCCTGTCATGACAAGCTTCTGTCATCCCTCAAAATAAATAGCAATTGTTCTAATGTACAAAACTCTATATACTGGTTTCCTTAAACAGTGCAGTTGAAAAAAGATTTTATTCTATCCTTTCCCTCACCTCCTTAAGTTTTCAAAATAATAGTGGGATAAGAAGATGTTTAGTCAGATTTCCCCCCCTTTATTATGAACTAATGGGTAACAATTGTTGAACTAAATATTCTGATTCCATAGTAAGTAAGCTTAAAAACAAAACTATGATCCTTGCTCACACTTCTATTTATAAGCTGTTGCTGCTGTTCGTGATAATGCAGCTACCATAAGGCTAAACAAGAATGCCTGGATAATACTTAATCTTTGCATTAAATATGGTTTTAATTAAAAAAATGCTAATCCCCAAATGCAATATAAAGCACTATTTTGCCCAGGGGCGCTAACCCATGGCAGCCAATAAGATCCTTGCATTTATACAGGTGACTAGTAAATTCTGCCTGCTGATTGGTTGCTATGGGTTACTGCCCTGGGCAAACGTAATGCCAAATATCGCATAAACCCATTAGCGTTTACTCTGTTTCCATTGTTTCTCTTCCTTAGGTCCTGCAGATACTGGATCTTTATGCCCGTGTGTATGAGGATCTCTTGGCTATTCCTGTTGTAAAAGGAAGAAAGACTGAGAAAGAAAAGTTTGCAGGTGGGGACTACACAACCACAGTGGAAGCATTTATATCAGCCAGCAGCCGTGCCATACAGGTACTTATTTTATGCATCCTGCTACTCCTTAATATTCTTAAGGGGATATATCATACAAAGATTATGAAAAATATACCAGACTGTGGGAACAGACCTAGCACTTTGTCTGGGGCTGCATTTACTACCCTGCAACGAGCCCCTAGGTGGCAGCAAACCACTTATATTGAGCACATGCTATCTCCTGCTGGTATTGCTTGTACTGCCATGTGACTGCAGAAGTGGGCTACGGATACCCGTTTATTGTTTCTGACTAGTAGACAGAGATGTGATGGAGTCAGGTCTGGACTGGGAGTCAAAATAGGCCCTGGCATTACAAGTACTCAGAGGCCCAAATAATACTCAACCAGCCCACTAATTAGTGACTGTCTATGGGACCTTAAAGCAGCCCCTCTGGCATTTGCCAGAAGCCACAGATTGCCAGTCCAGGCCCGGGTAGAGTGGAATGTGCAGGGAACAATCTCCATGACTTGTTTCATACGACGTAACAGCGTAATCCTTATGGGTATATCTCCCTTTATCAGATAAACTGTCCATACCTTATAGTAAGAAATCTGACAGTTAGTGACCTGCTAGTTTACTCAAGAGAAGACAGGTTCTTATCAGAATGAACTTGCATATGAGATAATAACCTGGATTTTGTGCTTGTCTGATTTATCTTTATGTTAGGGTGCAACATCACATCATCTTGGCCAGAACTTTTCCAAAATGTTTGAAATTGTTTTCGAAGACCCTAAAACTCCTGGATTGAAACAGTATGCATATCAGAACTCATGGGGGCTTTCAACTCGCACAATAGGAGCAATGGTCATGGTTCATGCAGACAACATCGGGATGGTGCTTCCACCCAGAGTAGCCTGTGTCCAGGTATGTGTAGCCCTCACGTTTAAGTTCTCTTGTCAGTTGATCAATGCCTGTCCTAAGGCACAACTGAGATATTTTGAATCGCTGACCCTGCCTGCTGTTTGCCTAGGAAGTACTATAGGTATAGCATCTGGTATTCGGAATGCTTGGGGTCTGGGGGTTTTCCTTATACAAGATCTTTTTGTTCTAAAGTCTGTTAAAAGTCACGTAAAAAAAAACCAATAGGATTGATTCATCCAGTTTGGTTAGGAGCTTTGTGGATAACTGGTTGCCATATAAGGGATCCCATATCTGTATATGAGCAACCACTGAGCAATTGTACACTTGATCATGATTAGGGATGCCTAACCCCCGAAACCTTTGCGAAAGGGGTGGGAAGGGGATACAATTTTTTTACTTCCTAGTTTTGTGACAGAGTCACACGATTTCCCTCCCCACCCCTAATGTGCATATGCAAATTCAGTTCGGCTGGGCAGAAGGATACGCCCGAATCCTGCTGAAAAAGGCTGATTCCCGAACTGAATCCTGGATTCGGTGCATCCCTAATGATACAACTTTCCATTGAAGGCATATATTGGAAAATGTTGTACAAGATAATACCGGATGGCACTTTCAGAAAATGTAAAATCACCTTTAGTAACTCAATTATTAAATAGGCAAAATATTCTGGTTTCTAAGCACTTATGTTAATGGTTCCTTGCAAAGCAACTGATCAGTATTGTCCTCTGCTCATCTCCTGCAGGTAGTAATAATTCCTTGTGGCATCACAAACACCCTTTCTGAGGAAGACAAAGATGCCCTCCTAAAAAAATGTGACCAGTATCTGAAGCGCCTTCTAAACGCCGACGTACGGGCACGCGCAGATCTGAGGGACAACTACTCCCCGGGATGGAAATTCAATCACTGGGAGCTCAAGGTTTGAATAACTAGTTGTTTCTCTGGATATTCACCCTCTGGAGTTATAGACAAAGTAACTGACACTATTCTTGCAGCATGAGGGGGTAGTAAGACTGAAAAGACACATTTTATATAAATTGCTTGATGTTTAGATTTTCCCAAGTAAATCAGCCATGTCTTTTTTTTCACTTGTGCCATTCTCTATGCCCTGTGTAATTCAGTTTTTCTGTCTCTCATTCAGTCGTTAAGTACAGTCGTACATATGCTTCATCTGTTCTTCATCTGTGTAGGGTGTTCCTATCAGGCTTGAGGTCGGGCCACGAGACATGAAAAATAAGCAGTTTGTAGCAGTCAGACGAGACAATGGGGAGAAACAAACCATCCCAGAGGGTCAGGCCGAGACACGGTTGAAGGAAATATTGGAGGAAATTCACACAAATCTATATAACCGGTAACATCCTCCATTTCTGCAGTTTTCTTACAGATTAGGCTATTTCTACTTAGTGATACTAATGCGCCATTAATTTGTTCTTCACATTGCGGATTTGGTATTCATAGTACATGATGTAATGGAAGCTGAATTTTCCCACAGCAGTAAATACTTTCTGCATCTCTCATAGGGCACACAGCGATCTGACAAGCCACATGGTGGTAGCCAACAACATGGAAGACTTCCAGAAGCATTTGGAGAAGGGAAGGGTAAGTTCTGATAATTGGATAATCTAAAGGCTAATTGCCAATTGGGTACTAGACTCTGTGCTGCTGTTTGTCTCATCCTAGAGTCACTGGTTACATTGCAAGGTTATTAAACTATTACTCTCGCCATACAGTGTAAACTATTACTACTACAAGTATGGGATCAGTTATCCAGAAACCTTTTATCCAGAAAGTTTTGTATTACAGAAAGGCCGTTTCCCATAGACTCTTTTATCCAAATAATCCACATTTTTAAAAATGATTTCCTTTTTCTCTCTAATAAGAAAGCAGTACCTTGTACTTGATCCCAACTAAGAAATAAATAATCCTTAATGGAAGCAAAACCAGCCTATTGGGTTTATTTAATGCTTACATGATTTTTTAGTTCTTACGGAAAGATCCAATATCTGGAAAATCCCCCAGGTCCCAAGCATTCTGGATAATAGGTCCCATACCTGTACTATTATTTCCAACTTGCTGGGTGTTGTAATTTAAAATGCAAAAAAGGGGGTTGTGGGAGCACTCCAGGGCTAAGTAAAAATATATTTAAATTCAATGGACGTGCTACTACAATTAACTACAAACCTGGAGAAAAAGAGAGGGGATTGATCAATGCACATTCCCTGGTCCCCTGTCATAACTAAACCATACAGGAACCAGGGAATGTGCATTGATCAATCGCCCTTCTTTTTCTCTGTGTTGTCATTTAAAACCGTTAAGATCCATGTGAAGTTGAACTAATGATTTTATCTTACTGCTCTTAACATTAGATGATATGCTTCTTGGTATACCACACACTTAATATAGCAGTCTGTGTAGACAGCAGCACCAAACAAACAGGGTTAGTAAGGATTCTCTTGGAGAATATAGGAACAAGGGGGTATAACTTGTTCCTATACAGAACAGAAAAAAAATCAAGGACCCCCTCCTTTCCTTAATCCCTACCCACTATTCAATCTCAGCCCATAATAATAGAAATCTTAAAGGGGAAGGAAACCTAGTCGGCGCAAACCACCCACCCCCCCTCCCTCCTCCCCCCTGGCCTACCCGTCCCGCTGGGCAAATGCCCCTAACTTGTTACTTACCCTTCTGCGCAGGTCCAGTCCAGGGAGTTCACAGACGACATCTTCTTCCACGCGATCTTCTTCCTGCTTTGAACGGCGCATGCGCAGTAGGATCATTTCGCCGGTACGATCTACCGCGCATGCGCGTGACTTTTGGCGCATGCGCAGTAGATCCGTACCGGCGAAATGATCCTACTGCGCATTCGCCAAAACGCCGTTCACAGCAGGAAGAAGATCGCGTGGAAGAAGATGTTGTCTGTGAACTCCCTGGACTGGACCTGCGCAGAAGGGTAAGTAACAAGTTAGGGGCATTTGCCCAGCGGGACGGGTAGGCCAGGGGGGAGGAGGGAGGGTGGGCAACACACGGGAGAGGGGGAGGGTTTTTGCGCCAACTAGGTTTCCTTCCCCTTTAAGGAGTGTAATTAGTATCAGAAGCTTATCATTTGCCCCTTTATAAATGTTTGATCCTTTGTGCTGATCACTGTTTTTCCTGCAGATAGTACAGATCCCGTTCTGTGGGGAGATTGAATGTGAAGATTGGATAAAGAAGACAACCGCAAGGTAAGGGTATCTGCTGAGAGCTACCAAATGTATCAGGCTGGAGAAGGGCATAGGGTGGGTTATGGGATCAGGTCTGGACTGCAACTCAAAAGAGATCCTGGCATTTCAAATAAACCAGGAATCAAGCAGACCCCCACCAACCAGAAGCCCCTGTGGCTTTTGGCAAAATCCACAGATTGCCATTCTGGCCTGATGGGAATTATATTCTCTCTTATGTGATTGGGCTGACTTTTAATATTGGGTGGTACTTATTTAGAAACATCAGAGCTCAATTACCCCATTATACTTACCAATGGCAGAAACAAAATGGACAGGTTAAAGGAACTGTAAAATCAAAAAATAAGTGTTTTAAAGTAATAAGAATATAATGCAGTGTTGCCCTGCACTGGTACAACTGATGTGTTTGTTTCAGAAACACTACTATTGTTTATATAAATAATCTGCTGTGTAACAATGGGGGCAGCCATTCAAATGAGAAAAGGCTCAGGTTACACAGCAGATAAGCTCTGTAGAACATAATGTGTCATCTGTTATCCGCTATTTAACCTGTGCCATATAGACTTTTTTAAAATTTTTGCCATTGCTACACAGCAGCTTGTTTATATGAACTATAGTAGTGTTTCTGAAGCAAACACACCAGTGCAGGCCAACACTACATGATATTTTCATTACTTTAAAACACTTTTATTTTCTGTTTTTACTGTAACTTTAACCTGTACACTTTCATTTTTTGGTTACTTTAACTTGCATTCACCTACAGTCCCAGGATGCTACATGAGTGGTTGGGGTTTCCTTTTGGGATCCTGTGGGATTTCATGTCATATTATATTCTTTTGCTACAGGGATCAAGATCTGGAGCCAGGAGCACCTTCTATGGGAGCCAAAAGCCTCTGTATCCCCTTCAAACCTCTCAGCGAGCTGCAGCCTGGCGCCAAGTGCGTCTGTGAGAAGAATGCCGCCAAGTTCTACACGCTATTCGGCCGCAGTTATTAGTGAACGGGACCCTCTGACTACTTTAATAAGCTCTTTATTTTTAATAAGAAAGAAAAAGATTCTCAAAAAAAAAACAAACCGGTTATCAGGACCCGTCCGTAGTGTAGTTCTACTGTTACCATGGCTAAACGGCTTTTTTTTCTGGAAACATCCTTAATAAAGTCTACTATGAGATTATACTTGTATCTGCTCCTTTTTGTGAGGTGAAAAGCTAATGTCCATGTCAGTGTGTCAGCATAAATCTATAAGGAGAAGCAACTTGGGTGCTCAATGTTCATTATTGCCATTGCTTGGCTTCTCTCGTTCTGTCCATATGTATTCAAGGAAAAACAGATTGAAGCTCCTGTCATGAAAGCACACTAGCTCAAAAACCATTATGTTTGTGGCCTGTTCTCATTAAATACTGGTACAGCGATATTAAGCATAGTGCCTGTCCCTTTTTCATGTGCTTAATGGCCACTATTTTAGGCAGTAAGGAATGTCTGAAAGAATCAGTGCTTTGATGCTTGCTGGTGGGTAGGCATATTTATGTTTTGCTTCTGTACACCACTGCACCTCTAGATAACGACTGTAGCTTCAGTCACAGCCAATACTCTGTCTTGTACGCCTCCGCCTTCTATAGATCAGGTAGATCTAATTAAAGCAGGATGCCCAAACAATGGTGCTTTCCCCTGCTAGGGAATCCCAGAGCCTTGGCATATGGTTTGAAGTCCAGTTTGGATATGGAGATTAAAGGAATTGTTCAGTGTAAAAATAAAAACTGGGTAAATAGGTAGGCTGTTTTTAATATAGTTTGTTAGCTAAAAATGTAATGTATAAAGGCTGGAGTGACTGGATGTGTAACATAATACACTGGCTGGTTACCAGGCAGTAACCAATCAGAGACTTGAGGGGGGGCACATGGGTCATATCTGTTGCTTTTGAATCTGAGCTGAATGCTGAGGATCAATTACAAACTCACTGAACAGTTATGTCGCATGTGGCCCCCCTTCAAGTCACTGACTAACCCAGTTATAGAGCTGAAAAGCAGTAGTGTTCTGGCTATTATGTTACACATCCAGTCACTCCAGCCTTTATAAATTACATTTTTGGCTAACTTACTATATTTGAACCATTTTTTATTTGGCACAGCCTATTTATTTATACAGTTTTTATTTTCACACTGAATAATTCCTTTAAAGGCCCCCATGCATGAGCAGGTGTAAACTGCTGACAGATTAAGTCGGCATCTTATTGGGCAGTGTATGGGCCTTTAGACAGGCTTCACCTATCTATATCTGGCCAAAATTCAGCCAGATGTCGATCGAGTTTAAAAATCCCATTGGATGGAGGACTGCATGGGTTCGTTAAAGATGGCCTCGATCCGACCCCCCCCCCCGTATTCTCCTCGTTGTGATCTGATTGTTGGGCCCCAGGGCCCATGATCGGATCAACCGAATATCTCCAATCTCAAGGTGGGCATATCGGGTAGAAATCCGCTCGTTTGCTGACCTTGCATCTCCATATGTATGGCCGATTTATTTGCCTGCAATCCCAGCTCGGATATCTGTAACCTTATCAGCTGAAGGAGGCTCTGACCAAATCATTTTGGATTCTGGCTGGAGTTGCTGTGTGCTACTTTCTTGTCTCATCTGCCTGAATGTTCATGGCTGTCATAGCATCACACACAATACAATTATTGCTGCTTATCATTTTGCCCAATCCAGTTCTAAATGGCTATAAGTAAGTGGTAACTACAGGTATGGGGCCTGGGATTCTCCAAATAATGGATCTTTCCATAATTTGGATCTTCATACCTTAAGTCTACTATAAAATCATGTAAACATTAAATAAACCCAATAGGCTGGTTTTGCCTCCAATAAGGATCAATTATATCTTAGTTTGGATGAAGTACAAGCGTTTTTTTTATTACAGAACCCTGGTTCTCTCTCTCTCAGGCTGCACCTTTCTCACACTTGGTACTTTGTTTCTTTTTTGAGGCCCAGCCTGGTCACATGATGAGGTGTGTGTGAGAGAGAGATTCAGGCTGTGTCAGAAAATGGCTTCTTTAGTTTGGGAGGGAAAG
Organism: Xenopus petersii; assembly: GCA_038501925.1. Classification (NCBI taxonomy): domain Eukaryota; kingdom Metazoa; phylum Chordata; class Amphibia; order Anura; family Pipidae; genus Xenopus; species Xenopus petersii. The sequence continues at coordinate 161,094,632 of CM076680.1, forward strand.
GCTAAAAGTCTGTCTCTCTGTGCATTATTGTACAGTAAGTGGGAGGACATGGCTTCCTGTTGCTGCTGCACTGAGGGAACCCACCAAATCCGAGTCCATGTCCCTCTGTATTTATTCTGTGAGGAAATTAAGGTGAGTGTTATTTTGTGTATATGACTCTGTCTCATGTCCTTACTCCATTTGTTTGCCAGTTCTGCTTCTAAACTATCCTACTAAGTCATTCTATATGAATCATTTACTCATAGATCAAATATGTTTGTGTGTAAAATAGCTGCTGACTGTAATGTTGCCACCTTTTGGCCAGTTGAATCTGAGTGGGGCTATCATGTGGTGATCAGCTGATCGCCGCACCAATCATAGGGAATCCTGCCCAGTTTTCCTAATTTGGAAAAACGGGCAGCCAGTTTTGACCCGGGCAGCCCTTCAAAAAACTGGTCTGTGTGGCAACTGTAGCTGACTGGCCGGCCCTCTGTGGAGACTCTCTTATATAACCCATGGATTTCCCCGACCCTAACCCGCCCTCCTATAGCCCGCATCCGCACTTCCAGGTTGCTTATATAGACCCGCGCCGCCCTATCAATGACGTCACAAAAGGGGAGGGTCGAGCAGGCGCAGCCTCTATAAAAGACTAAGTCGGGTGCTGGAATTTGACGCTACCCACGAGGAAGCGTGTGGTCGGTCTGAACTCGCTGGTCCCGCAGGTATCGGGTCGGCCAGCACATCACTACCATGGAGTGGTCTTTAAATTAGTTGAATCCTGGATTAGCCAAATAAATGACACTTTGCATCTGGTTAACTGTTTGAGAAATGAATTTATATCCGCTGCAAAAAATGTCAAGCCTCTGTGATTAGTTATTCTAGAATCCTTTACCTGCGAAGGGGAGTAGGCGAGTTGTGTAGTGAACAGTGGCCTGAGGGACGCAAGTTTTTTTTAAGACACAGTGGGGATCATTTATAACAATGGACAAATTTGCACCTGGGCAGTAACTCCTGGCAACCAATCAGTCGATTGTGCTCAACCTGCAGCTGGCTGAAAAAAGTGAATCAACGCAATAGGTTAGTGGCCAGGAGCAAATTTGCCAAGTGTTTATTAATGAGCCCCAGGGTATTTGCTGAACTGGAGCCTGCGGTCTGTAAATGACTGCAGGGCCAGATTTATTGAAAGGCCCGGGCCTTTCTATGGGATTTTAGGGATGGTATGTCACCCAGCCACCTCCGCATTGGGAGATTTCATAGTTTCTAAAATTTTCCAATCCCCAGTGCTACAGACCTGACGAAGGAAATTTGAAGGGGAGGGGCCAACGAGTGGGCCTAGGGGTGCCAGCTCTGTAAATCAGGCCCTGAATGTAATGTGATTTTTATATATATAGAAAAAAATCACATATATACAGTGTATATGTATGTATGTATGTATATATATATATATATATATATATACACACTGTATATATGTGATTTTTTATATATATATATATATATATATATATATATATATATATATATATATATATATATATATACACACACAAACAGATCCCAATAAACCACACAGCACAGGACTTATTGATGCAAAAAAAATGGTGAAAAATGTATTCAAACTTGAATATTATTGTGAATACATTTTTCACCATTTTTTTTGCATCAATAAGTCCTGTGTTGTGCGGTTTATTGGGATCTGTTTGTATGCATGTAATTTAACCAGCACCCAGGCAGCTGCTCTATATCCGCACTCAGGTCTTATAGAGAAAAAGAAATCACACACACCGCACTCTAAATACCGGATACCACTTTAGTCGTAGTTTTCTTTCAGAAGAGCTCGCACTCCAATCCTTTGTAAATTTTGCTGATTTAGGGGCCTTTGTGAATACAGATGTTTTGTTTTTTCCTGTAATTAAAGGGAATGAAACCTGTTCTATTTGTTTCCCTGCTACCTCTACCTGAAAATACCAGTGGCAAATCCTGTGGTTTTTCTCCCATCAGTACTACTATGTTTAGTCAGGGACACCGAGAATACAGGGATGGCAGCCGTTATAGGGAAACAGTCCCTGTCAGTTACATAATTAAGTTCTGTCACAAGTTCTGTTTTTGGGTTACAGAGCAAAATCCTCCAAGGACACCAGCCCCAGTGTAACTAAGTTTTGATAACGTTTGTGTTGTTTTGTTCTCATGTATTATTTTGAAATTACAAAAAGAAAGTTTTTTTGTTTTTTTTTTAAAAATCAAACACTAAGGGGGTTATTTACTAAAATCTATCTCACTTTAATAATACCAAGCTCAACCTAACTCCCATCCACAATTTTATCTTATTTATCAATAAAATAACTCAAAAAATCGGATTGGGAAAAAACTTGAATCGTACTAATGGTTCGAATTTAGGACCGTTGGGGTTATCGCCCCAAAACCCCACATTTTTCGGATTCAGCTTCGTAGTATAATAAATCTTAAAATAAACCTCAACCAGAAAAAATTGAGTGTATTAAATAACCCCCTTAGCTTTATTTCCGATATTAAAATACTTACTTGGTGTTCAAAACCTTTACTCCGTGCAGTGTGCATCTGATATTGCATAGATTGAAAAATAGTCTTTGGGGTCAATAGCAATTGATAAGTTTTATTGCCTCTATTGCTGTTTCCTCATCCGGTTATAATTGGCTGTAGATGGTAAAATATAAATCTAAATGTAATCAAATAAACCACTTTTTGCACTTTATGTGTGACTAATTAGCGAGTTACAGTCATGCTCTTAAATCATTGTCATGCTGCCATATTTTTATGGTATCTCTCTGTATAGGCTATGGGTAAACTTAGGGGACTGTTCCTGCTGAATTGTGCTTAGTACAGGGGAATACCTATGCGGCCATAGTTTTATGGGATCTCTTTCGGTACAGACTTGAGCAAACTTAGGGACTGTTCCTGCTGAATTGTAATAGCTTACATGTGCAGCAAATATTGATGCAAATGTTTCTAAATATCTGTTTTCAACTTTATTGTGTAAATGTTCAGTACCGAGTAAGTCAGCTGATTGGCGAAACGCATCAGGCAGGAAGTGTTGTCACACAGGGATCATAGGAAGAGCCACGAGGGGACTATACACGCACATATATATATATTTATATATATATATATATATATATATATATATATATATATATACAAATATAGAAGCTGCAACAACCTTTGTAATGCATATATCTATGTGTGACCAATCTTCAAACTAAATGTGAGTGTGAACTTGTTTTTATATATATATATATTTTAATAAATGGCGTTACAATATTTCGGATTTATATTTCTCTATGGGGACATGAGAAGCTGACCTATAACACTACGGGCAATATACCATACTTCCAGTTTATAAGTAGGCAATTTGGCCAAACGGTGATCGGATTGGACAAATCGTGCATGTCACTAATAGGAGTGGAAAGTTTAAAGGGGAAATACACCTCAAGAAATTAACTCGGACACTGGGGGGCAGATTTATCAAAGGTCGAGTTGAATTTTCGAATTCAAAAAATTTGAATTTCGAGCTATTTTTTGTGTACTTCGACAAGAGTACAAATTTGATTCAAATTTGAAAAAAATTAAAAATTTTATCATGTACTGTCTCTTTAAAAATTCGACTTCGACCATTTTAATTGCTATTTTAGCCTATGGGGGACCTCCTAGAACCTACTTGGAGTCAATTGGTGGACTTTCAAAAAATCTATGCTTTTTTTGGGGAAAAACTTTGATTCGAATTTGATAAATTCGCTATTACTTTGATTCGTACGATTCCAATTTGGCCGAAAACTGACCTATTTGGCCAAAAAAACACTTCATTTTGGTTGGTCTTTTTGAATTCGAATTTAGAAGTTTTTCAAATTCGACCCTTGATAAATATGCCCCTGGGTGTTGGTGTCATTTTTTGTTTCTGTTGCTAAAGGCGCTGATCTACATACAAACTTTGGAAACTGTGGAAAGATTGGCTATTTTTAAAAAAATGTTTTTCCTAAAAGTTTTAAAATTTTGTTTAGTTCTATAAACTGGTATATGGTTGTATTATGTTTTTATGATTAAAAAGCCAAATACGGGTGCTACGCTGCCATACTGATTGTACTAAGAATATATATTATGTAAGAGTGTTTCTAGGATGGGTAAACTGGGTTTAGCCAAACTGTGTTGACCAATACAAATTAAAATACTAAACAAAGTGGCATCCATAACATAATTGAATGTGTTCTTCTATTAAATTACGGCTACCAACTGCTAAAGAAAGCCGTATAGCTCTTTTCAATGACATTATGATTTTATCATCTAGTCCTTAAAGGGTTAATTCACCTTTAAGATAACTTTTAGGGGCATACTTATCAAGGGTCGAATTTCGAATTCAAAAAACTTTGAAATTTAAAAAGACTAACCGAAATGAAGTCAAAGTTTTTCTTGGTCGAATAGGTCAGTTTTCGATCGAATAGGTCCGTATTCGGCCAAATACGAATCGAAGGAATAGTGCATTCAATCCAATTAGATTCAAAGTTTTCCCCCATAAATACTTTGAGTCCAACAATTGACTACAAATAGGTCCTAGGAGGTTTTAGATGGCAAATGGTCGAAGTAGAATTTTTAAACAGACAGTAAATTTTGATTTTTGAATTTGTTTAAAATTCGAATTTGGAATATTAAGTAGTCGAAGTATACAAAAAATAGCTAGAAATTCTAATTTTTTTCATTCGAAAATTCACCTCAACCTTTGATAATTCCGCCCCTTCAGTATGTTATAGAATGACTAATTCTAAGCAACTGTTCATTTGGTCTTCATTATTTAATTATTTGCCTTCTTCTTCTGAGTTGCTAAATAAAAAACTAACTCAAAAAACATATAATAAAAAAAATGAAAACCAATTGCAAATTTTCTCAGAATATTACTCTCTACATCATACTAAAAGTTAACTCAAAGGTGAACAACCCCTTTAAGGAATAGAGATCCAAATAATAGAATTAATTATCCGGAAAACCCCAGATCCCAAGAATTCTGGGTAATAGATACTGTACCTGTAATAGCTTGGCGACCAATTATAGGATAAATGAAAAACCCCTAATTTTGTAGGCAATTATAAGTAATATATGGTGTTGCTTTTACATGGTGCTAAATATTTATATTATCTTTAATAATAGCCCCTTTATTGGAGCTCCCTATAGATGTTCTCTGGTCCCTGTCTGTGTTTCAAATGAGGGGTGGGCGTGTCCTAACGGTCCCTGCCAGAAGCACAGTAGGAGGGGACAGCCAATCACAGCCCTGCAGTCACACAAGCACAGACAGGCTTCAGTTCCCTATCAGGTCCTGCTAGCTACTGATTGGTTTCTGTCCTACAGTGCAGTGAGCTGAGAGCTTCCGGCCCCCCTGCACAGGGGAATTCAGGAAACAGGAAGTGGAAGAGAAGGGAGGGATTATCAGGGTTTTTGCAGAAATATTCTCTAAATCAGCCTAAAACACTACTTTTTTAAGCACAATTCTTCTATATCTAAATGAGTATAATGCACTGGTACAAAATGTCTCCTTTAATTTCAGCTTATGTTTTATAGCAAAGGGGGGCTGTAGATCTGTTCATGGACGAGAGCCCTCGCCAACTTAATAGCGGCATTCACCCAAAATGTACCTTTTTTAGTATATTTTAGACTGAAGAATTTCAAGCAAATTTGCAATTATAATAAATTATAAATAGTCATTATTTTTTCACGCTTTATAAAAAATGGATTCTGTTTTGCCCCAAGATTTCAAATAACATCTATTTCTACTACAGATGCACCGAATCCAGGATTCGGTTCGGGATTTGGCCAGGATTCGGCCTTTTTCAGCAGGATTCGGCTGAATCCTAATTTGCAAGTGCAAATTTGGGGCAGTGAGGGAAATCGCATGACTTTTTGTCAGAAAACAATATGCAAATTCGGTTCGGTATTCGAATAGGATTGAATTGTGTATGTATATATGTTTATGGCAAACTACTGCTATGGTTGATATAACATGTATTGCCTCTATTTAAAGAAACTTTCATTTGTGATACCACTTGGGGGCAGATTTACTAAAGGGTGTAGTGACTTAAGCTGGTGATTCGCTTTCAGGCACTTTGCCGGGCGCAGGCGTAACTTCGCTAGCGGTCATTCACACTCTATTGTGAGGCAAATTTTCTTTCTGGCGAATGGACGTTACTCAAATTCACTAAAATTGGGATTTTACGCCAGCTCAGACCAGGTGAAGTGCAATGGCGTACATAGATCTTCCTCAATCTTCTGTTACTTACATTATATTTTTAATGGAAAAAGTTACGCTGGCGTCTTTTCCTTTTTTTAGAGTGATAGCCTGCAAAAGTCCGTAAAAGTTTTTTTTTTGGGTAACCGGTTTCCCCCTATACATTTTCTAACATATGGAACATAAACTATACAGTGGGCTCACGTGTAGGGCAATATAATTACTCTATTGTCTTTATTAAGGTTCCCTTGATCGTTGTAATGTAATGTATTTGCTGCAACATATACATCCATTCAACTTTAAATAGTATGCAAATTAGCCTGACGAAGACTTCTAACATAGTTTCGCTATGCATAATTGAACGCTAGCTCATCTTTGCCTTGATTGCCGAAGTCACGCTAGTGAAAATTCGCCAGCATTCAGAGCCCTGGACGCAACTTAGCATTTTTAGTAAATTAGGGCTGTCTGAGCGAATTTTCGACCTGGCGAAGTGTTGCGATGTCTGCAAAGTAAATTTACCCCTTCGTGTTTATTTGAGTGCACAAGTCCAATTTTTTGTATGTATATATATTTTTATTTGTAAAGCGCTCCTCGAGGGCAAAGCACTGTAGAACAAAACAATAAATTAGTAGTAACAAACAAGGGGTCATTGGAATAAAAAGTAACAATAAGTGCATTATTAGAATACAATTCACATAAATATAAAAAAATATAATTACAATGCTCAGTGTCAAGGAAACAAAAGGCTAGAGGACCCTACCCCGTAGAGCTTACAGTCTAAATGGGAGGGTAACATACAGACACAATTCAGAGGGGTATTAGGGTGCTGTGGGTTACAGTTTGTTATATAAGTGCCAGTTCAGGTGTTATCCAGGTGCTCCCAGAGGGAGTCTTTGAGTTTTGTTTTAAAAACACTGAAGGAGGATTCTCTCCTGAGAGATTCAGGAATGGCATTCCAAATATAAGGAGTCGCAAGAGAGAATGGTTTGATACCCCAGTAGTAGTGAGGGGTACAACCAGGTCCGGACTGAGAATTAAAATAGGTCCTTGAATTTCCGGTACACAGAGGCCCAATCAGCCCACACAGAGGCGCAAAAAGCCCCACCAGCCCACTAAATGCTGAATTTCTATGGCACCTTATAGCAGCCCCTCTGGCATTTGCCAGAACCCACAGATTGCCAGTCCGGGCCTGGGTACAACCAAGCAGTTGCTCTGAGAGGAGCGGAGTTTTTGGGCATGAACATATAGAGAGACAAGAGATGAGATGTAGTTAGGTGCAGAGGAATGAAGGGCTTTGAAGGTTATGAGGAGGAGTTTATAAGTTATTCTTTGTTTTATAGGAAGCCATGATAAGGACTTCAGCAGCGGAGGGGCCTGTACCCTTTTGGATGAGAGGAGGATAATTCTGGCAGCAGTGTTTAATACACTGTAGAGGGGAGAGGTGGGAGTTAGGGAGGCCAGTTAGTAGACGGTTACAGTATGGAAATAGTGTTAATTTTATTACTGTGTGTAGGGGTACTTTTTGCACCTCATATATTATTTCAAATACATTAGCTTTATTGGTAGGCCCTCCATTGATCTGTCCTTTCATAAATAGATTATATTCAATTCAATATTTTGTATGTAATCTCTCCTCCTGAAATGTACTCCTCCATTCTAAACAACTCAGTTGTGCTGTTTTGCAGTTGGGCTTTCAAATCACTGGCTCATACTGGAAACTGATCCTGAGACCAGGAACATCACTAACTGACCTTGTCCAGTTTGTTATGAATAAGATAATAAGTCAAAATAAAATGAACCATGAACAATTAAAATTCACAACTGTGGGTCTAATGAAGAATATTATATTGCAAAATGCTAATTTGTGCACTTGTTTATGGAATTTTATTTCTGTTAAAAGCTTTTATACAATTTCCCTACAAAGGTGTCACATGACTGCCATAGGTTAGCTATTGCTTATTTGTCGGTTGATCGGGACCATTGTGAGATCATCACTCATAACAACAGGCTTGAAGCCTGACACAATGCTCAGATGTTGGTCGTTGTAGGAAGCGGTAGGAGTGGACCTACAGTGCTCAACATCTATTGCTTTTTTTGACTATATTTTACTATACTATGTTTAACAAAAAAAGAAAATTCAACGATTTAAGCATAAATAATGAAAGTAAAGAGGCTGAAACAGAAGAAGTCGGGACAAGCGAAGTTTTGGAGTTCAAAGATAAAGTTTTCGCTGTCCTAAAGAGCCTTCGTGCAAAGTTTGTATCTGCTTTCAAATTACCGGCTCAGAAAAAGGCTCGGAAAGTAAGTGATGGATTCAGTTTGGAACAAACGGCAGAAGAGCCAAAGAATGACCCTCATAGAAAAAGGAAGACAGAGGAATTCTGTGATGAAGAGAGTGTCTCAAATAAGAAAAGAAGGACTGAATCTGGTACTGATGACCAATATGAAGCAAAACGGTCACTCGATCCTCTCCCAAACCAGGGAAAAAAGCGCAGCAGATCAGAAGAGGATTTTGAAACTGGAAAAGTGAAAAGATTTAAGGAAGAAAAACCAGAGAATAAAGAGACACAATTCACAAATGATAGTGGATCAAGTAAGTAGCAGGACAATGGGAATGTCACAATAATATAACAAATGGGGAATATAATACATAATATTGTTCATTAGCAGGGCCAGGGCTATAGAAGAGAAGTTGGGTTGTCTACTCAAACAGCACATCGTCATTCTCACAATCGACCCACAAGTTGAACACTTTCACCCTTTATTATTTTGGTGTCTTAACTGTGGATGTTAATACAGGTCTTGTTTTCTTTCTCTAATAAGGTGGAATTGCCAGCCCTGTGTCCATCAACAGGTTCATTTTCTATGGAGAACTTGGAGCAGGCTCCTTTGGAACGGTATGTCCTGTACTTGCATATAGGCCTTTCATTTACTAACTCTAATCCACTCCTAGTCTTCATAAGCAGATGCTTATTATTATATATGATTTTTATGATTATATTTCATTCCTATTTGTCTTTAGGTTGCACTGGCACAAGACAAGGTCACAGCTGAACCAGTTGCTGTGAAAATAATAAAAAAGGACAAGGCATATCCTCACCTTGTGATGAGCGAGAGGCGAATACTAGAAGCTGCACAGGACTGCCCCTTCCTCGTGCATGCCAAAGCTGCCTTTCAGACTGAGGTATGAATATCTGTATTAATCTGTTCCCTGCCATAGTCCCCAGTAATCAGGGGTGCTTCGCCAATGAGGCGAGTTGAGGCTGCCGCCTGGTACTTTAAGATCAAATTTCCAGGGGGGGGGCAGCAGCTACTGCCGCTGCCTCAGGTGGTGGAGGGGCCACGATCGCCCCTGCCAGTAATGCATGAGAAACTTGTCCTGATCCAAAATATGTTGTGGGGACCCTGTTCTCTGTACTTTTCATTACTGTTTTGTAACTTCTGCCCACTGTTTCTGTTACAGGATGACATATTTATGGTGATGGAGTACATCCCAGGAGGAACCTTATCAGAGCTTTTGGATACTTTAGCTCCTCTTGATGTCAACAGCGCACGGTGAGTCCTGGCTTTCTATGAGCAGATGTAGCAACCAATAGTGGCTGAACTACTAGAAATCTGAACCTTTGCAGAACTGTATATTAAAGAACTCTCATTACTGAAGCTGCAGTGATAAGATTTCTTAGATACTATTTAGAATATTATATGGTTGTTGATGGCTCACAGTAGGAGATGCCATATTCTCTTCTAAGCATGGATGTTCTTCATCAATATAATGTGGCTGTACAGACTTTATTGTCGGTACTTGCCAATTTCCTGCTGTCCATTTTTCATGTGTATGTATAAATAATGAAAAGTAATAGTTTGCTACGATGGAAGAACTTTCTAGGCATTTTCATGATGTGCACTACTGTAGTCTGATCATCTTTGTTCTGCTTCATTAGGATCTTGGCTGCTGAGATAGTGTGCGGACTGAACTTCCTCCATTCCCGTGGCATTATTCACCGGTAAGTGCCGTTATTCTGTGTAGCTGGGATCCCAGACTGGTAGTGCAGAGGCCAGTTTTGGTGATTCTGTTGCCATGTTATCTAATATTCACATGTCACATTGTCTCATTACAGGGACCTGAAACCAGAAAACATTCTGATAGACAGTACAGGCCACATTAAGATTGTTGATTTTGGTCTGGCTGTAGAGAATGTGTTTGGTGACCAAACAACCACAGGCTGGGCCGGAACATATAGTTACATGGCCCCCGAGGTAAGAATAACAATTTTGTTCTGGTATTTGTGAATCTTTATTTGTGATCAGTATGTAACATAGTAAGTTAGGGTGAAAAAAGACACACATCCAACCTTTTAAAGGAAAACTATACCCCCAAACAATGTACAGTAGGTCTCTATAAAAACATAAAACAGCTCATATGTAAAACTCTGCTTCATGTAAATAAACCATTTTCATAATAATATACTTTTCTAGTAGTATGTGCCATTGGGTAATCATAAATAGAAAATTGCCATTTTAAAAAATAAAGAATATCCCTTGGTATTCTAGGATTCACGGTGCACACACATTTGCCAATGCAAATTAGGGGTGGGAAAGGAAATCACATGACTTTTTGTAACAAAACAAAGAAGTAAAAAAAAAAGTCCCCAATTATTCCTCTTACTTAGGATTTGGTAAGGTATTCTGCTGATTCTTTCACGAAGGATTCGGGGATTCAGACGAATCTCAAATAGCGCGTTCGGTGCATCCCTAGTTGAAAATAGTTGAAATGTTATTTTTGGACCTTGTTTTACACCATATGATGAACTGGTTTCTTCTACTACTTGTTTTCCAGGTACTTTGGATGGTATATGATTCCTGTGTGGACTACTGGTCACTGGGAGTAATACTACATGAGATGCTCACTGGGAGGAAACCCACCTTCTCCTGGTTGAGAAAGACTCTACAATGTCCAGAGAACCTGAACCCAGAGGCAAAGGACATTCTCATGAAGGTGAGTATAGGAAGGAAAGAGCCATATGGGAAGATTATTAAAGGGGATATAAACCCCAAAAAAGAATAGATGTTAATATACTCAGTGAGAATGTTTGCAATTTACATGAATTTTCTATTTTTAGTGGTTTCTGAGAAAATAGCGGTTTTAGTTTTAGACTGCTAATGCCAACATCTCTCTTTGAAGCCTGCGTCCAACAAACCTAAATGTCTGTGCACTTTCCCTGCTATTCCTGTGTAATATGATTTCTGACAATCTTACCTTCAAAAGGGAGCTGGGGAACCAATATCTTAGAAACCATAACAAATAGAAAATAAATGTAAATTGCAAAAGTGCTGAAAGAAGCAATCTGACTAAGCTTGCATCAGTTCATATTATTTTAGATTCCCTTTAATGTGATAAAAAAGAAACCTTTGGACTGAGAAGAGTACAGTTTCTATTCCACACGTAATCATATTGCCTTTTTTTTCCAGCTGCTGACATACTCCCCATCCGAAAGACGTAATTTTGTTTGTGACATCAAGCAGCACCCCTTCTTTGAGCCAATTGACTGGCAGGCCCTGGAAGCTGGGAAAATTAAGCCACCTTTCATACCAGTAAGTACTTGAGCCTTATTTGATTGTATTAAAGGGGTTGTTAACCTTTGCGATAACTTTTAATATGATGTAGAGAGTGATATTCTGAGACAATTTGCAATTGGTTTTCATTTTTTATTATTTAAGCTTTTTGGGTTATTTAACTTTTTATTCAGTAACTCTTCAATTTGCATTTTAAGCAATCTGGTTGCTAGGGTGCAAATTCACCTAGCAACAATGCATTGATTTGAATAAGAGACTGGAATATGAATAGGAGAAGCCTGAATAGAAAGATTAGGTATTAAAAGTAGCAATAACAATACATTTGTAGCCTTACAGAGCATTTGTTTTTTAGATGGGGTCAGTGACGCCCATATAACTATAAAGAATAAATAATGAAGACCAATTTAAAAGTTGCTTAGAATTGGCCATTCTAGAACTGATGATGATGATATAAGTGTTCACCAGAAATCAGCAGTTTATGATTTAAATGCCTTAAAAGTCAGGAAAAGAATTCAAGAACCTGAACTAGCCATGGTTCATTGGGGAGACACCTGTTTTGAGACTAGACAGTTGGCTAAATGGGGCACAAAGTTATTTAAAAGCTTTAATGAGGTGGTTCACCTTTTAGTATGTTATAGAATGGCTAATTCTAAGCAAATTTTCGACTGGTCTTCATGTTTTCATTTTTATAGTTTTTAATTATTTGCCTTCTGCTTCTGATTCTTTCCAACTTTCAAATGGGGGTCACTGACCCCATCTAAAAACAAATGCTCTGCAAAGCTACAAATGTATTGTTATTGATACTTTTTAATACTCATCTTTCCACTCCGGCCTCTCCTGTTCATATTCCAGTCTCTTGTTCAAATCAATGCATGGTTGCTAGGGTAATTTGGGCCCTAGCAACCAGTTGCAGAAATTGCAAACTGGAGAGCTGCTGAATAAAAAGCTAAATAACTCAAAAACCACAAATAATAAAAAATGAAAACATAATGCAAATTGTCTCAGAATATCACTCCCTGCATCATACTAACAGTTCATTTAACGGTGAACAACCCATTTAAGTGATGTTTTAGCTCTTCTGCAAGTGATCTGTCATGATATTAATGGAATCTTTTCTCTTTAGCCACCAGCAGATGACTTATTTGGAACTAGTTATGAAATCTTACCACCTTCTGAAGTAGAAGACGTGGGACATTTAAATCATTTGAAAGGGCTCTCGTTTGTGTGCAAGGAGTGGAGGAATATCCCACCCAATCAATAGATTTTTGGCCTCAATCTACAGAGATGACAGAAGCAGTGAAGGAGTAATCGTCTGCAGTTGGAGCATTTCAATAGAATGAAAAGATCCAGTTCTGTAGAACTTAAATACAGATCAAGAGGTGCCTGCTAGTTCATTATTATTTATAAAAATTTTCCATTTTATTATATAAATACAGGTATGGGATCCGTTATCCAGAAACCCGTTATCCAGAAAGTTCTGAATTACGGAAAGGCCATCTCCCATAGACTCCATTTTATCCAATAATCCAAATTTTTAAAAATTATTTCCTTTTCTTTGTAATAATAAAACAGTCGCTTGTACTTGATCCCAACTAAGATATAATTAATTCTTATTGGAAGCAAAACCAGCCTATTGGGTTTATTTAATGTTTATATGATTTTCTAGTAGACAAATTATGACGATCCAAATTATGGAAAGATCCATTATCCGGAATACCCCAGGTCGCGAGCATTCTGGATAACAGGCCCCATACCTGTAGTTCACATAGTGTATGTGCAGAATTAACAGAAAATTAAAAGAAAGAATATGTCTGGCCAAACTTTTATGCCAATATCTATCTATCTTTCTAAGGTATGAGGATCCAAATTATGGAATGATCTGTTAACCGGAAAACCCGCAGGTCCCGAGCATTCTGGATAATAGATCCCATACCTGTATCAATATTCTTTATGTGACGCAATCTGTACAGTGTAATGTTTGCTAGTCACAGGTCATTTATATCTAATAACGGAATATGATGTAACAGTTATTGAAAATGCAGTTTATTGGCCTCCGCAAATTTAACACAAATATTCTTTTCCAGTTTCAGAGTCTTAAAGAAGGAAATCCATGGAAATGCAATGGAGTGATATAAAGATCTCCGCTTGGACTGCCGACACCATCTTTATATGAATATGTATATATGTATAGAAATAAAAATACATTTTTTAAAAAAATTTAACTTTGTATTACTGTTTTATTAAAACGTCTAACTTTTTAAAGGGCAAATTACCTATTTGAAATAGGCATTAGAATTACAGTTATGGGATCCATTATCCAGAAGCCTGATTTACTAAAGGGTGTAGTGATTTACACTGGTGATTCGCTTTCATGCACTTTGCCGATTTACTAACGGGCGCAGGCATAACTTCGCTAGGGATAGAGATAGACGCTAGCGGTCATTCGCACTCTATCGCCAGGCGAATTTTCCTTCTGGCGAATGGAAGTTACTCCGCAAATTCACTAAAATTGGGATTTTTCACCAGACTTGCATTCGCCAGCTCAGACCAGGTGATGTGGCGTACATAGATCTTCCTCAATCTTCTGTTACTTACATCATATTTTTAATGGAAAATGTTTCTAAGTCCCAAAAGACGCTGGTGTCTTTTCCTTTTTTTAGAGTGATAGCCTGCAAAAGTCAGTAAAAACTTTTTTTTTTGGGTAACCGGTTTCCCCAATACATTTTCTAACATATGGAACATAAACTATACAGTGGGCTCACGTGTAGGGCATTATAACAAATCTATTGTCTTTATTATGGTTCCCTGGACTTGTGTTATGTAACATTCAACTTTAAATTTCCCGCCGTATGCAAATTAGCCTGAGCGAAGACTTCTAACAAAGTTTCGCTAGGCATAATTGAACGCTAGATCATCTTCACCTTGATTGCCGAAGTAACGCTAGCGAAAATTCACCAGCATTCAGAGCCCTGGAAGCAACTCTGCATTCTTAGTAAATTAGGGCTGTCTCAGCGAATTTTTGCCTGGCAAAGTGTTGCGATGGCTGCGAAGCCGTCGCTGGCAAATTTTCTTACTAAATTTACCCCTTGGTGTTTATTTGAGTGTGCAAGTCCAGTGTAGTGTTAATTCTATTACTGTGTGTAGGGATACATTTTGCACCTCATATATTATTTCAAATACATAAATAGCTTTATTGGTAGGCCCTCCATTGATCTGTCCTTTCATAAATAGATTATATTCAATTCAATATTTTGTATGTAATCTCTCCTCCTGAAATGTACTCCTCCATTCTAAACAACTCAGTTGTGCTGTTTTGCAGTTGGGCTTTCAAATCACTGGCTCATACTGGAAACTGATCCTGAGACCAGGAACATCACTAACTGACCTTGTCCAGTTTGTTATGAATAAGATAATAAGTCAAAATAAAATGAACCATGAACAATTAAAATTCACAACTGTGGGTCTAATGAAGAATATTATATTGCAAAATGCTAATTTGTGCACTTGTTTATGGAATTTTATTTCTGTTAAAAGCTTTTATACAATTTCCCCACAAAGTTGTCACATGACTGCCAAAGGTTAGCTATTGCTTATTTGTTGGTTGATCGGGACCATTGTGAGGTCATCACTCATAACAACAGGCTTGAAGCCTGACACAATGCTCAGATGTTGGTCGTTGTAGGAAGCAGTAGTAGCGGACCTACAGTGCTCAACATCTATTGCTTTTTTCAACGATATTTTACTAAACTATGTTTAACAAAAAAAGAAAATTCAACGATTTAAGCATAAATAATGAAAGTAAAGAGGCTGAAACAGAAGAAGTCGGGACAAGCGAAGTTTTGGAGTTCAAAGATAAAGTTTTCGCTGTCCTAAAGAGCCTTCGTGCAAAGTTTGTATCTGCTTTCAAATTACCGGCTCAGAAAAAGGCTCGGAAAGTAAGTGATGGATTCAGTTTGGAACAAACGGAAGAAGAGCCAAAGAATGACCCTCACAGAAAAAGGAAGACAGAGGAATTCTGTGATGAAGAGAGTGTCTCAAATAAGAAAAGAAGGACTGAATCTGGTACTGATGACCAATATGAAGCAAAACGGTCACTCGATCCTCTCCCAAACCAGGGAAAAAAGCACAGCAGATCAGAAGAGGATTTTGAAACTGGAAAAGTGAAAAGGTTTAAGGAAGAAAAACCAGAGAATAAAGAGACACAATTCACAAATGATAGTGGATCAAGTAAGTAGCAGGACAATGGGAATGTCACAATAATATAACAAATGGGGAATATAATACATAATATTGTTCATTAGCAGGGCCAGGGCTATAGAAGAGAGGTTGGGTTGTCTACTCAAATAGCACATCGTCATTCTCACAATCGACTCACAAGTTGAACACTTTCACCCTTTATTATTTTGGTGTCTTAACTGTGGATGTTAATACAGGTCTTGTTTTCTTTCTCTAATAAGGTGGAATTGCCAGCCCTGTGTCCATCAACAGGTTCCTTTTCTATGGAGAACTTGGAGCAGGCTCCTTTGGAACGGTATGTCCTGTACTTAATTGCATATAGGCCTTTCATTTACTAACTCTAATCCACTCCTAGTCTTCATAAGCAGCTGCTTATTATTCTATATGATTTTTATGATTATATTTCATTCCTGTTTGTCTTTAGGTTGCACTGGCACAAGACAAGGTCACAGCTGAACCTGTTGCTGTGAAAATAATAAAAAAGGACAAGGCATATCCTCACCTTGTGATGAGCGAGAGGCGAATACTAGAAGCTGCACAGGACTGCTCCTTCCTCGTGCATGCCAAAGCTGCCTTTCAGACTGAGGTATGAATATCTGTATTAATCTGTTCCCTGCTATAGTCCCCAGTAATCAGGGGTACTTCGCCAATGAGGCGAGTTGAGGCTGCCGCCTCAGGCGGCAGCGCCCCACTAGGTACCAGGGGCAGCAAAAATGCTGCTCCTGGTACTTTAAGATCAAATTTCCAGGGGGGGGGAGCAACAGCTGGATTGCCCCTGCCAGTAATGCATGAGAAACTTGTCCTGATCCAAAATATGTTGTGGGGACCCTGTTCTCTATAATTTTCATTACTGTTTTGTAACTTCTGCCCACTGTTTCTGTTACAGGATGACATATTTATGGTGATGGAGTACATCCCAGGAGGAACCTTATCAGAGCTTTTGGATACTTTAGCTCCTCTTGATGTCAACAGCGCACGGTGAGTCCTGGCTTTCTATGAGCAGATGTAGCAACCAATAGTGGCTGAACTACTAGAAATCTGAACCTTTGCAGAACTGTATATTAAAGAACTCTCATTACTGAAGCTGCAGTGATAAGATTTCTTAGATACTATTTAGAATATTATATGGTTGTTGATGGCTCACAGTAGGAGATGCCATATTCTCTTCTAAGCATGGATGTTCTTCATCAATTTAATGTGGCTGTACAGACTTTATTGTCGGTACTTGGTAATTTCCAGCTGTCCATTTTTCATGTGTATGTATAAATAATGAAAAGTAATAGTTTGCTACGATGGAAGAACTTTCTAGGCATTTTCATGATGTGCACTACTGTAGTCTGATCATCTTTGTTCTGCTTCATTAGGATCTTGGCTGCTGAGATAGTGTGCGGACTGAACTTCCTCCATTCCCGTGGCATTATTCACCGGTAAGTGCCGTTATTCTGTGTAGCTGGGATCCCAGACTGGTAGTGCAGAGGCCAGTTTTGGTGATTCTGTTGCCATGTTATCTAATATTCACATGTCACATTGTCTCATTACAGGGACCTGAAACCAGAAAACATTCTGATAGACAGTACAGGCCACATTAAGATTGTTGATTTTGGTCTGGCTGTAGAGAATGTGTTTGGTGACCAAACAACCACAGGCTGGGCCGGAACATATAGTTACATGGCCCCCGAGGTAAGAATAACAATTTTGTTCTGGTATTTGTGAATCTTTATTTGTGATCAGTATGTAACATAGTAAGTTAGGGTGAAAAAAGACACACATCCAACCTTTTAAAGGAAAACTATACCCCCAAACAATGTACAGTAGGTCTCTATAAAACATAAAACAGCCCATATGTAAAACTCTGCTTCATGTAAATAAACCATTTTTATAATAATATACTTTTCTAGTAGTATGTGCCATTGGGTAATCATAAATAGAAAATTGCCATTTTAAAAAATATAGAATATCCCTTGGTATTCTAGGATTCACGGTGCACACACATTTGCCAATGCAAATTAGGGGTGGGAAAGGAAATCACATGACTTTTTGTAACAAAACAAAGAAGTAAAAAAAAAAGTCCCCAATTATTCCTCTTACTTAGGATTTGGTTAGGTATTCTGCTGATTCTTTCACGAAGGATTCGGGGATTCAGACGAATCTCAAATAGCGCGTTCGGTGCATCCCTAGTTGAAAATAGTTGAAATGTTATTTTTGGACCTTCTTTTACACCATATGATGAACTGGTTTCTTCTACTACTTGTTTTCCAGGTACTTTGGATGGTATATGATTCCTGTGTGGACTACTGGTCACTGGGAGTAATACTACATGAGATGCTCACTGGGAGGAAACCCACCTTCTCCTGGTTGAGAAAGACTCTACAATGTCCAGAGAACCTGAACCCAGAGGCAAAGGACATTCTCATGAAGGTGAGTATAGGAAGGAAAGAGCCATATGGGAAGATTATTAAAAGGGATATAAACCCAAAAAAGAATAGATGTTAATATACTCAGTGAGAATGTTTGCAATTTACATGAATTTTCTATTTTTAGTGGTTTCTGAGATAATAGCGGTTTTAGTTTTAGACTGCTAATGCCAACATCTCTCTTTGAAGCCTGCGTCCAACAAACCTAAATGTCTGTGCACTTTCCCTGCTATTCCTGTGTAATATGATTTCTGACAATCTTACCTTCAAAAGGGAGCTGGGGAACCAATATCTTAGTAACCATAACAAAATAGAAAATAAATGTAAATTGCAAAAGTGCTGAAAGAAGCAATCTGACTAAGCTTGCATCAGTTCATATTATTTTAGATTCCCTTTAATGTGATTAAAAAGAAACCTTCGGACTGAGAAGAGTACAGCTTCTATTCTACACCTAATCATATTGTCTTTTTTTCCAGCTGCTGACATACTCCCCATCCGAAAGACGTAATTTTGTTTGTGACATCAAGCAGCACCCCTTTTTTAAGCCAATTGACTGGCAGGCCCTGGAAGCTGGGAAAATTAAGCCACCTTTCATACCAGTAAGTACTTGAGCCTTATTTGATTGTATTAAAGGGGTTGTTAACCTTTGCGATAACTTTTAATATGATGTAGAGAGTGATATTCTGAGACAATTTGCAATTGGTTTTAATTTTTTATTATTTAAGCTTTTTGGGTTATTTAACTTTTTATTCAGTAACGCTTCAATTTGCACTTTAAGCAATCTGGTTGCTAGGGTGCAAATTCACCTAGCAACAATGCATTGATTTGAAAAAGAGACTGGAATATGAATAGGAGAGGCCTGAATAGAAAGATTGGGTATTAAAAGTAGCAATAACAATACATTTGTAGCCTTACAGAGCATTTGTTTTTTAGATGGGGTCAGTGACGCCCATTTGAAAGCTGCAAAGAGTCAGAAGAAAAAGGCAATAACTCTAAAGAATAAATAATGAAGACCAATTTAAAAGTTGCTTAGAATTGGCCATTCTATAACTGATGATGATGATGATGATATAAGTGTTCAACAGAAATCAGCAGTTTATGATTTAAATGCCTTAAAAGTCAGGAAAAGAATTCAAGAACCTGAACTAGCCATGGTTCATTGGGGAGACACCTGTTTTGAGACTAGACAGTTGGCTAAATGGGGCACAAAGTTATTTAAAAGCTTTAATGAGGTGGTTCACCTTTTAGTATGTTATAGAATGGCTAATTCTAAGCAAATTTTCGACTGGTCTTCATGTTTTCATTTTTATAGTTTTTAATTATTTGCCTTCTGCTTCTGATTCTTTCCAACTTTCAAATGGGGGTCACTGACCCCATCTAAAAACAAATGCTCTGCAAAGCTACAAATGTATTGTTATTGATACTTTTTAATACTCATCTTTCCACTCCGGCCTCTCCTGTTCATATTCCAGTCTCTTGTTCAAATCAATGCATGGTTACTAGGGTAATTTGGGCCCTAGCAACCAGTTGCAGAAATTGCTAACTGGAGAGCTGCTGAATAAAAACCACAAATAATAAAAAATGAAAACCAAATGCAAATTGTCTCAGAATATCACTCCCTGCATCATACTAACAGTTCATTTAACGGTGAACAACCCATTTAAGTGATGTTTTAGCTCTTCTGCAAGTGATCTGTCATGATATTAATGGAATCTTTTCTCTTTAGCCACCAGCAGATGACTTATTTGGAACTAGTTATGAAATCTTACCACTTTCTGAAGTAGAAGACGTGGGACATTTAAATCATTTGAAAGGGCTCTCGTTTGTGTGCAAGGAGTGGAGGAATATCCCACCCAATCAATAGATTTTTGGCCTCAATCTACAGTGATGACAGAAGGAGTGAAGGAATAATCGTCTGCAGTTGGAGCATTTCAATAGAATGAAAAGATCCAGTTCTGTAGAACTTAAATACAGAACAAGAGGTGCCTGCTAGTTCATTATTATTTATAGTGACTGAAATTTTCCATTTTATTATATAAATACAGGTATGGGATCCGTTATCCAGAAACCCGTTATCCAGAGAGTTCTGAATTAAGGAAAGGCCGTCTCCCATAGACTCCATTTTATCCAATAATCCAAATTTTTAAAAATGATTTCCTTTTCTCTGTAATAATAAAACAGTCGCTTGTACTTGATCCCAACTAAGATATAATTAATTCTTATTGGAAGCAAAACCAGCCTATTGGGTTTATTTAATGTTTATATGATTTTCTAGTAGACTTAAATTATGACGATCCAAATTATGGAAAGATCCATTATCCGGAATACCCCAGGTCGCGAGCATTCTGGATAACAGGCCCCATACCTGTAGTTCACATAGTGTATGTGCAGAATTAACAGAAAATTAAAAGAAAGAATATGTCTGGCCAAACTTTTATGCCAATATCTATCTATCTAAGGTATGAGGATCCAAATTATGGAATGATCTGTTAACCGGAAAACCCGCTGGTCCCGAGCATTCTGGATAATAGATCCCATACCTGTATCAATATTCTTTATGTGACGCAATCTGTACAGTGTAATGTTTGCTAGTCACAGGTCATTTATATCTAATAACGGAATATGATGAAACAGTTATTGAAAATGCAGTTTATTGGCCTCCGCAAATTTAACACAAATATTCTTTTCCAGTTTCAGAGTCTTAAAGAAGGAAATCCATGGAAATGCAATGGAGTGATATAAAGATCTCCGCTTGGACTGCCGACACCATCTTTATATGAATATGTATATATGTATAAAAATAAAAATACATTTTTTAAAAAAATTTAACTTTGTATTACTGTTTTATTAAAACGTCTAACTTTTTAAAGGGCGAATTACCTATTTGAAATAGGCATTAGAATTACAGGTATGGGATCCATTATCCAGAAGCCTGATTTACTAAAGGGTGTAGTGACTTACACTGGCGATTCGCTTTCATGCACTTTGCCGATTTACTAAGGGGCACAGGCATAACTTCGCTAGCGATAGAGATAGACGCTAACGGTCATTCGCACTCTATCGGCAGGCAAATTTTCCTTCTGGCGAATGGAAGTTACTCCACAAATTCACTAAAATTGGGATTTTTCACCAGACTTGCCTTCGCCAGCTCAGACCAGGTGATGTGGCGTACATAGATCTTCCTCAATCTTCTGTTACTTACATCATATTTTTAATGGAAAATGTTTCTAAGTCCCAAAAGACGCTGGTGTCTTTTCCTTTTTTTAGAGTGATAGCCTGCAAAACATTTTTTTTGGGAACATATGGAACATAAACTATACAGTGGGCTCACATGTAGGGCATTAACTCTATTGTCTTTATTATGGTTCCCTGGACTTGTGTTATGTAACATTCAACTTTAAATTTCCCGCCGTATGCAAATTAGCCTGAGTGAAGACTTCTAACAAAGTTTCGCTAGGCATAATTGAACGCTAGATCATCTTCACCTTGGTTGCCGAAGTAACGCTAGCGAAAATTCACCAGCATTCAGAGCCCTGGAAGCAACTCTGCATTCTTAGTAAATAAGGGCTGTTTCAGCGAATTTTTGCCTGGCAAAGTGTTGCGATGGCTGCGAAGCCATCGCTGGCAAATTTTCGCCGCTTAGTAAATTTACCCCTTGGTGTTTATTTGAGTGTGCAAGTCCAGTGTATGGAAATAGTGTTAATTCTATTACTGTGTGTAGGGATACATTTTGCACCTCATATATTATTTCAAATACATAAATAGCTTTATTGGTAGGCCCTCCATTGATCTGTCCTTTCATAAATAGATTATATTCAATTCAATATTTTGTATGTAATCTCTCCTCCTGAAATGTACTCCTCCATTCTAAACAACTCAGTTGTGCTGTTTTGCAGTTGGGCTTTCAAATCACTGGCTCATACTGGAAACTGATCCTGAGACCAGGAACATCACTAACTGACCTTGTCCAGTTTGTTATGAATAAGATAATAAGTCAAAATAAAATGAACCATGAACAATTAAAATTCACAAAACTGTGGGTCTAATGAAGAATATTATATTGCAAAATGCTAATTTGTGCACTTGTTTATGGAATTTTATTTCTGTTAAAAGCTTTTATGCAATTTCCCCACAAAGGTGTCACATGACTGCCATAGGTTAGCTATTGCTTATTTGTCGGTTGATCGGGACCATTGTGAGATCATCACTCATAACAACAGGCTTGAAGCCTGACACAATGCTCAGATGTTGGTTGTTGTAGGAAGCAGTAGGAGTGGACCTACAGTGCTCAACATCTATTGCTTTTTTCAACGATATTTTACTAAACTATGTTTAACAAAAAAAGAAAATTCAACGATTTAAGCATAAATAATGAAAGTAAAGAGGCTGAAACAGAAGAAGTCGGGACAAGCGAAGTTTTGGAGTTCAAAGATAAAGTTTTCGCTGTCCTAAAGAGCCTTCGTGCAAAGTTTGTATCTGCTTTCAAATTACCGGCTCAGAAAAAGGCTCGGAAAGTAAGTGATGGATTCAGTTTGGATCAAATGGCAGAAGAGCCAAAGAATGACCCTCATAGAAAAAGGAAGACAGAGGAATTCTGTGATGAAGAGAGTGTCTCAAATAAGAAAAGAAGGACTGAATCTGGTACTGATGACCAATATGAAGCAAAACGGTCACTTGATCCTCTCCCAAACCAGGGAAAAAAGCGCAGCAGATCAGAAGAGGATTTTGAAACTGGAAAAGTGAAAAGGTTTAAGGAAGAAAAACCAGAGAATAAAGAGACACAATTCACAAATGATAGTGGATCAAGTAAGTAGCAGGACAATGGGAATGTCACAATAATATAACAAATGGGGAATATAATACATAATATTGTTCATTAGCAGGGCCAGGGCTATAGAAGAGAGGTTGGGTTGTCTACTCAAATAGCACATCGTCATTCTCACAATCGACTTACAAGTTGAACACTTTCACCCTTTATTATTTTGGTGTCTTAACTGTGGATGTTAATACAGGTCTTGTTTTCTTTCTCTAATAAGGTGGAATTGCCAGCCCTGTGTCCATCAACAGGTTCCTTTTCTATGGAGAACTTGGAGCAGGCTCCTTTGGAACGGTATGTCCTGTACTTAATTGCATATAGGCCTTTCATTTACTAACTCTAATCCACTCCTAGTCTTCATAAGCAGCTGCTAATTATTATATATGATTTTTATGATTATATTTCATTCCTGTTTGTCTTTAGGTTGCACTGGCACAAGACAAGGTCACAGCTGAACCTGTTGCTGTGAAAATAATAAAAAAGGACAAGGCATATCCTCACCTTGTGATGAGCGAGAGGCGAATACTAGAAGCTGCACAGGACTGCCCCTTCCTCGTGCATGCCAAAGCTGCCTTTCAGACTGAGGTATGAATATCTGTATTAATCTGTTCCCTGCCATAGTCCCCAGTAATCAGGGGTGCTTCGCCAATGAGTCGAGTTGAGGCTGCCGCCTCAGGCAGCAGCGCCCCACTAGGTACCAGGGGCAGCAAAAATGCTGCTCCTGGTACTTTAAGATCAAATTTCCGGGGGGGGGGGTGCAGCAGCTACTGCTGCTGCCTCAGGCGGTGGAGGGGCCAGGATCGCCCCTGCCAGTAATGCATGAGAAACTTGTCCTGATCCAAAATATGTTGTGGGGACCCTGTTCTCTGTACTTTTCATTACTGTTTTGTAACTTCTGCCCACTGTTTCTGTTACAGGATGACATATTTATGGTGATGGAGTACATCCCAGGAGGAACCTTATCAGAGCTTTTGGATACTTTAGCTCCTCTTGATGTCAACAGCGCACGGTGAGTCCTGGCTTTCTATGAGCAGATGTAGCAACCAATAGTGGCTGAACTACTAGAAATCTGAACCTTTGCAGAACTGTATATTAAAGAACTCTCATTACTGAAGCTGCAGTGATAAGATTTCTTAGATACTATTTAGAATATTATATGGTTGTTGATGGCTCACAGTAGGAGATGCCATATTCTCTTCTAAGCATGGATGTTCTTCATCAATTTAATGTGGCTGTACAGACTTTATTGTCGGTACTTGCCAATTTCCTGCTGTCCATTTTTCATGTGTATGTATAAATAATGAAAATTAATAGTTTGCTATGATGGAAGAACTTTCTAGGCATTTTCATGATGTGCACTACTGTAGTCTGATCATCTTTGTTCTGCTTCATTAGGATCTTGGCTGCTGAGATAGTGTGCGGACTGAACTTCCTCCATTCCCGTGGCATTATTCACCGGTAAGTGACGTTATTCTGTGTAGCTGGGATCCCAGACTGGTAGTGCAGAGGCCAGTTTTGGTGATTCTGTTGCCATGTTATCTAATATTCACATGTCAAATTGTCTCATTACAGGGACCTGAAACCAGAAAACATTCTGATAGACAGTACAGGCCACATTAAGATTGTTGATTTTGGTCTGGCTGTAGAGAATGTGTTTGGTGACCAAACAACCACAGGCTGGGCCGGAACATATAGTTACATGGCCCCCGAGGTAAGAATAACAATTTTGTTCTGGTATTTGTGAATCTTTATTTGTGATCAGTATGTAACATAGTAAGTTAGGGTGAAAAAAGACACACATCCAACCTTTTAAAGGAAAACTATACCCCAAACAATGTACAGTAGGTCTCTATAAAAACATAAAACAGCCCATATGTAAAACTCTGCTTCATGTAAATAAACCATTTTTATAATAATATACTTTTCCAGTAGTATGTGCCATTGGGTAATCATAAATAGAAAATTGCCATTTTAAAAAATAAAGAATATCCCTTGGTATTCTAGGATTCACGGTGCACACACATTTGCCAATGCAAATTAGGGGTGGGAAAGGAAATCACATGACCTTTTGTAACAAAACAAAGAAGTAAAGAAAAAGTCCCCAATTATTCCTCTTCCTTAGGATTTGGTTAGGTATTCTGCTGATTCTTTCACGAAGGATTCGGGGATTCAGACGAATCTCAAATAGCGCGTTCGGTGCATCCCTAGTTGAAAATAGTTGAAATGTTATTTTTGGACCTTGTTTTACACCATATGATGAACTGGTTTCTTCTACTACTTGTTTTCCAGGTACTTTGGATGGTATATGATTCCTGTGTGGACTACTGGTCACTGGGAGTAATACTACATGAGATGCTCACTGGGAGGAAACCCACCTTCTCCTGGTTGAGAAAGACTCTACAATGTCCAGAGAACCTGAACCCAGAGGCAAAGGACATTCTCATGAAGGTGAGTATAGGAAGGAAAGAGCCATATGGGAAGATTATTAAAGGGGATATAAACCCAAAAAAGAATAGATGTTAATGTACTCTGTGAGAATGTTTGCAATTTACATGAATTTTCTATTTTTAGTGGTTTCTGAGATAATAGCGGTTTTAGTTTTAGACTACTAATGCCAACATCTCTCTTTGAAGCCTGCGTCCAACAAACCTAAATGTCTGTGCACTTTCCCCGCTATTCCTGTGTAATATGATTTCTGACAATCTTACCTTCAAAAGGGAGCTGGGGAACCAATATCTTAGAAACCATAACAAATAGAAAATAAATGTAAATTGCAAAAGTGCTGAAAGAAGCAATCTGACTAAGCTTGCATCAGTTCATATTATTTTAGATTCCCTTTAATGTGATAAAACAGAAACCTTTGGACTGAGAAGGGTACAGCTTCTATTCCACTCCTAATCATATTGTCTTTTTTTTCCAGCTGCTGACATACTCCCCATCCGAAAGACGTAATTTTGTTTGTGACATCAAGCAGCACCCCTTCTTTAAGCCAATTGACTGGCAGGCCCTGGAAGCTGGGAAAATTAAGCCACCTTTCATACCAGTAAGTACTTGAGCCTTATTTGATTGTATTAAAGGGGTTGTTAACCTTTGCGATAACTTTTAGTATGATGTAGAGAGTGATATTCTGAGACAATTTGCAATTGGTTTTAATTTTTTATTATTTAAGCTTTTTGGGTTATTTAACTTTTTATTTAGTAACTCTTCAATTTGCACTTTAAGCAATCTGGTTGCTAGGGTGCAAATTCACCTAGCAACAATGCATTGATTTGAAAAAGACTGGAATATGAATAGGAGAAGCCTGAATAGAAAGATTAGGTATTAAAAGTAGCAATAACAATACATTTGTAGCCTTACAGAGCATTTGTTTTGTAGATGGGGTCAGTGACACCCATTTGAAAGCTGCAAAGAGTCAGAAGAAAAGGGCAAAAAACTATAAAGAATAAATAATGAAGACCAATTTAAAAGATGCTTAGAATTGGTCATTATATAACTGATGATGATGATATCATCATCTGATGATATCAGTGTTCACCAGAAATCAGCAGTTTATGATTTAAATGCCTTAAAAGTCAGGAAAAGAATTCAAGAACCTGAACTAGCCATGGTTCATTGGGGAGACACCTGTTTTGAGACTAGACAGTTGGCTAAATGGGGCACAAAGTTATTTGTAAGCTTTAAAGGGGGGATTCACCTTTAAGTTAACTTTTAGTATGTTATAGAATGGCTAATTCTAAGCAATTTTTCAACTGGTCTTCGTGTTTTCATTTTTATAGTTTAATTATTTGCCTTCTTCTTCTGACTTTTTCCAATTTTCAAATGGGGTTCACTGACCCCATCTAAAAACAAATGCTCTGCAAAGCTACAAATGTATTGTTATTGTTATTTTTTATTACTCATCTTTCTACTCCGGCCTCTCCTGTTCATTTTGCAGTCTCTTGTTCAAATCAATGCATGGTTGCTAGGGTAATTTGGGCCCTAGCAACCAGTTGCAGAAATTGCAAACTGGAGATTTGCTGAATAAAAAGCTAAATAACTCAAAAACCACAAATAATATAAAATGAAAACCAAATGCAAATTGTCACTCCCTGCATTATACTAACAGTTAATTTAAAGGTGAACAACCCATTTAAGTATTTATTGATGTCTAATAAAAACAAAGTGATGTTTTAGCTCTTCTGCAAGTGATCTGTCATGATATTAATGGAATCTTTTCTCTTTAGCCACCAGCAGATGACTTATTTGGAACTAGTTATGAAATCTTACCACCTTCTGAAGTAGAAGACGTGGGACATTTAAATCATTTGAAAGGGCTCTCGTTTGTGTGCAAGGAGTGGAGGAATATCCCACCCAATCAATAAATTTTCGGCCTCAATCTACAGAGATGACAGAAGCAGTGAAGGAGTAATCGTCTGCAGTTGGAGCATTTCAATAGAACGAGAAGCTCCAGTTCTGTAGAACTTACATACAGATCAAGAGGTGCCTGCTAGTTCATTATTATTTATAGTGACTGAAATTTTCCATTTTATTATATAAATACAGGTATGGGATCCCTTATCCAGAAACCCGTTATCCAGAAAGTTCTGAATTACGGAAAGGCCGTCTCCCACAGACTCCATTTGATCCAAATAATCCACATTTTAAAAAAACGGTTTCCTTTTTCTGTGTAATAATAAAACAGTAGCTTGTACTTGATCCCAACTAAGATATAATTAATTCTTATTGGAATCAAAACCAGCCTATTGGGTTTATTTAATGTTTATATGATTTTCTAATAGAATTAAATTATGATGATCCAAATTATGGAAAGATCCATTATCCGGAATACCCCAGGTCGCAAGCATTCTGGATAACAGGCCCCATACCTGTAGTTCACATATTGTATGTGCAGAATTAACAGAAATTAAAAGAAAGAATATGTCTGGCCAAACTTTTATGCCAATATCTATCTGTCTATCTAAGGTATGAGGATCCAAATTATGGAATGATCTGTTAACCGGAAAACCCGCAGGTCCCGAGCATTCTGGATAATAGATCCCATACCTGTATCAATATTCTTTATGTGACGCAATCTGTACAGTGTAATGTTTGCTAGTCACAGGTCATTTATATCTAATAACGGAATATGATGAAACAGTTATTGAAAATGCAGTTTATTGGCCTCCGCAAATTTAACACAAATATTCTTTTCCAGTTTCAGAGTCTTAAAGAAGGAAATCCATGGAAATGCAATGGAGTGATATAAAGATCTCCGCTTGGACTGCCGACACCATCTTTATATGAATATGTATATATGTATAAAAATAAAAATACATTTTTTAAAAAAATTAAACTTTGTATTACTGTTTTATTAAAACGTCTAACTTTTTAAAGGGCGAATTACGTATTTGAAATAGGCATTAGAATTACAGGTATGGGATCCATTATCCAGAAGCCTGATTTACTAAAGGGTGTAGTGACTTACACTGGCGATTCGCTTTCATGCACTTTGCCGATTTACTAACGGGCGCAGGCATAACTTCGCTAGCGATAGAGATAGACGCTAGCGGTCATTCGCACTCTATCGCCAGGCGAATTTTCCTTCTGGTGAATGGAAGTTACTCCGCAAATTCACTAATATTGGGATTTTTCACCAGACTTGCCTTCGCCAGCTCAGACCAGGTGATGTGGCGTATATAGATCTTCCTCAATCTTCTGTTACTTACATCATATTTTTAATGGAAAATGTTTCTAAGTCCCAAAAGACGCTGGTGTCTTTTCCTTTTTTAGAGTGATAGCCTGCAAAAGTCAGTAAAAACATTTTTTTTGGGTAACCGGTTTCCCCAATACATTTTCTAACATATGGAACATAAACTTGTGTTATGGAACATTCAACTTTAAATTTCCCGCCGTTTGCAAATTAGCCTGAGCGAAGACTTCTAACAAAGTTTCGCTAGGCATAATTGAACGCTAGATCATCTTCACCTTGATTGCCGAAGTAACGCTAGCGAAAATTCACCAGCATTCAGAGCCCTGGAAGCAACTCTGCATTCTTAGTAAATTAGGGCTGTCTCAGCGAATTTTTGCCTGGCAAAGTGTTGCGATGGCTGCGAAGCCGTCGCTGGCAAATTTTCGCCGCTTAGTAAATTTACCCCTTGGTGTTTATTTGAGTGTGCAAGTCCAGTGTATGGAAATAGTGTTAATTCTATTACTGTGTGTAGGGATACATTTTGCACCTCATATATTATTTCAAATACATTAGCTTTATTGGTAGGCCCTCCATTGATCTGTCCTTTCATAAACAGATTATATTCAATTCAATATTTTGTATGTAATCTCTCCTCCTGAAATGTACTCCTCCATTCTAAACAACTCAGTTGTGCTGTTTTGCAGTTGGGCTTTCAAATCACTGGCTCATACTGGAAACTGATCCTGAGACCAGGAACATCACTAACTGACCTTGTCCAGTTTGTTATGAATAAGATAATAAGTCAAAATAAAATGAACCATGAACAATTAAAATTCACAACTGTGGGTCTAATGAAGAATATTATATTGCAAAATGCTAATTTGTGCACTTGTTTATGGAATTTTATTTCTGTTAAAAGCTTTTATACAATTTCCCACACAAAGGTGTCACATGACTGCCATAGGTTAGCTATTGCTTATTTGTCGGTTGATCAGGACCATTGTGACATCATCACTCATAACAACAGGCTTGAAGCCTGACACAATGCTCAGATGTTGGTCGTTGTAGGAAGCAGTAGGAGTGGACCTACAGTGCTCAACATCTATTGCTTTTTTCAACAATATTTTACTAAACTATGTTTAACAAAAAAAGAAAATTCAACGATTTAAGCATAAATAATGAAAGTAAAGAGGCTGAAACAGAAGAAGTCGGGACAAGCGAAGTTTTGGGGTTCAAAGATAAAGTTTTCGCTGTCCTAAAGAGCCTTCGTGCAAAGTTTGTTTCTGCTTTCAAATTACCGGCTCAGAAAAAGGCTCGGAAAGTAAGTGATGGATTCAGTTTGGATCAAATGGCAGAAGAGCCAAAGAATGACCCTCATAGAAAAAGGAAGACAGAGGAATTCTGTGATGAAGAGAGTGTCTCAAATAAGAAAAGAAGGACTGAATCTGGTACTGATGACCAATATGAAGCAAAACGGTCACTCGATCCTTTCCCAAACCAGGGAAAAAAGCGCAGCAGATCAGAAGAGGATTTTGAAACTGGAAAAGTGAAAAGATTTAAGGAAGAAAAACCAGAGAATAAAGAGACACAATTCACAAATGATAGTGGATCAAGTAAGTAGCAGGACAATGGGAATGTCACAATAATATAACAAATGGGGAATATAATACATAATATTGTTCATTAGCAGGGCCAGGGCTATAGAAGAGAGGTTGGGTTGTCTACTCAAACAGCACATCGTCATTCTCACAATCGACTCACAAGTTGAACACTTTCACCCTTTATTATTTTGGTGTCTTAACTGTGGATGTTAATACAGGTCTTGTTTTCTTTCTCTAATAAGGTGGAATTGCCAGCCCTGTGTCCATCAACAGGTTCCTTTTCTATGGAGAACTTGGAGCAGGCTCCTTTGGAACGGTATGTCCTGTACTTAATTGCATATAGGCCTTTCATTTACTAACTCTAATCCACTCCTAGTCTTCATAAGCAGCTGCTAATTATTATATATGATTTTTATGATTATATTTCACTCCTGTTTGTCTTTAGGTTGCACTGGCACAAGACAAGGTCACAGCTGAACCTGTTGCTGTGAAAATAATAAAAAAGGACAAGGCATATCCTCACCTTGTGATGAGCGAGAGGCGAATACTAGAAGCTGCACAGGACTGCCCCTTCCTCGTGCATGCCAAAGCTGCCTTTCAGACGGAGGTATGAATATCTGTATTAATCTGTTCCCTGCTATAGTCCCCAGTAATCAGGGGTGCTTCACCAACCGCCTCAGGCGGCAGCGCCCCACTAGGTACCAGTGGCAGCAAAAATGCTGCTCCTGGTACTTTAAGATCAAATTTCCAGGGGAGGGGGGGCAGCTACTGCTGCTGCCTCAGCCGGTGGAGGGGCCAGGATCGCCCCTGCAAGTAATGATGAGAAACTTGTCCTGATCCAAAATATGTTGTGGGGACCCTGTTCTCTGTACTTTTCATTACTAATTTGTAACTTCTGCCCTCTGTTTCTGTTACAGGATGACATATTTATGGTGATGGAGTACATCCCAGGAGGAACCTTATCAGAGCTTTTGGATACTTTAGCTCCTCTTGATGTCAACAGCGCACGGTGAGTCCTGGCTTTCTATGAGCAGATGTAGCAACCAATAGTGGCTGAACTACTAGAAATCTGAACCTTTGCAGAACTGTATATTAAAGAACTCTCATTACTGAAGCTGCAGTGATAAGATTTCTTAGATACTATTTAGAATATTATATAGTTGTTGATGGCTCACAGTAGGAGATGCCATATTCTCTTCTAAGCATGGATGTTCTTCATCAATTTAATGTGGCTGTACAGACTTTATTGTCGGTACTTGCCAATTTCCTGCTGACCATTTTTCATGTGTATGTATAAATAATGAAAAGTAATAGTTTGCTATGATGGAAGAACTTTCTAGGCATTTTCATGATGTGCACTACTGTAGTCTGATCATCTTTGTTCTGCTTCATTAGGATCTTGGCTGCTGAGATAGTGTGCGGACTGAACTTCCTCCATTCCCGTGGCATCATTCACCGGTAAGTGACGTTATTCTGTGTAGCTGGGATCCCAGACTGGTAGTGCAGAGGCCAGTTTTGGTGATTCTGTTGCCATGTTATCTAATATTCACATGTCACATTGTCTCATTACAGGGACCTGAAACCAGAAAACATTCTGATAGACAGTACAGGCCACATTAAGATTGTTGATTTTGGTCTGGCTGTAGAGAATGTGTTTGGTGACCAAACAACCACAGGCTGGGCCGGAACATATAGTTACATGGCCCCCGAGGTAAGAATAACAATTTTGTTCTGGTATTTGTGAATCTTTATTTGTGATCAGTATGTAACATAGTAAGTTAGGGTGAAAAAAGACACACATCCAACCTTTTAAAGGAAAACTATACCCCCAAACAATGTACAGTAGGTCTCTATAAAAACAGAAAACAGCCCATATGTAAAATCCTGCTTCATGTAAATAAACCATTTTTATAATAATATACTTTTCTAGTAGTATGTGCCATTGGGTAATCATAAATAGAAAATTGCCATTTTAAAAAATAAAGAATATCCCTTGGGATTCTAGGATTCACGGTGCACAATTGGGGGTGGGAAAGGAAATCACATGACTTTTTGTAACAAAACAAAGAAGTAAAAAAAAAAGTCCCCAATTATTCCTCTTCCTTAGGATTTGGTTAGGTATTCTGCTGATTTTTTCACGAAGGATTCGGGGATTCAGACGAATCTCAAATAGCGCGTTCGGTGCATCACTAGTAGAAAATAGTTGAAATGTTATTTTTGGACCTTGTTTTACACCATATGATGAACTGGTTTCTTCTACTACTTGTTTTCCAGGTACTTTGGATGGTATATGATTCCTGTGTGGACTACTGGTCACTGGGAGTAATACTACATGAGATGCTCACTGGGAGGAAACCCACCTTCTCCTGGTTGAGAAAGACTCTACAATGTCCAGAGAACCTGAACCCAGAGGCAAAGGACATTCTCATGAAGGTGAGTATAGGAAGGAAAGAGCCATATGGGAAGATTATTAAAGGGGATATAAACCCAAAAAAGAATAGATGTTAATGTACTCAGTGAGAATGTTTGCAATTTACATGAATTTTCTATTTTTAGTGGTTTCTGAGATAATAGCGGTTTTAGTTTTAGACTGCTAATGCCAACATCTCTCTTTGAAGCCTGCGTCCAACAAACCTAAATGTCTGTGCACTTTCCCTGCTATTCCTGTGTAATATGATTTCTGACAATATTACCTTCAAAAGGGAGCTGGGGAACCAATATCTAAAAAACCATAACAAATAGAAAATAAATGTAAATTGCAAAGAAAATTGCTGAAAGAAGCAATCTGACTAAGCTTGCATCAGTTCATATTATTTTACATTCCCTTTAATGTGATAAAAAAGAAACCTTTGGACTGAGAAGAGTACAGCTTCTATTCCACTCCTAATCATATTGTCTTTTTTTTCCAGCTGCTGACATACTCCCCATCCGAAAGACGTAATTTTGTTTGTGACATCAAGCAGCACCCCTTCTTTAAGCCAATTGACTGGCAGGCCCTGGAAGCTGGGAAAATTAAGCCACCTTTCATACCAGTAAGTACTTGAGCCTTATTTGATTGTATTAAAGGGTTTGTTAACCTTTGCGATAACTTTTAGTATGATGTAGAGAGTGATATTCTGAGACAATTTGCAATTGGTTTTAATTTTTTATTATTTAAGCTTTTTGGGTTATTTAACTTTTTATTCAGTAACTCTTCAATTTGCATTTTAAGCAATCTGGTTGCTAGGGTGCAAATTCACCTAGCAACAATGCATTGATTTGAATAAGAGACTGGTATATGAATAGGAGAAGCCTGAATAGAAAGATTAGGTATTAAAAGTAGCAATAACAATACATTTGTAGCCTTACAGAGCATTTGTTTTTTAGATGGGGTCAGTGACGCCCATTTGAAAGCTGCAAAGAGTCAGAAGAAAAAGGCAATAACTATAAAGAATAAATAATGAAGACCAATTTAAAAGTTGCTTAGAATTGGCCATTCTATAACTGATGATGATGATATAAGTGTTCACCAGAAATCAGCAGTTTATGATTTAAATGCCTTAAAAGTCAGGAAAAGAATTCAAGAACCTGAACTAGCCATGGTTCATTGGGGAGACTTTTGTTTGTTTTGAGACTAGACAGTTGGCTAAATGGGGCACACAGTTATTTAAAAGCTTTAATGGGGTGGTTCACCTTTAAGTTAATTTTTAGTATGTTATAGAATGGCTAATTCTAATCAAATCAAATCAATGCATGGTTGCTAGGGTAATTTGGGCCCTAGCAACCAGTTGCAGAAATTGCAAACTGGAGAGCTGCTGAATAAAAACCACAAATAATAAAAAATGAAAACCAAATGCAAATTGTCTCAGAATATCACTCCCTGCATCATACTAACAGTTCATTTAACGGTGAACAACCCATTTAAGTGATGTTTTAGCTCTTCTGCAAGTCATCTGTCATGATATTAATGGAATCTCTTCTCTTTAGCCACCAGCAGATGACTTATTTGGAACTAGTTATGAAATCTTACCACCTTCTGAAGTAGAAGACGTGGGACATTTAAATCATTTGAAAGGGCTCTCGTTTGTGTGCAAGGAGTGGAGGAATATCCCACCCAATCAATAGATTTTTGGCCTCAATCTACAGAGATGACAGAAGCAGTGAAGGAGTAATCGTCTGCAGTTGGAGCATTTCAATAGAATGAAAAGATCCAGTTCTGTAGAACTTAAATACAGAACAAGAGGTGCCTGCTAGTTCATTATTATTTATAGTGACTGAAATTTTACATTTTATTATATAAATACAGGTATGGGATCCGTTATCCAGAAACCCGTTATCCAGAAAGTTCTGAGTTACGGAAAGGCCGTCTCCCATAGACTCCATTTTATCCAATAATCCAAATTTTTAAAAATGATTTCCTTTTCTTTGTAATAATAAAACAGTCGCTTGTACTTGATCCCAACTAAGATATAATTAATTCTTATTGGAAGCAAAACCAGCCTATTGGGTTTATTTAATGTTTATATGATTTTCTAGTAGACTTAAATTATGACGATCCAAATTATGGAAAGATCCATTATCCGGAATACCCCAGGTCGCGAGCATTCTGGATAACAGGCCCCATACCTGTAGTTCACATAGTGTATGTGCAGAATTAACAGAAAATGAAAAGAAAGAATATGTCTGGCCAAACTTTTATGCCAATATCTATCTATCTATCTAAGGTATGAGGATCCAAATTATGGAATGATCTGTTAACCGGAAAACCCACAGGTCCCGAGCATTCTGGATAATTGATCCCATACCTGTATCAATATTCTTTATGTGACGCAATCTGTACAGTGTAATGTTTGCTAGTCACAGGTCATTTATATCTAATAACAGAATATGATGAAACAGTTATTGAAAATGCAGTTTATTGGCCTCCGCAAATTTAACACAAATATTCTTTTCCAGTTTCAGAGTCTTAAAGAAGGAAATCCATGGAAATGCAATGGAGTGATATAAAAATCTCCGCTTGGACTGCCGACGCCATCTTTATATGAATATGTATATATGTATAAAAATAAAAATACATTTTTTAAAAAAATGAAACTTTGTATTACTGTTTTATTAAAACGTCTAACTTTTTAAAGGGCAAATTACCTATTTGAAATAGGCATTAGAATTACAGGTATGGGATCCATTATCCAGAAGCCTGATTTACTAAAGGGTGTAGTGACTTACACTGGCGATTCGCTTTCATGCATTTTGCCGATTTACTAACGGGCGCAGGCATAACTTCACTAGCGATAGAGATAGACGCTAGCGGTCATTCGCACTCTATCGCCAGGCGGATTTTCCTTCTGGCGAATGGAAGTTACTCCGCAAATTCACTAAAATTGGGATTTTTCACCAGACTTGCATTCGCCAGCTCAGACCAGGTGATGTGGCCTAAGTCCCAAAAGACACTGGTGTCTTTTTCCTTTTTTTAGAGTGATAGCCTGCAAAAGTCAGTAAAAACATTTTTTTTGGGTAACCGGTTTCCCCAATACATTTTCTAAAATATGGAACATAAACTATACAGTGGGCTCACGTGTAGGGCATTATAACAACTCTATTGTCTTTATTATGGTTCCCTGGACTTGTGTTATGTAACATTCAACTTTAAATTTCCCGCCGTATGCAAATTAGCTTGAGTGAAGACTTCTAACAAAGTTTCGCTAGGCATACTTGAACGCTAGATCATCTTCACCTTGAAGTAACGCTAGCGAAAAATTCACCAGCATTCAGAGCCCTGGAAGCAACTCTGCATTCTTAGTAAATTAGGGATGTCTCAGCGAATATTTGCCTGGCAAAGTGTTGCGATGGCTGCGAAGCCGTCGCTGGCAAATTTTCGCCGCTTACTAAATTTACCCCTTGGTGTTTATTTGAGTGTGCAAGTCCAGTGTAGTGTTAATTCTATTACTGTGTGTAGGGATACATTTTGCACCTCATATATTATTTCAAATACATTAGCTTTATTGGTAGGCCCTCCATTGATCTGTCCTTTCATAAATAGATTATATTCAATTCAATATTTTGTATGTAATCTCTCCTCCTGAAATGTACTCCTCCATTCTAAACAACTCAGTTGTGCTGTTTTGCAGTTGGGCTTTCAAATCACTGGCTCATACTGGAAACTGATCCTGAGACCAGGAACATCACTAACTGACCTTGTCCAGTTTGTTATGAATAAGATAATAAGTCAAAATAAAATGAACCATGAACAATTAAAATTCACAACTGTGGGTCTAATGAAGAATATTATATTGCAAAATGCTAATTTGTGCACTTGTTTATGGAATTTTATTTCTGTTAAAAGCTTTTATACAATTTCCCCACAAAGGTGTCACATGACTGCCATAGGTTAGCTATTGCTTATTTGTCGGTTGATCAGGACCATTGTGAGATCATCACTCATAACAACAGGCTTGAAGCCTGACACAATGCTCAGATGTTGGTCGTTGTAGGAAGCAGTAGGAGTGGACCTACAGTGCTCAACATCTATTGCTTTTTTCAACGATATTTTACTACACTATGTTTAACAAAAAAAGAAAATTCAACGATTTAAGCATAAATAATGAAAGTAAAGAGGCTGAAACAGAAGAAGTCGGGACAAGCGAAGTTTTGGGGTTCAAAGATAAAGTTTTCGCTGTCCTAAAGAGCCTTCGTGCAAAGTTTGTATCTGCTTTCAAATTACCGGCTCAGAAAAAGGCTCGGAAAGTAAGTGATGGATTCAGTTTGGAACAAACGGCAGAAGAGCCAAAGAATGACCCTCATAGAAAAAGGAAGACAGAGGAATTCTGTGATGAAGAGAGTGTCTCAAATAAGAAAAGAAGGACTGAATCTGGTACCGATGACCAATATGAAGCAAAACGGTCACTCGATCCTCTCCCAAACCAGGGAAAAAAGTGCAGCAGATCAGAAGAGGATTTTGAAACTGGAAAAGTGAAAAGATTTAAGGAAGAAAAACATGAGAATAAAGAGACACAATTCACAAATGATAGTGGATCAAGTAAGTAGCAGGACAATGGGAATGTTACAATAATATAACAAATGGGGAATGTAATACATAATATTGTTCATTAGCAGGGCCAGGGCTATAGAAGAGAAGTTGGGTTGTCTACTCAAACAGCACATCGTCATTCTCACAATCGACTCACAAGTTGAACACTTTCACCCTTTATTAATTTGGTGTCTTAACTGTGGATGTTAATACAGGTCTTGTTTTCTTTCTCTAATAAGGTGGAATTGCCAGCCCTGTGTCCATCAACAGGTTCCTTTTCTATGGAGAACTTGGAGCAGGCTCCTTTGGAACGGTATGTCCTGTACTTAATTGCATATAAGCCTTTCATTTACTAACTCTAATCCACTCCAAGTCTTCATAAGCAGCTGCTTATTATTATATATGATTTTTATGATTATATTTCATTCCTGTTTGTCTTTAGGTTTCACTGGCACAAGACAAGGTCACAGCTGAACCTGTTGCTGTGAAAATAATAAAAAAGGACAAGGCATATCCTCACCTTGTGATGAGCGAGAGGCGAATACTAGAAGCTGCACAGGACTGCCCCTTCCTCGTGCATGCCAAAGCTGCCTTTCAGACGGAGGTATGAATATCTGTATTAATCTGTTCCCTGCTATAGTCCCCAGTAATCAGGGGTGCTTCACCAACCGCCTCAGGCGGCAGCGCCCCACTAGGTACCAGGGGCAGCAAAAATGCTGCTGCTGGTACTTTAAGATCAAATTTCCAGGGGAGGGGGGGGCAGCAACTACATCTGCTGCCTCAGGCGGTGGAGGGGCCAGGATCGCCCCTGCCAGTAATGCATGAGAATCTTGTCCTGATCCAAAATAGGTTGTGGGGACCCTGTTCTCTGTACTTTTCATTACTGTTTTGTAACTTCTGCCCACTGTTTCTGTTACAGGATGACATATTTATGGTGATGGAGTACATCCCAGGAGGAACCTTATCAGAGCTTTTGGATACTTTAGCTCCTCTTGATGTCAACAGCGCACGGTGAGTCCTGGCTTTCTATGAGCAGATGTAGCAACCACTAGTGGCTGAACTACTAGAAATCTGAACCTTTGCAGAACTGTATATTAAAGAACTCTCATTACTGAAGCTGCAGTGATAAGATTTCTTAGATACAATTTAGAATATTATATGGTTGTTGATGGCTCACAGTAGGAGA
Organism: Xenopus petersii; assembly: GCA_038501925.1. Lineage (NCBI taxonomy): Eukaryota > Metazoa > Chordata > Amphibia > Anura > Pipidae > Xenopus > Xenopus petersii. Next base: position 161,133,356 of record CM076680.1, read on the forward strand.
TGATTTTAGATTCCTACCGCACACCTCCAATTCACCAATCCTGCAATAGTGGTGCGTCCTTCCGTCGACCCGGCCGGGCCACTTAGCAACGTATATTTTTGAAGAAACGGATCCGCACACACAGATTGTTGCAGTCGGGGAGTATCCCCTTTTATTTGCCACCATCCTGATGAAGGGAGGGTGTGCCCCCCCGAAACGTTGAATGTTTGGTGGCAAATAAAAGGGGATACTCCCCGACTGCAACAATCTGTGTGTGCGGATCCGTTTCTTCAAAAATATACGTCACAGTAGGAGATGCCATATTCTCTTCTAAGCATGGATGTTCTTCATCAATTTAATGTGGGTGTACAGACTTTATTGTCGGTACTTGCCAATTTCCTGCTGTCCATTTTTCATGTGTATGTATAAATAATGAAAAGTAATAGTTTACGACGATGGAAGAACTTTCTAGGCATTTTCATGATGTGCACTACTGTAGTCTGATCATCTTTGTTCTGCTTCATTAGGATCTTGGCTGCTGAGATAGTGTGCGGACTGAACTTCCTCCATTCCCGTGGCATTATTCACCGGTAAGTGACGTTATTCTGTGTAACTGGGATCCCAGACTGGTAGTGCAGAGGCCAGTTTTGGTGATTCTGTTGCCATGTTATCTAATATTCACATGTCACATTGTCTCATTACAGGGACCTGAAACCAGAAAACATTCTGATAGACAGTACAGGCCACATTAAGATTGTTGATTTTGGTCTGGCTGTAGAGAATGTGTTTGGTGACCAAACAACCACAGGCTGGGCCGGAACATATAGTTACATGGCCCCCGAGGTAAGAATAACAATTTTGTTCTGGTATTTGTGAATCTTTATTTGTGATCAGTATGTAACATAGTAAGTTAGGGTGAAAAAAGACACACATCCAACCTTTTAAAGGAAAACTATACCCCCAAACAATGTACAGTAGGTCTCTATAAAAACATAAAACAGCCCATATGTAAAACCATGCTTCATGTAAATAAACCATTTTCATAATAATATACTTTTCTAGTAGTATGTGCCATTGGGTAATCATAAATAGAAAATTGCCATTTTAAAAAATAAAGAATATCCCTTGGTATTCTAGGATTCACGGTGCACACACATTTGCCAATGCAAATTAGGGGTGGGAAAGGAAATCACATGACTTTTTGTAACAAAACAAAGAAGTAAAAAAAATTTCCCAAGTATTCTTCTTCCTTAGGATTTGGTTAGGTATTCTGCTGATTCTTTCATGAAGGATTCGGGGATTCAGAAGAATCTCAAATAGCGCGTTCGGTGCATCCCTAGTTGAAAATAGTTGAAATGTTATTTTTGGACCTTGTTTTACACCATATGATGAACTGGTTTCTTCTACTACTTGTTTTCCAGGTACTTTGGATGGTATATGATTCCTGTGTGGACTACTGGTCACTGGGAGTAATACTACATGAGATGCTCACTGGGAGGAAACCCACCTTCTACTGGTTGAGAAAGACTCTACAATGTCCAGAGAACCTGAACCCAGAGGCAAAGGACATTCTCATGAAGGTGAGTATAGGAAGGAAAGAGCCATATGGGAAGATTATTAAAGGGGATATAAACCCAAAAAAGAATAGATGTTAATGTACTCAGTGAGAATGTTTGCAATTTACATGAATTTTCTATTTTTAGTGGTTTCTGAGATAATAGCGGTTTTAGTTTTAGACTGCTAATGCCAACATCTCTCTTTGAAGCCTGCGTCCAACAAACCTAAATGTCTGTGCACTTTCCCTGCTATTCCTGTGTAATATGATTTCTGACAATCTTACCTTCAAAAGGGAGCTGGGGAACCAATATCTTAGAAACCATAACAAATAGAAAATAAATGTAAATTGCAAAAGTGCTGAAAGAAGCAATCTGACTAAGCTTGCATCAGTTCATATTATTTTAGATTCCCTTTAATGTGATGAAAAAGAAACCTTTGGACTGAGAAGAGTACAGCTTCTATTCCACACCTAATCATATTGTCTTTTTTTCCAGCTGCTGACATACTCCCCATCCGAAAGACGTAATTTTGTTTGTGACATCAAGCAGCACCCCTTCTTTAAGCCAATTGACTGGCAGGCCCTGGAAGCTGGGAAAATTAAGCCACCTTTCATACCAGTAAGTACTTGAGCCTTATTTGATCGTATTAAAGGGGTTGTTAACCTTTGCGATAACTTTTAATATGATGTAGAGAGTGATATTCTGAGACAATTTGCAATTGGTTTTAATTTTTTATTATTTAAGCTTTTTGGATTATTTAACTTTTTATTCAGTAACTCTTCAATTTGCACTTTAAGCAATCTGGTTGCTAGGGTGCAAATTCACCTAGCAACAATGCATTGATTTGAGACTGGAATATGAATAGGAGAGGCCTGAATAGAAAGATTAGGTATTAAAAGTAGCAATAACAATACATTTGTAGCCTTACAGAGCATTTGTTTTTTAGATGGGGTCAGTGACGCCCATTTGAAAGCTGCAAAGAGTCAGAAGAAAAAGGCAAATAACTATAAAGAATAAATAATGAAGACCAATTTAAAAGATGCTTAGAATTGGTCATTATATAACTGATGATGATGATATCAGTGTTCACCAGAAATCAGCAGTTTATGATTTAAATGCCTTAAAAGTCAGGAAAAGAATTCATGAACCTGAACTAGCCATGGTTTATTGGGGAGACACCAATTTTGAGACTAGACAGTTGGCTAAATGGGGCACAAAGTTATTTGTAAGCTTTAAAGGGGTGGTTCACCTTTAAGTTAACTTTTAGTATGTTATAGAATGGCTAATTCTAAGCAATTTTTCAACTGGTCTTCGTGTTTTCATTTTTATAGTTTAATTATTTGCCTTCTTCTTACTTTTTCCAACTTTCAAATGGGGTTCACTGACCCCATCTAAAAACAAATGCTCTGCAAAGCTACAAATGTATTGTTATTGATACTTTTTAATACTCATCTTTCCACTCCGGCCTCTCCTGTTCATATTCTAGTCTCTTGTTCAAATCAATGCATGGTTGCTAGGGTAATTTAGGCCCTAGCAACCAGTAGCAGAAATTGCAAACTGGAGAGCTGCTGAATAAAAAGCTAAATAACTCAAAAACCACAAATAATAAAAAATGAAAACCGAATGCAAATTGTCTCAGAATATCACTCCCTGCATCATACTAACAGTTCATTTAACGGTGAATAACCCATTTAAGTGATGTTTTAGCTCTTCTGCAAGTCATCTGTCATGATATTAATGGAATCTTTTCTCTTTAGCCACCAGCAGATGACTTATTTGGAACTAGTTATGAAATCTTACCACCTTCTGAAGCAGAAGACGTGGGACATTTAAATCATTTGAAAGGGCTCTCGTTTGTGTGCAAGGAGTGGAGGAATATCCCACCCAATCAATAGATTTTTGGCCTCAATCTACAGAGATGACAGAAGCAGTGAAGGAGTAATCGTCTGCAGTTGGAGCATTTCAATAGAATGAAAAGATCCAGTTCTGTAGAACTTAAATACAGATCAAGAGGTGCCTGCTAGTTCATTATTATTTATAAAAATTTTCCATTTTATTATATAAATACAGGTATGGGATCCGTTATCTAGAAAGCCGTTATCCAGAAAGCTCCGAATTGCGGAAAGGCCGTCTCCCATAGACTCTATTTTATCCAATAATCCAAATTTTTAAAAATGATTTCCTTTTCTCTGTAATAATAAAACAGTCGCTTGTACTTGATCCCAACTAAGATATAATTAATTCTTATTGGAAGCAAAACCAGCCTATTGGGTTTATTTCATGTTTATATGATTTTCTAGTAGACTTAAATTATGACGATCCAAATTATGGAAAGATCCATTATCCGGAATTCCCCAGGTCGCGAGCATTCTGAATAACAGGCCCCATACCTGTAGTTCACATAGTGTATATGCAGAATTAACAGAAAATTAAAAGAAAGAATATGTCTGGCCAAACTTTTATGCCAATATCTATCTATTTATCTAAGGTATGAGGATCCAAATTATGGAATGATCTGTTAACCGGAAAACCCGCAGGTCCCGAGCATTCTGGATAATAGATCCCATACCTGTATCAATATTCTTTATGTGACACAATCTGTACAGTGTAATGTTTGCTAGTCACAGGTCATTTATATCTAATAACGGAATATGATGAAACAGTTATTGAAAATGCAGTTTATTGGCCTCCGCAAATTTAACACAAATATTCTTTTCCAGTTTCAGAGTCTTAAAGAAGGAAATCCATGGAAACGCAATGGAGTGATATAAAGATCTCCGCTTGGACTGCCGACACCATCTTTATATGAATATGTATATATGTATAAAAATAAAAATACATTTTTAAAAAAAATTAAACTTTGTATTACTGTTTTATTAAAACGTCTAACTTTTTAAAGGGCGAATTACCTATTTGAAATAGGCATTAGAATTACAGGTATGGGATCCATTATCCAGAAGCCTGATTTACTAAAGGGTGTAGTGACTTACACTGGCGATTCGCTTTCATGCACTTTGCCGATTTACTAACGGGCGCAGGCATAACTTCGGTAGCGATAGAGATAGACGCTAGCGGTCATTCGCACTCTATCACCAGGCGAATTTTCCTTCTGGCGAATGGAAGTTACTCCGCAAATTCACTAAAATTGGGATTTTTCACCAGACTTGTCTTCGCCAGCTCAGACCAGGTGATGTGGCGTACATAGATCTTCCTCAATCTTCTGTTACTTACATCATATTTTTAATGGAAAATGTTTCTAAGTCCCAAAAGACGCTGGTGTCTTTTCCATTTTTTAGAGTGATAGCCTGCAAAAGTCAGTAAAAATATTTTGTTTGGGAACATATGGAACATAAACTATACAGTGGGCTCACGTGTAGGGCAATATAACAACTCTATTGTCTTTATTATGGTTCCCTGGACTTGTGTTATGTAACATTCAACTTCAAATTTCCCGCCGTATGCAAATTAGCCTGAGCGAAGACTTCTAACAAAGTTTCGCTAGGCATAATTGAACGCTAGATCATCTTCACCTTGATTGCCGAAGTAACGCTAGCGAAAATTCACCAGCATTCAGAGCCCTGGAAGCAACTCTGCATTCTTAGTAAATTAGGGCTGCCTCAGCGAATATTTGCCTGGCAAAGTGTTGCGATGGCTGTGAAGCCGTAATTTTCGCCGCTTACTAAATTTACCCCTTGGTGTTTATTTGAGTGTGCAAGTCCAGTGTATGGAAATAGTGTTAATTCTATTACTGTGTGTAGGGATACATTTTGCACCTCATATATTATTTCAAATACATTAGCTTTATTGGTAGGCCCTCCATTGATCTGTCCTTTCATAAATAGATTATATTCAATTCAATATTTTGTATGTAATCTCTCCTCCTGAAATGTACTCCTCCATTCTAAACAACTCAGTTGTGCTGTTTTGCAGTTGGGCTTTCAAATCACTGGCTCATACTGGAAACTGATCCTGAGACCAGGAACATCACTAACTGACCTTGTCCAGTTTGTTATGAATAAGATAATAAGTCAAAATAAAATGAACCATGAACAATTAAAATTCACAACTGTGAAGAATATTATATTTCAAAATGCTAACTTGTGCACTTGTTTATGGAATTTTATTTCTGTTAAAAGCTTTTATACAATTTCCCCACAAAGGTGTCACATGACTGCCATAGGTTAGCTATTGCTTATTTGTCGGTTGATCAGGACCATTGTGAGATCATCACTCATAACAACAGGCTTGAAGCCTGACACAATGCTCAGATGTTGGTCGTTGTAGGAAGCAGTAGGAGTGGACCTACAGTGCTCAACATCTATTGCTTTTTTCAACGATATTTTACTACACTATGTTTAACAAAAAAAGAAAATTCAACGATTTAAGCATAAATAATGAAAGTAAAGAGGCTGAAACAGAAAAAGTCGGGACAAGCGAAGTTTTGGGGTTCAAAGATAAAGTTTTCGCTGTCCTAAAGAGCCTTCGTGCAAAGTTTGTATCTGCTTTCAAATTACCGGCTCAGAAAAAGGCTCGGAAAGTAAGTGATGGATTCAGTTTGGAACAAACGGCAGAAGAGCCAAAGAATGACCCTCATAGAAAAAGGAAGACAGAGGAATTCTGTGATGAAGAGAGTGTCTCAAATAAGAAAAGAAGGACTGAATCTGGTACTGATGACCAATATGAAGCAAAACGGTCACTCGATCCTCTCCCAAACCAGGGAAAAAAGCGCAGCAGATCAGAAGAGGATTTTGAAACTGGAAAAGTGAAAAGATTTAAGGAAGAAAAACCAGAGAATAAAGAGACACAATTCACAAATGATAGTGGATCAAGTAAGTAGCAGGACAATGGGAATGTCACAATAATATAACAAATGGGGAATATAATACATAATATTGTTCATTAGCAGGGCCAGGGCTATAGAAGAGAGGTTGGGTTGTCTACGCAAATAGCACATCGTCATTCTCACAATCGACTCACAAGTTGAACACTTTCACCCTTTATTATTTTGGTGTCTTAACTGTGGATGTTAATACAGGTCTTGTTTTCTTTCTCTAATAAGGTGGAATTGCCAGCCCTGTGTCCATCAACAGGTTCCTTTTCTATGGAGAACTTGGAGCAGGCTCCTTTGGAACGGTATATCCTTTACTTAATTGCATATAGACCTTTCATTTACTAACTCTAATCCACTCCAAGTCTTCATAAGCAGCTGCTTATTATTATATATGATTTTTATGATTATATTTCATTCCTGTTTGTCTTTAGGTTGCACTGGCACAAGACAAGGTCACAGCTGAACCAGTTGCTGTGAAAATAATAAAAAAGGACAAGGCATATCCGCACCTTGTGATGAGCGAGAGGCGAATACTAGAAGCTGCACAGGACTGCCCCTTCCTCGTGCATGCCAAAGCTGCCTTTCAGACTGAGGTATGAATATCTGTATTAATCTGTTCCCTGCTATAGTCCCCAGTAATCAGGGGTGCTTCACCAATGAGGCGAGTTGAGGCTGCCGCCACTAGGTACCAGGGGCAGCAAAAATGCTGCTCCTGGTACTTTAAGATCAAATTTCCAGGGGGGGGGGGCAGCAGCTACTGCTGCTGCCTCAGGCGGTGGAGGGGCCAGGATCGCCCCTGCCAGTAATGCATGAGAAACTTGTCCTGATCCAAAATATGTTGTGGGGACCCTGTTCTCTGTACTTTTCATTACTGTTTTGTAACTTCTGCCCACTGTTTCTGTTACAGGATGACATATTTATGGTGATGGAGTACATCCCAGGAGGAACCTTATCAGAGCTTTTGGATACTTTAGCTCCTCTTGATGTCAACAGCGCACGGTGAGTCCTGGCTTTCTATGAGCAGATGTAGCAACCAATAGTGGCCGAACTACTAGAAATCTGAACCTTTGCAGAACTGTATATTAAAGAGCTCTCATTACTGAAGCTGCAGTGATAAGATTTCTTAGATACTATTTAGAATATTATAAGGTTGTTGATGGCTCACAGTAGGAGATGCCATATTCTCTTCTAAGCATGGATGTTCTTCATCAATTTAATGTGGGTGTACAGACTTTATTGTCGGTACTTGCCAATTTCCTGCTGTCCATTTTTCATGTGTATGTATAAATATTGAAAAGTAATAGTTTGCTACGATGGAAGAACTTTTTAGGCATTTTCATGATGTGCACTACTGTAGTCTGATCATCTTTGTTCTGCTTCATTAGGATCTTGGCTGCTGAGATAGTGTGCGGACTGAACTTCCTCCATTCCCGTGGCATTATTCACCGGTAAGTGACGTTATTCTGTGTAGCTGGGATCCCAGACTGGTAGTGCAGAGGCCAGTTTTGGTGATTCTGTTGCCATGTTATCTAATATTCACATGTCACATTGTCTCATTACAGGGACCTGAAACCAGAAAACATTCTGATAGACAGTACAGGCCACATTAAGATTGTTGATTTTGGTCTGGCTGTAGAGAATGTGTTTGGTGACCAAACAACCACAGGCTGGGCCGGAACATATAGTTACATGGCCCCCGAGGTAAGAATAACAATTTTGTTCTGGTATTTGTGAATCTTTATTTGTGATCAGTATGTAACATAGTAAGTTAGGGTGAAAAAAGACACACATCCAACCTTTTAAAGGAAAACTATACCCCCAAACAATGTACAGTAGGTCTCTATAAAAACAGAAAACAGCCCATATGTAAAACCCTGCTTCATGTAAATAAACCATTTTTATAATAATATACTTTTCTAGTAGTATGTGCCATTGGGTAATCATAAATAGAAAATTGCCATTTTAAAAAATAAAGAATATCCCTTGGTATTCTTGGATTCACGGTGCACAGACATTTGCCAATGCAAATTAGGGGTGGGAAAGGTAATCACATGACTTTTGTAACAAAACAAAGAAGGTAAAAAAAAATTTCCCAAGTATTCCTCTTCCTTAGGATTCGGTTAGGTATTCTGCTGAATCTTGTTTTACACCATATGATGAACTGGTTTCTTCTACTACTTGTTTTCCAGGTACTTTGGATGGTATATGATTCCTGTGTGGACTACTGGTCACTGGGAGTAATACTACATGAGATGCTCACTGGGAGGAAACCCACCTTCTCCTGGTTGAGAAAGACTCTACAATGTCCAGAGAACCTGAACCCAGAGGCAAAGGACATTCTCATGAAGGTGAGTATAGGAAGGAAAGAGCCATATGGGAAGATTATTAAAGGGGATATAAACCCAAAAAAGAATAGATGTTAATGTACTCAGTGAGAATGTTTGCAATTTACATGAATTTTCTATTTTTAGTGGTTTCTGAGATAATAGCGGTTTTAGTTTTAGACTGCTAATGCCAACATCTCTCTTTGAAGCCTGCGTCCAACAAACCTAAATGTCTGTGCACTTTCCCTGCTATTCCTGTGTAATATGATTTCTGACAATCTTACCTTCAAAAGGGAGTTGGGGAACCAATATTTTAGAAACCATAACAAATAGAAAATAAATGTAAATTGCAAAAGTGCTGAAAGAAGCAATCTGACTAAGCTTGCATCAGTTCATATTATTTTAGATTCCCTTTAATGTGATAAAAAAGAAACCTTTGGACTGAGAAGAGTACAGCTTCTATTCCACTCCTAATCACATTGTCTTTTTTTCCAGCTGCTGACATACTCCCCATCCGAAAGACGTAATTTTGTTTGTGACATCAAGCAGCACCCCTTCTTTGAGCCAATTGACTGGCAGGCCCTGGAAGCTGGGAAAATTAAGCCACCTTTCATACCAGTAAGTACTTGAGCCTTATTTGATTGTATTAAAGGGGTTGTTAACCTTGCGATAACTTTTAATATGATGTAGAGAGTGATATTCTGAGACAATTTGCAATTGGTTTTAATTTTTTATTATTTAAGCTTTTTGGGTTATTTAACTTTTTATTCAGTAACTCCTCAATTTGCACTTTAAGCAATCTGGTTGCTAGGGTTCAAATTCACCTAGCAACAATGCCTTGATTTGAATAAGAGACTGGAATATGAATAGGAGAGGCCTGAATAGAAAGATTAGGTATTAAAAGTGGCAATAACAATACATTTGTAGCCTTACAGAGCATTTGTTTTTTAGATGGGGTCAGTGATGCACATTTGAAAGCTGCAAAGAGTCAGAAGAAAAGGGCAAATAACTATAAAGAATAAATAATGAAGACCAATTTAAAAGATGCTTAGAATTGGTCATTATATAACTGATGATGATGATATCATCATCTGATGATATCAGTGTTCACCAGAAATCAGCAGTTTATGATTTAAATGCCTTAAAAGTCAGGAAAAGAATTCAAGAACCTGAACTAGCCATGGTTCATTGGGGAGACACCTATTTTGAGACTAGACAGTTGGCTAAATGGGGCACAAAGTTATTTGTAAGCTTTAAAGGGGTGGTTCATCTTTAAGTTAACTTTTAGTATGTTATAGAATGGCTAATTCTAAGCAATTTTTCAACTGGTCTTCGTGTTTTCATTTTTATAGTTTAATTTTTTGCCTTCTTCTTCTGACTTTTTCCAACTTTCAAATGGGGTTCACTGACCCCATCTAAAAACAAATGCTCTGCAAAGCTACAAATGTATTGTTATTGATACTTTTTATTACTCATCTTTCTACTCCGGCCTCTCCTGTTCATTTTGCAGTCTCTTGTTCAAATCAATGCATGGTTGCTAGGGTAATTTGGGCCCAAGCAACCAGTTGCAGAAATTGCAAACTGGAGAGCTGCTGAATAAAAAGCTAAATAACTCAAAAACCACAAATAATATAAAATGAAAACCAAATGCAAATTGTCACTCCCTGCATTATACTAACAGTTAATTTAAAGGTGAACAACCCATTTAAGTATTTAATGATGTCTAATAAAAACAAAGTGATGTTTTAGCTCTTCTGCAAGTCATCTGTCATGATATTAATGGAATCTTTTCTCTTTAGCCACCAGCAGACGACTTATTTGGAACTAGTTATGAAATCTTACCACCTTCTGAAGTAGAAGACGTGGGACATTTAAATCATTTGAAAGGGCTCTCGTTTGTGTGCAAGGAGTGGAGGAATATCCCACCCAATCAATAGATTTTTGACCTAAATCTACAGAGATGACAGAAGCAGTGAAGGAGTAATCGTCTGCAGTTGGAGCATCTCAATAGAACGAGAAGCTCCAGTTCTGTAGAACTTAAATACAGATCAAGAGGTGCCTGCTAGTTCATTATTATTATTATTTATAGTGACTGACATTTTCCATTTTATTATATAAATACAGGTATGGGATCTGTTATCTAGAAACCCGTTATCCAGAAAGCTCCGAATTGCGGAAAGACCGTCTCCCATAGACTCCATTTTATCCAATAATCCAAATTTTTAAAAATGATTTCCTTTTCTCTGTAGTAATAAAACAGTCGCTTGTACTTGATCCCAACTAAGCTATAATTAATTCTTATTGGAAGCAAAACCAGCCTATTGGGTTTATTTCATGTTTATATGATTTTCTAGTAGACTTAAATTATGACGATCCAAATTATGGAAAGATCCATTATCCGGAATACCCCAGGTCCCGAGCATTCTGAATAACAGGCCCCATACCTGTAGTTCACATAGTGTATGTGCAGAATTAACAGAAAATTAAAAGAAAGAATATGTCTGGCCAAACTTTTATGCCAATATCTATCTATCTATCTATCTATGGTATGAGGATCCAAATTATGGAATGATCTGTTAACTGGAAAACCCGCAGGTCCCGAGCATTCTGGATAATAGATCCCATACCTGTATCAATATTCTTTATGTGACGCAATCTGTACAGTGTAATGTTTGCTAGTCACAGGTCATTTATATCTAATAACGGAATATGATGAAACAGTTATTGAAAATGCAGTTTATTGGCCTCCGCAAATTTAACACAAATATTATTTTCCAGTTTCAGAGTCTTAAAGAAGGAAATCCATGGAAATGCAATGGAGTGATATAAAGATCTCCGCTTGGACTGCCGACACCATCTTTATATGAATATGTATATATGTATAAAAATAAAAATACATTTTTTAAAAAAATGAAACTTTGTATTACTGTTTTATTAAAACGTCTAACTTTTTAAAGGGCGAATTACCTATTTGAAATAGGCATTAGAATTACAGGTATGGGATCCATTATCCAGAAGCCTGATTTACTAAAGTGTGTAGTGATTTACACTGGTGATTCGCTTTCATGCACTTTGCCGATTTACTAACGGGCGCAGGCATAACTTCACTAGGGATAGAGATAGACGCTAGCGGTCATTCGCACTCTATAGCCAGGCGAATTTTCCTTCTGGCGAATGGAAGTTACTCCGCAAATTCACTAAAATTGGGATTTTTCACCAGACTTGCCTTCGCCAGCTCAGACCAGGTGATGTGGCGTACATAGATCTTCCTCAATCTTCTGTTACTTACATCATATTTTTAATGGAAAATGTTTCTAAGTCCCAAAAGACGCTGGTGTCTTTTCCTTTTTTTAGAGTGATAGCCTGCAAAAGTCAGTAAAAACATTTTTTTTGGGTAACCGGTTTCCCCAATACATTTTCTAACATATGGAACATAAACTATACAGTGGGCTCACGTGTAGGGCAATATAACAACTCTATTGTCTTTATTATGGTTCCCTGGACTTGTGTTATGTAACATTCAACTTTAAATTTCCTGCCGTATGCAAATTAGCCTGAGCGAAGACTTCTAACAAAGTTTCGCTAGGCATAATTGAACGCTAGATCATCTTCACCTTGATTGCCGAAGTAACGCTAGCGAAAATTCACCAGCATTCAGAGCCCTGGAAGCAACTCTGCATTCTTAGTAAATTAGGGCTGTCTCAGCGAATTTTTGCCTGGCAAAGTGTTGCGATGGCTGCGAAGCCGTCGCTGGCAAATTCTCGCCGCTTACTAAATTTACCCCTTGGTGTTTATTTGAGTGTGCAAGTCCAGTGTATGGAAATAGTGTTAATTCTATTACTGTGTGTAGGGATACATTTTGCACCTCATATATTATTTCAAATACATTAGCTTTATTGGTAGGCCCTCCATTGATCTGTCCTTTCATAAATAGATTATATTCAATTCAATATTTTGTATGTAATCTCTCCTCCTGAAATGTACTCCTCCATTCTAAACAACTCAGTTGTGCTGTTTTGCAGTTGGGCTTTCAAATCACTGGCTCATACTGGAAACTGATCCTGAGACCAGGAACATCACTAACTGACCTTGTCCAGTTTGTTATGAATAAGATAATAAGTCAAAATAAAATGAACCATGAACAATTAAAATTCACAACTGTGGGTCTAATGAAGAATATTATATTGCAAAATGCTAATTTGTGCACTTGTTTATGGAATTGTATTTCTGTTAAAAGCTTTTATACAATTTCCCCACAAAGGTGTCACATGACTGCCATAGGTTAGCTATTGCTTATTTGTCGGTTGATCGGGACCATTGTGAGATCATCACTCATAACAACAGGCTTGAAGCCTGACACAATGCTCAGATGTTGGTCGTTGTAGGAAGCAGTAGGAGTGGACTTACAGTGCTCAACATCTATTGCTTTTTTCAACGATATTTTACTAAACTATGTTTAACAAAAAAAGAAAATTCAACGATTTAAGCATAAATAATGAAAGTAAAGAGGCTGAAACAGAAGAAGTCGGGACAAGCGAAGTTTTGGGGTTCAAAGATAAAGTTTTCGCTGTCCTAAAGAGCCTTCAAGCAAAGTTTGTATCTGCTTTCAAATTACCGGCTCAGAAAAAGGCTTGGAAAGTAAGTGATGGATTCAGTTTGGAACAAACGGCAGAAGAGCCAAAGAATGACCCTCATAGAAAGAGAAAGACAGAGGAATTCTGTGATGAAGAGAGTGTCTCAAATAAGAAAAGAAGGACTGAATCTGGTACTGATGACCAATATGAAGCAAAACGGTCACTCGATCCTCTCCCAAACCAGGGAAAAAAGCGCAGCAGATCAGAAGAGGATTTTGAAACTGGAAAAGTGAAAAGATTTAAGGAAGAAAAACCAGAGAATAAAGAGACACAATTCACAAATGATAGTGGATCAAGTAAGTAGCAGGACAATGGGAATGTCACAATAATATAACAAATGGGGAATATAATACATAATATTGTTCATTAGCAGGGCCAGGGCTATAGAAGAGTAGTTGGGTTGTCTACTCAAACAGCACATCGTCATTCTCACAATCGACTCACAAGTTGAACACTTTCACCCTTTATTATTTTGGTGTCTTAACTGTGGATGTTAATACAGGTCTTGTTTTCTTTCTCTAATAAGGTGGAATTGCCAGCCCTGTGTCCATCAACAGGTTCCTTTTCTATGGAGAACTTGGAGCAGGCTCCTTTGGAACGGTATGTCCTGTACTTAATTGCATATAGGCCTTTCATTTACTAACTCTAATCCACTCCTAGTCTTCATAAGCAGCTGCTTATTATTATATATGATTTTTATGATTATATTTCATTCCTGTTTGTCTTTAGGTTGCACTGGCACAAGACAAGGTCACAGCTGAACCTGTTGCTGTGAAAATAATAAAAAAGGACAAGGCATATCCTCACCTTGTGATGAGCGAGAGGCGAATACTAGAAGCTGCACAGGACTGCCCCTTCCTCGTGCATGCCAAAGCTGCCTTTCAGACTGAGGTATGAATATCTGTATTAATCTGTTCCCTGCTATAGTCCCCAGTAATCAGGGGTGCTTCGCCAATGAGGCGAGTTGAGGCTGCCGCAAAAATGCTGCTCCTGGTACTTTAAGATCAAATTTCCAGGGGAGGGGGGGGGCAGCAGCTACTGCTGCTGCCTCAGGTGGTGGAGGGGCCAGGATTGCCCCTGCCAGTAATGCATGAGAAACTTGTCCTGATCCAAAATATGTTGTGGGGACCCTGTTCTCTGTACTTTTCATTACTGTTTTGTAACTTCTGCCCACTGTTTCTGTTACAGGATGACATATTTATGGTGATGGAGTACATCCCAGGAGGAACCTTATCAGAGCTTTTGGATACTTTAGCTCCTCTTGATGTCAACAGCGCACGGTGAGTCCTGGCTTTCTATGAGCAGATGTAGCAACCAATAGTGGCCGAACTACTAGAAATCTGAACCTTTGCAGAACTGTATATTAAAGAACTCTCATTACTGAAGCTGCAGTGATAAGATTTCTTAGATACTATTTAGAATATTATATGGTTGTTGATGGTTCACAGTAGGAGATGCCATATTCTCTTCTAAGCATGGATGTTCTTCATCAATTTAATGTGGGTGTACAGACTTTATTGTCGGTACTTGCCAATTTCCTGCTGTCCATTTTTCATGTGTATGTATAAATATTGAAAAGTAATAGTTTGCTACGATGGAAGAACTTTCTAGGCATTTTCATGATGTGCACTACTGTAGTCTGATCATCTTTGTTCTGCTTCATTAGGATCTTGGCTGCTGAGATAGTGTGCGGACTGAACTTCCTCCATTCCCGTGGCATTATTCACCGGTAAGTGACGTTATTCTGTGTAGCTGGGATCCCAGACTGGTAGTGCAGAGGCCAGTTTTGGTGATTCTGTTGCCATGTTATCTAATATTCACATGTCACATTGTCTCATTACAGGGACCTGAAACCAGAAAACATTCTGATAGACAGTACAGGCCACATTAAGATTGTTGATTTTGGTCTGGCTGTAGAGAATGTGTTTGGTGACCAAACAACCACAGGCTGGGCCGGAACATATAGTTACATGGCCCCCGAGGTAAGAATAACAATTTTGTTCTGGTATTTGTGAATCTTTATGTGTGATCAGTATGTAACATAGTAAGTTAGGGTGAAAAAAGACACGCATCCAACCTTTTAAAGGAAAACTATACCCCCAAACAATGTACAGTAGGTCTCTATAAAAACATAAAACAGCTCATATGTAAAACTCTGCTTCATGTAAATAAACCATTTTCATAATAATATACTTTTCTAGTAGTATGTGCCATTGGGTAATCATAAATAGAAAATTGCCATTTTAAAAAATAAAGAATATCCCTTGGTATTCTAGGATTCACGGTGCACACACATTTGCCAATGCAAATTAGGGGTGGGAAAGGAAATCACATGACTTTTTGTAACAAAACAAAGAAGTAAAAAAAAAAGTCCCCAATTATTCCTCTTACTTAGGATTTGGTAAGGTATTCTGCTGATTCTTTCACGAAGGATTCGGGGATTCAGACGAATCTCAAATAGCGCGTTCGGTGCATCCCTAGTTGAAAATAGTTGAAATGTTATTTTTGGACCTTGTTTTACACCATATGATGAACTGGTTTCTTCTACTACTTGTTTTCCAGGTACTTTGGATGGTATATGATTCCTGTGTGGACTACTGGTCACTGGGAGTAATACTACATGAGATGCTCACTGGGAGGAAACCCACCTTCTCCTGGTTGAGAAAGACTCTACAATGTCCAGAGAACCTGAACCCAGAGGCAAAGGACATTCTCATGAAGGTGAGTATAGGAAGGAAAGAGCCATATGGGAAGCTTATTAAAGGGGATATAAACCCAAAAAAGAATAGATGTTAATGTACTCAGTGAGAATGTTTGCAATTTACATGAATTTTCTATTTTTAGTGGTTTCTGAGATAATAGCGGTTTTAGTTTTAGACTGCTAATGCCAACATCTCTCTTTGAAGCCTGCGTCCAACAAACCTAAATGTCTGTGCACTTTCCCTGCTATTCCTGTGTAATATGATTTCTGACAATCTTACCTTCAAAAGGGAGCTGGGGAACCAATATCTTAGAAACCATAACAAAATAGAAAATAAATGTAAATTGCAAAAGTGCTGAAAGAAGCAATCTGACTAAGCTTGCATCAGTTCATATTATTTTAGATTCCCTTTAATGTGATCAAAAAGAAACCTTTGGACTGAGAAGAGTACAGCTTCTATTCCACTCCTAATCATATTGTCTTTTTTTCCAGCTGCTGACATACTCCCCATCCGAAAGACGTAATTTTGTTTGTGACATCAAGCAGCACCCCTTCTTTAAGCCAATTGACTGGCAGGCCCTGGAAGCTGGGAAAATTAAGCCACCTTTCATACCAGTAAGTACTTGAGCCTTATTTGATTGTATTAAAGGGATTGTTAACCTGTGCGATAACTTTTTTTTTTTTTTTGTATAATCTTTATTTTTGTTTGCACATTCAATGTCAACAACAAACATGTTATTATAGCTTCACATAACAAGCCATGTTGACAGGCATAGATTGAACATAAACATATATAAAATAAAAATCAAATCATAATCAAAGGATACAATATAACAGCTAAAGAAACATATTATTAAAGATCCTGTATGCTAGGCCAGTCCCCCCATTATACATTATAGTTACCTTTACTAAATCGTTTCAGTATCTCTACTGAAACCGAATTGCTCCTGTCCGATTACATATTTTTAATAGAATCCGATTCTATTTTCAGGTCTGTGAAGCCATGCAGTCAGTTGAGCATATTTCATTTTGTATAGAAAAAACCCTTCTTTACCGGGACAAATGTCTGCTAACGGCTGTAAGGCCTTGTTACGTAATAAAATAATACACATCAGATTGTCAACCGGTTTTTTGCCTAGGAACCTGCTATTCATCACACCAGGAGCAAAAGAAGGGTTTCCCATAATTGGTGTACAAGGACCTTTGCGTGAGATTAAATAATGTGATTTTCTCAGAAATTTATCTGCTGTGTGCAAGGTTTCTTTACAGATCAAAGGCAGGAGGTTGGGTTTCGGTCTTTGGGTAGTGTGCAACCACCATAGGGCCTGAAGTGGCCTATCAATCACGGACTGTTCGATCTGAATCCACCTCTTAGTGTCTTGGTGGTGAAACCACTCAACTATCCTACCTAGAGTAGTTGCTTGCATGTATCGTCTGAAGTCTGGTAGTCGCAACCCACCTTGGCGTTTATTACGTGAGAGAACTTTTTTGGCTAGCCTAGGTTTCCCTTTAGCCCAAATGAATGATGTGACTACTGAATTCAGGGTGTCAAAAAATTGTTGGGGGGGTTCTATCGGAATGGTGTGTAGAAAATATAAGACCCTGGGTAGTATGTTCATTTTAATAATATTGATTCTCCCAAACCACGATATGGTTGGGAGCTGCCAGTGTGTGAGATCTTGCCTTATTTGTTGTAACAATTTCGTATAGTTTAATGCATTAGTATGGTGTAAGTTGGATGGTATACTGATTCCCAAATATGTGATTTCTTCCGTTTTCCATCTAAAGGGGAAGTTAGCTTGTAGTTGTTGTTGTAGGGCTGTGGATAGGGAAACATTGAGAGCTTCAGATTTATCATACTGTGCGATAACTTTTAATATGATGTAGAGAGTGATATTCTGAGACAATTTGCAATTGGTTTTAATTTTTTATTATTTAAGCTTTTTGGGTTATTTAACTTTTTATTCAGTAACTCTTCAATTTGCTTTTTAAGCAATCTGGTTGCTAGGGTGCAAATTCACCTAGCAACAATGCATTGATTTGAATAAGAGACTGGAATATGAATAGGAGAGGCCTGAATAGAAAGATTAAGTATTAAAAGTAGCAATAACAATACATTTGTAGCCTTACAGAGCATTTGTTTTTTAGATGGGGTCAGTGACGCCCATTTGAAAGCTGCAAAGAGTCAGAAGAAAAAGGCAAATAACTATAAAGAATAAATAATGAAGACCAATTTAAAAGATGCTTAGAATTGGCCATTATATAACTGATGATGATGATATAAGTGTTCACCAGAAATCAGCAGTTTATGATTTAAATGCCTTAAAAGTCAGGAAAAGAATTCAAGAACCTGAACTAGCCATGGTTCATTGGGGAGACACCTATTTTGAGACTAGACAGTTGGCTAAATGGGGCACAAAGTTATTTGTAAGCTTTAAAGGGGTGGTTCACCTTTAAGTTAACTTTTAGTATGTTATAGAATGGCTAATTCTAAGCAATTTTTCAACTGGTCTTCGTGTTTTCATTTTTATAGTTTAATTATTTGCCTTCTTCTTCTGACTTTTTCCAACTTTCAAATGGGGTTCACTGACCCCATCTAAAAACAAATGCTCTGCAAAGCTACAAATGTATTGTTATTGTTACTTTTTATTACTCATCTTTCTACTCCGGCCTCTCCTGTTCATTTTGCAGTCTCTTGTTCAAATCAATGCATGGTTGCTAGGGTAATTTGGGCCCTAGCAACCAGTTGCAGAAATTGCAAACTGGAGAGCTGCTGAATAAAAAGCTAAATAACTCAAAAACCACAAATAATAAAAAATGAAAACCAAATGCAAATTGTCACTCCCGGCATCATACTAACAGTTAATTTAAAGGTGAACAACCCATTTAAGTATTTATTGATGTCTAATAAAAACAAAGTGATGTTTTAGCTCTTCTGCAAGTGATCTGTCATGATATTAATGGAATCTTTTCTCTTTAGCCACCAGCAGATGACTTATTTGGAACTAGTTATGAAATCTTACCACCTTCTGAAGTAGAAGACGTGGGACATTTAAATCATTTGAAAGGGCTCTCGTTTGTGTGCAAGGAGTGGAGGAATATCCCACCCAATCAATAGATTTTTGGCCTCAATCTACAGAGATGACAGAAGCAGTGAAGGAGTAATCGTCTGCAGTTGGAGCATTTCAATAGAACGAGAAGCTCCAGTTCTGTAGAACTTAAATACAGATCAAGAGGTGCCTGCTAGTTCATTATTATTATTATTTATAGTGACTGAAATTTTCCATTTTATTATATAAATACAGGTATGGGATCCGTTATCTAGAAACCCGTTATCCAGAAAGCTCCGAATTGCGGAAAGACCGTCTCCCATAGACTCCATTTTATCCAATAATTCAAATTTTTAAAAATTATTTCCTTTTCTCTGTAATAACAAAACAGTCGCTTGTACTTGATCCCAACTAAGATATAATTAATTCTTATTGGAAGCAAAACCAGCCTATTGGGTTTATTTCATGTTTATATGATTTTCTGGTAGACTTAAATTATGACGATCCAAATTATAAAAAGATCCATTATCCGGAATAACCCAGGTCGCGAGCATTCTGGATAACAGGCCCCATACCTGTAGTTCACATAGTGTATGTGCAGAATTAACAGAAAATTAAAAGAAAGAATATGTCTGGCCAAACTTTTATGCCAACATCTATCTATCTATCTAAGGTATGAGGATCCAAATTATGGAATGATCTGTTAACCGGAAAACCCGCAGGTTCTGGATAATAGATCCCATACCTGTATCAATATACTTTATGTGACGCAATCTGTACAGTGTAATGTTTGCTAGTCACAGGTCATTTATATCTAATAACAGAATATGATGAAACAGTTATTGAAAATGCAGTTTATTGGCCTCCGCAAATTTAACACAAATATTCTTTTCCAGTTTCAGAGTCTTAAAGAAGGAAATCCATGGAAATGCAATGGAGTGATATAAAGATCTCCGCTTGGACTGCCGACACCATCTTTATATGAATATGTATATATGTATAAAAATAAAAATACATTTTTTAAAAAAATGAAACTTTGTATTACTGTTTTATTAAAACGTCTAACTTTTTAAAGGGCAAATTACCTATTTGAAATAGGCATTAGAATTACAGGTATGGGATCCATTATCCAGAAGCCTGATTTACTAAAGGGTATAGTGACTTACACTGGCGATTCGCTTTCATGCATTTTGCCGATTTACTAACGGGCGCAGGCATAACTTCGCTAGTGATAGAGATAGACGCTAGCGGTCATTCGCACTCTATCGCCAGGCGAATTTTCCTTCTGGCGAATGGAAGTTACTCCGCAAATTCACTAAAATTGGGATTTTTCACCAGACTTGCATTCGCCAGCTCAGACCAGGTGATGTGGCCTAAGTCCCAAAAGACGCTGGTGTCTTTTTCCTTTTTTTAGAGTGATAGCCTGCAAAAGTCAGTAAAAACATTTTTTTTGGGTAACCGGTTTCCCCAATACATTTTCTAACATATGGAACATAAACTATACAATGGGCTCACGTGTAGGGCATTATAACAACTCTATTGTCTTTATTATGGTTCCCCGGACTTGTGTTATGTAACATTCAACTTTAAATTTCCCGCCGTATGCAAATTAGCCTGAGTGAAGACTTCTAACAAAGTTTCGCTAGGCATAATTGAACGCTAGATCATCTTCACCTTGATTGCCGAAGTAACGCTAGCGAAAATTCACTAGCATTCAGAGACCTGGAAGCAACTCTGCATTCTTAGTAAATTAGGGCTGTCTCAGCGAATTTTTGCCTGGCAAAGTGTTGCGATAGCTGCAAAGCCGTCGCTGGCAAATTTTCGCCGCTTACTAAATTTACCCCTTGGTGTTTATTTGAGTGTGCAAGTCCAGTGTAGTGTTAATTCTATTACTGTGTGTAGGGATACATTTTGCACCTCATATATTATTTCAAATACATTAGCTTTATTGGTAGGCCCTCCATTGATCTGTCCTTTCATAAATAGATTATATTCAATTCAATATTTTGTATGTAATCTCTCCTCCTGAAATGTACTCCTCCATTCTAAACAACTCAGTTGTGCTGTTTTGCAGTTGGGCTTTCAAATCACTGGCTCATACTGGAAACTGATCCTGAGACCAGGAACATCACTAACTGACCTTGTCCAGTTTGTTATGAATAAGATAATAAGTCAAAATAAAATGAACCATGAACAATTAAAATTCACAACTGTGGGTCTAATGAAGAATATTATATTGCAAAATGCTAATTTGTGCACTTGTTTATGGAATTTTATTTCTGTTAAAAGCTTTTATACAATTTCCCCACAAAGGTGTCACATGACTGCCATAGGTTAGCTATTGCTTATTTGTCGGTTGATCAGGACCATTGTGAGATCATCACTCATAACAACAGGCTTGAAGCCTGACACAATGCTCAGATGTTGGTCGTTGTAGGAAGCAATAGGAGTGGACCTACAGTGCTCAACATCTATTGCTTTTTTCAACGATATTTTACTACACTATGTTTAACAAAAAAAGAAAATTCAACGATTTAAGCATAAATAATGAAAGTAAAGAGGCTGAAACAGAAGAAGTCGGGACAAGCGAAGTTTTGGGGTTCAAAGATAAAGTTTTCGCTGTCCTAAAGAGCCTTCGTGCAAAGTTTGTATCTGCTTTCAAATTACCGGCTCAGAAAAAGGCTCGGAAAGTAAGTGATGGATTCAGTTTGGAACAAACGGCAGAAGAGCCAAAGAATGACCCTCATAGAAAAAGGAAGACAGAGGAATTCTGTGATGAAGAGAGTGTCTCAAATAAGAAAAGAAGGACTGAATCTGGTACTGATGACCAATATGAAGCAAAACGGTCACTCGATCCTCTCCCAAACCAGGGAAAAAAGCGCAGCAGATCAGAAGAGGATTTTGAAACTGGAAAAGTGAAAAGGTTTAAGGAAGAAAAACCAGAGAATAAAGAGACACAATTCACAAATGATAGTGGATCAAGTAAGTAGCAGGACAATGGGAATGTCACAATAATATAACAAATGGGGAATATAATACATAATATTGTTCATTAGCAGGGCCAGGGCTATAGAAGAGAGGTTGGGTTGTCTACTCAAATAGCACATCGTCATTCTCACAATCGACTCACAAGTTGAACACTTTCACCCTTTATTATTTTGGTGTCTTAACTGTGGATGTTAATACAGGTCTTGTTTTCTTTCTCTAATAAGGTGGAATTGCCAGCCCTGTGTCCATCAACAGGTTCCTTTTCTATGGAGAACTTGGAGCAGGCTCCTTTGGAATGGTATGTCCTTTACTTAATTGCATATAGACCTTTCATTTACTAACTCTAATCCACTCCAAGTCTTCATAAGCAGCTGCTTATTATTATATATGATTTTAATGATTATATTTCACTCCTGTTTGTCTTTAGGTTGCACTGGCACAAGACAAGGTCATAGCTGAACCAGTTGCTGTGAAAATAATAAAAAAGGACAAGGCATATCCGCACCTTGTGATGAGCGAGAGGCGAATACTAGAAGCTGCACAGGACTGCCCCTTCCTCGTGCATGCCAAAGCTGCCTTTCAGACTGAGGTATGAATATCTGTATTAATCTGTTCCCTGCTATAGTCCCCAGTAATCAGGGGTGCTTCGCCAATGAGGCGAGTTGAGGCTGCCGCCACTAGGTACCAGGGGCAGCAAAAATGCTGCTCCTGGTACTTTAAGATCAAATTTCCAGGGGAGGGGGGGGGCAGCAGCTACTGCTGCTGCCTCAGGTGGTGGAGGGGCCAGGATCGCCCCTGCCAGTAATGCATGAGAAACTTGTCCTGATCCAAAATATGTTGTGGGGACCCTGTTCTCTGTACTTTTCATTACTAATTTGTAACTTCTGCCCACTGTTTCTGTTACAGGATGACATATTTATGGTGATGGAGTACATCCCAGGAGGAACCTTATCAGAGCTTTTGGATACTTTAGCTCCTCTTGATGTCAACAGCGCACGGTGAGTCCTGGCTTTCTATGAGCAGATGTAGCAACCAATAGTGGCCGAACTACTAGAAATCTGAACCTTTGCAGAACTGTATATTAAAGAACTCTCATTACTGAAGCTGCAGTGATAAGATTTCTTAGATACTATTTAGAATATTATATGGTTGTTGATGGCTCACAGTAGGAGATGCCATATTCTCTTCTAAGCATGGATGTTCTTCATCAATTTAATGTGGCTGTACAGACTTTATTGTCGGTACTTGCCAATTTCCTGCTGTCCATTTTTCATGTGTATGTATAAATAATGAAAAGTAATAGTTTGCTTCGATGGAAGAACTTTCTAGGCATTTTCATGATGTGCACTACTGTAGTCTGATCATCTTTGTTCTGCTTCATTAGGATCTTGGCTGCTGAGATAGTGTGCGGACTGAACTTCCTCCATTCCCGTGGCATTATTCACCGGTAAGTGACGTTATTCTGTGTAGCTGGGATCCCAGACTGGTAGTGCAGAGGCCAGTTTTGGTGATTCTGTTGCCATGTTATCTAATATTCACATGTCACATTGTCTCATTACAGGGACCTGAAACCAGAAAACATTCTGATAGACAGTACAGGCCACATTAAGATTGTTGATTTTGGTCTGGCTGTAGAGAATGTGTTTGGTGACCAAACAACCACAGGCTGGGCCGGATCATATAGTTACATGGCCCCCGAGGTAAGAATAACAATTTTGTTCTGGTATTTGTGAATCTTTATTTGTGATCAGTATGTAACATAGTAAGTTAGGGTGAAAAAAGACACACATCCAACCTTTTAAAGGAAAACTATACCCCCAAACAATGTACAGTAGGTCTCTATAAAAACATAAAACAGCCCATATGTAAAACCCTGCTTCATGTAAATAAACCATTTTTATAATAATATACTTTTCTAGTAGTATGTGCCATTGGGTAATCATAAATAGAAAATTGCCATTTTAAAAAATAAAGAATATCCCTTGGTATTCTTGGATTCACGGTGCACAGACATTTGCCAATGCAAATTAGGGGTGGGAAAGGTAATCACATGACTTTTTGTAACAAAACAAAGAAGGTAAAAAACAATTTCCCAAGTATTCCTCTTCCTTAGGATTCGGTTAGGTATTCTGCTGAATCTTGTTTTACACCATATGATGAACTGGTTTCTTCTACTACTTGTTTTCCAGGTACTTTGGATGGTATATGATTCCTGTGTGGACTACTGGTCACTGGGAGTAATACTACATGAGATGCTCACTGGGAGGAAACCCACCTTCTCCTGGTTGAGAAAGACTCTACAATGTCCAGAGAACCTGAACCCAGAGGCAAAGGACATTCTCATGAAGGTGAGTATAGGAAGGAAAGAGCCATATGGGAAGATTATTAAAGGGGATATAAACCCAAAAAAGAATAGATGTTAATGTACTCAGTGAGAATGTTTGCAATTTACATGAATTTTATATTTTTAGTGGTTTCTGAGATAATAGCGGTTTTAGTTTTAGACTGCTAATGCCAACATCTCTCTTTGAAGCCTGCGTCCAACAAACCTAAATGTCTGTGCACTTTCCCTGCTATTCCTGTGTAATATGATTTCTGACAATCTTACCTTCAAAAGGGAGTTGGGGAACCAATATTTTAGAAACCATAACAAATAGAAAATAAATGTAAATTGCAAAAGTGCTGAAAGAAGCAATCTGACTAAGCTTGCATCAGTTCATATTATTTTAGATTCCCTTTAATGTGATAAAAAAGAAACCTTTGGACTGAGAAGAGTACAGCTTCTATTCCACTCCTAATCACATTGTCTTTTTTTCCAGCTGCTGACATACTCCCCATCCGAAAGACGTAATTTTGTTTGTGACATCAAGCAGCACCCCTTCTTTAAGCCAATTGACTGGCAGGCCCTGGAAGCTGGGAAAATTAAGCCACCTTTCATACCAGTAAGTACTTGAGCCTTATTTGATTGTATTAAAGGGGTTGTTAACCTTGCGATAACTTTTAATATGATGTAGAGAGTGATATTCTGAGACAATTTGCAATTGGTTTTAATTTTTTATTATTTAAGCTTTTTGGGTTATTTAACTTTTTATTCAGTAACTCCTCAATTTGCACTTTAAGCAATCTGGTTGCTAGGGTTCAAATTCACCTAGCAACAATGCCTTGATTTGAATAAGAGACTGGAATATGAATAGGAGAGGCCTGAATAGAAAGATTAGGTATTAAAAGTAGCAATAACAATACATTTGTAGCCTTACAGAGCATTTGTTTTTTAGATGGGGGCAGCGACGCCCATTTGAAAGCTGCAAAGAGTCAGAAGAAAAAGGCAAATAACTATAAAGAATAAATAATGAAGACCAATTTAAAAGTTGCTTAGAATTGGTCCTTATATAACTGATGATGATGATATAAGTGTTCACCAGAAATCAGCAGTTTATGATTTAAATGCCTTAAAAGTCAGGAAAAGAATTCAAGAACCTGAACTAGCCATGGTTCATTGGGGAGACACCTATTTTGAGACTAGACAGTTGGCTAAATGGGGCACAAAGTTATTTGTAAGCTTTAAAGGGGTGGTTCATCTTTAAGTTAACTTTTAGTATGTTATAGAATGGCTAATTCTAAGCAATTTTTCAACTGGTCTTCGTGTTTTCATTTTTATAGTTTAATTTTTTGCCTTCTTCTTCTGACTTTTTCCAACTTTCAAATGGGGTTCACTGACCCCATCTAAAAACAAATGCTCTGCAAAGCTACAAATGTATTGTTATTGATACTTTTTATTACTCATCTTTCTACTCCGGCCTCTCCTGTTCATTTTGCAGTCTCTTGTTCAAATCAATGCATGGTTGCTAGGGTAATTTGGGCCCAAGCAACCAGTTGCAGAAATTGCAAACTGGAGAGCTGCTGAATAAAAAGCTAAATAACTCAAAAACCACAAATAATATAAAATGAAAACCAAATGCAAATTGTCACTCCCTGCATTATACTAACAGTTAATTTAAAGGTGAACAACCCATTTAAGTATTTAATGATGTCTAATAAAAACAAAGTGATGTTTTAGCTCTTCTGCAAGTGATCTGTCATGATATTAATGGAATCTTTTCTCTTTAGCCACCAGCAGACGACTTATTTGGAGCCAGTTATGAAATCTTACCACCTTCTGAAGTAGAAGACGTGGGACATTTAAATCATTTGAAAGGGCTCTCGTTTGTGTGCAAGGAGTGGAGGAATATCCCACCCAATCAATAGATTTTTGACCTAAATCTACAGAGATGACAGAAGCAGTGAAGGAGTAATCGTCTGCAGTTGGAGCATTTCAATAGAACGAGAAGCTCCAGTTCTGTAGAACTTAAATACAGATCAAGAGGTGCCTGCTAGTTCATTATTATTATTATTTATAGTGACTGACATTTTCCATTTTATTATATAAATACAGGTATGGGATCTGTTATCTAGAAACCCGTTATCCAGAAAGCTCCGAATTGCGGAAAGACCGTCTCCCATAGACTCCATTTTATCCAATAATCCAAATTTTTAAAAATGATTTCCTTTTCTCTGTAGTAATAAAACAGTCGCTTGTACTTGATCCCAACTAAGATATAATTAATTCTTATTGGAAGCAAAACCAGCCTATTGGGTTTATTTCATGTTTATATGATTTTCTAGTAGACTTAAATTATGACGATCCAAATTATGGAAAGATCCATTATCCGGAATACCCCAGGTCCCGAGCATTCTGAATAACAGGCCCCATACCTGTAGTTCACATAGTGTATGTGCAGAATTAACAGAAAATTAAAAGAAAGAATATGTCTGGCCAAACTTTTATGCCAATATCTATCTATCTATCTATCTATGGTATGAGGATCCAAATTATGGAATGATCTGTTAACCGGAAAACCCGCAGGTCCCGAGCATTCTGGATAATAGATCCCATACCTGTATCAATATTCTTTATGTGACACAATCTGTACAGTGTAATGTTTGCTAGTCACAGGTCATTTATATCTAATAACGGAATATGATGAAACAGTTATTGAAAATGCAGTTTATTGGCCTCCGCAAATTTAACACAAATATTATTTTCCAGTTTCAGAGTCTTAAAGAAGGAAATCCATGGAAATGCAATGGAGTGATATAAAGATCTCCGCTTGGACTGCCGACACCATCTTTATATGAATATGTATATATGTATAGAAATAAAAATACATTTTTTAAAAAAATGAAACTTTGTATTACTGTTTTATTAAAACGTCTAACTTTTTAAAGGGCGAATTACCTATTTGAAATAGGCATTAGAATTACAGGTATGGGATCCATTATCCAGAAGCCTGATTTACTAAAGTGTGTAGTGATTTACACTGGTGATTCGCTTTCATGCACTTTGCCGATTTACTAACGGGCGCAGGCATAACTTCACTAGGGATAGAGATAGACGCTAGCGGTCATTCGCACTCTATCGCCAGGCGAATTTTCCTTCTGGCGAATGGAAGTTACTCCGCAAATTCACTAAAATTGGGATTTTTCACCAGACTTGCCTTCGCCAGCTCAGACCAGGTGATGTGGCGTACATAGATCTTCCTCAATCTTCTGTTACTTACATCATATTTTTAATGGAAAATGTTTCTAAGTCCCAAAAGACGCTGGTGTCTTTTCCTTTTTTTAGAGTGATAGCCTGCAAAAGTCAGTAAAAACATTTTTTTTGGGTAACCGGTTTCCCCAATACATTTTCTAACATATGGAACATAAACTATACAGTGGGCTCACGTGTAGGGCATTATAACAACTCTATTGTCATTATTATGGTTCCCTGGACTTGTGTTATGTAACATTCAACTTTAAATTTCCTGCCGTATGCAAATTAGCCTGAGCGAAGACTTCTAACAAAGTTTCACTAGGCATAATTGAACGCTAGATCATCTTCACCTTGATTGCCGAAGTAACGCTAGCGAAAATTCACCAGCATTCAGAGCCCTGGAAGCAACTCTGCATTCTTAGTAAATTAGGGCTGTCTCAGCGAATTGTTGCCTGGCAAAGTGTTGCGATGGCTGCGAAGCCGTCGCTGGCAAATTCTCGCCGCTTACTAAATTTACCCCTTGGTGTTTATTTGAGTGTGCAAGTCCAGTGTATGGAAATAGTGTTAATTCTATTACTGTGTGTAGGGATACATTTTGCACCTCATATATTATTTCAAATACATTAGCTTTATTGGTAGGCCCTCCATTGATCTGTCCTTTCATAAATAGATTATATTCAATTCAATATTTTGTATGTAATCTCTCCTCCTGAAATGTACTCCTCCATTCTAAACAACTCAGTTGTGCTGTTTTGCAGTTGGGCTTTCAAATCACTGGCTCATACTGGAAACTGATCCTGAGACCAGGAACATCACTAACTGACCTTGTCCAGTTTGTTATGAATAAGATAATAAGTCAAAATAAAATGAACCATGAACAATTAAAATTCACAACTGTGGGTCTAATGAAGAATATTATATTGCAAAATGCCAATTTGTGCACTTGTTTATGGAATTTTATTTCTGTTAAAAGCTTTTATACAATTTCCCCACAAAGGTGTCACATGACTGCCATAGGTTAGCTATTGCTTATTTGTCGGTTGATCGGGACCATTGTGAGATCATCACTCATAACAACAGGCTTGAAGCCTGACACAATGCTCAGATGTTGGTCGTTGTAGGAAGCAGTAGGAGTGGACCTACAGTGCTCAACATCTATTGCTTTTTTCAACGATATTTTACTAAACTATGTTTAACAAAAAAAGAAAATTCAACGATTTAAGCATAAATAATGAAAGTAAAGAGGCTGAAACAGAAGAAGTCGGGACAAGCAAAGTTTTGGAGTTCAAAGATAAAGTTTTCGCTGTCCTAAAGAGCCTTCGTGCAAAGTTTGTATCTGCTTTCAAATTACCGGCTCAGAAAAAGGCTCGGAAAGTAAGTGATGGATTCAGTTTGGAACAAACGGCAGAAGAGCCAAAGAATGACCCTCATAGAAAAAGGAAGACAGAGGAATTCTGTGATGAAGAGAGTGTCTCAAATAAGAAAAGAAGGACTGAATCTGGTACTGATGACCAATATGAAGCAAAACGGTCACTCGATCCTCTCCCAAACCAGGGAAAAAAGCGCAGCAGATCAGAAGAGGATTTTCAAACTGGAAAAGTGAAAAGATTTAAGGAAGAAAAACCAGAGAATAAAGAGACACAATTCACAAATGATAGTGGATCAAGTAAGTAGCAGGACAATGGGAATGTCACAATAATATAACAAATGGGGAATATAATACATAATATTGTTCATTAGCAGGGCCAGGGCTATAGAAGAGAGGTTGGGTTGTCTACTCAAATAGCACATCGTCATTCTCACAATCGACTCACAAGTTGAACACTTTCACCCTTTATTATTTTGGTGTCTTAACTGTGGATGTTAATACAGGTCTTGTTTTCTTTCTCTAATAAGGTGGAATTGCCAGCCCTGTGTCCATCAACAGGTTCCTTTTCTATGGAGAACTTGGAACAGGCTCATTTGGAACGGTATGTCCTGTACTTAATTGCATATAGATCTTTCATTTACTAACTCTAATCCACTCCAAGTCTTCATAAGCAGCTGCTTATTATTATATATGATTTTTATGATTATATTTCACTCCTGTTTGTCTTTAGGTTGCACTGGCACAAGACAAGGTCACAGCTGAACCTGTTGCTGTGAAAATAATAAAAAAGGACAAGGCATATCCACACCTTGTGATGAGCGAGAGGCGAATACTAGAAGCTGCACAGGACTGCCCCTTCCTCGTGCATGCCAAAGCTGCCTTTCAGACTGAGGTATGAATATCTGTATTAATCTGTTCCCTGCTATAGTCCCCAGTAATGCATGAGAAACTTGTCCTGATCCAAAATATGTTGTGGGGACCCTGTTCTCTGTACTTTTCATTACTAATTTGTAACTTCTGCCCACTGTTTCTGTTACAGGATGACATATTTATGGTGATGGAGTACATCCCAGGAGGAACCTTATCAGAGCTTTTGGATACTTTAGCTCCTCTTGATGTCAACAGCGCACGGTGAGTCCTGGCTTTCTATGAGCAGATGAAGCAACCAATAGTGGCTGAACTACTAGAAATCTGAACCTTTGCAGAACTGTATATTAAAGAACTCTCATTACTGAAGCTGCAGTGATAAGATTTCTTAGATACTATTTAGAATATTATATGGTTGTTGATGGCTCACAGTAGGAGATGCCATATTCTCTTCTAAGCATGGATGTTCTTCATCAATTTAATGTGGCTGTACAGACTTTATTGTCGTTACTTGCCAATTTCCTGCTGTCCATTTTTCATGTGTATGTATAAATAATGAAAAGTAATAGTTTGCTACGATGGAAGAACTTTCTAGGCATTTTCATGATGTGCACTACTGTAGTCTGATCATCTTTGTTCTGCTTCATTAGGATCTTGGCTGCTGAGATAGTGTGCGGACTGAACTTCCTCCATTCCCGTGGCATCATTCACCGGTAAGTGCCGTTATTCTGCGTAGCTGGGATCCCAGACTGGTAGTGCAGAGGCCAGTTTTGGTGATTCTGTTGCCATGTTATCTAATATTCACATGTCACATTGTCTCATTACAGGGACCTGAAACCAGAAAACATTCTGATAGACAGTACAGGCCACATTAAGATTGTTGATTTTGGTCTGGCTGTAGAGAATGTGTTTGGTGACCAAACAACCACAGGCTGGGCCGGAACATATAGTTACATGGCCCCCGAGGTAAGAATAACAATTTTGTTCTGGTATTTGTGAATCTTTATTTGTGATCAGTATGTAACATAGTAAGTTAGGGTGAAAAAAAAAAACACACATCCAACCTTTTAAAGGAAAACTATACCCCCAAACAATGTACAGTAGATCTCTATAAAAACAGAAAACAGCCCATATGTAAAACTCTGCTTCATGTAAATAAACCATTTTTATAATAATATACTTTTCTAGTAGTATGTGCCATTGGGTAATCATAAATAGAAAATTGCCATTTTAAAAAATAAAGAATATCCCTTGGTATTCTTGGATTCACGGTGCACACACATTTGCCAATGCAAATTAGGGGTGGGAAAGGTAATCACATGACTTTTTGTAACAAAACAAAGAAGGTAAAAAAAAATTTCCCAAGTATTCCTCTTCCTTAGGATTCGGTTAGGTATTCTGCTGAATCTTGTTTTACACCATATGATGAACTGGTTTCTTCTACTACTTGTTTTCCAGGTACTTTGGATGGTATATGATTCCTGTGTGGACTACTGGTCACTGGGAGTAATACTACATGAGATGCTCACTGGGAGGAAACCCACCTTCTCCTGGTTGAGAAAGACTCTACAATGTCCAGAGAACCTGAACCCAGAGGCAAAGGACATTCTCATGAAGGTGAGTATAGGAAGGAAAGAGCCATATGGGAAGATTATTAAAGGGGATATAAACCCAAAAAAGAATAGATGTTAATGTACTCAGTGAGAATGTTTGCAATTTACATGAATTTTCGATTTTTAGTGGTTTCTGAGATAATAGCGGTTTTAGTTTTAGACTGCTAATGCCAACATCTCTCTTTGAAGCCTGCGTCCAACAAACCTAAATGTCTGTGCACTTTCCCTGCTATTCCTGTGTAATATGATTTCTGACAATCTTACCTTCAAAAGGGAGTTGGGGAACCAATATTTTAGAAACCATAACAAATAGAAAATAAATGTAAATTGCAAAAGTGCTGAAAGAAGCAATCTGACTAAGCTTGCATCAGTTCATATTATTTTAGATTCCCTTTAATGTGATAAAAAAGAAACCTTTGGACTGAGAAGAGTACAGCTTCTATTCCACTCCTAATCACATTGTCTTTTTTTCCAGCTGCTGACATACTCCCCATCCGAAAGACGTAATTTTGTTTGTGACATCAAGCAGCACCCCTTCTTTAAGCCAATTGACTGGCAGGCCCTGGAAGCTGGGAAAATTAAGCCACCTTTCATACCAGTAAGTACTTGAGCCTTATTTGATTGTATTAAAGGGGTTGTTAACCTTGCGATAACTTTTAATATGATGTAGAGAGTGATATTCTGAGACAATTTGCAATTGGTTTTAATTTTTTATTATTTAAGCTTTTTGGGTTATTTAACTTTTTATTCAGTAACTCCTCAATTTGCACTTTAAGCAATCTGGTTGCTAGGGTTCAAATTCACCTAGCAACAATGCCTTGATTTGAATAAGAGACTGGAATATGAATAGGAGAGGCCTGAATAGAAAGATTAGGTATTAAAAGTGGCAATAACAATACATTTGTAGCCTTACAGAGCATTTGTTTTTTAGATGGGGTCAGTGATGCACATTTGAAAGCTGCAAAGAGTCAGAAGAAAAGGGCAAATAACTATAAAGAATAAATAATGAAGACCAATTTAAAAGTTGCTTAGAATTGGTCCTTATATAACTGATGATGATGATATAAGTGTTCACCAGAAATCAGCAGTTTATGATTTAAATGCCTTAAAAGTCAGGAAAAGAATTCAAGAACCTGAACTAGCCATGGTTCATTGGGGAGACACCTATTTTGAGACTAGACAGTTGGCTAAATGGGGCACAAAGTTATTTGTAAGCTTTAAAGGGGTGGTTCATCTTTAAGTTAACTTTTAGTATGTTATAGAATGGCTAATTCTAAGCAATTTTTCAACTGGTCTTCGTGTTTTCATTTTTATAGTTTAATTTTTTGCCTTCTTCTTCTGACTTTTTCCAACTTTCAAATGGGGTTCACTGACCCCATCTAAAAACAAATGCTCTGCAAAGCTACAAATGTATTGTTATTGATACTTTTTATTACTCATCTTTCTACTCCGGCCTCTCCTGTTCATTTTGCAGTCTCTTGTTCAAATCAATGCATGGTTGCTAGGGTAATTTGGGCCCAAGCAACCAGTTGCAGAAATTGCAAACTGGAGAGCTGCTGAATAAAAAGCTAAATAACTCAAAAACCACAAATAATATAAAATGAAAACCAAATGCAAATTGTCACTCCCTGCATTATACTAACAGTTAATTTAAAGGTGAACAACCCATTTAAGTATTTAATGATGTCTAATAAAAACAAAGTGATGTTTTAGCTCTTCTGCAAGTCATCTGTCATGATATTAATGGAATCTTTTCTCTTTAGCCACCAGCAGACGACTTATTTGGAACCAGTTATGAAATCTTACCATCTTCTGAAGTAGAAGACTTGGGACATTTAAATCATTTGAAAGGGCTCTCGTTTGTGTGCAAGGAGTGGAGGAATATCCCACCCAATCAATAGATTTTTGACCTAAATCTACAGAGATGACAGAAGCAGTGAAGGAGTAATCGTCTGCAGTTGGAGCATTTCAATAGAATGAAAAGATCCAGTTCTGTAGAACTTAAATACAGATCAAGAGGTGCCTGCTAGTTCATTATTATTATTATTTATAGTGACTGACATTTTCCATTTTATTATATAAATACAGGTATGGGATCTGTTATCTAGAAACCCGTTATCCAGAAAGCTCCGAATTGCGGAAAGACCGTCTCCCATAGACTCCATTTTATCCAATAATCCAAATTTTTAAAAATGATTTCCTTTTCTCTGTAGTAATAAAACAGTCGCTTGTACTTGATCCCAACTAAGCTATAATTAATTCTTATTGGAAGCAAAACCAGCCTATTGGGTTTATTTCATGTTTATATGATTTTCTAGTAGACTTAAATTATGACGATCCAAATTATGGAAAGATCCATTATCCGGAATACCCCAGGTCCCGAGCATTCTGAATAACAGGCCCCATACCTGTAGTTCACATAGTGTATGTGCAGAATTAACAGAAAATTAAAAGAAAGAATATGTCTGGCCAAACTTTTATGCCAATATCTATCTATCTATCTATCTATGGTATGAGGATCCAAATTATGGAATGATCTGTTAACCGGAAAACCCGCAGGTCCCGAGCATTCTGGATAATAGATCCCATACCTGTATCAATATTCTTTATGTGACGCAATCTGTACAGTGTAATGTTTGCTAGTCACAGGTCATTTATATCTAATAACGGAATATGATGAAACAGTTATTGAAAATGCAGTTTATTGGCCTCCGCAAATTTAACACAAATATTATTTTCCAGTTTCAGAGTCTTAAAGAAGGAAATCCATGGAAATGCAATGGAGTCAGGGGCGTAACTATAGAGGAAGCAGACCCTGCGACTGCAGGGGGGCCCAGGAGGTATAGGGGCCCCATGAGGCCCTAATTCATATACAATTTCAATAAATATTGGAGAAACAAGTCAACCTCTAAACATTTTAGGGGCCTGAAAAATAATTTGCTGTGGGGCCCAGTAATATCTAGTTACGCCACTGAATGGAGTGATATAAAGATCTCCGCTTGGACTGCCGACACCATCTTTATATGAATATGTATATATGTATAAAAATAAAAATACATTTTTTAAAAAAATGAAACTTTGTATTACTGTTTTATTAAAACGTCTAACTTTTTAAAGGGCGAATTACCTATTTGAAATAGGCATTAGAATTACAGGTATGGGATCCATTATCCAGAAGCCTGATTTACTAAAGTGTGTAGTGATTTACACTGGTGATTCGCTTTCATGCACTTTGCCTATTTACTAACGGGCGCAGGCATAACTTCACTAGGGATAGAGATAGACGCTAGCGGTCATTCGCACTCTATCGCCAGGCGAATTTTCCTTCTGGCGAATGGAAGTTACTCCGCAAATTCACTAAAATTGGGATTTTTCACCAGACTTGCCTTCGCCAGCTCAGACCAGGTGATGTGGCGTACATAGATCTTCCTCAATCTTCTGTTACTTACATCATATTTTTAATGGAAAATGTTTCTAAGTCCCAAAAGACGCTGGTGTCTTTTCCTTTTTTTAGAGTGATAGCCTGCAAAAGTCAGTAAAAACATTTTTTTTGGGTAACTGGTTTCCCCAATACATTTTCTAACATATGGAACATAAACTATACAGTGGGCTCACGTGTAGGGCATTATAACAACTCTATTGTCTTTATTATGGTTCCCTGGACTTGTGTTATGTAACATTCAACTTTAAATTTCCTGCCGTATGCAAATTAGCCTGAGCGAAGACTTCTAACAAAGTTTCGCTAGGCATAATTGAACGCTATATCATCTTCACCTTGAAGTAACGCTAGCGAAAATTCACCAGCATTCAGAGCCCTGGAAGCAACTCTGCATTCTTAGTAAATTAGGGCTGTCTCAGTGAATTTTTGCCTGGCAAAGTGTTGCGATGGCTGCGAAGCCGTCGCTGGCAAATTTTCGCCGCTTACTAAATTTACCCCTTGGTGTTTATTGGAGTGTGCAAGTCCAGTGTATGGAAATAGTGTTAATTCTATTACTGTGTGTAGGGATACATTTTGCACCTCATATATTATTTCAAATACATTAGCTTTATTGGTAGGCCCTCCATTGATCTGTCCTTTCATAAATAGATTATATTCAATTCAATATTTTGTATGTAATCTCTCCTCCTGAAATGTACTCCTCCATTCTAAACAACTCAGTTGTGCTGTTTTGCAGTTGGGCTTTCAAATCACTGGCTCATACTGGAAACTGATCCTGAGACCAGGAACATCACTAACTGACCTTGTCCAGTTTGTTATGAATAAGATAATAAGTCAAAATA
This sequence comes from Xenopus petersii, assembly GCA_038501925.1. NCBI lineage: Eukaryota > Metazoa > Chordata > Amphibia > Anura > Pipidae > Xenopus > Xenopus petersii. Next base: position 161,169,121 of record CM076680.1, read on the forward strand.
AAATGAACCATGAACAATTAAAATTCACAACTGTGGGTCTAATGAAGAATATTATATTGCAAAATGCTAATTTGTGCACTTGTTTATGGAATTTTATTTCTGTTAAAAGCTTTTATACAATTTCCCCACAAAGGTGTCACATGATGCCATAGGTTAGCTATTGCTTATTTGTCGGTTGATCAGGACCATTGTGAGATCATCACTCATAACAACAGGCTTGAAGCCTGACACAATGCTCAGATGTTGGTCGTTGTAGGAAGCAGTAGGAGTGGACCTACAGTGCTCAACATCTATTACTTTTTTCGACTATATTTTACTACACTATGTTTAACAAAAAAAGAAAATTCAAAGATTTAAGCATAAATAATGAAAGTAAAGAGGCTGAAACAGAAGAAGTCTGGACAAGCGAAGTTTTGGGGTTCAAAGATAAAGTTTTCGCTGTCCTAAAGAGCCTTCGTGCAAAGTTTGTATCTGCTTTCAAATTACCGGCTCAGAAAAAGGCTCGGAAAGTAAGTGATGGATTCAGTTTGGAACAAACGGCAGAAGAGCCAAAGAATGACCCTCATAGAAAAAGGAAGACAGAGGAATTCTGTGATGAAGAGAGTGTCTCAAATAAGAAAAGAAGGACTGAATCTGGTACTGATGACCAATATGAAGCAAAACGGTCACTCAATCCTCTCCCAAACCAGGGAAAAAAGCGCAGCAGATCAGAAGAGGATTTTGAAACTGGAAAAGTGAAAAGATTTAAGGAAGAAAAACATGAGAATAAAGAGAAAGAATTCACAAATGATAGTGGATCAAGTAAGTAGCAGGACAATGGGAATGTCACAATAATATAACAAATGGGGAATATAATACATAATATTGTTCATTAGCAGGGCCAGGGCTATAGAAGAGAAGTTGGGTTGTCTACTCAAACAGCACATCGTCATTCTCACAATCGACTTACAAGTTGAACACTTTCACCCTTTATTATTTTGGTGTCTTAACTGTGGATGTTAATACAGGTCTTGTTTTCTTTCTCTAATAAGGTGGAATTGCCAGCCCTGTGTCCATCAACAGGTTCCTTTTCTATGGAGAACTTGGAGCAGGCTCCTTTGGAACGGTATGTCCTTTACTTAATTGCATATAGACCTTTCATTTACTAACTCTAATCCACTCCTAGTCTTCATAAGCAGCTGCTTATTATTATATATATATATATATATATATATATATATATATATATATTTTTATGATTATATTTCATTCCTGTTTGTCTTTAGGTTGCACTGGCACAAGACAAGGTCACAGCTGAACCTGTTGCTGTGAAAATAATAAAAAAGGACAAGGCATATCCTCACCTTGTGATGAGCGAGAGGCGAATACTAGAAGCTGCACAGGACTGCCCCTTCCTCGTGCATGCCAAAGCTGCCTTTCAGACTGAGGTATGAATATCTGTATTAATCTGTTCCCTGCTATAGTCCCCAGTAATCAGGGGTGCTTCGCCAATGAGGCGAGTTGAGGCTGCCGCCACTAGGTACCAGGGGCAGCAAAAATGCTGCTCCTGGTACTTTAAGATCAAATTTCCAGGGGGTGGCAGCAGCTACTGCTGCTGCCTCAGGCGGTGGAGGGGCCAGGATCGCCCCTGCCAGTAATGCATGAGAAACTTGTCCTGATCCAAAATATGTTGTGGGGACCCTGTTCTCTGTACTTTTCATTACTGTTTTGTAACTTCTGCCCACTGTTTCTGTTACAGGATGACATATTTATGGTGATGGAGTACATCCCAGGAGGAACCTTATCAGAGCTTTTGGATACTTTAGCTCCTCTTGATGTCAACAGCGCACGGTGAGTCCTGGCTTTCTATGAGCAGATGTAGCAACCAATAGTGGCTGAACTACTAGAAATCTGAACCTTTGCAGAACTGTATATTAAAGAACTCTCATTACTGAAGCTGCAGTGATAAGATTTCTTAGATACAATTTAGAATATTATATGGTTGTTGATGGCTCACAGTAGGAGATGCCATATTCTCTTCTAAGCATGGATGTTCTTCATCAATTTAATGTGGCTGTACAGACTTTATTGTCGGTACTTGGTAATTTCCTGCTGTCCATTTTTCATGTGTATGTATAAATAATGAAAAGTAATAGTTTGCGACGATGGAAGAACTTTCTAGGCATTTTCATGATGTGCACTACTGTAGTCTGATCATCTTTGTTCTGCTTCATTAGGATCTTGGCTGCTGAGATAGTGTGCGGACTGAACTTCCTCCATTCCCGTGGCATTATTCACCGGTAAGTGACGTTATTCTGTGTAGCTGGGATCCCAGACTGGTAGTGCAGAGGCCAGTTTTGGTGATTCTGTTGCCATGTTATCTAATATTCACATGTCACATTGTCTCATTACAGGGACCTGAAACCAGAAAACATTCTGATAGACAGTACAGGCCACATTAAGATTGTTGATTTTGGTCTGGCTGTAGAGAATGTGTTTGGTGACCAAACAACCACAGGCTGGGCCGGAACATATAGTTACATGGCCCCCGAGGTAAGAATAACAATTTTGTTCTGGTATTTGTGAATCTTTATTTGTGATCAGTATGTAACATAGTAAGTTAGGGTGAAAAAAGACACACATCCAACCTTTTAAAGGAAAACTATACCCCCAAACAATGTACAGTAGGTCTCTATAAAAACAGAAAACAGCCCATATGTAAAATCCTGCTTCATGTAAATAAACCATTTTTATAATAATATACTTTTCTAGTAGTATGTGCCATTGGGTAATCATAAATAGAAAATTGCCATTTTAAAAAATAAAGAATATCCCTTGGGATTCTAGGATTCACGGTGCGCAATTAGGGGTGGGAAAGGAAATCACATGACTTTTTGTAACAAAACAAAGAAGTAAAAAAAAAGTCCCCAATTATTCCTCTTCCTTAGGATTTGGTTAGGTATTCTGCTGATTCTTTCACGAAGGATTCGGGGATTCAGACGAATCTCAAATAGCGCGTTCGGTGCATCCCTAGTTGAAAATAGTTGAAATGTTATTTTTGGACCTTGTTTTACACCATATGATGAACTGGTTTCTTCTACTACTTGTTTTCCAGGTACTTTGGATGGTATATGATTCCTGTGTGGACTACTGGTCACTGGGAGTAATACTACATGAGATGCTCACTGGGAGGAAACCCACCTTCTCCTGGTTGAGAAAGACTCTACAATGTCCAGAGAACCTGAACCCAGAGGCAAAGGACATTCTCATGAAGGTGAGTATAGGAAGGAAAGAGCCATATGGGAAGATTATTAAAGGGGATATAAACCCAAAAAAGAATAGATGTTAATGTACTCAGTGAGAATGTTTGCAATTTACATGAATTTTCTATTTTTAGTGGTTTCTGAGATAATAGCGGTTTTAGTTTTAGACTGCTAATGCCAACATCTCTCTTTGAAGCCTGCGTCCAACAAACCTAAATGTCTGTGCACTTTCCCTGCTATTCCTGTGTAATATGATTTCTGACAATCTTACCTTCAAAAGGGAGCTGGGGAACCAATATCTTAGAAACCATAACAAATAGAAAATAAATGTAAATTGCAAAAGTGCTGAAAGAAGCAATCTGACTAAGCTTGCATCAGTTCATATTATTTTAGATTCCCTTTAATGTGATAAAACAGAAGCCTTTGGACTGAGAAGAGTACAGCTTCTATTCCACTCCTAATCATATTGTCTTTTTTTTCCAGCTGCTGACATACTCCCCATCTGAAAGACGTAATTTTGTTTGTGACATCAAGCAGCACCCCTTCTTTAAGCCAATTGACTGGCAGGCCCTGGAAGCTGGGAAAATTAAGCCACCTTTCATACCAGTAAGTACTTGAGCCTTATTTGATTGTATTAAAGGGATTGTTAACCTTTGCGATAACTTTTAGTATGATGTAGAGAGTGATATTCTGAGACAATTTGCAATTGGTTTTCATTTTTTATTATTTAAGCTTTTTGGGTTATTTAACTTTTTATTCAGTAACTCTTCAATTTGCATTTTAAGCAATCTGGTTGCTAGGGTGCAAATTCACCTAGCAACAATGCATTGATTTGAATAAGAGACTGGAATATGAATAGGAGAAGCCTGAATAGAAAGATTAGGTATTAAAAGTAGCAATAACAATACATTTGTAGCCTTACAGAGCATTTGTTTTTTAGATGGGGTCAGTGACGCCCATTTGAAAGCTGCAAAGAGTCAGAAGAAAAAGGCAATAACTATAAAGAATAAATAATGAAGACCAATTTAAAAGTTGCTTAGAATTGGCCATTCTATAACTGATGATGATGATATAAGTGTTCACCAGAAATCAGCAGTTTATGATTTAAATGCCTTAAAAGTCAGGAAAAGAATTCAAGAACCTGAACTAGCCATGGTTCATTGGGGAGACACCTGTTTTGAGACTAGACAGTTGGCTAAATGGGGCACACAGTTATTTAAAAGCTTTAATGGGGTGGTTCACCTTTAAGTTAATTTTTAGTATGTTATAGAATGGCTAATTCTAAGCAACTTTTCGACTGGTCTTCATGTTTTCATTTTTATAGTTTTTAATTATTTGCCTTCTGCTTCTGATTCTTTCCAACTTTCAAATGGGGTTCACTGACCCCATCTAAAAACAAATGCTCTGCAAAGCTACAAATGTATTGTTATTGATACTTTTTAATACTCATCTTTCCACTCCGGCCTCTCCTGTTCATATTCCAGTCTCTTGTTCAAATCAATGCATGGTTGCTAGGGTAATTTGGGCCCTAGCAACCAGTTGCAGAAATTGCAAACTGGAGAGCTGCTGAATAAAAACCACAAATAATAAAAAATGAAAACCAAATGCAAATTGTCTCAGAATATCACTCCCTGCATCATACTAACAGTTCATTTAACGGTGAACAACCCATTTAAGTGATGTTTTAGCTCTTCTGCAAGTCATCTGTCATGATATTAATGGAATCTTTTCTCTTTAGCCACCAGCAGATGACTTATTTGGAACTAGTTATGAAATCTTACCACCTTCTGAAGTAGAAGACGTGGGACATTTAAATCATTTGAAAGGGCTCTCGTTTGTGTGCAAGGAGTGGAGGAATATCCCACCCAATCAATAGATTTTTGGCCTCAATCTACAGAGATGACAGAAGCAGTGAAGGAGTAATCGTCTGCAGTTGGAGCATTTCAATAGAATGAAAAGATCCAGTTCTGTAGAACTTAAATACAGAACAAGAGGTGCCTGCTAGTTCATTATTATTTATAGTGACTGAAATGTTACATTTTATTATATAAATACAGGTATGGGATCCGTTATCCAGAAACCCGTTATCCAGAAAGTTCTGAATTACGGAAAGGCCGTCTCCCATAGACTCCATTTTATCCAATAATCCAAATTTTTAAAAATGATTTCCTTTTCTTTGTAATAATAAAACAGTCGCTTGTACTTGATCCCAACTAAGATATAATTAATTCTTATTGGAAGCAAAACCAGCCTATTGGGTTTATTTAATGTTTATATGAATTTCTAGTAGACTTAAATTATGACGATCCAAATTATGGAAAGATCCATTATCCGGAATACCCCAGGTCGCGAGCATTCTGAATAACAGGCCCCATACCTGAAGTTCACATAGTGTATGTGCAGAATTAACAGAAAATGAAAAGAAAGAATATGTCTGGCCAAACTTTTATGCCAATATCTATCTATCTATCTAAGGTATGAGGATCCAAATTATGGAATGATCTGTTAACCGGAAAACCCACAGGTCCCGAGCATTCTGGATAATAGATCCCATACCTGTATCAATATTCTTTATGTGACACAATCTGTACAGTGTAATGTTTGCTAGTCACAGGTCATTTATATCTAATAACAGAATATGATGAAACAGTTATTGAAAATGCAGTTTATTGGCCTCCGCAAATTTAACACAAATATTCTTTTCCAGTTTCAGAGTCTTAAAGAAGGAAATCCATGGAAATGCAATGGAGTGATATAAAGATCTCCGCTTGGACTGCCGACGCCATCTTTATATGAATATGTATATATGTATAAAAATAAAAATACATTTTTTAAAATAATGAAACTTTGTATTACTGTTTTATTAAAACGTCTAACTTTTTAAAGGGCAAATTACCTATTTGAAATAGGCATTAGAATTACAGGTATGGGATCCATTATCCAGAAGCCTGATTTACTAAAGGGTATAGTGACTTACACTGGCGATTCGCTTTCATGCATTTTGCCGATTTACTAACGGGCGCAGGCATAACTTCACTAGCGATAGAGATAGACGCTAGCGGTCATTCGCACTCTATCACCAGGCGAATTTTCCTTCTGGCGAATGGAAGTTACTCCGCAAATTCACTAAAATTGGGATTTTTCACCAGACTTGCATTCGCCAGCTCAGACCAGGTGATGTGGCCTAAGTCCCAAAAGACGCTGGTGTCTTTTCCTTTTTTTAGAGTGATAGCCTGCAAAAGTCAGTAAAAACATTTTTTTTGGGTAACCGGTTTCCCCAATACATTTTCTAAAATATGGAACATAAACTATACAGTGGGCTCACGTGTAGGGCATTATAACAACTCTATTGTCTTTATTATGGTTCCCTGGACTTGTGTTATGTAACATTCAACTTTAAATTTCCCGCCGTATGCAAATTAGCCTGAGTGAAGACTTCTAACAAAGTTTCGCTAGGCATTCTTGAACGCTAGATCATCTTCACCTTGAAGTAACGCTAGCGAAAATTCACCAGCATTCAGAGCCCTGGAAGCAACTCTGCATTCTTAGTAAATTAGGGATGTCTCAGCGAATATTTGCCTGGCAAAGTGTTGCGATGGCTGCGAAGCCGTCGCTGGCAAATTTTCGCCGCTTACTAAATTTACCCCTTGGTGTTTATTTGAGTGTGCAAGTCCAGTGTATGGAAATAGTGTTAATTCTATTACTGTGTGTAGGGATACATTTTGCACCTCATATATTATTTCAAATACATTAGCTTTATTGGTAGGCCCTCCATTGATCTGTCCTTTCATAAATAGATTATATTCAATTCAATATTTTGTATGTAATCTCTCCTCCTGAAATGTACTCCTCCATTCTAAACAACTCAGTTGTGCTGTTTTGCAGTTGGGCTTTCAAATCACTGGCTCATACTGGAAACTGATCCTGAGACCAGGAACATCACTAACTGACCTTGTCCAGTTTGTTATGAATAAGATAATAAGTCAAAATAAAATGAACCATGAACAATTAAAATTCACAACTGTGGGTCTAATGAAGAATATTATATTGCAAAATGCTAATTTGTGCACTTGTTTATGGAATTGTATTTCTGTTAAAAGCTTTTATACAATTTCCCCACAAAGGTGTCACATGATGCCATAGGTTAGCTATTGCTTATTTGTCGGTTGATCAGGACCATTGTGAGATCATCACTCATAACAACAGGCTTGAAGCCTGACACAATGCTCAGATGTTGGTCGTTGTAGGAAGCAGTAGGAGTGGACCTACAGTGCTCAACATCTATTGCTTTTTTCGACTATATTTTACTACACTATGTTTAACAAAAAAAGAAAATTCAACGATTTAAGCATAAATAATGAAAGTAAAGAGGCTGAAACAGAAGAAGTCGGGACAAGCGAAGTTTTGGGGTTCAAAGATAAAGTTTTCGCTGTCCTAAAGAGCCTTCGTGCAAAGTTTGTATCTGCTTTCAAATTACCGGCTCAGAAAAAGGCTCGGAAAGTAAGTGATGGATTCAGTTTGGAACAAACGGCAGAAGAGCCAAAGAATGACCCTCATAGAAAAAGGAAGACAGAGGAATTCTGTGATGAAGAGAGTGTCTCAAATAAGAAAAGAAGGACTGAATCTGGTACTGATGACCAATATGAAGCAAAACGGTCACTCGATCCTCTCCCAAACCAGGGAAAAAAGCGCAGCAGATCAGAAGAGGATTTTGAAACTGGAAAAGTGAAAAGATTTAAGGAAGAAAAACCAGAGAATAAAGAGACACAATTCACAAATGATAGTGGATCAAGTAAGTAGCAGGACAATGGGAATGTCACAATAATATAACAAATGGGGAATATAATACATAATATTGTTCATTAGCAGGGCCAGGGCTATAGAAGAGAGGTTGGGTTGTCTACTCAAACAGCACATCGTCATTCTCACAATCGACTCACAAGTTGAACACTTTCACCCTTTATTATTTTGGTGTCTTAACTGTGGATGTTAATACAGGTCTTGTTTTCTTTCTCTAATAAGGTGGAATTGCCAGCCCTGTGTCCATCAACAGGTTCCTTTTCTATGGAGAACTTGGAGCAGGCTCCTTTGGAACGGTATATCCTTTACTTAATTGCATATAGACCTTTCATTTACTAACTCTAATCCACTCCAAGTCTTCATAAGCAGCTGCTTATTATTATATATGATTTTTATGATTATATTTCATTCCTGTTTGTCTTTAGGTTGCACTGGCACAAGACAAGGTCACAGCTGAACCAGTTGCTGTGAAAATAATAAAAAAGGACAAGGCATATCTTCACCTTGTGATGAGCGAGAGGCGAATACTAGAAGCTGCACAGGACTGCCCCTTCCTCGTGCATGCCAAAGCTGCCTTTCAGACTGAGGTATGAATATCTGTATTAATCTGTTCCCTGCTATAGTCCCCAGTAATCAGGGGTGCTTCGCCAATGAGGCGAGTTGAGGCTGCCGCCTCAGGCGGCAGCGCCCCACTAGGTACCAGGGGCAGCAAAAATGCTGCTCCTGGTACTTTAAGATCAAATTTCCAGGGGGGGGGCAGCAGGTACTGCTGCTGCCTCAGGCGGTGGAGGGGCCAGGATTGCCCCTGCCAGTAATGCATGAGAAACTTGTCCTGATCCAAAATATGTTGTGGGGACCCTGTTCTCTGTACTTTTCATTACTGTTTTGTAACTTCTGCCCACTGTTTCTGTTACAGGATGACATATTTATGGTGATGGAGTACATCCCAGGAGGAACCTTATCAGAGCTTTTGGATACTTTAGCTCCTCTTGATGTCAACAGCGCACGGTGAGTCCTGGCTTTCTATGAGCAGATGTAGCAACCAATAGTGGCCGAACTACTAGAAATCTGAACCTTTATATTAAAGAACTCTCATTACTGAAGCTGCAGTGATAAGATTTCTTAGATACTATTTAGAATATTATATGGTTGTTGATGGCTCACAGTAGGAGATGCCATATTCTCTTCTAAGCATGGATGTTCTTCATCAATTTAATGTGGCTGTACAGACTTTATTGTCGGTACTTGCCAATTTCCTGCTGTCCATTTTTCATGTGTATGTATAAATAATGAAAAGTAATAGTTTGCTACGATGGAAGAACTTTCTAGGCATTTTCATGATGTGCACTACTGTAGTCTGATCATCTTTGTTCTGCTTCATTAGGATCTTGGCTGCTGAGATAGTGTGCGGACTGAACTTCCTCCATTCCCGTGGCATTATTCACCGGTAAGTGACGTTATTCTGTGTAGCTGGGATCCCAGACTGGTAGTGCAGAGGCCAGTTTTGGTGATTCTGTTGCCATGTTATCTAATATTCACATGTCACATTGTCTCATTACAGGGACCTGAAACCAGAAAACATTCTGATAGACAGTACAGGCCACATTAAGATTGTTGATTTTGGTCTGGCTGTAGAGAATGTGTTTGGTGACCAAACAACCACAGGCTGGGCCGGAACATATAGTTACATGGCCCCCGAGGTAAGAATAACAATTTTGTTCTGGTATTTGTGAATCTTTATTTGTGATCAGTATGTAACATAGTAAGTTAGGGTGAAAAAAGACACACATCCAACCTTTTAAAGGAAAACTATACCCCCAAACAATGTACAGTAGATCTCTATAAAAACAGAAAACAGCCCATATGTAAAACTCTGCTTCATGTAAATAAACCATTTTTATAATAATATACTTTTCTAGTAGTATGTGCCATTGGGTAATCATAAATAGAAAATTGCCATTTTAAAAAATAAAGAATATCCCTTGGTATTCTTGGATTCACGGTGCACACACATTTGCCAATGTAATTTAGGGGTGGGAAAGGTAATCACATGACTTTTTGTAACAAAACAAAGAAGGTAAAAAAAAATTTCCCAAGTATTCCTCTTCCTTAGGATTCGGTTAGGTATTCTGCTGATTCTTGTTTTACACCATACGATGAACTGGTTTCTTCTACTACTTGTTTTCCAGGTACTTTGGATGGTATATGATTCCTGTGTGGACTACTGGTCACTGGGAGTAATACTACATGAGATGCTCACTGGGAGGAAACCCACCTTCTCCTGGTTGAGAAAGACTCTACAATGTCCAGAGAACCTGAACCCAGAGGCAAAGGACATTCTCATGAAGGTGAGTATAGGAAGGAAAGAGCCATATGGGAAGATTATTAAAGGGGATATAAACCCAAAAAAGAATAGATGTTAATGTACTCAGTGAGAATGTTTGCAATTTACATGAATTTTCTATTTTTAGTGGTTTCTGAGATAATAGCGGTTTTAGTTTTAGACTGCTAATGCCAACATCTCTCTTTGAAGCCTGCGTCCAACAAACCTAAATGTCTGTGCACTTTCCCTGCTATTCCTGTGTAATATGATTTCTGACAATCTTACATTCAAAAGGGAGTTGGGGAACCAATATTTTAGAAACCATAACAAATAGAAAATAAATGTAAATTGCAAAATTGCTGAAAGAAGCAATCTGACTAAGCTTGCATCAGTTCATATTATTTTAGATTCCCTTTAATGTGATTAAAAAGAAACCTTTGGACTGAGAAGAGTACAGCTTCTATTCCACTCCTAATCATATTGTCTTTTTTTCCAGCTGCTGACATACTCCCCATCCGAAAGACGTAATTTTGTTTGTGACATCAAGCAGCACCCCTTCTTTAAGCCAATTGACTGGCAGGCCCTGGAAGCTGGGAAAATTAAGCCACCTTTCATACCAGTAAGTACTTGAGCCTTATTTGATTGTATTAAAGGGGTTGTTAACCTTGCGATAACTTTTAATATGATGTAGAGAGTCATATTCTGAGACAATTTGCAATTGGTTTTAATTTTTTATTATTTAAGCTTTTTGGGTTATTTAACTTTTTATTCAGTAACTCCTCAATTTGCACTTTAAGCAATCTGGTTGCTAGGGTTCAAATTCACCTAGCAACAATGCCTTGATTTGAATAAGAGACTGGAATATGAATAGGAGAGGCCTGAATAGAAAGATTAGGTATTAAAAGTAGCAATAACAATACATTTGTAGCCTTACAGAGCATTTGTTTTTTAGATGGGGTCAGTGACGCCCATTTGAAAGCTGCAAAGAGTCAGAAGAAAAAGGCAATAACTATAAAGAATAAATAATGAAGACCAATTTAAAAGTTGCTTAGAATTGGTCCTTATATAACTGATGATGATGATATAAGTGTTCACCAGAAATCAGCAGTTTATGATTTAAATGCCTTAAAAGTCAGGAAAAGAATTCAAGAACCTGAACTAGCCATGGTTCATTGGGGAGACACCTGTTTTGAGACTAGACAGTTGGCTAAATGGGGCACAAAGTTATTTGTAAGCTTTAAAGGGGTGGTTCATCTTTAAGTTAACTTTTAGTATGTTATAGAATGGCTAATTCTAAGCAATTTTTCAACTGGTCTTCGTGTTTTCATTTTTATAGTTTAATTTTTTGCCTTCTTCTTCTGACTTTTTCCAACTTTCAAATGGGGTTCACTGACCCCATCTAAAAACAAATGCTCTGCAAAGCTACAAATGTATTGTTATTGATACTTTTTATTACTCATCTTTCTACTCCGGCCTCTCCTGTTCATTTTGCAGTCTCTTGTTCAAATCAATGCATGGTTGCTAGGGTAATTTGGGCCCTAGCAACCAGTTGCAGAAATTGCAAACTGGAGAGCTGCTGAATAAAAAGCTAAATAACTCAAAAACCACAAATAATATAAAATGAAAACCAAATGCAAATTGTCACTCCCTGCATTATACTAACAGTTAATTTAAAGGTGAACAACCCATTTAAGTATTTAATGATGTCTAATAAAAACAAAGTGATGTTTTAGCTCTTCTGCAAGTGATCTGTCATGATATTAATGGAATCTTTTCTCTTTAGCCACCAGCAGACGACTTATTTGGAGCCAGTTATGAAATCTTACCACCTTCTGAAGTAGAAGACGTGGGACATTTAAATCATTTGAAAGGGCTCTCGTTTGTGTGCAAGGAGTGGAGGAATATCCCACCCAATCAATAGATTTTTGACCTAAATCTACAGAGATGACAGAAGCAGTGAAGGAGTAATCGTCTGCAGTTGGAGCATTTCAATAGAACGAGAAGCTCCAGTTCTGTAGAACTTAAATACAGAACAAGAGGTGCCTGCTAGTTCATTATTATTTATAGTGACTGACATTTTCCATTTTATTATATAAATACAGGTATGGGATCTGTTATCTAGAAACCCGTTATCCAGAAAGCTCCAAATTGCGGAAAGACCGTCTCCCATAGACTCCATTTTATCCAATAATCCAAATTTTTAAAAATGATTTCCTTTTCTCTGTAATAATAAAACAGTCGCTTGTACTTGATCCCAACTAAGCTATAATTAATTCTTATTGGAAGCAAAACCAGCCTATTGGGTTTATTTAATGTTTATATGATTTTCTAGTAGACTTAAATTATGACGATCCAAATTATGGAAAGATCCATTATCTGGAATACCCCAGGTCCCGAGCATTCTGAATAACAGGCCCCATACCTGTAGTTCACATAGTGTATGTGCAGAATTAACAGAAAATTAAAAGAAAGAATATGTCTGGCCAAACTTTTATGCCAATATCTATCTATCTATCTATCTATGGTATGAGGATCCAAATTATGGAATGATCTGTTAACCGGAAAACCCGCAGGTCCCGAGCATTCTGGATAATAGATCCCATACCTGTATCAATATTCTTTATGTGACGCAATCTGTACAGTGTAATGTTTGCTAGTCACAGGTCATTTATATCTAATAACGGAATATGATGAAACAGTTATTGAAAATGCAGTTTATTGGCCTCCGCAAATTTAACACAAATATTATTTTCCAGTTTCAGAGTCTTAAAGAAGGAAATCCATGGAAATGCAATGGAGTGATATAAAGATCTCCGCTTGGACTGCCGACACCATCTTTATATGAATATGTATATATGTATAAAAATAAAAATACATTTTTTAAAAAAATAAAACTTTGTATTACTGTTTTATTAAAACGTCTAACTTTTTAAAGGGCGAATTACCTATTTGAAATAGGCATTAGAATTACAGGTATGGGATCCATTATCCAGAAGCCTGATTTACTAAAGTGTGTAGTGATTTACACTGGTGATTCGCTTTCATGCACTTTGCCGATTTACTAACGGGCGCAGGCATAACTTCACTAGGGATAGAGATAGACGCTAGCGGTCATTCGCACTCTATCGCCAGGCGAATTTTCCTTCTGGCGAATGGAAGTTACTCCGCAAATTCACTAAAATTGGGATTTTTCACCAGACTTGCCTTCGCCAGCTCAGACCAGGTGATGTGGCGTACATAGATCTTCCTCAATCTTCTGTAACTTACATCATATTTTTAATGGAAAATGTTTCTAAGTCCCAAAAGACGCTGGTGTCTTTTCCTTTTTTTAGAGTGATAGCCTGCAAAAGTCAGTAAAAACATTTTTTTTGGGTAACCGGTTTCCCCAATACATTTTCTAACATATGGAACATAAACTATACAGTGGGCTCACGTGTAGGGCATTATAACAACTCTATTGTCATTATTATGGTTCCCTGGACTTGTGTTATGTAACATTCAACTTTAAATTTCCTGCCGTATGCAAATTAGCCTGAGCGAAGACTTCTAACAAAGTTTCGCTAGGCATAATTGAACGCTAGATCATCTTCACCCTGATTGCCGAAGTAACGCTAGCGAAAATTCACCAGCATTCAGAGCCCTGGAAGCAACTCTGCATTCTTAGTAAATAAGGGCTGTCTCAGCGAATTGTTGCCTGGCAAAGTGTTGCGATGGCTGCGAAGCCGTCGCTGGCAAATTCTCGCCGCTTACTAAATTTACCCCTTGGTGTTTATTTGAGTGTGCAAGTCCAGTGTATGGAAATAGTGTTAATTCTATTACTGTGTGTAGGGATACATTTTGCACCTCATATATTATTTCAAATACATAAATAGCTTTATTGGTAGGCCCTCCATTGATCTGTCCTTTCATAAATAGATTATATTCAATTCAATATTTTGTATGTAATCTCTCCTCCTGAAATGTACTCCTCCATTCTAAACAACTCAGTTGTGCTGTTTTGCAGTTGGGCTTTCAAATCACTGGCTCATACTGGAAACTGATCCTGAGACCAGGAACATCACTAACTGACCTTGTCCAGTTTGTTATGAATAAGATAATAAGTCAAAATAAAATGAACCATGAACAATTAAAATTCACAACTGTGGGTCTAATGAAGAATATTATATTGCAAAATGCTAATTTGTGCACTTGTTTATGGAATTTTATTTCTGTTAAAAGCTTTTATACAATTTCCCCACAAAGGTGTCACATGACTGCCATAGGTTAGCTATTGCTTATTTGTCGGTTGATCAGGACCATTGTGAGATCATCACTCATAACAACAGGCTTGAAGCCTGACACAATGCTCAGATGTTGGTCGTTGTAGGAAGCAGTAGGAGTGGACCTACAGTGCTCAACATCTATTGCTTTTTTCAACGATATTTTACTAAACTATGTTTAACAAAAAAAGAAAATTCAACGATTTAAGCATAAATAATGAAAGTAAAGAGGCTGAAACAGAAGAAGTCGGGACAAGCAAAGTTTTGGAGTTCAAAGATAAAGTTTTCGCTGTCCTAAAGAGCCTTCGTGCAAAGTTTGTATCTGCTTTCAAATTACCGGCTCAGAAAAAGGCTCGGAAAGTAAGTGATGGATTCAGTTTGGAACAAACGGCAGAAGAGCCAAAGAATGACCCTCATAGAAAAAGGAAGACAGAGGAATTCTGTGATGAAGAGAGTGTCTCAAATAAGAAAAGAAGGACTGAATCTGGTACTGATGACCAATATGAAGCAAAACGGTCACTCGATCCTCTCCCAAACCAGGGAAAAAAGCGCAGCAGATCAGAAGAGGATTTTCAAACTGGAAAAGTGAAAAGATTTAAGGAAGAAAAACCAGAGAATAAAGAGACACAATTCACAAATGATAGTGGATCAAGTAAGTAGCAGGACAATGGGAATGTCACAATAATATAACAAATGGGGAATATAATACATAATATTGTTCATTAGCAGGGCCAGGGCTATAGAAGAGAGGTTGGGTTGTCTACTCAAATAGCACATCGTCATTCTCACAATCGACTCACAAGTTGAACACTTTCACCCTTTATTATTTTGGTGTCTTAACTGTGGATGTTAATACAGGTCTTGTTTTCTTTCTCTAATAAGGTGGAATTGCCAGCCCTGTGTCCATCAACAGGTTCCTTTTCTATGGAGAACTTGGAACAGGCTCATTTGGAACGGTATGTCCTGTACTTAATTGCATATAGATCTTTCATTTACTAACTCTAATCCACTCCAAGTCTTCATAAGCAGCTGCTTATTATTATATATGATTTTTATGATTATATTTCACTCCTGTTTGTCTTTAGGTTGCACTGGCACAAGACAAGGTCACAGCTGAACCTGTTGCTGTGAAAATAATAAAAAAGGACAAGGCATATCCACACCTTGTGATGAGCGAGAGGCGAATACTAGAAGCTGCACAGGACTGCCCCTTCCTCGTGCATGCCAAAGCTGCCTTTCAGACTGAGGTATGAATATCTGTATTAATCTGTTCCCTGCTATAGTCCCCAGTAATGCATGAGAAACTTGTCCTGATCCAAAATATGTTGTGGGGACCCTGTTCTCTGTACTTTTCATTACTAATTTGTAACTTCTGCCCACTGTTTCTGTTACAGGATGACATATTTATGGTGATGGAGTACATCCCAGGAGGAACCTTATCAGAGCTTTTGGATACTTTAGCTCCTCTTGATGTCAACAGCGCACGGTGAGTCCTGGCTTTCTATGAGCAGATGAAGCAACCAATAGTGGCTGAACTACTAGAAATCTGAACCTTTGCAGAACTGTATATTAAAGAACTCTCATTACTGAAGCTGCAGTGATAAGATTTCTTAGATACTATTTAGAATATTATATGGTTGTTGATGGCTCACAGTAGGAGATGCCATATTCTCTTCTAAGCATGGATGTTCTTCATCAATTTAATGTGGCTGTACAGACTTTATTGTCGGTACTTGCCAATTTCCTGCTGTCCATTTTTCATGTGTATGTATAAATAATGAAAAGTAATAGTTTGCTACGATGGAAGAACTTTCTAGGCATTTTCATGATGTGCACTACTGTAGTCTGATCATCTTTGTTCTGCTTCATTAGGATCTTGGCTGCTGAGATAGTGTGCGGACTGAACTTCCTCCATTCCCGTGGCATCATTCACCGGTAAGTGCCGTTATTCTGCGTAGCTGGGATCCCAGACTGGTAGTGCAGAGGCCAGTTTTGGTGATTCTGTTGCCATGTTATCTAATATTCACATGTCACATTGTCTCATTACAGGGACCTGAAACCAGAAAACATTCTGATAGACAGTACAGGCCACATTAAGATTGTTGATTTTGGTCTGGCTGTAGAGAATGTGTTTGGTGACCAAACAACCACAGGCTGGGCCGGAACATATAGTTACATGGCCCCCGAGGTAAGAATAACAATTTTGTTCTGGTATTTGTGAATCTTTATTTGTGATCAGTATGTAACATAGTAAGTTAGGGTGAAAAAAAAAAACACACATCCAACCTTTTAAAGGAAAACTATACCCCCAAACAATGTACAGTAGATCTCTATAAAAACAGAAAACAGCCCATATGTAAAACTCTGCTTCATGTAAATAAACCATTTTTATAATAATATACTTTTCTAGTAGTATGTGCCATTGGGTAATCATAAATAGAAAATTGCCATTTTAAAAAATAAAGAATATCCCTTGGTATTCTTGGATTCACGGTGCACACACATTTGCCAATGTAATTTAGGGGTGGGAAAGGTAATCACATGACTTTTTGTAACAAAACAAAGAAGGTAAAAAAAAATTTCCCAAGTATTCCTCTTCCTTAGGATTCGGTTAGGTATTCTGCTGATTCTTGTTTTACACCATACGATGAACTGGTTTCTTCTACTACTTGTTTTCCAGGTACTTTGGATGGTATATGATTCCTGTGTGGACTACTGGTCACTGGGAGTAATACTACATGAGATGCTCACTGGGAGGAAACCCACCTTCTCCTGGTTGAGAAAGACTCTACAATGTCCAGAGAACCTGAACCCAGAGGCAAAGGACATTCTCATGAAGGTGAGTATAGGAAGGAAAGAGCCATATGGGAAGATTATTAAAGGGGATATAAACCCAAAAAAGAATAGATGTTAATGTACTCAGTGAGAATGTTTGCAATTTACATGAATTTTCTATTTTTAGTGGTTTCTGAGATAATAGCGGTTTTAGTTTTAGACTGCTAATGCCAACATCTCTCTTTGAAGCCTGCGTCCAACAAACCTAAATGTCTGTGCACTTTCCCTGCTATTCCTGTGTAATATGATTTCTGACAATCTTACATTCAAAAGGGAGTTGGGGAACCAATATTTTAGAAACCATAACAAATAGAAAATAAATGTAAATTGCAAAATTGCTGAAAGAAGCAATCTGACTAAGCTTGCATCAGTTCATATTATTTTAGATTCCCTTTAATGTGATTAAAAAGAAACCTTTGGACTGAGAAGAGTACAGCTTCTATTCCACTCCTAATCATATTGTCTTTTTTTCCAGCTGCTGACATACTCCCCATCCGAAAGACGTAATTTTGTTTGTGACATCAAGCAGCACCCCTTCTTTAAGCCAATTGACTGGCAGGCCCTGGAAGCTGGGAAAATTAAGCCACCTTTCATACCAGTAAGTACTTGAGCCTTATTTGATTGTATTAAAGGGGTTGTTAACCTTGCGATAACTTTTAATATGATGTAGAGAGTGATATTCTGAGACAATTTGCAATTGGTTTTAATTTTTTATTATTTAAGCTTTTTGGGTTATTTAACTTTTTATTCAGTAACTCCTCAATTTGCACTTTAAGCAATCTGGTTGCTAGGGTTCAAATTCACCTAGCAACAATGCCTTGATTTGAATAAGAGACTGGAATATGAATAGGAGAGGCCTGAATAGAAAGATTAGGTATTAAAAGTAGCAATAACAATACATTTGTAGCCTTACAGAGCATTTGTTTTTTAGATGGGGTCAGTGACGCCCATTTGAAAGCTGCAAAGAGTCAGAAGAAAAAGGCAATAACTATAAAGAATAAATAATGAAGACCAATTTAAAAGTTGCTTAGAATTGGTCCTTATATAACTGATGATGATGATATAAGTGTTCACCAGAAATCAGCAGTTTATGATTTAAATGCCTTAAAAGTCAGGAAAAGAATTCAAGAACCTGAACTAGCCATGGTTCATTGGGGAGACACCTGTTTTGAGACTAGACAGTTGGCTAAATGGGGCACAAAGTTATTTGTAAGCTTTAAAGGGGTGGTTCATCTTTAAGTTAACTTTTAGTATGTTATAGAATGGCTAATTCTAAGCAATTTTTCAACTGGTCTTCGTGTTTTCATTTTTATAGTTTAATTTTTTGCCTTCTTCTTCTGACTTTTTCCAACTTTCAAATGGGGTTCACTGACCCCATCTAAAAACAAATGCTCTGCAAAGCTACAAATGTATTGTTATTGATACTTTTTATTACTCATCTTTCTACTCCGGCCTCTCCTGTTCATTTTGCAGTCTCTTGTTCAAATCAATGCATGGTTGCTAGGGTAATTTGGGCCCAAGCAACCAGTTGCAGAAATTGCAAACTGGAGAGCTGCTGAATAAAAAGCTAAATAACTCAAAAACCACAAATAATATAAAATGAAAACCAAATGCAAATTGTCACTCCCTGCATTATACTAACAGTTAATTTAAAGGTGAACAACCCTTTTAAGTATTTAATGATGTCTAATAAAAACAAAGTGATGTTTTAGCTCTTCTGCAAGTGATCTGTCATGATATTAATGGAATCTTTTCTCTTTAGCCACCAGCAGATGACTTATTTGGAGCCAGTTATGAAATCTTACCATCTTCTGAAGTAGAAGACGTGGGACATTTAAATCATTTGAAAGGGCTCTCGTTTGTGTGCAAGGAGTGGAGGAATATCCCACCCAATCAATAGATTTTTGACCTAAATCTACAGAGATGACAGAAGCAGTGAAGGAGTAATCGTCTGCAGTTGGAGCATTTCAATAGAACGAGAAGCTCCAGTTCTGTAGAACTTAAATACAGAACAAGAGGTGCCTGCTAGTTCATTATTATTTATAGTGACTGACATTTTCCATTTTATTATATAAATACAGGTATGGGATCTGTTATCTAGAAACCCGTTATCCAGAAAGCTCCAAATTGCGGAAAGACCGTCTCCCATAGACTCCATTTTATCCAATAATCCAAATTTTTAAAAATGATTTCCTTTTCTCTGTAATAATAAAACAGTCGCTTGTACTTGATCCCAACTAAGCTATAATTAATTCTTATTGGAAGCAAAACCAGCCTATTGGGTTTATTTAATGTTTATATGATTTTCTAGTAGACTTAAATTATGACGATCCAAATTATGGAAAGATCCATTATCTGGAATACCCCAGGTCCCGAGCATTCTGAATAACAGGCCCCATACCTGTAGTTCACATAGTGTATGTGCAGAATTAACAGAAAATTAAAAGAAAGAATATGTCTGGCCAAACTTTTATGCCAATATCTATCTATCTATCTATCTATGGTATGAGGATCCAAATTATGGAATGATCTGTTAACCGGAAAACCCGCAGGTCCCGAGCATTCTGGATAATAGATCCCATACCTGTATCAATATTCTTTATGTGACGCAATCTGTACAGTGTAATGTTTGCTAGTCACAGGTCATTTATATCTAATAACGGAATATGATGAAACAGTTATTGAAAATGCAGTTTATTGGCCTCCGCAAATTTAACACAAATATTATTTTCCAGTTTCAGAGTCTTAAAGAAGGAAATCCATGGAAATGCAATGGAGTGATATAAAGATCTCCGCTTGGACTGCCGACACCATCTTTATATGAATATGTATATATGTATAAAAATAAAAATACATTTTTTAAAAAAATGAAACTTTGTATTACTGTTTTATTAAAACGTCTAACTTTTTAAAGGGCGAATTACCTATTTGAAATAGGCATTAGAATTACAGGTATGGGATCCATTATCCAGAAGCCTGATTTACTAAAGTGTGTAGTGATTTACACTGGTGATTCGCTTTCATGCACTTTGCCGATTTACTAACGGGCGCAGGCATAACTTCACTAGGGATAGAGATAGACGCTAGCGGTCATTCGCACTCTATCGCCAGGCGAATTTTCCTTCTGGCGAATGGAAGTTACTCCGCAAATTCACTAAAATTGGGATTTTTCACCAGACTTGCCTTCGCCAGCTCAGACCAGGTGATGTGGCGTACATAGATCTTCCTCAATCTTCTGTAACTTACATCATATTTTTAATGGAAAATGTTTCTAAGTCCCAAAAGACGCTGGTGTCTTTTCCTTTTTTTAGAGTGATAGCCTGCAAAAGTCAGTAAAAACATTTTTTTTGGGTAACCGGTTTCCCCAATACATTTTCTAACATATGGAACATAAACTATACAGTGGGCTCACGTGTAGGGCATTATAACAACTCTATTGTCATTATTATGGTTCCCTGGACTTGTGTTATGTAACATTCAACTTTAAATTTCCTGCCGTATGCAAATTAGCCTGAGCGAAGACTTCTAACAAAGTTTCGCTAGGCATAATTGAACGCTAGATCATCTTCACCCTGATTGCCGAAGTAACGCTAGCGAAAATTCACCAGCATTCAGAGCCCTGGAAGCAACTCTGCATTCTTAGTAAATAAGGGCTGTCTCAGCGAATTGTTGCCTGGCAAAGTGTTGCGATGGCTGCGAAGCCGTCGCTGGCAAATTCTCGCCGCTTACTAAATTTACCCCTTGGTGTTTATTTGAGTGTGCAAGTCCAGTGTATGGAAATAGTGTTAATTCTATTACTGTGTGTAGGGATACATTTTGCACCTCATATATTATTTCAAATACATTAGCTTTATTGGTAGGCCCTCCATTGATCTGTCCTTTCATAAATAGATTATATTCAATTCAATATTTTGTATGTAATCTCTCCTCCTGAAATGTACTCCTCCATTCTAAACAACTCAGTTGTGCTGTTTTGCAGTTGGGCTTTCAAATCACTGGCTCATACTGGAAACTGATCCTGAGACCAGGAACATCACTAACTGACCTTGTCCAGTTTGTTATGAATAAGATAATAAGTCAAAATAAAATGAACCATGAACAATTAAAATTCACAACTGTGGGTCTAATGAAGAATATTATATTGCAAAATGCTAATTTGTGCACTTGTTTATGGAATTTTATTTCTGTTAAAAGCTTTTATACAATTTCCCCACAAAGGTGTCACATGACTGCCATAGGTTAGCTATTGCTTATTTGTCGGTTGATCAGGACCATTGTGAGATCATCACTCATAACAACAGGCTTGAAGCCTGACACAATGCTCAGATGTTGGTCGTTGTAGGAAGCAGTAGGAGTGGACCTACAGTGCTCAACATCTATTGCTTTTTTCAACGATATTTTACTAAACTATGTTTAACAAAAAAAGAAAATTCAACGATTTAAGCATAAATAATGAAAGTAAAGAGGCTGAAACA
Source organism: Xenopus petersii (assembly GCA_038501925.1). NCBI lineage: Eukaryota > Metazoa > Chordata > Amphibia > Anura > Pipidae > Xenopus > Xenopus petersii. The sequence goes on from CM076680.1 coordinate 161,191,055, forward strand.
GAAGAAGTCGGGACAAGCAAAGTTTTGGAGTTCAAAGATAAAGTTTTCGCTGTCCTAAAGAGCCTTCGTGCAAAGTTTGTATCTGCTTTCAAATTACCGGCTCAGAAAAAGGCTCGGAAAGTAAGTGATGGATTCAGTTTGGAACAAACGGCAGAAGAGCCAAAGAATGACCCTCATAGAAAAAGGAAGACAGAGGAATTCTGTGATGAAGAGAGTGTCTCAAATAAGAAAAGAAGGACTGAATCTGGTACTGATGACCAATATGAAGCAAAACGGTCACTCGATCCTCTCCCAAACCAGGGAAAAAAGCGCAGCAGATCAGAAGAGGATTTTCAAACTGGAAAAGTGAAAAGATTTAAGGAAGAAAAACCAGAGAATAAAGAGACACAATTCACAAATGATAGTGGATCAAGTAAGTAGCAGGACAATGGGAATGTCACAATAATATAACAAATGGGGAATATAATACATAATATTGTTCATTAGCAGGGCCAGGGCTATAGAAGAGAGGTTGGGTTGTCTACTCAAATAGCACATCGTCATTCTCACAATCGACTCACAAGTTGAACACTTTCACCCTTTATTATTTTGGTGTCTTAACTGTGGATGTTAATACAGGTCTTGTTTTCTTTCTCTAATAAGGTGGAATTGCCAGCCCTGTGTCCATCAACAGGTTCCTTTTCTATGGAGAACTTGGAACAGGCTCATTTGGAACGGTATGTCCTGTACTTAATTGCATATAGATCTTTCATTTACTAACTCTAATCCACTCCAAGTCTTCATAAGCAGCTGCTTATTATTATATATGATTTTTATGATTATATTTCACTCCTGTTTGTCTTTAGGTTGCACTGGCACAAGACAAGGTCACAGCTGAACCTGTTGCTGTGAAAATAATAAAAAAGGACAAGGCATATCCACACCTTGTGATGAGCGAGAGGCGAATACTAGAAGCTGCACAGGACTGCCCCTTCCTCGTGCATGCCAAAGCTGCCTTTCAGACTGAGGTATGAATATCTGTATTAATCTGTTCCCTGCTATAGTCCCCAGTAATGCATGAGAAACTTGTCCTGATCCAAAATATGTTGTGGGGACCCTGTTCTCTGTACTTTTCATTACTAATTTGTAACTTCTGCCCACTGTTTCTGTTACAGGATGACATATTTATGGTGATGGAGTACATCCCAGGAGGAACCTTATCAGAGCTTTTGGATACTTTAGCTCCTCTTGATGTCAACAGCGCACGGTGAGTCCTGGCTTTCTATGAGCAGATGAAGCAACCAATAGTGGCTGAACTACTAGAAATCTGAACCTTTGCAGAACTGTATATTAAAGAACTCTCATTACTGAAGCTGCAGTGATAAGATTTCTTAGATACTATTTAGAATATTATATGGTTGTTGATGGCTCACAGTAGGAGATGCCATATTCTCTTCTAAGCATGGATGTTCTTCATCAATTTAATGTGGCTGTACAGACTTTATTGTCGGTACTTGCCAATTTCCTGCTGTCCATTTTTCATGTGTATGTATAAATAATGAAAAGTAATAGTTTGCTACGATGGAAGAACTTTCTAGGCATTTTCATGATGTGCACTACTGTAGTCTGATCATCTTTGTTCTGCTTCATTAGGATCTTGGCTGCTGAGATAGTGTGCGGACTGAACTTCCTCCATTCCCGTGGCATCATTCACCGGTAAGTGCCGTTATTCTGCGTAGCTGGGATCCCAGACTGGTAGTGCAGAGGCCAGTTTTGGTGATTCTGTTGCCATGTTATCTAATATTCACATGTCACATTGTCTCATTACAGGGACCTGAAACCAGAAAACATTCTGATAGACAGTACAGGCCACATTAAGATTGTTGATTTTGGTCTGGCTGTAGAGAATGTGTTTGGTGACCAAACAACCACAGGCTGGGCCGGAACATATAGTTACATGGCCCCCGAGGTAAGAATAACAATTTTGTTCTGGTATTTGTGAATCTTTATTTGTGATCAGTATGTAACATAGTAAGTTAGGGTGAAAAAAAAAAACACACATCCAACCTTTTAAAGGAAAACTATACCCCCAAACAATGTACAGTAGATCTCTATAAAAACAGAAAACAGCCCATATGTAAAACTCTGCTTCATGTAAATAAACCATTTTTATAATAATATACTTTTCTAGTAGTATGTGCCATTGGGTAATCATAAATAGAAAATTGCCATTTTAAAAAATAAAGAATATCCCTTGGTATTCTTGGATTCACGGTGCACACACATTTGCCAATGTAATTTAGGGGTGGGAAAGGTAATCACATGACTTTTTGTAACAAAACAAAGAAGGTAAAAAAAAATTTCCCAAGTATTCCTCTTCCTTAGGATTCGGTTAGGTATTCTGCTGATTCTTGTTTTACACCATACGATGAACTGGTTTCTTCTACTACTTGTTTTCCAGGTACTTTGGATGGTATATGATTCCTGTGTGGACTACTGGTCACTGGGAGTAATACTACATGAGATGCTCACTGGGAGGAAACCCACCTTCTCCTGGTTGAGAAAGACTCTACAATGTCCAGAGAACCTGAACCCAGAGGCAAAGGACATTCTCATGAAGGTGAGTATAGGAAGGAAAGAGCCATATGGGAAGATTATTAAAGGGGATATAAACCCAAAAAAGAATAGATGTTAATGTACTCAGTGAGAATGTTTGCAATTTACATGAATTTTCTATTTTTAGTGGTTTCTGAGATAATAGCGGTTTTAGTTTTAGACTGCTAATGCCAACATCTCTCTTTGAAGCCTGCGTCCAACAAACCTAAATGTCTGTGCACTTTCCCTGCTATTCCTGTGTAATATGATTTCTGACAATCTTACATTCAAAAGGGAGTTGGGGAACCAATATTTTAGAAACCATAACAAATAGAAAATAAATGTAAATTGCAAAATTGCTGAAAGAAGCAATCTGACTAAGCTTGCATCAGTTCATATTATTTTAGATTCCCTTTAATGTGATTAAAAAGAAACCTTTGGACTGAGAAGAGTACAGCTTCTATTCCACTCCTAATCACATTGTCTTTTTCCAGCTGCTGACATACTCCCCATCCGAAAGACGTAATTTTGTTTGTGACATCAAGCAGCACCCCTTCTTTAAGCCAATTGACTGGCAGGCCCTGGAAGCTGGGAAAATTAAGCCACCTTTCATACCAGTAAGTACTTGAGCCTTATTTGATTGTATTAAAGGGGTTGTTAACCTTGCGATAACTTTTAATATGATGTAGAGAGTGATATTCTGAGACAATTTGCAATTGGTTTTAATTTTTTATTATTTAAGCTTTTTGGGTTATTTAACTTTTTATTCAGTAACTCCTCAATTTGCACTTTAAGCAATCTGGTTGCTAGGGTTCAAATTCACCTAGCAACAATGCCTTGATTTGAATAAGAGACTGGAATATGAATAGGAGAGGCCTGAATAGAAAGATTAGGTATTAAAAGTAGCAATAACAATACATTTGTAGCCTTACAGAGCATTTGTTTTTTAGATGGGGTCAGTGACGCCCATTTGAAAGCTGCAAAGAGTCAGAAGAAAAAGGCAATAACTATAAAGAATAAATAATGAAGACCAATTTAAAAGTTGCTTAGAATTGGTCCTTATATAACTGATGATGATGATATAAGTGTTCACCAGAAATCAGCAGTTTATGATTTAAATGCCTTAAAAGTCAGGAAAAGAATTCAAGAACCTGAACTAGCCATGGTTCATTGGGGAGACACCTGTTTTGAGACTAGACAGTTGGCTAAATGGGGCACAAAGTTATTTGTAAGCTTTAAAGGGGTGGTTCATCTTTAAGTTAACTTTTAGTATGTTATAGAATGGCTAATTCTAAGCAATTTTTCAACTGGTCTTCGTGTTTTCATTTTTATAGTTTAATTTTTTGCCTTCTTCTTCTGACTTTTTCCAACTTTCAAATGGGGTTCACTGACCCCATCTAAAAACAAATGCTCTGCAAAGCTACAAATGTATTGTTATTGATACTTTTTATTACTCATCTTTCTACTCCGGCCTCTCCTGTTCATTTTGCAGTCTCTTGTTCAAATCAATGCATGGTTGCTAGGGTAATTTGGGCCCTAGCAACCAGTTGCAGAAATTGCAAACTGGAGAGCTGCTGAATAAAAAGCTAAATAACTCAAAAACCACAAATAATATAAAATGAAAACCAAATGCAAATTGTCACTCCCTGCATTATACTAACAGTTAATTTAAAGGTGAACAACCCATTTAAGTATTTAATGATGTCTAATAAAAACAAAGTGATGTTTTAGCTCTTCTGCAAGTGATCTGTCATGATATTAATGGAATCTTTTCTCTTTAGCCACCAGCAGACGACTTATTTGGAGCCAGTTATGAAATCTTACCACCTTCTGAAGTAGAAGACGTGGGACATTTAAATCATTTGAAAGGGCTCTCGTTTGTGTGCAAGGAGTGGAGGAATATCCCACCCAATCAATAGATTTTTGACCTAAATCTACAGAGATGACAGAAGCAGTGAAGGAGTAATCGTCTGCAGTTGGAGCATTTCAATAGAACGAGAAGCTCCAGTTCTGTAGAACTTAAATACAGATCAAGAGGTGCCTGCTAGTTCATTATTATTATTATTTATAGTGACTGACATTTTCCATTTTATTATATAAATACAGGTATGGGATCTGTTATCTAGAAACCCGTTATCCAGAAAGCTCCAAATTGCGGAAAGACCGTCTCCCATAGACTCCATTTTATCCAATAATCCAAATTTTTAAAAATGATTTCCTTTTCTCTGTAATAATAAAATAGTCGCTTGTACTTGATCCCAACTAAGCTATAATTAATTCTTATTGGAAGCAAAACCAGCCTATTGGGTTTATTTAATGTTTATATGATTTTCTAGTAGACTTAAATTATGACGATCCAAATTATGGAAAGATCCATTATCCGGAATACCCCAGGTCCCGAGCATTCTGAATAACAGGCCCCATACCTGTAGTTCACATAGTGTATGTGCAGAATTAATAGAAAATTAAAAGAAAAAATATGTCTGGCCAAACTTTTATGCCAATATCTATCTATCTATCTATGGTATGAGGATCCAAATTATGGAATGATCTGTTAACCGGAAAACCCGCAGGTCCCGAGCATTCTGGATAATAGATCCCATACCTGTATCAATATTCTTTATGTGACGCAATCTGTACAGTGTAATGTTTGCTAGTCACAGGTCATTTATATCTAATAACGGAATATGATGAAACAGTTATTGAAAATGCAGTTTATTGGCCTCCGCAAATTTAACACAAATATTCTTTTCCAGTTTCAGAGTCTTAAAGAAGGAAATCCATGGAAATGCAATGGAGTGATATAAAGATCTCCGCTTGGACTGCCGACGCCATCTTTATATGAATATGTATATATGTATGAAAATAAAAATACATTTTTTAAAAAAATGAAACTTTGTATTACTGTTTTATTAAAACGTCTAACTTTTTAAAGGGCGAATTACCTATTTGTAATAGGCATTAGAATTACAGGTATGGGATCCATTATCCAGAAGCCTGATTTACTAAAGGGTGTAGTGACTTACACTGGCGATTCGCTTTCATGCACTTTGCCGATTTACTAACGGGCGCAGGCATAACTTCGCTAGCGATAGAGATAGACGCTAGCGGTCATTCGCACTCTATCGCCAGGCGAATTTTCCTTCTGGCGAATGGAAGTTACTCAGACCAGGTGATGTGGCGTACATAGATCTTCCTCAATCTTCTGTTACTTACATCATATTTTTAATGGAAAATGTTCCCAAAAGACGCTGGTGTCTTTTCCTTTTTTTAGAGTGATAGCCTGCAAAAGTCAGTAAAAACATTTTTTTTGGGTAACCGGTTTCCCCAATACATTTTCTAACATATGGAACATAAACTATACAGTGGGCTCACGTGTAGGGCATTATAACAACTCTATTGTCTTTATTATGGTTCCCTGGACTTGTGTTATGTAACATTCAACTTTAAATTTCCCGCCGTATGCAAATTAGCCTGAGCGAAGACTTCTAACAAAGTTTCGCTAGGCATAATTGAACGCTAGATCATCTTCACGTTGATTGCCGAAGTAACGCTAGCGAAAATTCACCAGCATTCAGAGCCCTGGAAGCAACTCTGCATTCTTAGTAAATTAGGGCTGTCCCAGCGAATTTTTGCCTGGCAAAGTGTTGCGTTGGCTGCGAAGCCGTCGCTGGCAAATTTTCGCCGCTTACTAAATTTACCCCTTGGTGTTTATTTGAGTGTGCAAGTCCAGTGTAAGGAAATAGTGTTAATTCTATTACTGTGTGTAGGGATACATTTTGCACCTCATATATTATTTCAAATACATTAGCTTTATTGGTAGGCCCTCCATTGATCTGTCCTTTCATAAATAGATTATATTCAATTCAATATTTTGTATGTAATCTCTCCTCCTGAAATGTACTCCTCCATTCTAAACAACTCAGTTGTGCTGTTTTGCAGTTGGGCTTTCAAATCACTGGCTCATACTGGAAACTGATCCTGAGACCAGGAACATCACTAACTGACCTTGTCCAGTTTGTTATGAATAAGATAATAAGCCAAAATAAAATGAACCATGAACAATTAAAATTCACAACTGTGGGTCTAATGAAGAATATTATATTGCAAAATGCTAATTTGTGCACTTGTTTATGGAATTTTATTTCTGTTAAAAGCTTTTATACAATTTCCCCACAAAGGTGTCACATGATGCCATAGGTTAGCTATTGCTTATTTGTCGGTTGATCGGGACCATTGTGAGATCATCACTCATAACAACAGGCTTGAAGCCTGACACAATGCTCAGATGTTGGTCGTTGTAGGAAGCAGTAGGAGTGGACCTACAGTGCTCAACATCTATTGCTTTTTTCAACGATATTTTACTAAACTATGTTTAACAAAAAAAGAAAATTCAACGATTTAAGCATAAATAATGAAAGTAAAGAGGCTGAAACAGAAGAAGTCGGGACAAGCGAAGTTTTGGAGTTCAAAGATAAAGTTTTCGCTGTCCTAAAGAGCCTTCGTGCAAAGTTTGTATCTGCTTTCAAATTACCGGCTCAGAAAAAGGCTCGGAAAGTAAGTGATGGATTCAGTTTGGAACAAACGGAAGAAGAGCCAAAGAATGACCCTCATAGAAAGAGAAAGACAGAGGAATTCTGTGATGAAGAGAGTGTCTCAAATAAGAAAAGAAGGACTGAATCTGGTACTGATGACCAATATGAAGCAAAACGGTCACTCGATCCTCTCCCAAACCAGGGAAAAAAGCGCAGCAGATCAGAAGAGGATTTTGAAACTGGAAAAGTGAAAAGGTTTAAGGAAGAAAAACCAGAGAATAAAGAGACACAATTCACAAATGATAGTGGATCAAGTAAGTAGCAGGACAATGGGAATGTCACAATAATATAACAAATGGGGAATATAATACATAATATTGTTCATTAGCAGGGCCAGGGCTATAGAAGAGAGGTTGGGTTGTCTACTCAAACAGCACATCGTCATTCTCACAATCGACTCACAAGTTGAACACTTTCACCCTTTATTATTTTGGTGTCTTAACTGTGGATGTTAATACAGGTCTTGTTTTCTTTCTCTAATAAGGTGGAATTGCCAGCCCTGTGTCCATCAACAGGTTCCTTTTCTATGGAGAACTTGGAACAGGCTCCTTTGGAACGGTATGTCCTGTACTTAATTGCATATAGACCTTTCATTTACTAACTCTAATCCACTCCAAGTCTTCATAAGCAGCTGCTTATTATTATATATGATTTTTACAATTATATTTCATTCCTGTTTGTCTTTAGGTTGCACTGGCACAAGACAAGGTCACAGCTGAACCAGTTGCTGTGAAAATAATAAAAAAGGACAAGGCATATCCACACCTTGTGATGAGCGAGAGGCGAATACTAGAAGCTGCACAGGACTGCCCCTTCCTCGTGCATGCCAAAGCTGCCTTTCAGACTGAGGTATGAATATCTGTATTAATCTGTTCCCTGCTATAGTCCCCAGTAATCAGGGGTGCTTGGCCAATGAGGCGAGTTGAGGCTGCCGCCTCAGGCGGCAGCGCCCCACTAGGTACCAGGGGCAGCAAAAATGCTGCTGCTGGTACTTTAAGATCAAATTTCCAGGGGAGGGGGGGCAGCAGCTACTGCTGCTGCGTCAGGCGGTGGAGGGGCCAGGATCGCCCCTGCCAGTAATGCATGAGAAACTTGTCCTGATCCAAAATATGTTGTGGGGACCCTGTTCTCTGTACTTTTCATTACTGTTTTGTAACTTCTGCCCACTGTTTCTGTTACAGGATGACATATTTATGGTGATGGAGTACATCCCAGGAGGAACCTTATCAGAGCTTTTGGATACTTTAGCTCCTCTTGATGTCAACAGCGCACGGTGAGTCCTGGCTTTCTATGAGCAGATGTAGCAACCAATAGTGGCCGAACTACTAGAAATCTGAACCTTTGCCGAACTGTATATTAAAGAACTCTCATTACTGAAGCTGCAGTGATAAGATTTCTTAGATACTATTTAGAATATTATATGGTTGTTGATGGCTCACAGTAGGAGATGCCATATTCTCTTCTAAGCATGGATGTTCTTCATCAATTTAATGTGGGTGTACAGACTTTATTGTCGGTACTTGCCAATTTCCTGCTGTCCATTTTTCATGTGTATGTATAAATAATGAAAAGTAATAGTTTGCTACGATGGAATTACTTTCTAGGCATTTTCATGATGTGCACTACTGTAGTCTGATCATCTTTGTTCTGCTTCATTAGGATCTTGGCTGCTGAGATAGTGTGCGGACTGAACTTCCTCCATTCCCGTGGCATCATTCACCGGTAAGTGACGTTATTCTGTGTAGCTGGGATCCCAGACTGGTAGTGCAGAGGCCAGTTTTGGTGATTCTGTTGCCATGTTATCTAATATTCACATGTCACATTGTCTCATTACAGGGACCTGAAACCAGAAAACATTCTGATAGACAGTACAGGCCACATTAAGATTGTTGATTTTGGTCTGGCTGTAGAGAATGTGTTTGGTGACCAAACAACCACAGGCTGGGCCGGATCATATAGTTACATGGCCCCCGAGGTAAGAATAACAATTTTGTTCTGGTATTTGTGAATCTTTATTTATGATCAGTATGTAACATAGTAAGTTAGGGGGAAAAAAGACACACATCCAACCTTTTAAAGGAAAACTATACCCCCAAACAATGTACAGTAGGTCTCTATAAAAACATAAAACCGCTCATATGTAAAACTCTGCTTCATGTAAATAAACCATTTTCATAATAATATACTTTTCTAGTAGTATGTGCCATTGGGTAATCATAAATAGAAAATTGCCATTTTAAAAAATAAAGAATATCCCTTGGTATTCTAGGATTCACGGTGCACAATTAGGGGTGGGAACGGAAATCACATGACGTTTTGCAACAAAACAAAGAAGTAAAAAAAAAGTCCCCAATTATTCCTCTTACTTAGGATTTGGTTAGGTATTCTGCTGATTCTTTCACAAAGGATTCGGGGATTCAGACGAATCTCAAATAGCGCGTTCGGTGCATCCCTAGTTGAAAATAGTTGAAATGTTATTTTTGGACCTTGTTTTACACCATATGATGAACTGGTTTCTTCTACTACTTGTTTTCCAGGTACTTTGGATGGTATATGATTCCTGTGTGGACTACTGGTCACTGGGAGTAATACTACATGAGATGCTCACTGGGAGGAAACCCACCTTCTCCTGGTTGAGAAAGACTCTACAATGTCCAGAGAACCTGAACCCAGAGGCAAAGGACATTCTCATGAAGGTGAGTATAGGAAGGAAAGAGCCATATGGGAAGATTAATAAAGGGGATATAAACCCAAAAAAGAATAGATGTTAATATACTCAGTGAGAATGTTTGCAATTTACATGAATTTTCTATTTTTAGTGGTTTCTGAGATAATAGCGGTTTTAGTTTTAGACTGCTAATGCCAACATCTCTCTTTGAAGCCTGCGTCCAACAAACCTAAATGTCTGTGCACTTTCCCTGCTATTCCTGTGTAATATGATTTCTGACAATCTCACCTTCAAAAGGGAGCTGGGGAACCAATATCTTAGAAACCATAACAAATAGAAAATAAATGTAAATTGCAAAAGTGCTGAAAGAAGCAATCTGACTAAGCTTGCATCAGTTCATATTATTTTAGATTCCCTTTAATGTGATAAAAAAGAAACCTTTGGACTGAGAAGAGTACAGCTTCTATTCCACTCCTAATCATATTGTCTTTTTTTTCCAGCTGCTGACATACTCCCCATCCGAAAGACGTAATTTTGTTTGTGACATCAAGCAGCACCCCTTCTTTAAGCCAATTGACTGGCAGGCCCTGGAAGCTGGGAAAATTAAGCCACCTTTCATACCAGTAAGTACTTGAGCCTTATTTGATTGTATTAAAGGGGTTGTTAACCTTGCGATAACTTTTAATATGATGTAGAGAGTGATATTCTGAGATAATTTGCAATTGGTTTTAATTTTTTATTATTTAAGCTTTTTGGGTTATTTAACTTTTTATTCAGTAACTCTTCAATTTGCACTTTAAGCAATCTGGTTGCTAGGGTGCAAATTCACCTAGCAACAATGCATTGATTTGAATTAGAGACTGGAATATGAATAGGAGAGGCCTGAATAGAAAGATTAGGTATTAAAAGTAGCAATAACAATACATTTGAAGCCTTACAGAGCATTTGTTTTTTAGATGGTGTCAGTGACGCCCATTTGAAAGCTGCAAAGAGTCAGAAGAAAAATGCAAATAACTATAAAGAATAAATAATGAAGACCAATTTAAAAGATGCTTAGAATTGGCCATTCTATAACTGATGATGATGATGATATAAGTGTTCACCAGAAATCAGCAGTTTATGATTTAAATGCCTTAAAAGTCAGGAAAAGAATTCAAGAACCTGAACTAGCCATGGTTCATTGGGGAGACACCTGTTTTGAGACTAGACAGTTGGCTAAATGGGGCACAAAGTTATTTAAAAGCTTTAATGGGGTGGTTCACCTTTAAGTTAATTTTTAGTATGTTATAGAATGGCTAATTCTAAGCAACTTTTCGACTGGTCTTCATGTTTTCATTTTTATAGTTTTTTTTTTTTTAAAAGGTTTTTGCATTTTTATAGTTTTTAATTATTTGCCTTCTGCTTCTGATTCTTTCCAACTTTCAAATGGGGGTCACTGACCCCATCTAAAAACAAATGCTCTGCAAAGCTACAAATGTATTGTTATTGATACTTTCCACTCCGGCCTCTCCTGTTCATATTCCAGTCTCTTGTTCAAATCAATGCATGGTTGCTAGGGTAATTTGGGGCCTAGCAACCAGTTGCAGAAATTGCAAACTGAAGAGCTGCTGAATAAAAAGCTAAATAACTCAAAAACCACATATAATAAAAAATGAAAACCAAATGCAAATTGTCACTCCCTGCATCATACTAACAGTTCATTTAACAGTGAATAACCCATTTAAGTGATGTTTTAGCTCTTCTGCAAGTCATCTGTCATGATATTAATGGAATCTTTTCTCTTTAGCCACCAGCAGATGACTTATTTGGAACTAGTTATGAAATCTTACCACCTTCTGAAGTAGAAGACGTGGGACATTTAAATCATTTGAAAGGGCTCTCGTTTGTGTGCAAGGAGTGGAGGAATATCCCACCCAATCAATAGATTTTTGGCCTCAATCTACAGAGATGACAGAAGCAGTGAAGGAGTAATCGTCTGCAGTTGGAGCATTTCAATAGAACGAGAAGCTCCAGTTCTGTAGAACTTAAATACAGAACAAGAGGTGCCTGCTAGTTCATTATTATTATTATTTATAGTGACTGACATTTTCCATTTTATTATATAAATACAGGTATGGGATCCGTTATCTAGAAATCCGTTATCCAGAAAGTTCTGAATTACAGAAAGGCTGTCTCCCATAGACTCCATTTTATACAATAATCCAAATTTTTAAAAATGATTTCCTTTTCTCTGTAATCATAAAACAGTCGCTTGTACTTGATCCCAACTAAGATATAATTAATTCTTATTGGAAGCAAAACCATCCTATTGGGTTTATTTAATGTTTATATGATTTTCGAATAGACTTAAATTATGACGATCCAAATTATGGAAAGATCCATTATCCGGAATACCCCAGGTCGCGAGCATTCTTGATAACAGGCCCCATACCTGTAGTTCACATAGTGTATGTGCAGAATTAACAGAAAATTAAAAGAAAGAATATGTCTGGCCAAACTTTTATGCCAATATCTATCTATCTATCTATCTATCTATCTATCTATCTATCTATCTATCTATCTAAGGGATGAGGATCCAAATTATGGAATGATCTGTTAACTGGAAAACCCGCAGGTCCCGAGCATTCTGGATAATAGATCCCATACCTGTATCAATATTCTTTATATGACGCAATCTGTACAGTGTAATGTTTGCTAGTCACAGGTCATTTATATCTAATAACGGAATATGATGAAACAGTTATTGAAAATGCAGTTTATTGGCCTCCGCAAATTTAACACAAATATTCTTTTCCAGTTTCAGAGTCTTAAAGAAGGAAATCCATGGAAATGCAATGGAGTGATATAAAGATCTCCGCTTGGACTGCCGACACCATCTTTATATGAATATGTATATATGTATAAAAATAAAAATACATTTTTTAAAAAAATGAAACTTTGTATTACTGTTTTATTAAAACGTCTAACTTTTTAAAGGGCGAATTACCTATTTGAAATAGGCATTAGAATTACAGGTATGGGATCCATTATCCAGAAGCCTGATTTACTAAAGGGTGTAGTGACTTACACTGGCGATTCGCTTTCATGCACTTTGCCGATTTACTAACGGGCGCAGGCATAACTTCGCTAGCGATAGAGATAGACGCTAGCGGTCATTCGCACTCTATCACCAGGCGGATTTTCCTTCTGGCGAATGGAAGTTACTCCGCAAATTCACTAAAATTGGGATTTTTCACCAGACTTGTCTTCGCCAGCTCAGACCAGGTGATGTGGCGTACATAGATCTTCCTCAATCTTCTGTAACTTACATCATATTTTTAATGGAAAATGTTTCTAAGTCCCAAAAGACGCTGGTGTCTTTTCCATTTTTTAGAGTGATAGCCTGCAAAAGTCAGTAAAAATATTTTGTTTGGGAACATATGGAACATAAACTATACAGTGGGCTCACGTATAGGGCATTATAACAACTCTATTGTCTTTATTATGGTTCCCTGGACTTGTGTTATGTAACATTCAACTTCAAATTTCCCGCCGTATGCAAATTAGCCTGAGCGAAGACTTCTAACAAAGTTTCGCTAGGCATAATTGAACGCTAGATCATCTTCACCTTGATTGCCGAAGTAACGCTAGCGAAAATTCACCAGCATTCAGAGCCCTGGAAGCAACTCTGCATTCTTAGTAAATTAGGGCTGCCTCAGCGAATATTTGCCTGGCAAAGTGTTGCGATGGCTGCGAAGCCGTAATTTTCGCCGCTTACTAAATTTACCCCTTGGTGTTTATTTGAGTGTGCAAGTCCAGTGTATGGAAATAGTGTTAATTCTATTACTGTGTGTAGGGATACATTTTGCACCTCATATATTATTTCAAATACATTAGCTTTATTGGTAGGCCCTCCATTGATCTGTCCTTTCATAAATAGATTATATTCAATTCAATATTTTGTATGTAATCTCTCCTCCTGAAATGTACTCCTCCATTCTAAACAACTCAGTTGTGCTGTTTTGCAGTTGGGCTTTCAAATCACTGGCTCATACTGGAAACTGATCCTGAGACCAGGAACATCACTAACTGACCTTGTCCATTTTGTTATGAATAAGATAATAAGTCAAAATAAAATGAACCATGAACAATTAAAATTCACAACTGTGGGTCTAATGAAGAATATTATATTGCAAAATGCCAATTTGTGCACTTGTTTATGGAGTTTTATTTCTGTTAAAAAGCTTTTATACAATTTCCCACAAAGGTGTCACATGACTGCCATAGGTTAGCTATTGCTTATTTGTCGGTTGATCGGGATCATTGTGAGATCATCACTCATAACAACAGGCTTGAAGCCTGACACAATGCTCAGATGTTGGTCGTTGTAGGAAGCAGTAGGAGTGGACCTACAGTGCTCAACATCTATTGCTTTTTTCGACTATATTTTACTACACTATGTTTAACAAAAAAAGAAAATTCAACGATTTAAGCATAAATAATGAAAGTAAAGAGGCTGAAACAGAAAAAGTCGGGACAAGCGAAATTTTGGGGTTCAAAGATAAAGTTTTCGCTGTCCTAAAGAGCCTTCGTGCAAAGTTTGTATCTGCTTTCAAATTACCGGCTCAGAAAAAGGCTCGGAAAGTAAGTGATGGATTCAGTTTGGAACAAACGGCAGAAGAGCCAAAGAATGACCCTCATAGAAAAAGGAAGACAGAGGAATTCTGTGATGAAGAGAGTGTCTCAAATAAGAAAAGAAGGACTGAATCTGGTACTGATGACCAATATGAAGCAAAACGGTCACTCGATCCTCTCCCAAACCAGGGAAAAAAGCGCAGCAGATCAGAAGAGGATTTTGAAACTGGAAAAGTGAAAAGATTTAAGGAAGAAAAACCAGAGAATAAAGAGACACAATTCACAAATGATAGTGGATCAAGTAAGTAGCAGGACAATGGGAATGTCACAATAATATAACAAATGGGGAATATAATACATAATATTGTTCATTAGCAGGGCCAGGGCTATAGAAGAGAGGTTGGGTTGTCTACTCAAACAGCACATCGTCATTCTCACAATCGACTCACAAGTTGAACACTTTCACCCTTTATTATTTTGGTGTCTTAACTGTGGATGTTAATACAGGTCTTGTTTTCTTTCTCTAATAAGGTGGAATTGCCAGCCCTGTGTCCATCAACAGGTTCCTTTTCTATGGAGAACTTGGAGCAGGCTCCTTTGGAACGGTATGTCCTTTACTTAATTGCATATAGACCTTTCATTTACTAACTCTAATCCACTCCTAGTCTTCATAAGCAGCTGCTTATTATTATATATGATTTTTATGATTATATTTCATTCCTGTTTGTCTTTAGGTTGCACTGGCACAAGACAAGGTCACAGCTGAACCTGTTGCTGTGAAAATAATAAAAAAGGACAAGGCATATCCGCACCTTGTGATGAGCGAGAGGCGAATACTAGAAGCTGCACAGGACTGCCCCTTCCTCGTGCATGCCAAAGCTGCCTTTCAGACTGAGGTATGAATATCTGTATTAATCTGTTCCCTGCTATAGTCCCCAGTAATCAGGTGTGCTTCACCAATGAGGCGAGTTGAGGCTGCTGCCACTAGGTACCAGGGGCAGCAAAAATGCTGCTCCTGGTACTTTAAGATCAAATTTCCAGGGGAGGGGGGGGCAGCAGCTACTGCTGCTGCCTCAGGCGGTGGAGGGGCCAGGATTGCCCCTGCCAGTAATGCATGAGAAACTTGTCCTGATCCAAAATATGTTGTGGGGACCCTGTTCTCTGTACTTTTCATTACTGTTTTGTAACTTCTGCCCACTGTTTCTGTTACAGGATGACATATTTATGGTGATGGAGTACATCCCAGGAGGAACCTTATCAGAGCTTTTGGATACTTTAGCTCCTCTTGATGTCAACAGCGCACGGTGAGTCCTGGCTTTCTATGAGCAGATGTAGCAACCAATAGTGGCTGAACTACTAGAAATCTGAACCTTTGCAGAACTGTATATTAAAGAACTCTCATTACTGAAGCTGCAGTGATAAGATTTCTTAGATACTATTTAGAATATTATATGGTTGTTGATGGCTCACAGTAGGAGATGCCATATTCTCTTCTAAGCATGGATGTTCTTCATCAATTTAATGTGGGTGTACAGACTTTATTGTCGGTACTTGCCAATTTCCTGCTGTCCATTTTTCATGTGTATGTATAAATATTGAAAAGTAATAGTTTGCTACGATGGAAGAACTTTCTAGGCATTTTCATGATGTGCACTACTGTAGTCTGATCATCTTTGTTCTGCTTCATTAGGATCTTGGCTGCTGAGATAGTGTGCGGACTGAACTTCCTCCATTCCCGTGGCATTATTCACCGGTAAGTGACGTTATTCTGTGTAGCTGGGATCCCAGACTGGTAGTGCAGAGGCCAGTTTTGGTGATTCTGTTGCCATGTTATCTAATATTCACATGTCACATTGTCTCATTACAGGGACCTGAAACCAGAAAACATACTGATAGACAGTACAGGCCACATTAAGATTGTTGATTTTGGTCTGGCTGTAGAGAATGTGTTTGGTGACCAAACAACCACAGGCTGGGCCGGAACATATAGTTACATGGCCCCCGAGGTAAGAATAACAATTTTGTTCTGGTATTTGTGAATCTTTATTTGTGATCAGTATGTAACATAGTAAGTTAGGGTGAAAAAAGACACACATCCAACCTTTTAAAGGAAAACTATACCCCCAAACAATGTACAGTAGGTCTCTATAAAAACATAAAACAGCCCATATGTAAAACCCTGCTTCATGTAAATAAACCATTTTTATAATAATATACTTTTCTAGTAGTATGTGCCATTGGGTAATCATAAATAGAAAATTGCCATTTTAAAAAATAAAGAATATCCCTTGGTATTCTTGGATTCACGGTGCACACACATTTGCCAATGCAAATTAGGGGTGGGAAAGGTAATCACATGACTTTTTGTAACAAAACAAAGAAGGTAAAAAAAAATTTCCCAAGTATTCCTCTTCCTTAGGATTCGGTTAGGTATTCTGCTGAATCTTGTTTTACACCATATGATGAACTGGTTTCTTCTACTACTTGTTTTCCAGGTACTTTGGATGGTATATGATTCCTGTGTGGACTACTGGTCACTGGGAGTAATACTACATGAGATGCTCACTGGGAGGAAACCCACCTTCTCCTGGTTGAGAAAGACTCTACAATGTCCAGAGAACCTGAACCCAGAGGCAAAGGACATTCTCATGAAGGTGAGTATAGGAAGGAAAGAGCCATATGGGAAGATTATTAAAGGGGATATAAACCCAAAAAAGAATAGATGTTAATGTACTCAGTGAGAATGTTTGCAATTTACATGAATTTTCTATTTTTAGTGGTTTCTGAGATAATAGCGGTTTTAGTTTTAGACTGCTAATGCCAACATCTCTCTTTGAAGCCTGCGTCCAACAAACCTAAATGTCTGTGCACTTTCCCTGCTATTCCTGTGTAATATGATTTCTGACAATCTTACCTTCAAAAGGGAGTTGGGGAACCAATATTTTAGAAACCATAACAAATAGAAAATAAATGTAAACTGCAAAAGTGCTGAAAGAAGCAATCTGACTAAGCTTGCATCAGTTCATATTATTTTAGATTCCCTTTAATGTGATAAAAAAGAAACCTTTGGACTGAGAAGAGTACAGCTTCTATTCCACTCCTAATCACATTGTCTTTTTCCAGCTGCTGACATACTCCCCATCCGAAAGACGTAATTTTGTTTGTGACATCAAGCAGCACCCCTTCTTTAAGCCAATTGACTGGCAGGCCCTGGAAGCTGGGAAAATTAAGCCACCTTTCATACCAGTAAGTACTTGAGCCTTATTTGATTGTATTAAAGGGGTTGTTAACCTTGCGATAACTTTTAATATGATGTAGAGAGTGATATTCTGAGACAATTTGCAATTGGTTTTAATTTTTTATTATTTAAGCTTTTTGGGTTATTTAACTTTTTATTCAGTAACTCCTCAATTTGCACTTTAAGCAATCTGGTTGCTAGGGTTCAAATTCACCTAGCAACAATGCCTTGATTTGAATAAGAGACTGGAATATGAATAGGAGAGGCCTGAATAGAAAGATTAGGTATTAAAAGTGGCAATAACAATACATTTGTAGCCTTACAGAGCATTTGTTTTTTAGATGGGGTCAGTGACGCCCATTTGAAAGCTGCAAAGAGTCAGAAGAAAAAGGCAAATAACTATAAAGAATAAATAATGAAGACCAATTTAAAAGTTGCTTAGAATTGGTCCTTATATAACTGATGATGATGATATAAGTGTTCACCAGAAATCAGCAGTTTATGATTTAAATGCCTTAAAAGTCAGGAAAAGAATTCAAGAACCTGAACTAGCCATGGTTCATTGGGGAGACACCTATTTTGAGACTAGACAGTTGGCTAAATGGGGCACAAAGTTATTTGTAAGCTTTAAAGGGGTGGTTCATCTTTAAGTTAACTTTTAGTATGTTATAGAATGGCTAATTCTAAGCAATTTTTCAACTGGTCTTCGTGTTTTCATTTTTATAGTTTAATTTTTTGCCTTCTTCTTCTGACTTTTTCCAACTTTCAAATGGGGTTCACTGACCCCATCTAAAAACAAATGCTCTGCAAAGCTACAAATGTATTGTTATTGATACTTTTTATTACTCATCTTTCTACTCCGGCCTCTCCTGTTCATTTTGCAGTCTCTTGTTCAAATCAATGCATGGTTGCTAGGGTA
Source organism: Xenopus petersii (assembly GCA_038501925.1). Classification (NCBI taxonomy): domain Eukaryota; kingdom Metazoa; phylum Chordata; class Amphibia; order Anura; family Pipidae; genus Xenopus; species Xenopus petersii. The sequence goes on from CM076680.1 coordinate 161,209,663, forward strand.
ATTTGGGCCCAAGCAACCAGTTGCAGAAATTGCAAACTGGAGAGCTGCTGAATAAAAAGCTAAATAACTCAAAAACCACAAATAATATAAAATGAAAACCAAATGCAAATTGTCACTCCCTGCATTATACTAACAGTTAATTTAAAGGTGAACAACCCATTTAAGTATTTAATGATGTCTAATAAAAACAAAGTGATGTTTTAGCTCTTCTGCAAGTGATCTGTCATGATATTAATGGAATCTTTTCTCTTTAGCCACCAGCAGATGACTTATTTGGAACTAGTTATGAAATCTTACCACCTTCTGAAGTAGAAGACGTGGGACATTTAAATCATTTGAAAGGGCTCTCGTTTGTGTGCAAGGAGTGGAGGAATATCCCACCCAATCAATAGATTTTTGACCTAAATCTACAGAGATGACAGAAGCAGTGAAGGAGTAATCGTCTGCAGTTGGAGCATTTCAATAGAACGAGAAGCTCCAGTTCTGTAGAACTTAAATACAGATCAAGAGGTGCCTGCTAGTTCATTATTATTATTATTTATAGTGACTGACATTTTCCATTTTATTATATAAATACAGGTATGGGATCTGTTATCTAGAAACCCGTTATCCAGAAAGCTCCTAATTGCGGAAAGACCGTCTCCCATAGACTCCATTTTATCCAATAATCCAAATTTTTAAAAATGATTTCCTTTTCTCTGTAGTAATAAAACAGTCGCTTGTACTTGATCCCAACTAAGATATAATTAATTCTTATTGGAAGCAAAACCAGCCTATTGGGTTTATTTCATGTTTATATGATTTTCTAGTAGACTTAAATTATGACGATCCAAATTATGGAAAGATCCATTATCCGGAATACCCCAGGTCCCGAGCATTCTGAATAACAGGCCCCATACCTGTAGTTCACATAGTGTATGTGCAGAATTAACAGAAAATTAAAAGAAAGAATATGTCTGGCCAAACTTTTATGACAATATCTATCTATCTATCTATCTATGGTATGAGGATCCAAATTATGGAATGATCTGTTAACCGGAAAACCCGCAGGTCCCGAGCATTCTGGATAATAGATCCCATACCTGTATCAATATTCTTTATGTGACGCAATCTGTACAGTGTAATGTTTGCTAGTCACAGGTCATTTATATCTAATAACGGAATATGATGAAACAGTTATTGAAAATGCAGTTTATTGGCCTCCGCAAATTTAACACAAATATTATTTTCCAGTTTCAGAGTCTTAAAGAAGGAAATCCATGGAAATGCAATGGAGTGATATAAAGATCTCCGCTTGGACTGCCGACACCATCTTTATATGAATATGTATATATGTATAAAAATAAAAATACATTTTTTAAAAAAATGAAACTTTGTATTACTGTTTTATTAAAACGTCTAACTTTTTAAAGGGCGAATTACCTATTTGAAATAGGCATTAGAATTACAGGTATGGGATCCATTATCCAGAAGCCTGATTTACTAAAGTGTGTAGTGATTTACACTGGTGATTCGCTTTCATGCACTTTGCCGATTTACTAACGGGCGCAGGCATAACTTCGCTAGCGATAGAGATAGACGCTAGCGGTCATTCGCACTCTATCGCCAGGCGAATTTTCCTTCTGGCGAATGGAAGTTACTCCGCAAATTCACTAAAATTGGGATTTTTCACCAGACTTGCCTTCGCCAGCTCAGACCAGGTGATGTGGCGTACATAGATCTTCCTCAATCTTCTGTTACTTACATCATATTTTTAATGGAAAATGTTTCTAAGTCCCAAAAGACGCTGGTGTCTTTTCATTTTTTTAGAGTGATAGCCTGCAAAAGTCAGTAAAAACATTTTTTTTGGGTAACCGGTTTCCCCAATACATTTTCTAACATATGGAACATAAACTATACAGTGGGCTCACGTGTAGGGCATTATAACAACTCTATTGTCATTATTATGGTTCCCTGGACTTGTGTTATGTAACATTCAACTTTAAATTTCCTGCCGTATGCAAATTAGCCTGAGCGAAGACTTCTAACAAAGTTTCGCTAGGCATAATTGAACGCTAGATCATCTTCACCCTGATTGCCGAAGTAACGCTAGCGAAAATTCACCAGCATTCAGAGCCCTGGAAGCAACTCTGCATTCTTAGTAAATAAGGGCTGTCTCAGTGAATTTTTGCCTGGCAAAGTGTTGCGATGGCTGCGAAGCCGTCGCTGGCAAATTCTCGCCGCTTACTAAATTTACCCCTTGGTGTTTATTTGAGTGTGCAAGTCCAGTGTATGGAAATAGTGTTAATTCTATTACTGTGTGTAGGGATACATTTTGCACCTCATATATTATTTCAAATACATTAGCTTTATTGGTAGGCCCTCCATTGATCTGTCCTTTCATAAATAGATTATATTCAATTCAATATTTTGTATGTAATCTCTCCTCCTGAAATGTACTCCTCCATTCTAAACAACTCAGTTGTGCTGTTTTGCAGTTGGGCTTTCAAATCACTGGCTCATACTGGAAACTGATCCTGAGACCAGGAACATCACTAACTGACCTTGTCCAGTTTGTTATGAATAAGATAATAAGTCAAAATAAAATGAACCATGAACAATTAAAATTCACAACTGTGGGTCTAATGAAGAATATTATATTGCAAAATGCTAATTTGTGCACTTGTTTATGGAATTTTATTTCTGTTAAAAGCTTTTATACAATTTCCCCACAAAGGTGTCACATGACTGCCATAGGTTAGCTATTGCTTATTTGTCGGTTGATCAGGACCATTGTGAGATCATCACTCATAACAACAGGCTTGAAGCCTGACACAATGCTCAGATGTTGGTCGTTGTAGGAAGCAGTAGGAGTGGACCTACAGTGCTCAACATCTATTGCTTTTTTCAACGATATTTTACTAAACTATGTTTAACAAAAAAAGAAAATTCAACGATTTAAGCATAAATAATGAAAGTAAAGAGGCTGAAACAGAAGAAGTCGGGACAAGCAAAGTTTTGGAGTTCAAAGATAAAGTTTTCGCTGTCCTAAAGAGCCTTCGTGCAAAGTTTGTATCTGCTTTCAAATTACCGGCTCAGAAAAAGGCTCGGAAAGTAAGTGATGGATTCAGTTTGGAACAAACGGCAGAAGAGCCAAAGAATGACCCTCATAGAAAAAGGAAGACAGAGGAATTCTGTGATGAAGAGAGTGTCTCAAATAAGAAAAGAAGGACTGAATCTGGTACTGATGACCAATATGAAGCAAAACGGTCACTCGATCCTCTCCCAAACCAGGGAAAAAAGCGCAGCAGATCAGAAGAGGATTTTCAAACTGGAAAAGTGAAAAGATTTAAGGAAGAAAAACCAGAGAATAAAGAGACACAATTCACAAATGATAGTGGATCAAGTAAGTAGCAGGACAATGGGAATGTCACAATAATATAACAAATGGGGAATATAATACATAATATTGTTCATTAGCAGGGCCAGGGCTATAGAAGAGAGGTTGGGTTGTCTACTCAAATAGCACATCGTCATTCTCACAATCGACTCACAAGTTGAACACTTTCACCCTTTATTATTTTGGTGTCTTAACTGTGGATGTTAATACAGGTCTTGTTTTCTTTCTCTAATAAGGTGGAATTGCCAGCCCTGTGTCCATCAACAGGTTCCTTTTCTATGGAGAACTTGGAACAGGCTCATTTGGAACGGTATGTCCTGTACTTAATTGCATATAGATCTTTCATTTACTAACTCTAATCCACTCCAAGTCTTCATAAGCAGCTGCTTATTATTATATATGATTTTTATGATTATATTTCACTCCTGTTTGTCTTTAGGTTGCACTGGCACAAGACAAGGTCACAGCTGAACCTGTTGCTGTGAAAATAATAAAAAAGGACAAGGCATATCCACACCTTGTGATGAGCGAGAGGCGAATACTAGAAGCTGCACAGGACTGCCCCTTCCTCGTGCATGCCAAAGCTGCCTTTCAGACTGAGGTATGAATATCTGTATTAATCTGTTCCCTGCTATAGTCCCCAGTAATGCATGAGAAACTTGTCCTGATCCAAAATATGTTGTGGGGACCCTGTTCTCTGTACTTTTCATTACTAATTTGTAACTTCTGCCCACTGTTTCTGTTACAGGATGACATATTTATGGTGATGGAGTACATCCCAGGAGGAACCTTATCAGAGCTTTTGGATACTTTAGCTCCTCTTGATGTCAACAGCGCACGGTGAGTCCTGGCTTTCTATGAGCAGATGAAGCAACCAATAGTGGCTGAACTACTAGAAATCTGAACCTTTGCAGAACTGTATATTAAAGAACTCTCATTACTGAAGCTGCAGTGATAAGATTTCTTAGATACTATTTAGAATATTATATGGTTGTTGATGGCTCACAGTAGGAGATGCCATATTCTCTTCTAAGCATGGATGTTCTTCATCAATTTAATGTGGCTGTACAGACTTTATTGTCGGTACTTGCCAATTTCCTGCTGTCCATTTTTCATGTGTATGTATAAATAATGAAAAGTAATAGTTTGCTACGATGGAAGAACTTTCTAGGCATTTTCATGATGTGCACTACTGTAGTCTGATCATCTTTGTTCTGCTTCATTAGGATCTTGGCTGCTGAGATAGTGTGCGGACTGAACTTCCTCCATTCCCGTGGCATCATTCACCGGTAAGTGCCGTTATTCTGCGTAGCTGGGATCCCAGACTGGTAGTGCAGAGGCCAGTTTTGGTGATTCTGTTGCCATGTTATCTAATATTCACATGTCACATTGTCTCATTACAGGGACCTGAAACCAGAAAACATTCTGATAGACAGTACAGGCCACATTAAGATTGTTGATTTTGGTCTGGCTGTAGAGAATGTGTTTGGTGACCAAACAACCACAGGCTGGGCCGGAACATATAGTTACATGGCCCCCGAGGTAAGAATAACAATTTTGTTCTGGTATTTGTGAATCTTTATTTGTGATCAGTATGTAACATAGTAAGTTAGGGTGAAAAAAAAAAACACACATCCAACCTTTTAAAGGAAAACTATACCCCCAAACAATGTACAGTAGATCTCTATAAAAACAGAAAACAGCCCATATGTAAAACTCTGCTTCATGTAAATAAACCATTTTTATAATAATATACTTTTCTAGTAGTATGTGCCATTGGGTAATCATAAATAGAAAATTGCCATTTTAAAAAATAAAGAATATCCCTTGGTATTCTTGGATTCACGGTGCACACACATTTGCCAATGTAATTTAGGGGTGGGAAAGGTAATCACATGACTTTTTGTAACAAAACAAAGAAGGTAAAAAAAAATTTCCCAAGTATTCCTCTTCCTTAGGATTCGGTTAGGTATTCTGCTGATTCTTGTTTTACACCATACGATGAACTGGTTTCTTCTACTACTTGTTTTCCAGGTACTTTGGATGGTATATGATTCCTGTGTGGACTACTGGTCACTGGGAGTAATACTACATGAGATGCTCACTGGGAGGAAACCCACCTTCTCCTGGTTGAGAAAGACTCTACAATGTCCAGAGAACCTGAACCCAGAGGCAAAGGACATTCTCATGAAGGTGAGTATAGGAAGGAAAGAGCCATATGGGAAGATTATTAAAGGGGATATAAACCCAAAAAAGAATAGATGTTAATGTACTCAGTGAGAATGTTTGCAATTTACATGAATTTTCTATTTTTAGTGGTTTCTGAGATAATAGCGGTTTTAGTTTTAGACTGCTAATGCCAACATCTCTCTTTGAAGCCTGCGTCCAACAAACCTAAATGTCTGTGCACTTTCCCTGCTATTCCTGTGTAATATGATTTCTGACAATCTTACATTCAAAAGGGAGTTGGGGAACCAATATTTTAGAAACCATAACAAATAGAAAATAAATGTAAATTGCAAAATTGCTGAAAGAAGCAATCTGACTAAGCTTGCATCAGTTCATATTATTTTAGATTCCCTTTAATGTGATTAAAAAGAAACCTTTGGACTGAGAAGAGTACAGCTTCTATTCCACTCCTAATCATATTGTCTTTTTTTCCAGCTGCTGACATACTCCCCATCCGAAAGACGTAATTTTGTTTGTGACATCAAGCAGCACCCCTTCTTTAAGCCAATTGACTGGCAGGCCCTGGAAGCTGGGAAAATTAAGCCACCTTTCATACCAGTAAGTACTTGAGCCTTATTTGATTGTATTAAAGGGGTTGTTAACCTTGCGATAACTTTTAATATGATGTAGAGAGTGATATTCTGAGACAATTTGCAATTGGTTTTAATTTTTTATTATTTAAGCTTTTTGGGTTATTTAACTTTTTATTCAGTAACTCCTCAATTTGCACTTTAAGCAATCTGGTTGCTAGGGTTCAAATTCACCTAGCAACAATGCCTTGATTTGAATAAGAGACTGGAATATGAATAGGAGAGGCCTGAATAGAAAGATTAGGTATTAAAAGTAGCAATAACAATACATTTGTAGCCTTACAGAGCATTTGTTTTTTAGATGGGGTCAGTGACGCCCATTTGAAAGCTGCAAAGAGTCAGAAGAAAAAGGCAATAACTATAAAGAATAAATAATGAAGACCAATTTAAAAGTTGCTTAGAATTGGTCCTTATATAACTGATGATGATGATATAAGTGTTCACCAGAAATCAGCAGTTTATGATTTAAATGCCTTAAAAGTCAGGAAAAGAATTCAAGAACCTGAACTAGCCATGGTTCATTGGGGAGACACCTGTTTTGAGACTAGACAGTTGGCTAAATGGGGCACAAAGTTATTTGTAAGCTTTAAAGGGGTGGTTCATCTTTAAGTTAACTTTTAGTATGTTATAGAATGGCTAATTCTAAGCAATTTTTCAACTGGTCTTCGTGTTTTCATTTTTATAGTTTAATTTTTTGCCTTCTTCTTCTGACTTTTTCCAACTTTCAAATGGGGTTCACTGACCCCATCTAAAAACAAATGCTCTGCAAAGCTACAAATGTATTGTTATTGATACTTTTTATTACTCATCTTTCTACTCCGGCCTCTCCTGTTCATTTTGCAGTCTCTTGTTCAAATCAATGCATGGTTGCTAGGGTAATTTGGGCCCAAGCAACCAGTTGCAGAAATTGCAAACTGGAGAGCTGCTGAATAAAAAGCTAAATAACTCAAAAACCACAAATAATATAAAATGAAAACCAAATGCAAATTGTCACTCCCTGCATTATACTAACAGTTAATTTAAAGGTGAACAACCCTTTTAAGTATTTAATGATGTCTAATAAAAACAAAGTGATGTTTTAGCTCTTCTGCAAGTGATCTGTCATGATATTAATGGAATCTTTTCTCTTTAGCCACCAGCAGATGACTTATTTGGAGCCAGTTATGAAATCTTACCATCTTCTGAAGTAGAAGACGTGGGACATTTAAATCATTTGAAAGGGCTCTCGTTTGTGTGCAAGGAGTGGAGGAATATCCCACCCAATCAATAGATTTTTGACCTAAATCTACAGAGATGACAGAAGCAGTGAAGGAGTAATCGTCTGCAGTTGGAGCATTTCAATAGAACGAGAAGCTCCAGTTCTGTAGAACTTAAATACAGAACAAGAGGTGCCTGCTAGTTCATTATTATTTATAGTGACTGACATTTTCCATTTTATTATATAAATACAGGTATGGGATCTGTTATCTAGAAACCCGTTATCCAGAAAGCTCCAAATTGCGGAAAGACCGTCTCCCATAGACTCCATTTTATCCAATAATCCAAATTTTTAAAAATGATTTCCTTTTCTCTGTAATAATAAAACAGTCGCTTGTACTTGATCCCAACTAAGCTATAATTAATTCTTATTGGAAGCAAAACCAGCCTATTGGGTTTATTTAATGTTTATATGATTTTCTAGTAGACTTAAATTATGACGATCCAAATTATGGAAAGATCCATTATCTGGAATACCCCAGGTCCCGAGCATTCTGAATAACAGGCCCCATACCTGTAGTTCACATAGTGTATGTGCAGAATTAACAGAAAATTAAAAGAAAGAATATGTCTGGCCAAACTTTTATGCCAATATCTATCTATCTATCTATCTATGGTATGAGGATCCAAATTATGGAATGATCTGTTAACCGGAAAACCCGCAGGTCCCGAGCATTCTGGATAATAGATCCCATACCTGTATCAATATTCTTTATGTGACGCAATCTGTACAGTGTAATGTTTGCTAGTCACAGGTCATTTATATCTAATAACGGAATATGATGAAACAGTTATTGAAAATGCAGTTTATTGGCCTCCGCAAATTTAACACAAATATTATTTTCCAGTTTCAGAGTCTTAAAGAAGGAAATCCATGGAAATGCAATGGAGTGATATAAAGATCTCCGCTTGGACTGCCGACACCATCTTTATATGAATATGTATATATGTATAAAAATAAAAATACATTTTTTAAAAAAATGAAACTTTGTATTACTGTTTTATTAAAACGTCTAACTTTTTAAAGGGCGAATTACCTATTTGAAATAGGCATTAGAATTACAGGTATGGGATCCATTATCCAGAAGCCTGATTTACTAAAGTGTGTAGTGATTTACACTGGTGATTCGCTTTCATGCACTTTGCCGATTTACTAACGGGCGCAGGCATAACTTCACTAGGGATAGAGATAGACGCTAGCGGTCATTCGCACTCTATCGCCAGGCGAATTTTCCTTCTGGCGAATGGAAGTTACTCCGCAAATTCACTAAAATTGGGATTTTTCACCAGACTTGCCTTCGCCAGCTCAGACCAGGTGATGTGGCGTACATAGATCTTCCTCAATCTTCTGTAACTTACATCATATTTTTAATGGAAAATGTTTCTAAGTCCCAAAAGACGCTGGTGTCTTTTCCTTTTTTTAGAGTGATAGCCTGCAAAAGTCAGTAAAAACATTTTTTTTGGGTAACCGGTTTCCCCAATACATTTTCTAACATATGGAACATAAACTATACAGTGGGCTCACGTGTAGGGCAATATAACTACTCTATTGTCTTTATTATGGTTCCCTGGACTTGTGTTATGTAACATTCAACTTTAAATTTCCTGCCGTATGCAAATTAGCCTGAGCGAAGACTTCTAACAAAGTTTCGCTAGGCATAATTGAACGCTATATCATCTTCACCTTGAAGTAATGCTAGCGAAAATTCACCAGCATTCAGAGCCCTGGAAGCAACTCTGCATTCTTAGTAAATAAGGGCTGTCTCAGCGAATTGTTGCCTGGCAAAGTGTTGCGATGGCTGCGAAGCCGTCGCTGGCAAATTTTCGCCGCTTACTAAATTTACCCCTTGGTGTTTATTTGAGTGTGCAAGTCCAGTGTATGGAAATAGTGTTAATTCTATTACTGTGTGTAGGGATACATTTTGCACCTCATATATTATTTCAAATACATTAGCTTTATTGGTAGGCCCTCCATTGATCTGTCCTTTCATAAATAGATTATATTCAATTCAATATTTTGTATGTAATCTCTCCTCCTGAAATGTACTCCTCCATCCTAAACAACTCAGTTGTGCTGTTTTGCAGTTGGGCTTTCAAATCACTGGCTCATACTGGAAACTGATCCTGAGACCAGGAACATCACTAACTGACCTTGTCCAGTTTGTTATGAATAAGATAATAAGTCAAAATAAAATGAACCATGAACAATTAAAATTCACAACTGTGGGTCTAATGAAGAATATTATATTGCAAAATGCTAATTTGTGCACTTGTTTATGGAATTTTATTTCTGTTAAAAGCTTTTATACAATTTCCCCACAAAGGTGTCACATGACTGCCATAGGTTAGCTATTGCTTATTTGTCGGTTGATCAGGACCATTGTGAGATCATCACTCATAACAACAGGCTTGAAGCCTGACACAATGCTCAGATGTTGGTCGTTGTAGGAAGCGGTAGGAGTGGACCTACAGTGCTCAACATCTATTACTTTTTTCGACTATATTTTACTAAACTATGTTTAACAAAAAAAGAAAATTCAACGATTTAAGCATAAATAATGAAAGTAAAGAGGCTGAAACAGAAGAAGTCGGGACAAGCAAAGTTTTGGGGTTCAAAGATAAAGTTTTCGCTGTCCTAAAGAGCCTTCGTGCAAAGTTTGTATCTGCTTTCAAATTACCGGCTCAGAAAAAGGCTCGGAAAGTAAGTGATGGATTCAGTTTGGATCAAATGGCAGAAGAGCCAAAGAATGACCCTCATAGAAAGAGAAGGACAGAGGAATTCTGTGATGAAGAGAGTGTCTCAAATAAGAAAAGAAGGACTGAATCTGGTACTGATGACCAATATGAAGCAAAACGGTCACTCGATCCTTTCCCAAACCAGGGAAAAAAGCGCAGCAGATCAGAAGAGGATTTTCAAACTGGAAAAGTGAAAAGATTTAAGGAAGAAAAACCAGAGAATAAAGAGACACAATTCACAAATGATAGTGGATCAAGTAAGTAGCAGGACAATGGGAATGTCACAATAATATAACAAATGGGGAATATAATACATAATATTGTTCATTAGCAGGGCCAGGGCTATAGAAGAGAGGTTGGGTTGTCTACTCAAACAGCACATCGTCATTCTCACAATCGACTCACAAGTTGAACACTTTCACCCTTTATTATTTTGGTGTCTTAACTGTGGATGTTAATACAGGTCTTGTTTTCTTTCTCTAATAAGGTGGAATTGCCAGCCCTGTGTCCATCAACAGGTTCCTTTTCTATGGAGAACTTGGAGCAGGCTCCTTTGGAACGGTATGTCCTGTACTTAATTGCATATAGGCCTTTCATTTACTAACTCTAATCCACTCCTAGTCTTCATAAGCTGCTGCTAATTATTATATATGATTTTTATGATTATATTTCATTCCTGTTTGTCTTTAGGTTGCACTGGCACAAGACAAGGTCACAGCTGAACCAGTTGCTGTGAAAATAATAAAAAAGGACAAGGCATATCCTCACCTTGTGATGAGCGAGAGGCGAATACTAGAAGCTGCACAGGACTGCCCCTTCCTCGTGCATGCCAAAGCTGCCTTTCAGACTGAGGTATGAATATCTGTATTAATCTGTTCCCTGCTATAGTCCCCAGTAATCAGGGGTGCTTCGCCAATGAGGCGAGTTGAGGCTGCCGCAAAAATGCTGCTCCTGGTACTTTAAGATCAAATTTCCAGGGGAGGGGGGGGGCAGCAGCTACTGCTGCTGCCTCAGGCGGTGGAGGGGCCAGGATCGCCCCTGCCAGTAATGCATGAGAAACTTGTCCTGATCCAAAATATGTTGTGGGGACCCTGTTCTCTGTACTTTTCATTACTGTTTTGTAACTTCTGCCCACTGTTTCTGTTATAGGATGACATATTTATGGTGATGGAGTACATCCCAGGAGGAACCTTATCAGAGCTTTTGGATACTTTAGCTCCTCTTGATGTCAACAGCGCACGGTGAGTCCTGGCTTTCTATGAGCAGATGTAGCAACCAATAGTGGCTGAACTACTAGAAATCTGAACCTTTGCAGAACTGTATATTAAAGAACTCTCATTACTGAAGCTGCAGTGATAAGATTTCTTAGATACTATTTAGAATATTATATGGTTGTTGATGGCTCACAGTAGGAGATGCCATATTCTCTTCTAAGCATGGATGTTCTTCATCAATTTAATGTGGGTGTACAGACTTTATTGTCGGTACTTGCCAATTTCCTGCTGACCATTTTTCATGTGTATGTATAAATAATGAAAAGTAATAGTTTGCTTCGATGGAAGAACTTTCTAGGCATTTTCATGATGTGCACTACTGTAGTCTGATCATCTTTGTTCTGCTTCATTAGGATCTTGGCTGCTGAGATAGTGTGCGGACTGAACTTCCTCCATTCCCGTGGCATTATTCACCGGTAAGTGACGTTATTCTGTGTAGCTGGGATCCCAGACTGGTAGTGCAGAGGCCAGTTTTGGTGATTCTGTTGCCATGTTATCTAATATTCACATGTCACATTGTCTCATTACAGGGACCTGAAACCAGAAAACATTCTGATAGACAGTACAGGCCACATTAAGATTGTTGATTTTGGTCTGGCTGTAGAGAATGTGTTTGGTGACCAAACAACCACAGGCTGGGCCGGAACATATAGTTACATGGCCCCCGAGGTAAGAATAACAATTTTGTTCTGGTATTTGTGAATCTTTATTTGTGATCAGTATGTAACATAGTAAGTTAGGGTGAAAAAAGACACGCATCCAACCTTTTAAAGGAAAACTATACCCCCAAACAATGTACAGTAGGTCTCTATAAAAACATAAAACAGCTCATATGTAAAACTCTGCTTCATGTAAATAAACCATTTTCATAATAATATACTTTTCTAGTAGTATGTGCCATTGGGTAATCATAAATAGAAAATTGCCATTTTAAAAAATAAAGAATATCCCTTGGTATTCTAGGATTCACAGTGCACACACATTTGCCAATGCAAATTAGGGGTGGGAAAGGAAATCACATGACTTTTTGTAACAAAACAAAGAAGTAAAAAAAAAAGTCCCCAATTATTCCTCTTACTTAGGATTTGGCTAGGTATTCTGCTGATTCTTTCACGAAGGATTCGGGGATTCAGACGAATCTCAAATAGCGCGTTCGGTGCATCCCTAGTTGAAAATAGTTGAAATGTTATTTTTGGACCTTGTTTTACACCATATGATGAACTGGTTTCTTCTACTACTTGTTTTCCAGGTACTTTGGATGGTATATGATTCCTGTGTGGACTACTGGTCACTGGGAGTAATACTACATGAGATGCTCACTGGGAGGAAACCCACCTTCTCCTGGTTGAGAAAGACTCTACAATGTCCAGAGAACCTGAACCCAGAGGCAAAGGACATTCTCATGAAGGTGAGTATAGGAAGGAAAGAGCCATATGGGAAGCTTATTAAAGGGGATATAAACCCAAAAAAGAATAGATGTTAATGTACTCAGTGAGAATGTTTGCAATTTACATGAATTTTCTATTTTTAGTGGTTTCTGAGATAATAGCGGTTTTAGTTTTAGACTGCTAATGCCAACATCTCTCTTTGAAGCCTGCGTCCAACAAACCTAAATGTCTGTGCACTTTCCCTGCTATTCCTGTGTAATATGATTTCTGACAATCTTACCTTCAAAAGGGAGCTGGGGAACCAATATCTTAGAAACCATAACAAATAGAAAATAAATGTAAATTGCAAAAGTGCTGAAAGAAGCAATCTGACTACGCTTGCATCAGTTCATATTATTTTAAATTCCCTTTAATGTGATTAAAAAGAAACCTTTGGACTGAGAAGAGTACAGCTTCTATTCCACACCTAATCATATTGTCTTTTTTTTCCAGCTGCTGACATACTCCCCATCCGAAAGACGTAATTTTGTTTGTGACATCAAGCAGCACCCCTTCTTTAAGCCAATTGACTGGCAGGCCCTGGAAGCTGGGAAAATTAAGCCACCTTTCATACCAGTAAGTACTTGAGCCTTATTTGATTGTATTAAAGGGGTTGTTAACCTTTGCGATAACTTTTAGTATGATGTAGAGACTGATATTCTGAGACAATTTGCAATTGGTTTTAATTTTTTATTATTGAAGCTTTTTGGGTTATTTAACTTTTTATTCAGTATCTCTTCAATTTGCACTTTAAGCAATCTGGTTGCTAGGGTGCAAATTCACCTAGCAACAATGCATTGATTTGAATAAGAGACTGGAATATGAATAGGAGAAGCCTGAATAGAAAGATTCGGTATTAAAAGTAGCAATAACAATACATTTGTAGCCTTACAGAGCATTTGTTTTTTAGATGGGGTCAGTGACGCCCATATAACTATAAAGAATAAATAATGAAGACCAATTTAAAAGTTGTTTTGAATTGGCCATTCTAGAACTGATGATGATGATATAAGTGTTCACCAGAAATCAGCAGTTTATGATTTAAATGCCTTAAAAGTCAGGAAAAGAATTCAAGAACCTGAACTAGCCATGGTTCATTGGGGAGACACCTGTTTTGAGACTAGACAGTTGGCTAAATGGGGCACAAAGTTATTTAAAAGCTTTAATGAGGTGGTTCACCTTTTAGTATGTTATAGAATGGCTAATTCTAAGCAACTTTTCGACTGGTCTTCATGTTTTCATTTTTATAGTTTTTAATTATGCCTTCTGCTTCTGATTCTTTCCAACTCTCAAACTGACCCCATCTAAAAACAAATGCTCTGCAAAGCTACAAATGTATTGTTATTGATACTTTTTATTACTTATCTTTCTACTCCGGCCTCTCCCGTTCATTTTGCAGTCTCTTGTTCAGATCAATGCATGGTTGCTAGGGTCATTTGGGCCCTAGCAACCAGTTGCAGAAATTGCAAACTGGAGAGCTGCTGAATAAAAAGCTAAATAACTCAAAAACCACAAATAATAAAAAATGAAAACCAAATGCAAATTGTCACTCCCTGCATTATACTAACAGTTAATTTAAAGGTGAACAACCCATTTAAGTATTTATTGATGTCTAATAAAAACAAAGTGATGTTTTAGCTCTTCTGCAAGTGATCTGTCATGATATTAATGGAATCTTTTCTCTTTAGCCACCAGCAGATGACTTATTTGGAACCAGTTATGAAATCTTACCACCTTCTGAAGTAGAAGACGTGGGACATTTAAATCATTTGAAAGGGCTCTCGTTTGTGTGCAAGGAGTGGAGGAATATCCCACCCAATCAATAGATTTTTGGCCTAAATCTACAGAGATGACAGAAGCAGTGAAGGAGTAATCGTCTGCAGTTGGAGCATTTCAATAGAACGAGAAGCTCCAGTTCTGTAGAACTTAAATACAGATCAAGAGGTGCCTGCTAGTTCATTATTATTATTATTTATAGTGACTGACATTTTCCATTTTATTATATAAATACAGGTATGGGATCCGTTATCTAGAAACCCGTTATCCAGAAAGCTCCGAATTACGGAAAGACTGTCTCCCATAGACTCCATTTTATCCAATAATCCAAATTTTTAAAAATGATTTCCTTTTCTCTGTAATAATAAAACAGTCGCTTGTACTTGATCCCAACTAAGATATAATTAATTCTGATTGGAAGCAAAACCAGCCTATTGGGTTTATTTCATGTTTATATGATTTTCTAGTAGACTTAAATTATGACGATCCAAATTATGGAAAGATCCATTATCCGGAATACCCCAGGTCCCGAGCATTCTGAATAACAGACCCCATACCTGTAGTTCACATAGTGTATGTGCAGAATTAACAGAAAATTAAAAGAAAGAATATGTCTGGCCAAACTTTTATGCCAATATCTATCTATCTAAGGTATGAGGATCCAAATTACGGAATGATCTGTTAACCGGAAAACCCGCAGGTCCTGAGCATTCTGGATAATAGATCCCATACCTGTATCAATATTCTTTATGTGACACAATCTGTACAGTGTAATGTTTGCTAGTCACAGGTCATTTATATCTAATAACAGAATATGATGAAACAGTTATTGAAAATGCAGTTTATTGGCCTCCGCAAATTTAACACAAATATTCTTTTCCAGTTTCAGAGTCTTAAAGAAGAAAATCCATGGAAATGCAATGGAGTGATATAAAGATCTCCGCTTGGACTGCCGACACCATCTTTATATGAATATGTATATATGTATAAAAATAAAAATACAATTTTTAAAAAACTTTTTAAAGGGTGAATTACCTATTTGAAATAGGCATTAGAATTACAGGTATGGGATCCATTATCCAGAAGCCCGTTATCCAGAGAGCTCCGAATTACAGAAAGGCTGTCTCCCATGGACTCAATTTTATCCAAATAATCCAAATTTTTGAAAATTATTTTCTTTTTTCTCTGTAATAATAAAACAGTAGCTTGTACTTGATCCCAACTAAGATATAATTAAACTTTATTGGAAGCAAAACCAGTCTATTAGGTTTATTTAGAGGCCCATTTATCTAAGGTCGAATTTCAAATTAATTTGAATTTTTTTACTTTTTTAATAAATTCGAAGACACTTGGGGGCAAATTTACTTACCTTTGAAGTTGCGCCAGCACTGGCTTCACCGCACTTCACCAAGCGAAGTTTCGACAGGGCGCTGCTAATTCACTAAAATTCGAAGATTCGATCAGGGAGGCGATAGGTAGCGAAGTTGCGCAAGTGTTACTTCGTCAAGCAAAGTTACGCTAGCGATGTCTAATTTCTTTTTTTAGATCTTTTTCAGCATATCACACTTAAAAAAGTAAAAGACGCCAGCATTTTTTTGGACTTTCAAAAAATTTCAACTTTTTTTGAAGCAAGCCCTATCTACTCTATTGCCCTTCGCCTGGTCTGAGGTGGCGAAGTCAAGTCCGGCTCAAGAGGTAACGGTCAGTAAAATGCGCAAGTTAGTAAATTAGCGTAGTTACGTCCCTTCGCCATAGCGCAACTTCGCCTGGCGTAAGGGTGCGAAGTAGCGCTAGAGTAGGTCCACTTCGCTAGCGAATTTACACCAGCACCCAATAGTAAATCGGCAAAGTAACGAAATGACATTACGCTGGCGAATTAGCGCTTTAGTGAATTTGCCCCTTCAAATTCGTTTGGGAGGTTATTTAAGAAAAAATATGAACATCTAAAAGTCGAACGAATATTACCGACTGGAAAATTCGAATCGAATTCGACTAAATTCGAATCAAGTTTTTTTCTCCAAAAAACTCGAATGTCAGGAAGGCTATTAAAATATTCAAATGGGTCACTGGACCTCTCACATTGACTTATACATGAACTCAGCAGGTTTTAGGTGGCGAATAGTCGAATTTGAATTGTCAAGGTTTGAATAATCTCGATTTTTGAATTCAAATACAAATTTGAATTGAGTTTGAATTATTTCCAATTTGAATTTCAGAGTTTTGACCAAAATCTTTTTTAGAGAATTTGATTTACTTTAATAAATCTATCCCTTAATGTTTAAATGATTTTATAGTAGACTTTTAAGGTATGAAGATCCAAATTACAGAAAGATTGGTTATCTGGAAAATCCCACGTCCCGAGCATTCTGGATAACAGGTCCCATACCTGTACTTCTATATTAGTGATGTACAACAATAATGACTTTGTTCTTGAAGTCCTGCGCGGGTCCATTTTTTGGAACCCGTACCCGCAACCCGAATTCTTACCCTCTTGGACCCGCTACCCGACCCGCAAGTACCTTATCTGCAACCCGGACCCACGACCCGCTGACCATCAAGAATCAGGAAGTGCTGTCATTGTAAACCGGAAGTGACATCAGAAGTAGGTGTGATCAGAAAAAAGGAGTAAAAATCACTATTCAGAAGACCCGCGTCCTGCAGAACCGCCAACCCGCGTCTATACCCGCACCCGGAACTTCTACCTACAACCCGCAGGTTTCTGTGGGTAACCTGACCCGCTGCAGGACTCTGGTTTGAAGAGATCTATGCAATAAGAATGACATAACTCCACAAATAACTATATTGCTTTCACACTCTACCCATCCTAAACTTCTTTATGGACACAGTCTGTATAATGGAAATTTGAACTTTAACTGGCAAAATAAAGCTCCAAGACTATCACGCAAACTTCTGTATACAGGCATTGGCGTAACTACCAGGGGAGCAGGGGGTGCAATTGGGCCAGGGCCCGCACCCCGCAGGGCCCCCCGGCAGTCACGCGCCCACTGCAGCGGCTGCTGCACCGCACGGAAGAGGGTGGGGGCGGGGCATGGCCCACACCAGGGCCCGCCCCCACCTAGTTCCGTCTCTGTATACAGGTATAGGATGCATTATCTGGAAACCAGGTATCCATAAAACTTCGAATTATGTTAAGGCTGTCTCCCATAGACTCTATTTTAATCATATATATATATATATATATATAATTCAGATTTTTAAAAATGATCTCCTTTTTCTGTGTAATAATAAAACAGTTGCTTGTACTTTATACCAACTAAGATATAATTAATCCGTATTGAAGGCAAAACCAGCCTATTGGGCTTACATGATTTTCTAGTAGACTTAAGGTTTGAAGATCCAAATTAAGGAAAAATCCGTTATCTGGAAAACCCTAGATCCAGAGTATTCTGAATAACAGGTCCCATACCTGTATTGGATTCCAACAAAGATATTAGTCCTTATTGGAGCTAAATGCGCCTATTGGGTTTAACTGATATTCAAATTATTTTTTAGCAGACTTATGGTATGGAGATCCAATTTCTGGAAAGGTCCTAGAAAACCCCAGGTTCCAAGCATCTCTTGTCCAAAAACAAAGGAGGGTTAGGTTTATTTGATCAAGTACAAGATTCCTCTGCACTCAACCCATTATCAATATATTTAAGACAGAGACATTTTGTAAGGCATTTTTCAGTAGCAGTATGCACAAAATGTCTCTGTCTTAAATATATTGATAATGGGTTGAGTGCAGAGGAATCTTGTATTTGTTTATATGTATTTATAGTTTATATGTACCCTCATTGCACCCCCGCCTAATGATTTTAAAAACTAGTGGTGAGCACAACTTTCCCTTGTTTGTTAGGTTTATTTGATCTCATGAAGTACTGTAGTTCACTTATATACTGACTCTTCCAGATAAGTATTTATTGATGCTGTAGGAAATCCATGCAAAAACATTGTGTGTGCTGTAAGCTGTTACCTAGCAACCAGCTATTCATTGCAGAAGGAAGTGACACAGCAGCTAAGGAGTGGCAGGCAGGAAAAGGAAGTCACAGAGACTGGCAAAAGAAGAAAGCCTGGCATAGAGAGCCGCATGGTGGACAGAGAAGGAAGCAAGAGAGGCATTCATTTGGATCAGGCTGGCACAGGGAAGCCACATACTGTGCCTGGAGAGACAGAGAGTGTGAGAGGAATACAGACTGGAGGAACAACCAGCAGGAGCAGTGGCGTAACTAGTTGTTACTGGGCCCCATAGCAAATTCAATTTAGGGCCCCAAAATATTTATAAGTTGGCCTATTTTACCAACATATATTAAAATTGCTAATTAATTAGGGTCTCACTGGGCCCCCTACACTCCTGGGCCCCCCTGCAACCGCAGGGTCTGCTTCCTCTATAGTTACGCCCCTGAGCAGGAGATTCCTATCTGAGCATCCAAAGGGGTTAGTAATCGCACTGTGTGCCTGAATGTGCTGGATTCACCTAAAGAGAGCTCTGAAGTATCCAAAGAGGATTTGTGAGTATCCTGTTTAAAGGGACAGTACCCTAAAGAGCGCTGAATATAAACAGGCTGTGTATTAAAGGACTTTAAGTTTTTTCTTAGTTAGCTAGACAGATTGCGCTAGCAAGTAAGTTAGTGAGGCCCTATTGCCACCGGTTAGGAGTGCTGCATGTATTAGGTGCCCATTTATTCTATATAAACTGTTATTTAGTTTAACAAATAGTGTGTGTGTGTGTTATTACTGTATTCCTAGTGGGGCCAACCGTAGGTCATTCCCGGATCCCACTAGGTGGAGGCACTGCGCTAGTAAGTACCAGGTACCCAGTCTCTCCCAATACCACTGAGGAGTGGCTCAGGTTTGTCCCGTGTCATCAGGTAAGCGCCACACGTGGAGTGTAACACAGACAAAGGGGTGTCGAAAGGGTTACAATGCATTTTACCTTTCTCCATTATTGCCACAAGCATTACTTTGGTACAATAATATCAATAATGTTTTAGGCCACACTTAAGTCATATTGGATAAAACTAAATATAAGGCAACGTTGATACCTCAAGCAACTCCATTATTTGGGAAATCTGACGTTCATTCCAGGCCCACAAAAAAACTTTTCTACATCTCTACTCCAGTAGTGTAGTCTCCAAATTGTGTGACAAACTTATTCAGATATGGAACCCATTAACCGGAAACCCTTTATCCAGAAACCTCTGAATTATAGGGGCCCATCTCCCATAGACTCAAATCAAGTAATTCAAGTAATCAAATAATTTAGATTTTTAAAAATGATTTCCTTTTTCTCTGTAATAATAAAACAGTACCTTGTACTTGATCCCAACTAAGATATCATCATCGTCATTTATTTATATAGCGCTGTCAAGATACGCAGTGCTTTAGATATCATTTTGGAGGCAAAACCAGCCTATTGGGTTTAAATGAAGCCAAACAATTTTTTTATTGCCAAAACTGCTATTTCCTTCAGTAGTGAGTCACTATAAATGGTAATTTCTACATCAAAATATACTTATATAAGCCAATGAATTTTCCACTTTAAATGGAACTGATTAGGGATTTAAACTCTAGTACAGAGTTTACTTTACTACTAAAGCATTCTCCTTTAACCCACTCCTATATCAGTCCAGGAGCTATCAAGCAAATAGTCTGCAACGTATCAACTATTCCCACAGAAAATAATTGGGATTTCACCTGGTCTTAGCTGACGGAGTTATAGCTGAAGTGAATCATAATAAATATGACAAAGACAAGAAAAAAATTTATTTACATTTTTATTTATGTAGAGCTGCTGGTGTACACAGTGCTGTAAACTTTTACTATTCAGTATTAATACTAATAGGGTTGACACACACACTCTGATATATGTGTGTGTGTGTATATATATATATATATATATATACAGATATAGACAAAGACAAGAGGTCCTCTGCACTCAACCCATTATCAATATATTAAGGACATTAACAAATGGTCTGCTTTAAAGTGGACCTGTCACCCAGACATAAAAATCTTTATAATAAAAGTATTTTTCAAATTAAACCAGAAATCCAAATTCTTTTTTTTTATTAAAGCATTCATAGCTGTTGTAAACTCATTTAAACATCTCAGCTGTCAATCAAATATTGTCTGTCCCTCCTCTATGCCGGGGGCAAGCAATTACTTTCACTTTCCATTCAGCACTTTCTAGATGTCACTGCTCTCCCCACATTCCCCCAGTTCTCTTTACCATTTAATTGTGTAACCAGGACATGGGGATGGACATCAGGTCCCCCATTCTGGTGCACAAACAAGATTCTGAGATGATACAAGTCTTGTCTTAATAACAGTGTCCAAAAAATGGCACCTACCTGCTTGTTATAATTATGAATTCGCAACCTGAAGGAAACAAGATTCAAGTAATTTATATAGTGTAATTAAAGTTCATTTTGCTTGACTAATGTGATAAAATAGGATTTGGAATAATTTTTTTGGAGGACTTGTCCCCTGTAAGATACTAAAAAAGCCTTACCCTTTAAACAAAACAGGGATTGTTTGTCCATATATTGCAATATATTTAAGCTGGCCAACTACGTCAAAGTCATCCCATATCTGGCCAGTCCTACGCTTAATTTTATCTGATTCATTAAGAATTCTATTGCTTCATTATACATTTTACAAAAGGACTAGGTTTTACCTGCAACTTACTTGCTGCTTTCAAAGTAAAACTCCCAAACTTGGCTGCCCTTTTATTAGACACCAGTGGGATCACCTGACTATAGGTGGGAAGGGTGGGAGCTACAACATGGAGCTGGTCACTGCTCCTGTATAACTATAACAAACAAGGGAAAGTTGTGCTCACCACTATTTTTTAAAACCATTAGGCGGGGGTGCAATGAGGCTGTGACCACAAAATACATATAGTCAAATACAAAAGTCCTCTGCACTCAACCCATTATCAATATATTTAAATACAGCTACTGAAAAATGCCTTACCCTTTAAACAAAACAGGGATTGTTTGTCCATATATTGCAATATATTTAAGCTGGCCAACTACGTCAAAGTCATTCTCAATGTGGCCAGTTCCTACACTTGCATCTGATTCATTAAGAATGCAATTGCTTCATTATACATTTTATAAAGGGACAAAGTTTTACCCGCAAAAAGGCCAAAGCATTTCCATTTCCAGATTTATAAATAGGGGATTATAGGAAATTTAAAACTCATTGAAATGTCATCTTCAATAAATAATCTATATGTCAGGAGCGCCGGATTGTGTTCCCGTCTTCGGTGGCGCCGCAACCAAAATGGTGGCACCCATAACCCATGTGAGTAACAACGCCGGTGATTGGACACTGCTATGATAATAAGCGAACACTGAGGTCACGGGTTCAATTCAGATTATAGGAATTGCTGCTTGTTTTCCTGAGTGTTCCTAAATTGATTTTAATTATATTCCTGGACCTTGACTTGTGCCTGAACCTTTTACCAAGATCCTTTGCTGCCTGCCACTTGAACTATTGCCTGAATACTGTTTATGCTTCTTCCTGATCCCTTTGGTTACCGCAAACATGGACTTAACCCTAAAGCTTCCTCCTTGGTCCGGACTTCTTCTAGATTGGCACCTGACAATATACGTAAATAGAGGTGAATGCTGTGCCCCATATTTATGTTGATTATAGTCTAAATCTTATCTGTTAGAGCTGCCATTTTCCTTACTTTCGCTGGTCCCTGTTCTCTGTAGCATATTTTTTTCTTTGGCCAACAATTTGTCCTTAGACCTTCCACCTGTAGACTCTCCCCTTCCCTCTGTAGATTCTTCCCTCTGTAGAGTTTGTCCTTTCCTCTGTAGACTCTCCCATTCCCTCTGTATACTCTTCTCTTGCCTTTGTAGATTCTTCTCTTTATAGACTTTTCCCTTCCCTTTGTAGACTCTTCCATTGCCTCAGTAGACTCTTCCCTTCCCTTTGTAGACACTTCCCTTCCCTCTGTAGACTCTTCCCTTCCCTCTGTAGACTCATCCCTTCCCTTTGTAGACTCTTCCCCTTCCTCTGTGGACTCTCCCATTCCCTCTGCAGACTCCTTCCTTCCCTTTGTAGACTCTTCCCTTCCCCTCTGAAGACTCTTCCCTTCCCCTCTGTAGACTCTTCCCATCCCCTTTGTAGACTCTTGCCTTCTCTCTGTAGACTCTTAACTTCCCTCTGTAGACTCTCCCATTCCCTCTGTAGACGTTTCCCTTCCCTTTGTAGACACCTCTCTTCTCTCTGTAGACCAGGGATCCCCAACCTTTTGAACCCGTGAGCAACATTCAGAAGTAAAAGGAGTTGGGGAGCAACACAAGCATGAAAAATGTTCTTGGGGTGCCAAATAAGGGCTGTGATTGGCCATTTGGTAACCCTTATGTGGATTGTCAACCTACACTGAGGCTCTGTTTGGCAGTGCACCTGGTATTTATGCAACCAAAACTTCTCCTCCAGGTCACCAATCGTGGAATTCGAAAAAAAGCACCTTCTTTAAGGCCACTGGGAGCAACATCCATGGGGTTGGAGAGCAACATGTTGCTCACGAGCTACTGGTTGGGGACCACTGCTGTAGACTCTTAACTTCAGTTTTAGACTTTCCCATTCTATCTGTAGACTCTTCCCTTCCCCCTTTCTCTGCTGGATCTTCACTTTGCTATTTTGTGCACTGGTTTTCTATAGGTTCTCATCTTGGTTTTTTTTTCAGTCATCCATTTATCCCCCGCCTCTGCACTGATTTCTTTTCTCTTAGTTCTCCTTTATGTCTTATTTATGTTCTGCTGCCTTGTTATATACTGGTAGCACTGCAATTGGAGAAGCAATGGATTGTGGGGAAGTTGTGTGCTGGTTACATTTTGTCTTGTACTATATTGTTTATTTGTCATTATTTTGTATTTCAATTCCTTAGAAGTGTAACGCTCTTAAACCAAATGGGTGCAGTCTCCACGTTAAGCTGAATCAGTGGTGATGTAGTAATATACTGAACAAGCACATCTTGCTTTTGGCTTTATGTGAGTGTGAATATCAGTCTGGGATCTTTGACTGAACATTTGTTTTCTTTATTTAGAGGTGGGAGTTTAAACATGCTCAGTCTTTCGTCTAGACATGGGACTTCTCGTGGCATGAAGGACACACAGCATTCTATACATACAGGGAAGCTGCAAAAGTGGTAGTCTATTAATCTATTAGGTCTGAATTTATCCTATTATTTTGCTTATGACAAACTCATGTTACCCCTCAGAAAAGTTCATCTTATATAGCTGGAATATTCTCATGTTGTTGATGCCCCCCATCAACTCTAGAGGGCACTGCTACTCTTTGTAGTCCTGTTTTGCCTCTTGGCACTTTCACCTGGTCCATGTTTTATTACATTCTGAAACAAACAATATTTAATTGCATATACCTTATCTTTTAACAATAATAATTCTCTGTAGCAAACTTGTCACCTTGAGCCAAATAAATCATTTACAAAACACTTTAGTTATTGGGTGTGCTAAATTGAAGAAATGTTATTTTATTCCTATCACCTCCTAAAGTTAGAAGGATGAGAAGATATTTAATTAGATTCTTTCTTCCCCTTTATAATGAGCTAAACTATAATCCTTACCTATTAATTAGCTGTTGCTGCCGTTAGTTGGAGTACAGCTGCCATACTGCTAAACAAGTAAGCTGATAAAACTTTGATAAAATATTACAGGTGGATTTTACTTGATTTACATGCATTTTCCAGTGTTTCTCTCTGTCCTAGGTTCTGCGGTCAGCGTTGATCATGGTAGGTAACAGGGATAACTTACCAATGTTAATGGGGGATCCAGGTGCTTTAGCTTGGGGAGGCAATTGGCACACTTGTATTTAGTTGTAGGCAGGCACAAACTGGACTTCACTCCAATACTTGATGCAGTTAAAAGGTAATTTGTTTAACAAAAAACATCTCAAAATGTAGCCTTACACATTTCGTGCCTTGTAGGCACTTAGTCATTGGCTAAAGACAGTCTAACCTAATCTGTATCGACCTCTTTGATTGGCTGTCCTAAGATTGCTTCTGATTGGCTTGTTTTCATTTAAATACAACTGTATGTTCAGAAGATCTTTAGCCTAAGACTAATTGCCCACAAGGCACAAAACGCGTAAGATTTTTTTTTTCTAAAATAAATTACTTTTTAAATGCATCAAGTATTGGAGTGGTCTGGTTTGTGCCTAAATAGAAGCAGTCATGACATACAGGTAGTTATTCTATGTATCCTGCTACTCATTGTCATTCTTGAGGGGATCTAGCCTACAAAGTCTAACTATTAAAAAAGACGGCTTCTGTAGGAACAGACCTATCAGCCAAGTGATACCCAGCAATAAGTCTGTCATGTCTCCAGCATAAACTGTCATCATGCTGCTACGTGATGACAGCTGGCCATTTTAGGGATCTATCCAGCACCTCCATTAGGTTAACAACAGGAGTACATTTGAACTAATCACCTTATCATACTCCTAACATGTGACCAACACAGTGCCTTGTGAGAGATAAGACTCCATTTTACGTGGTCCATGCTGTGGAAGAAGCACACAGTTCTGCATTCTCACTATATGGTAGCATCGCTGGTAACTAATGGACTTAAAACTGCACAAAACTATTACTACTGCTGCCAGCACCCCAGAGACACTTGAGAGAAGTGGATCTGCTCCCTTCCCCAGCTCGCTTGTGTGCCGGCACATGGAAGTGGAGGTTGGCCCAAAAACCAGGTATTTTCAGGCCAACCGCCATTATGTGTGCCTGCGTGCAAGCAGAAGCTGGGGAAGGGAGTGGATCTGCTTCTCTCAGCCTGCAAGAAAAGTGCAGCCTAAGGCATAGTTGAGATTCTTGAATTTCCTATCTCTGACTACTGTTTGCATAAGGGTACTATCTAATGATATATACTGTAACGCAATTTCCAATTATTGTACTGGAAATCATATATAAGATAATATAACCCAGTACATAAATTCACATACTCTGTCCCTCTGATCTCCTGCAGGTAATAAGAATTCCTGGTGGCACCACAACATCCTTTCTGGGGAAGACAAAGATGCCCTCCTTGAGAAATGCGAGCAGTATTTGAAACATTTCTAAAAGGGTGCGCAAAGATCTGAGGGACAGTTACTTTCCTGGAAGAAAATTCAATCACTGGGAGCTGAAGGTTTGATTAGCCAGTTGTTTCTCTGGAAATTCACCATTTCTCGTGCTGCCTGTGCATCAGTGTCTACAGAAATTGGGGATTTTACAGTTCATCAATTAAGATACAAAAGGTTTACACCTTTGTTTATGATTATATAAGTGTTGTTAATGTAACATATCCTCCATGAATAATATTGCTCATTCTGTCTATACCCTACACGCACCCCTACATTAAAGGGATTCTGTAATGATTTTTATGGTTTATTTCTAAATTACACTGTTTGCATTGCAAATAATTCAATCTACCATCTAAAATTGTATTCTTGATCAAACAAATGTATTTTTTTTAGCTGTAATATTGGTTTGGAGGCAGCCATCTCAGTGCTTTGTGCCTGATTCTGTGCTTTGAGAAGGAGCCAGCATTGGGGATGGAACTGCTTTGAGAACTATTGCTTCTCCCCTTCTCATTGTACTTCAATACGATCCAAGTTGTGCTCCCTAGCTCACCTAGTGGTAGACATGAGAATAGCACCCAAGTAGGAAAAAAGCAGGGGGAGCTACGGTATCTTAGCAATGTAAACAAATCCTTCAGCAGAGGTGTCAGATAGCTGCTATCTAGTCAGCTGCCCATTGTTCTGTTGATAGGCTGCTGATGGGCTACTGAGGAGGGAAGGGAGGGGATGATAGCACTTCAACTTGCAGCAAAGAGTGACTGAAGTATATCAGAGCATGTAACATGACCTGAGGGCTCCTGGAAAACTGACAATATGTCTAGCCCCATGCCAAATTTCAAAATTAAATATAAAAAAAATTTTCTTTTTAAAAAAACGAATTTCAGTGCAGAATTCTAATGGAGCAGCATTATTAACTGGTGCATTTTGAAAACAACATGTTTTCCCGTGACAGTATCCCTTTAAACATTGGATTTTACCTTTCCTAGTGCAGTTTGATGTCTTCTATGGAGAAACATGTATCTTGTAAGCACATACTGCTATGTTTATGTGACCCCTTTTGTTAGGTCCAGCTGAGTCTTTTTCCAATCTGTGATCCCTTCACTAGGCAGTATCAACTAGAATATTGACCTCCAGTCTAACAGTCATACAGTGGTCTGTTTAGCTTGTCTATATAGCTTATACTCCGGAAAACCATTATCCAGAAAGCTCCAAATTACAGGAAGGTAGTCACCCATAGGCTCTATTATAATTAAACAATCTAAATTTTTGAAAACTATTTCCATTTTCTTTGTAATAATGAAACAGTATCTTGTACTTGATCCCACCTTAGATATAAATAATCTATTGGAGGCAAAACCAGCCTATTGAGTTTATTTATTGTTTAAATTATTTTCTAGTAGACTTAAGGTATAAAGATCCAAATTACAGGAATTTCCATTATCCCGGAAAACTTAAGGTCCCATGCATTCTGGATAACAGGTCCTATACCTGTACTATAACAGCTACTAGTTCTATCGCTAAATACCTTGTTCACGGGGTCCCTGTTCCCAAACTTACATGAGCTCCCAGTCATTATAAAGCACTGCGTATCTTGACAGCGCTATATAAATAAATGATGATGATGATGATGATTATATTAAACATGAACAGGAAACAGTCATTACAGGTACTGGGACATAGCAAATATAGGTAAAATCAAACTAGCAGGGGAATTCCCAAACCAGTTGGGGATTTAACCCTATGAGTCCCTTCATTTATATTTCTCGGAATCTTATATATTAGAAAACGGTATCAAGGTGTTGTTATGGTTTTAATTTTTTAAAATCAAAAAAGCACAATAGAGCTTATATTTTCTTAAATGTTTTTAATATTTATCATAAAAAAACAAAGAACATAAAACCATTAAAAATGGGAGGTATTTAGGTCCAAGTGGAGGTCTTTCCATCTCTCCACTCCAATTCCAGCCGGTAGGCACCTTTTGTTTTGTCTAAAGGTCCTACAGAACTGGATTCTGCACCTGTTTATTTCTTCTTTCTATTCTCTTTCTATTCTTTCTCCGCTGCTTGCTGTTTTTGCCTTACAGACACAATCTAATGAGGGATGTTCTTCCACTCCTTGCACACAAATGAGAGTCCTTTCAAGCAATTTGAAGGTTTCACATCTTCTACTTCTGATGATGGCAATATCTCATAGCAAGGACCAGATAAGTCATCTGCTGGTGGCTAAAAAGAGAACATTCATTTTTCATCATGACAAGTCGAAAAGACAACTTAGAGACAGGCTAGAATGACACTTTTTTTTAAAAAAAAAAACATCACTAAACATTTTCAGTTGTCAAAGAGCTATTTGTTCTATGTTGTCAAATGCTCAAAAGCAGGTTTCTCACCAATAGACCATGGTGAGCTCAAGTTCTTACTTTTGGTCTCTAACCTTTAAGGCTGTCTAAGTCATGATAACCTGACACTTTCTGGTGGCCAATGATATCATCAGTCCTAACTTAAAAGGAAAAGTAAGGTTAAAGTACTTACTGTTATAAAAGGTGGCTTAATTTTCCCAGCTTCCAGGTCCTGCCAGTCAATTGGTTTAAAAAAAGGGTGCTGCTTGATGTTGCCAACAAAATCACGTCTTTTGGATGGGGAGTATGTCAGCAGCTGTAAATGAGAAAACACCATTAGATATTATAGTGTATGATATGGAGCCATGTGTTTTATCACATTAAAGATGATCTAAACCCAAAAATACCAATCAATGTAGCTGTCAATAGTCTCTAAGATAATAGACCAGGCTTCTGGCTCAACAACTTTCTCTGCATGACAGACAGTCAGGAACCCTACGCAGGAAATTGCATAGACAGGTACACCAACATGTCTGACTTTCAAAGAGAGCTAAAACTGTTAATATCTCAAAAACCACGATACACAGATAATTCATCTGAATTGTAAAAGAACTCAAGGGTCACATCAAGTTTTTTTGGATTTTGTTCCCCATTAATAATCTTCCCATATGGCTCTTTCCTTCCTATACTCACCTTTGTGAGAATGTCCTTTGCCTCTGGGTTCAGGTTCTCTGGACATTGTAGAGTCTTTCTCAACCAGGAGAAGGTGGGTTTCCTCCCAGTGAGCATCTCATGTAGTATTACTCCCAGTGACCAGTAGTCCACACAGGAATCATATACCATCCAAAGTACCTGGAAAACAAGTAGTAGAAGAAACCAGTTCATCATATGGTGTAAAACAAGGTCCAAAAATAATATTTCAACTATTTTCAACTAGGGATGCACCGAACGCGCTATTTGAGATTCGTCTGAATCCCCGAATCCTTCATGAAAGATTCAGCAGAATACCTAACCAAATCCTAAGGAAGAGGAATACTTGGGAAATTTTTTTTTACTTCTTTGTTTTGTTACAAAAAGTCATGTGATTTCCTTTCCCACCACTAATTTGCATTGGCAAATGTGTGTGTACCGTGAATCCTAGAATACCAAGGGATATTCTTTATTTTTTAAAATGGCAATTTTCTATTATTACCCAATGGCACATAAAAGTATATTGTTATAAAAATGGTTTATTTACATGAAGCAGGGTTTTACATATGGGCTGTTTTATGTTTTTATAGAGACCTACTGTACATTGTTTGGGGTATAGTTTTCCTTTAAAAGATTGGATGTGTGTCTTTTTTCACCCTAACTTACTATGTTACATACTGATCACAAATAAAGATTCACAAATACCAGAACAAAATTGTTATTCTTACCTCGGGGGCCATGTAACTATATGTTCCGGCCCAGCCTGTGGTTGTTTGGTCAGCAAACACATTCTCTACAGCCAGACCAAAATCAACAATCTTAATGTGGCCTGTACTGTCTATCAGAATGTTTTCTGGTTTCAGGTCCCTGTAATGAGACAATGTGACATGTGAATATTAGATAACATGGCAACAGAATCACCAAAACTGGCCTCTGCACTACCAGTCTGGGATCCCAGCTACACAGAATAACGGCACTTACCGGTGAATAATGCCACGGGAATGGAGGAAGTTCAGTCCGCACACTATCTCAGCAGCCAAGATCCTAATGAAGCAGAACAAAGATGATCAGACTACAGTAGTGCACATCATGAAAATGCCTAGAAAGTTCTTCCATCGTAGCAAACTATTACTTTTCATTATTTATACATACACATGAAAAATGGACAGCAGGAAATTGGCAAGTACCGACAATAAAGTCTGTACACCCACATTAAATTGATGAAGAACATCCATGCTTAGAAGAGAATATGGCATCTCCTACGGTGAGCCATCAACAACCATATAATATTCTAAATAGTATCTAAGAAATCTTATCACTGCAGCTTCAGTAATGAGAGTTCTTTAATATACAGTTCTGCAAAGGTTCAGATTTCTAGTAGTTCAGCCACTATTGGTTGCTACATCTGCTCATAGAAAGCCAGGACTCACCGTGCGCTGTTGACATCAAGAGGAGCTAAAGTATCCAAAAGCTCTGATAAGGTTCCTCCTGGGATGTACTCCATCACCATAAATATGTCATCCTGTAACAGAAACAGTGGGCAGAAGTTACAAAACAGTAATGAAAAGTACAGAGAACAGGGTCCACACAACATATTTTGGATCAGGACAAGTTTCTCATGCATTACTGGGGACTATGGCAGGGAACAGATTAATACAGATATTCATACCTCAGTCTGAAAGGCAGCTTTGGCATGCACGAGGAAGGGGCAGTCCTGTGCAGCTTCTAGTATTCGCCTCTCGCTCATCACAAGGTGAGGATATGCCTTGTCCTTTTTTATTATTTTCACAGCAACTGGTTCAGCTGTGACCTTGTCTTGTGCCAGTGCAACCTAAAGACAAACAGGAATGAAATATAATCATAAAAATCATATATAATAATAAGCAGCTGCTTATGAAGACTAGGAGTGGATTAGAGTTAGTAAATGAAAGGCCTATATGCAATTAAGTACAGGACATACCGTTCCAAAGGAGCCTGCTCCAAGTTCTCCACAGAAAAGGAACCTGTTGATGGACACAGGGCTGGCAATTCCACCTTATTAGAGAAAGAAAACAAGACCTGTATTAACATCCACAGTTAAGACACCAAAATAATAAAGGGTGAAAGTGTTCAACTTGTGAGTCGATTGTGACAATGTCAATGTGCTGTTTGAGTAGACAACCCAACCTCTCTTCTATAGCCCTGGCCCTGCTAATGAACAATATTATGTATTATATTCCCCATTTGTTATATTATTGTGACATTCCCATTGTCCTGCTACTTACTTGATCCACTATCATTTGTGAATTGTGTCTCTTTATTCTCTGGTTTTTCTTCCTTAAATCTTTTCACTTTTCCAGTTTGAAAATCCTCTTCTGATCTGCTGCGCTTTTTTCCCTGGTTTGGGAGAGGATCGAGTGACCGTTTTGCTTCATATTGGTCATCAGTACCAGATTCAGTCCTTCTTTTCTTATTTGAGACACTCTCTTCATCACAGAATTCCTCTGTCTTTCTCTTTCCATGAGGGTCATTCTTTGGCTCTTCTGCCATTTGATCCAAACTGAATCCATCACTTACTTTCTGAGCCGGTAATTTGAAAGCAGATACAAACTTTGCACGAAGGCTCTTTAGGACAGCGAAAACTTTATCTTTGAACCTCAAAACATTGCTTGTCCCAACTTCTTCTATTTCAGTCTTTTTACTTTCATTATTTATGCTTGATTCATTGAATTTTCTTTTTTTGGAAAACATGGTTTAGTAAGATATAGTCGAAAAAAAGCAATAGATGTTGAGCACTGTAGGTCCACTCCTACCGCTTCCTACAACGACCAACATCTGAGCATTGTGTCAGGCTTCAAGCCTGTTGTTATGAGTGATGATGTCACAATGGTCCTGATCAACCGACAAATGAACGATATCTAACCTATAGCAGTCAGGTGACATAAAAATAGGGAAACTGAATAAAAGCCTTTAAAGAAATAAACGTCCATAAATAAGAACACAACATTTTATACAATATGCTTCATTAGTTAATTGACTATTTTAATTGAGCATAGCTAATTATATAAGACTGCTTATAGGTGGTATATATTTGTGCAAACCATAATGTTATATTAGATATCCACAATGGGAACGTTTTTCACACTACACATTTTTCTCCATGAAAATGACTAATTATATGATCTCCCCATAAGCCTCTTAGGATTAAGTCATAACAGTACCGACCGGTCCCTAGATATTATTATGAGACTGAAGTGTGAGACCCTCGGTTTCTTTTCCAGGTGTTGTTTTCTGCATATCTCAAATATTTTTTTTGTTTTAGAGTGTTTTTTTTTAATCAGAAATTAGATGTAATAACTTTAAGAAGCGATTGGATGACTTTTTAGCAAGTGACAAAATACTGAAAAATAGCTTATGGTACAAGGTGATCCAGGGACTGCTGTGATTGCTCTGATCTTGGAGTCAGGAAGGATTTTTCACCCGTTGAGGCTTCAGAAGGGTTTTTTGCCTTCCTCTGGATCAGCTAGCAGTTAGACAGGTTATATATAGACTTAAAAGGTTGAATTTTATGGGCGTGTGTCTTTTTTTAACCTAAATTACTATGCTCATGTGTAAAAGGCTTTGCAAATTTGCTTTGAATTGTTCAGTCTTAAATATACAAAATGTCCTTAGGGCTCTTGACTATATATATATATTCATAGAAATCCGATGGCACACACAGAAGCATCCATGCTAAATGGTAGAAGTTTTATTGAGATCTCCACAACGTTTCGGAGGCACAGCCTCCTTTCTCAAGTGCTCTCCAAGGAAAGGAGGCTGCGCCCCCGAAACATTGTGGGGATCTCAATAAAACTTCTACCATTTAGCACGGATGCTTCTGTGTGTGCCATCTGATTTTCTATGAATATATGGATTACGGATACTAAGGATCACAGCAAGGTTCCCAGATAGAGCACCACCCATGAATGTGAGCAGATTCTGCAATACTATATATATGATATGACCTGCTCTTGATTATATACAATATAAATAATATACAAATATCATTTGTGAACAGGGTGCTTTAAAAAGAGACATTTTATCAATCTAACCCAGTATTTGCAAGCAACACATTATTTAAACAGGATTCACCCTAGTCAATGATGTCATCAATGAGAAACATTTGTCTCGAATCTTTCAGAATTTATTAAACCCCGAGGGTGTTAAAAGTATGAATCAAAAAGTACTCCAACTCAGACCTGCCGAATTCATGTAAAAGTCAATGGGAGAAGTCCCAAAGATATCCTGATCTGGCTGGGTTTCGTGCAATAATCCGAAGATTTAGTGGTTTTCGGGAAAAAAATCTGAAAAAAGTTAAAATTTTTGGGCGTCGAATCCGAAAAACTCGTATGACTTCCATTTTTTTCATGATTTTATCGTGTTTTTTCCTGCACAAGAAATTTTGGGGAAAATGGATTGATAAATTTGAAATCCGTGCAGATTTGGTCTGACTATTTTACCGAAAAATCATCAGAAATTTTCGGATTTTGATAAATAATCCCCTAAATTTAAAAGGTTAATCTGCTTTGTGATTTGGAATTGTGTTTTTATGATCAAATATAAATGGCACCGTTTTTTGTCATGGACAATTAAAATGGAACCAAGCATTTGCTTGATTGGAATCATTCTTCTGACCTGATACACATATATTTTCACTTTTGCAACAAAGAGGTGCTGCAGCAGGATTTTTTCCAGTGTATATTTTGCCCCTGGCAAAATACTACTTCCAGACTACGTTGTGCCCTGCCTGCCAGGGTTCTGAGAGGTGGTTGAAGCACACATAGTTTGCATTACATGGAAAGGACTGGAGGGACCTTGTGAGATCACTTAGCTGTGCCCATTGCACCCACATGTTGCAGAGACTGTGGGCCTTGTGTGCTGGTGCACCATTTTGCAGGATTACTTGCCCATTTGCATTAAGGCCCCCATACATGAGCCAATAAAAGTTGCCGACAGACCTAGTCAGCAGCTTATTGGCCCGTGTGTAGGGCCATCCGACTGGTGTCATCAATCAATGTCTTGCTGAAAGTCGGGCAGATGCTGATCGGGAAGGGTAAAAAATCCTGTCGGATCACGGGTGCATCTGTTCGTTGATGCGGTCCCTCGATGCGATCGCCCGTATTATCTCCATTTTGATCTGATCGTTGGGCCCTAGGGCCCACGATAGGATCAGCCCAATATTGCCCACATCAATGCCGGCATATCGGGGAGAGATCCGCTGGTTTAGCGATATCACCAAA
This sequence comes from Xenopus petersii, assembly GCA_038501925.1. Classification (NCBI taxonomy): domain Eukaryota; kingdom Metazoa; phylum Chordata; class Amphibia; order Anura; family Pipidae; genus Xenopus; species Xenopus petersii. The sequence goes on from CM076680.1 coordinate 161,243,717, forward strand.
CGAATGGATCTCCGTTTATTGCTTTTAAAAAATATATACATTTTGGGGATAAAAGTAAATCTTTCAGTGGTCCCAGAGGATATCAATTAAGTAAAAATGCTGAGCAAACCAATCTCTGAACACTGTACACAAATTATGACACACACCTCCTGCAATATGAGATGACTAGGGGACCATCCACCGTTAGTGTTTCAAGGCACTTTCCTTTCTACAGTAAGTGATACTTTCCCTTTAAAATGGCAGAACCCTTTAGTGCAAACTCAAACATCGTATTATGCCGTACATTGCACTCAATATAAACTGTAAAACGCCAATATTTAACGCCAATACATTTAACAGTTTAATTAGTCACACATAAACCACAAAACGCTGCATAATCGAAAAACATTTTTATTTATAATTTAGCATTTATGGCCAATCATAACCGGATGGGGAAACAGCAATTAAAGCAATAAAGGCATCGCTGCCAGAGAATTGTTTTGGCCTCACTGACCGAGGGGCAGATTTATGGCCTCTTGTATTTATTTAACAAGCCGTTACCATCGTTACCACTTGGTAAAAAAATGACAGATAGTTTTAGATTTATTTACAATGGAGGTTGCGCTGTACAACTGTTCACCCAATCACATGCAATGGTACCGCATTTTAAAATGAGTTTAATTATCCAGCGTAATGAACACATGACAAGCACTAGGTTGCAGGACTCGTCTACTCTTCTGCCTTTTTATGGTTACATTCAACCATTTGTGACGAAATTGGCCTCAGAAACCTGGTCCCATTGCTCCAGAAGTCCATGTGGGCATCTCTCTGAGTCTCACTGTTGCATGGCTGTCCTTCTTCAGGCATGCCTCTGAAACAGGGAAGGAACAATCATAGTCAGTCTTTGGAGGCCAATTATAGGCTCATATCACTTATAAAGGAGCCATGGCCAGCAGAAAAGCAAAGCATTATGCAGACTCAGTGAGATAGCAGATGTTCAGATACAGGGAGGCCTATTCATCATTTTTGAGGTCAAGAAAAAAAGCACGAAAAAAAAAAACTGTGACAAAACGAGACAAAATATTTCTGCACGCACCAGCATGAATCACATTGTACCGTTCATTTTCAATAAGGCTAAAAAACTCAAATGTTTTAATGAACTGGGAAAATAAGTAACAATTAAAACTGTTTGAGACAATTCACCTGGAGGGTCATTTATCCACACCGGGCAAATTTGCCCATGGCCAGTAACCTATGGCAACCAATCAAATTGCTGCCTTCATTGTTCTTCTTGCAGCTGGCTTCAAAAAGCGAATCACTGATTGGTTGCTATAGGTAACTGCTCATGGGAAATTTGCCCAGTGTTGATAAATGAGCCCCCTACTATTCAACTTGGCCAGCTTGATTAGCTAATATTCGGATTCCTATTTTTCCCATAAATCCTATTCCTGTTTTTTATCTGTTAAAAACCCTAAAAGTTCAAGCTGTATTAAAGAAGAACTCAACCCCCAATGCAGAAAAGCCCCTAACTACTAATCTAGATAGTCCTCCCTCCCTGCTTCCCCCCGCATACTTCAGTAGCCCTGAAAATGTCCCTAAAATATTTCTCACTTGTCAGTAGGGATGCACCGAATCCACTTTTTTGGATTCGGCCGAACCCCCGAATCCTTCACGAAGGATTCGGCCAAATACCGAACCGAATCCGAACCCTAATCTGCATATGCAATTAGGGGTGGGAAGGGGAAAACATTTTTTACTTCCTTGGTTTCTGACCAAAAGTCACGCAATTTCCCTCCCCACCCCTAATTTGCATATGCAAATTCGGATTCGGTTCGGCCGGACAGAAGGATTCGGCCGAATCCGAATCCTGCTGAAAAAGGCCGAATCCTGGCCGAATCCCGAACCGAATCCTGGATTCGGTGCATCCCTACTTGTCAGTGCAGAGTAGACGCAGCGGAGCCCATGGGCGCCATCTTCTGGATCTTTGTGTCCTCTTCGGCAATTTCCAGCACGTTTGTCGCTCTATTACAGATGAAGACCGGTGATCCAGAAAATGGCGCCTGCAAGCAAAATGAAAATCAAAAATTACTGAAATATAGGAAATGTCTATTCAATAAATGTATGGTCTAAAAAGTTCCAATAGCCAATGGGCATTTAATCTAGCCACATTCATTTTTCATTTCTTCGGGTGTTGCCTCTTCATATAAACAGGTAGTCAAACCTGTGTATATCTACACCAAACTAGCGGATCTCTCCCCGAAATGCCCACCTTGAGGTGGGCAATATCGGGCTGATCTGATCGTGGGCCCTAGGGCCCAACGATCGGATCCTAACAAATGGTAACGGGCGGTCGGATCGCGGGACCGCTTCAACGAACAGATGCGGCCGCGATCCGACGGGATTTTTAGTCCCATCCGATCGAGATCTGGCCGACTTTTGGTCTGTCGGCAGCTTTTATCGGCCCGTGTATGACCACCTTAAATAAGTACAGAGGGGGCAGGCCAATGATTTTTCATGCACCACTGGTTACCCACAATTTTGTGCAAAATATATTTCTTTTGTGAGGAGCGGGGGACCCTGGCCAATAAAGTTATACACTATCATTGTGAATCACACCCAACAATATTTCGATCACCCAAAATAGGCTATTTTTAGATAACCCCCCTAACTGCTCATCGGTCTATTGGTTCGGGTGCGAACCATCCTGAACCCTTCACTTGAAATCTGGAGCAGTTTCCTCTCAGGTGAAAGCCTTGAAAAATACACAATAAATATTTTTTATTGCTTAATGCATCGGTACCCTGACCCGGGTACAGCCTCCCCGAGTCCGTCGCCAAGAGAGAACAGTATTTTCAGTAGTCAATCTTTACAGCAGCACAGCTCCAGACCTCCATCGAAGGCCGCCAAATCCAAGATTCAGGTTAAAAAGTTATATATTTTGTTTTTACATCTGACATACAAACAATCATCTGAGGTCTGACGCATTTCGTGTCTACGCACGCGTATAAATAAAATATATAACTTTTTAACCTGAATCGTGGATTTGTCGGTCTTCTACGGAGGTCCGGAGTGCGCTGCTGCAAAGATTGACTTCTATCAATTGTGCCAGAGATGCCCTTAAATTTTTGAGTTCCTCTCTGAGGAACTAACCCCCAAATTGCCTCAGATGCCCCAATCTGACTATTGCTTTTACACAATGTAACTTAAAATATTAATAGAATTGCTGCACACAAAATGTAAAATGTGTTCAGATGTTGCAATATATACTTTGTAGAATAACTGGTTATTAGGGAACAATCCTCACTAAATATTTTGAGAAACAAAAGTGCTACTTGCCCTTTAAAAACAAAACATGGGCCAGAGACACATTTATAAAGTATATGGCGCTGAATAATTACAGCATGACAATGATTAACAAGCACGACTTTAACTCGCTAATTAGTCACACATAAAGTGCAAAATGTGGTTTATTCGAATACATTTCGATTTATTATTTACCATTTACAGCCAATCATAACCGGATGAGGAAACAGCAATAGGGGCAATAAAACATACAGTATCTCTCCCATCAAATTGTTATGGCCCCACTTGACAGGCAAAAATATTTTTGAATCTCCAGTGTCACCATTATCAGATGCACCCGGCACCCAGTGAGGTTCTTGACCCCTTAGTTTTTTATATCGGAGATAAAAACGGAGATAAAAACGTTTTTATTGCATTTAATCTGTTATCTTATTGGTTGGGCTGTGGTGATGGTGCTGGGGGGTCCGAAAATGATTTTGCTCTGTGACCCACATGCTGAGTGACTTAAGGCTGCCAGACGGATTGTAGATAAAGGCAAACCAACGTCAAACACAGACGGGCACAAGATGCAGTGTCCTTGTACATAGGGGCATCTCCAATACACATGCCTCCATTCCCAATTATCATAGGCCCAGTGCATTCTGGGTGCACAATTGCAAATGCTTTGCCCAATGTAAGCTGCACACTATCCTCTGCATTTGGCCAACAACTTGACAATGAACCCTGTTGATTGGAGGAGCCTTCTCCATAGAAAGTTAATCCTTGTGCTCCAGTTCTTTGTATTACTTATTTATAAAACTCTGAATTTATCTCAATATTTTCTGAAAAAACTCAGACCAAATCCGCACAGGTTTTTGGGCTTATTTATTAATACACTTTCCCGAAAATGTTGCTTGCGGGAAAAAATTGAGAAAAATCTGATTTTCACAGTTTTTTCTGATTTTTCACCCAAAAACTCAGCGCACATCAAAAAATCATTGGGACTTCTCCCATTGACTTATATTCAACCACGACAGGTCTGAGATGCCGGATTTTCTGATTCGGACTTTTCCATCCTCAGGGTTTAATAAATTCTGAAAAATTAAAAAATGAAAACTCAGATTTTATCCATTTTTGCTTTCGGAGTTTAATAAATAACCCCTTAGAGTGGTGGCAGACGAGGCTACTGAGGGAGTTTAGTCGCCCAGCAACAAATCGACTCTTCTTCGGGCGACTTATCTCCTCTGAATGCCTTCCCGCTGGCTAGAATGTAAATCCCCGGAGGGATGGCACTCGGAATGCTTCGTTTTACGAAGTAGCCTCATGAGGAAACTTCGGCCAAAGCATTTTGGGTGCCATGCTGCCGGTGATTTACATTCTAGCCAGCAGGAAGGCATTTAGGGGAGATTAGTCGCCCAAAGAATTGGCAATTGGTCGCTGGGCGACTAATCTCCCCCAGTAGCCTCGTCTGCCACCACCCTTACTTCATTCAGTGATATATGTTGTCTATGGAGACATGGGCGTAACAACAGAAGAAGCAGACCCTGCAGCTGCAGGGGGGCCCATGAGGTATAGGGGCCCCATTAGGCCCTAATTCATATACAATTTCAATAAATGTTAGTAAAACAGGTCAACCTCTAGAAATTTTGGGGGCCTGAAAAATGTGGGGCCCAATAATATCTAGTTACACCACTGTATGGAGATTCTCATTCATCCAGGTCATGATATACATAAATAAGTCTCAAGCAACTGGACTTTCTGAGTTCTTTAGAACTGAAGAAGCCACTCAGATAAGGGATGATACGTTTTCAAGAAATGTCCAGTTTTTCATAAAGTCCAGTTGCTTTAGACTTAAAGGAGAACTAAACCCTAAAAATTAGTATGTCTAAAAATGCCATATTTTATATACTGCACGAGGCTAAAGTTTCAGCTTGTCAATAGCAGCAATGATCCAGGACTTCAAACTTGTCACAGGGGGTCACCATCTTGGAAAGTGTCTGTGACACTCACATGCTCAGTGGGCTCTGATTGGCTGTTGAGAAGCTAAGCTTAGGGGTCGTCACTAATTATCCAGCAGAAAATGAGCTTCCCCTGTAATATAAGCTGATGCTACAGGTTTGCTGATTATTAAATGCTGATGCTAATTGCACTGGTTTCTGTGCTGCCATGTAGTAATTGTCTGTATTAATTACTAATCAGCCTTATATTGTGACATTTCTATTCTATGTGTACTGTATATTGTGAGTGGGTCCCTAAGCTTAGTAAGTGACAGCAGCACAGAGCATGTGCAGTGAATCAGCAGAAAAGAAGATGGGGAGCTACTGGGGCATATTTGGAGACACAGATTTTTACTGCTAAAGGCCTGTGGTTGCCTTGGGATGATACAGAAGCCCAACATTTCTAGCTACTTTTTAATATCATGACCTGAATGAACGAGAATCTTCATAGACAACATATCCAGCAAAACGAATGGGGGAGAAAGAATACAATGTAATTGTCCTGCAACAAATAGAGATTCACATCAGAAATTTGGCTAGGTGGGCAGAGAGAGAGAGAGAGGATGCCAATGATGTCTACCAGTGAATGGAGTTAATGATATGGGTGGGCATACAAAGGACTGGAACTTGGACTTTAGACTTAACTCTACCAGATATTGTATATGTTGTACGTGACCCCAGATTCTATTTTCTAAATCTGGAAGCCTCCTCCTACGCATCTAGCAGTACAATAAACGTATCAGTATCAGGAAAAAGCTCTGCAAATATAAAATATACAGTTACTGTATACTTAACTGTCTATATTGTTTCCTTAACACAATATCGCAACCTTGGCTCAGGTGACATTGTTTAACACGAGACGAGTCCAACTCTTTAATTAGTCACACATAAAGTGCAAAGACCTGCTTATTTCAACAAATTGTGCTTACCACTTACCCTTTACTTACAGCCATTTATAACCGGATTGGGGAAAGCGATAAGCAGCAATAAAAAAAACCTACTATGACCCCTTAAAGACTTGAAAAACATTTTTTAAAGCTTTATGATGGTAAAAGTGTGTAGCACATAGCAACGCCAGCCAGAATCCAACCAGCCAGCCCAAAAAATAATGTTGCCATGGCTCCCCTCAGCAGATGACAAGGGTTACAGCCAGGAGCATAACTACAGAAGAAGCAGACCCTGCGGCTGCACAGGGACCCAGGAGGTATAGGGACCCCATGAGGCCCTAATTTAGTGATCCCCAACCAGTAGCTAGTGAGTAACATGTTGCTCACCAACCTCTTAGATGTTGCTCCCAGTGGCCTCAAAGCAGGTGTTTTTTTTTTTAATTCCAGGCTTGGAGGCAAGTTTTGGTTGTATAAAAACCAGATGTACTGCCAGAGTCTCTTGTAGGCTGCCAGTCCATATAGGGGCTACCAATAGTCAATCATAGCCCACAATTGGCACCCCAGGAACTTTTTTTCATGCTTGTGTTGCTCTCCAACTTTTTCTAATAACTGAATTTGGCTCATGGCTAAAAAAGGTTGGGGATCCCTGCCCTAATTCAAATACAATTTCAATACATATTGGTCAATACAGATCAACCTCTAGGCATTTTGGAGGCCTGAAAAATAATTTGCTGTGGGGCCCAGTAATATATATAGTTAAGCCACTGATTACAGATATTTAAAAATGTCAATATTAAGGCCATTCAGCACTAGTTCAAGAACATTTAGGGCAGAAAACAAGTGTTTGTTGTAATTCAAACTCAATTTAACTTTCAAGTTGAGATTATCTAGGAGAACAAATAGGCAATTTATCTAAATGTCACCCTAACTGGATTTCAGCCATGCCAAGGCTCTGGGACTCCCTAAGAGGGGACCAACCCCATAATTTGGGGATCCCTGACTTAATCAGATCTAAGGGAAATGTTTACTAACATTGGAGATGAATATGTGGAGAGATTTCTGGAGATGTTTCCCATGGCAACCAATAAGCAATTAGATTTAAACTGCCACCTATAAGTTAGAAAACAAAAGCAAAGATCTTGCTATGGGCAACATCTCCAGAAATCTCTCCAGATATTTATCTCCAATGTTAGTAAAAACATGCCCCTAATTATCTATATAAGCAGAGTTTTACAAGACAGGGTATTGGCTGTGACCAGAGCTGGTTCTCTCGAGGTCTGCAGTAGAATAAAGGGTAAATGAGCAAAGCTTCAAAGACTCCATTCCACCAGCAGACATCAAAGTACCAGTTCCTCCAATCTTCCCTCTTGCTGCCTGAGATGTTGGCCATTAAACACATTAACAAGGGATAGATCTTAGTGAGTACCATACTTGACAGTCCCTCAACATAACGATTTGGCCTTAAATGTGCTCTCCTGTCATGATAGGACCTTTGGCCTGTTTTTCCTTGAATACATATGGACAGATACAGTCCCAAGCAATGGCAATAATGCACATTAAGCACCCAAGTTGTCTTTTGTGGACCTTGTTAGCTTCTGAACCCAAACAAGAGCATCAGATACAAGTACAATCTCACAGTACACTTTATTGAAGTTGAGTAGCCATGTACAACAGTTTAACAACATAATGGATGCGACTTGATATCTGTTTCCTAATTAAAAATAAAGAGCTTATTACAGTGCGTAGGGGGTCACATCCACTAATAACCGTGGTGGTCAAATAGTTGTAGGACTTGGTGGTGGATTGAAGGGGATACAGAGACTTTTGGCTCCCATGGAAGGTGCTTCAGATCTTGATTTCTGTTGCAAAACAATCTTATATGATATAAAATGAGATAGAATCCCAAAGGAAGCCCCCAACCACTGTGTTGCATTCTGGGATTGCGGGACAATGTAAATCTTTAAATTTTGTTTTATTAGAGATACCATCCAGTATTCCCGTTAGTCTAAGCGCATAAGATCCCACCCCGCCTGCTACACTTGATAGCTTCCAGAAGATGCACTTACCTGTCTTTTATATCTAGTCCTCACATAGAATTTTCCTGCAGATTCTCATTACTTCTGATGTGTTACTTAAAGGGATTCTGTAATGGGAAAACATGTTTCTTACTAAATGCATCAGTTAATAGCGCTTCTCTGCAAGAAGAATCCTGTCTGAAGTACATTTTTAAAATGAGCAGATTTTTTTTTTTAATATTTTACTTTAAACCTGAAATGAGGTTAGACATGTTGCTAGTTTCCCGGTGCCCTCAGCCATGTGACTGGTGTTCTAATAAACTTCAGTCACCTTTTAATGCTGCACTTCAAGTTGGAGTGATATCACCCCCTCCCTTTCCCCCAGCACCCCATCAGTAGAACAATGGGAAAGTAACCAGATAACATCTCCCTGACATCTGCATTGCTAAAAATGCTCAGATGCCCCACCTAGTGGTAGATATGAGAGCAGCACTCAATAGTAAAAGTCCAAGTCCAGCTAACCCAAGTTGTGACTCCTTCAGTTACATTGAGTAGGAGAAACAACAGCTTATCTGAAAGCAGTTCCATCCTAAAGTGATGGCTCTTTCTGAAAGCACATGAGCAGGCAAAATAACCTGAAATAGCTGCCTACACTCCAATATTACAACTAAGAAAATACATTTATTGGTTCAAGAATAAAATTACAAATGGTAGAATGGCCCCTTTTATTTTTTTTTAATTTCCCATTTGTATTAGTCTTAGGGAAATATATGGAGCTTGTGTATAACTCTCTTTCAGTCTGGCAGCCCACAACCTACCTTCATTTCTCATAGCCCTCTTATTGTGTTATAATTTCCTAAAAAGATCATAGTTGTAGCTGTGGCCTAGCAGTCAATGGACATGGTTAGCAATATGTGACTGGTACAGATTTACAGAATTACTATGTCTTACCTGTATAGAGAGAAATTGCCTAGAACTATGTCAATATAGTTACTAAACACAATTTTACAGCAACAGCTTTCTATGTTTGCTCAAAGCCTGAACAGCAAGATAACATAAAACTATACAGGTAGGGACCTGTTATCCAGAATGCTTGGGACCTGGGGTTTTATGGATAAGGGATCTTTCCATAATTTGGATCTCTATACAGTATGGGAGTACTGTTTTAATATTACAGAGAGTATCACAGAGAAAAATGAAACCATTTTTAAAAGTGTGAATTGATTAAAATTGAGTCTACAAGAGACATCTTTTCTGTAATTCTGAGCTTTCTGGATAATGGGTTTCTGGATAATGGATGCCATACCTATACCATAAATTTATACCAAACATAGCTATTATCATAGATAAATAAAGTTTCTTAAAAGGGGTTGTTCACCTTTGAGTAAACTTAAAGTCTGATGTATAGAGTGATATTTTCAGACAATTTTCAATTGGTTTTCATTTCTTTTTATTATTTGTGGTTTTTGAGTTATTTAGCTTTTTATTCAGCAGTCCGCCAGTTCGAAGTTTTAGCAGTCTGATTTAGGGATGCACCGAATCCACTATTTTGGATTCTGCCGAATCCCCGAATACATCTTGGAAGATTCGGCCAAATACCGAACGGAATCCGAATCCTAATTTGCATACGCAAATTAGGGGCGGGAAAGGAAAAAGTGGAAAAAAATTGGTTTGCTTCCTTGTTTTGTAACATAAAGTCTCATGAAATCCTGACCTCCCCACAATTTGCATATGCAAATTAGGATTCGGTTTGGCCAGGCACAAGGATTTGGCCAAATCCGAATCCTGCTGAAAAAGGCAGAATCTTGGCCGAATCCTGGATGCGGTGCATCCCTAATCTGATTACTAGGGTCCAATTTGCCCTAGCAACCATGCATTGATTTGAATAAGAGACTGGAATATGAATAGTAGAGGCCTGCATAGAAAGAGGAATATTACAAAGTACCAATAACAATACATTTGTAGCCTTACAGAGCATTTGTTTTTTTAGATGGGGGTCAGTGACCCCCATTTGAAAGCTGGGGGAATAAGGCAAGAACTATAAAAATGAAGGCTAATTGAAAAGTTGCTTAAAGGAGAAGGAAAGCTCCAAGACAGTTTATTGCCAATAGAATAGCCACAATAGTGCAAGCTAGAACGCTATATTTATTCTGCAGAATGCTTTACCATACCTGAGTAAACAGCTCTAGACACTGTCTCTGTTTGTTTAGGATAGAAGCAGCCATATATGCTTGGTGTGACATCACTTCCTGCCTGAGTCTCTCCCTGCTTACTAACAGCTCTGAGCTCAGATTACAGTAGGGATGGGAGGAGGGAGGGGGAGAGGCGCAAACTGAGCATGCTCAAGGCCGTGCCCTGGAGGTTTAAGCTGAAAACAGGAAGTCTGATACAGAAGCCCATGTGTACACAATAAAAGCAAAGAAATGCTGTGTTTCTTTTGACAGAGGACTCAGAGCAGCATTACTTTGAGGGTTTACTGGTGTATTTATATAGACCTTTCTGATAAAGCTTACTTAATTTTAGCCTTTCCTTCTCCTTTAAACGTAGCCATTCTCTAACATACTAAAAAATAATTTAAAGGTGAACCACCCCTTTGTTGGGGTTGCACCTCTAAAACGATATCAGAGGCCAAACAGCCCTCTATATGCCACGTCACGACTTACACAGTGGCACGCTGGGCTTCAGGTGGAAAAATACTGCAAGTCACTGTTTGGTCAAAGCAGAAATTCTTTTATAGTCATAATTGCTATTTCCTTCTGTAGCTATAACTGACTGTAAAATGGTAAATTATAAATCAAAACACAGTTAAATAAACCAATTCCACTTTACATGTGACTGATTAGAGCATTAAACGTTATACTAGCGAAGCGTTCTCATTGAAACAGCTCCTATATCAGTCCTGTATGTTACTGTAAGCAAATGGATCCTGTATAATCAACAATTAGAAAATAAATAACATATTGCTATTGTTGCTAACTATAATTTTCAAGATCTGATGTTAAAATAGTAACAGCAAGGGGCACATTTATCAAGGGTCAAATTTTGAAGTTAAAAATACTTGAAATTCGACCATCGAATATTGAATTCGAACTTTTTTTCATTCGAATTAAAATCGAACGATTAAATCATTCGAATTGAAGGATTTCATCGATCGAATGATTTTTCTTCGACTTCAAAAAACCTAGAAAACTGCTCTAGAAGGTCCCCATAGGCTAACATAGCACTTCGGCAGGTTTAATTTGGCGAAGTATTGAAGTCAAAGTTTTTTTAAAGAGACAGTACTTCAATTATCGAATATTCAAAGTATTTAACTTCTAGTCGAAGTTGTAGTATCCTATTCGATGGTCGAAGGATGCAAAAAAATTACTTAGAATTTCGATTTTTTTTACTTCGAAAATTCCCTCAAATTCACTTTGATCCCTGATAAATCTGCCCCTAAATGTTACAGTAGTAAATTGTCTGTAAAAACTTAAAATTACTCCATCTGCCGAAAACAATTTCTTTCTGCCACAGAAAATAGGGGCATAGTATCTTGTTATCAAGAAACCCTTTTTCCACAAAGATCTGTATTACAGGAATGACAACTCCCATAGACTCCATTTTATCCAAATATTCCAGATTTATAAAAATGATTTCCTTTTTCTCTGTAATAATAAAACAGTACCTTGTACTTGATCCCAACTAAGATATAATGAATCCTTATTGGAGGCAGAATAATCCCATTGGGGGTTATTAAGGGGCACATTTACTAATGGGTCGAATATCGAGGGTTAATTAACCCTCGATATTCGACCGTCAAAATAAAATCCTTCGACTTCGAATATCGAAGTCGAAGGATTTACCGCAAATACTCTCGACTCGAACGATCAAAGTAAAAATCGCTCGATCAAACGATTAAATCCTTCGCAATCGAACGATTCGAAGGATTTTAATCCATCGATCGAACGATTTTTCCTTCGATCAGAAATTTGTTAGGAAGCCTATGGGGACCTTCCCCATAGGCTAAGATTGATATTCGGTAGGTTTTAGTTGGCAAAGTAGGGGGTCAAAGTTTTTTTTAAAGAGACAGTACTTCGACTATCGAATGGTCAAATAGTCGAACGATTTTTAGGTTCAATCGTTCAATTCCAAGCCATAGTCGATGGTCAAAGTAGCCAATTCGATGGTCGAAGTAGCCATCTATTCCTTCACTCGAGCTAAGTTAATGTGCCCCTTAATGTTTAAATGGATTTTAGTGCCCTGATCAGTCTGGATAACAGGTCCTATACCTGTAATAGGATTTCACCAGGTCAAGTTGGTGGATGTATTTTTAGTGGCATTTTAGTTGAAGTAGATGGTCAGATTTTTATTAACTAGGGCAAAGACAATACAGTATATATATAGTGAATAAAGTACCCCTTATTGTAAAATATAAGGATATTATAAGTCACAGAAGAGTTCCATGACCATACTAAAGTACGAGCCGACGGTGACTTCTAGGGGCAGATTTATCAAGGGTCGAAGTGAATTCGAGGGAATTTTCGAAGTAAAAAAATTCGAAATTCAAAGTAATTTTTTGGATACTTCGACCATCGAATAGGATACTACGACTTCGAATTTACGTCAGAATTCGATTTGAAGTAAAATAGTTCAAATATTTGATAATCTAAGTACTGTCTCTTAAAAAAACTTTGACTTCAATAGTTCGCTATGTTAGCCTATGGGGACTTTCTAATGCATTTTTCTAAGTCTTTACACATCGAAGTAAAATCGTTCGATCGTACACTAAAATCGTTTCAAACAATTTTACTTTGATCGTTCAATTGCCAAATTCGGTGAAAAATCCTTCGACTTCGATATTCAAAGTCGAAGTATTTTAATTCGATGGTCGAATTGCGAAGTATTTTTTACTTCGAAATTCGACCCTTGATAAATCTGCCCCTTAATATCCTCATATTTTTCAACAAGGGATACTTTATTTATTATAATACACACGTTTTAGAGAGTCATGTGACAAAAATGACATCACTACTCACCGTTTATAACTGATGACATCACTAGTCACCATTTATAAGGATATCATTTACAAGATATTCATGGCTTTTGTGTATTCAAAGTATTGAGGGGGTTATTTATCAAAGGTCGAATTTGGTCAAGGTGTGAAATCTCACAATCAAATTCAGATTCGAGTTGGTGCTTTTAAATGCAAATTCTGTGGTTTTTTTTTTGACAAAATTTTTTTTTTTCAGAAATTCGAATTTACCATTCAAACCTTAATAAACCTGTCCCTAAGAGACACGAAAAGAAAAAAAAGGCAAAGCTTTTCCACTGCAGATTTAGAAATTTACTGGAAGGCCATCGTCCATATTTTAATCAAATAATTTTTTATTTTTAGATGATTTCCTTTTTCTCTGTAATTATAAAACAGTAGCTTGTACCTGATCCCAACTAAGATATAATTAATCTGTATTAGAGGCAAATTAATGTTTAAATAATTTTTTTTAGCAGACTTAAAGGGGGTAATTCAGCTTAACATTTTGGGGGTTATTTATCAAAGGTAGAGTTATTTTTTCCACCAAAAAAATTATAATTTTCGAGGTATAAAAAAGAAAATTATTTCTAAATGAGTTCAATCCGTGGATGGGAGTTAGGTTGACTTTGTTTTAATAAAAAAATTAGATTAATTAGAGTTTTAGTAAATAAATGTAATGATTTCTGTGAGTGATTAAGGTTGCAACAGAAGGTTTATTAGTGAATACAACACTGGCAGATTTATCCAAGACTTTCAATAAAAATCCTTCCTTTTCACATTCAACGGCAGTTAAAAAAAATAACATTTTCAGAATATTCCCCCTTGTTCATCATTCTTTCCCAACATATAAGTGAAAAGATGTCTCGCGGGACTACCCTATAGACCTGCATTGTCTAGTCAAGTTTTTTTGGCCAATTACTAGGGAAAGAAATCTGAAAACTTCTTAAGTCTGAATTGATTAAAAATGGACAAATAGGATAAGCGCAGCTTCCGCTGACTTGTATAGAAAATCTACAGCTTTTATATGGTAAAGTTTTGTATTAGAGTTTTTTGTGACTTTTACACTTTATAAATCTTGAAATTGTGGTGGTCCATTTATCAATATTCTCACTTTAGTGGTTTTAGAACATTTGGAAAACCACGAATAAACTCATTTTCTCTAAAACCACAAATGCCATGTAATTTATTAAAATATTTGAAAATGAAAAGTATGAACAAAAAAAATGCTGACCAATGAACTTAAGAAAACAAAAACATCTAAAACCTCTAAAATCCAGAAAATTAGTGCGAAAAACAATCTGAAAACCTCTAAAAGTCTGAATGGATCAAACAAAAGACCAACTTCCATTGACTAATTGCACTATTTTTCTATTACAGTTTTTGTGGGTTATTAGGGGGTTATTTACTAAACTCCGAATGCAAAAATTGCGGAAAAATTTGTGATTTTTTTTTTATAAAATCAGACTTTTAATAGGTCACAATTTTTTTGGAATTTATTAAACCCCGAAGATGGAAAAGTCTGAATCAGAAAATCCAGCATCTCAGACCTGTCGAGGTTGCATATTAGTCAATGGGAGAAGTCCCAATGATTTTTTAATGTGCGCTGGGTTTCGTGCAATACCCCAAAGTTTTCGGGTGAAAAATCCGAACAAATCATGAAAATCAGATGAAAAATCAGAAACATTTGTCAAAATTGGGTTTTTATCAGCAAAGTACATTTTTCGGGAAAATGTACTAATAAATAAGCATAAAGAACCTGAATTTTATCTGAGTTTGTAGCAGAAAATAAAGACATAAATTCGGAATTTGATTAATAGTTCTCGAATTTTTAGAGAAATAAAAAACCCCACAAATTTATAGAGAAAAAATAAGATTTGTTTAAAAAAGGAAAACATCGAATGTTAGTAAATCGGCCCCATAGAGTTTTAGAGGATTTTTAGAAAAAACACACACACACATTTTAGAGAAAAAAAATAGATTTGACAAAAAAATAGAAATTCAAATGAATTTTAGAGAAACAAAAAAAAAAAACCCACAAATTTTGACAGAAAAATACAATTTGTGAAAAAAATTTAAATTCAAATGTTAGTAAATATAGACCCCTACATTTTTTTTCAGTTCTGGAGAAAAAGGATGAAAAATGTGGGGAAAACGTGAACGAAAATCCCTTAAACAGAAGCTAAAATGTAGGACAAATTGATCTTTTATTCTTAACAACTTCATAATGAGTTTCTGCAGAGACTACATTTCTGCTGATACAAATTTTTATTCAGCCCTCAAGGTCACCAAGACGTTGAATCCTACATTTAGAGCAGTTTGTTATGCATCATATTTGTATCGCAATCAGGCAAAAGAATAAAACACATCGATAGCCCTGGGTTCCAGCGCGGTTGCCGTGGAAAGTTTTCCTCTTGTTGACTACAAGGAAATTAGTTTAAAAACAACTTCTTTAAGTAATATGAACTTTTCCCCTTTATGGTAAAGTCATATAGCTGCACTGTAAACTCATAAAGCAATTTGCAAGGGAAAAGTAAAATGAATATTTAGCCTTTGTAACATGGTTGTTGTGAAATAGGAAGCCTACTGTTGTAAACAAAGCCATAAGCCATAAGCCAAGCAGGGAGTCTTAGCAGCAGGTTCCAGTTGACTCAAGTTCCCTGCAGAATAGATACAATTACAGTGATGGGCGAATTTCTCCCGTTTTGCCGCAAAATTTGCGAAATTCAAGAAACGGCAAAAAATTTGCGGGAAAAATCATGAATTCGGAAAGTTCACGAAAAAATTTGAAATTCTGACATTTTCACAATTTTTTTTGGAAATTTGGAAATTTTCACGAAAAAATCATGAAAATCTGAAATTTTCCCGCAAAATCTGGAAAATTCGCCGCTGACGAAATTCAGCAATTTGCAGCGAATTTGTGCCAAGCGAATTAATTCGCCCATCACTAGATACAAATATTCATTGCATTACACACCAGTTCCTACTAAGCCATTATTGAATTGCAATGCTTGGGGCACTAGCCCCTGACCCCCAACACATCGAATAGGGTCGAATATCGAGGGTTAATTTATATTAAGATTTTACTTTGATATTCAACCGTCAAAGTAAAATCCTTCTAATCGAACGATTCAAAGGATTTGAATCCATCGATCGAAGGATATTCCTTTGATCAGGAAATTGTTAGGAAGCCTATGGGGACCTTCCCCACAGGCTAACATTGGCCTCAGTAGGTTTTAGGTGGCGAACTAGGGGGTCGAAGAAATTTTTAAAGAGACAGTACTTCGACTATCGAATGGTCGAATAGTCGAACGATTTTTAGTTTGAATAGTTCGATTCGAAGTCGAAGGTCGTAGTCGAAGGTCGAAGTAGCCCATTCGATGGTCGAAGTAGCCCATTCGATGGTCGAAGTAGCCATATTCGACCATTCGAAATTCGAACTATTTTTCCTCTATTCCTTCACTCGAACTAAGTAGATGGGCCCCGAAGTATTCCAATTCGATGGTCGAATTTCGAAGTATTTTTAACTTCGAAATTCGACCCTTGATAAATCTGCCCCTAAAATTCAACAGAATTTGTTTTGCCCTGTGTATAAATAATGTCATATCCCTACAACTACTTCAGAATTCTTCTATGAGGCCAAAGTTCGGGTTTTTAGAGGTTTTTAAAACCACGATTAAAATCACTTTCTCTAAAACCACAATTGTCATGAAATTGATAAAAAAAATCCTAATAAAAAAATTCCAACGGGAAAAGTTGAGAAAACCGTGACTTCTTCGAGTTGTCGCACAATAACTACGACTTTTTTGTTTGGTCACACAAAAGTAACAAATACAAACAATACTGTGGCCGGCGCATTCATGTGATCAGTTATAATTGGCGCTAAGTGATTCTGTTCATGTCATGAAATAATATAACCTGAAATCAAGAAAAATACGTCTCTAGTAATATACAGGGATCAATTGATGTCAAGGTTGGTCTGAGAGATAAAAAAATAATCTTCAGACAAGAACAACTGATAGTCAGTGTGTTGCCCGAGCAGTCAGACGCACTTGACTTGGAGATTTACAGAGGTATCGTTAATTGCGGATATAAATCCTGACTTTTAGGTAATGCTGCATAATAGTATGGATGTTTTTTTAGTATGTGTATATATATAAATTAATAGGACGATTTGTAATTTCATTACAAATTGTGCAATGACTTTTGTACACAAAGGGGCAAATTCCCTAATTTCACTAGCGACCGCTTTGCCCACTTCGCAACACTTCGCCGGGCTTAGATTCGCCAGGACAACGCTAACTCCCAAAAATGCAAAGTTGCGTACAGGGCGCCGGAAGATGGCGAAGTTGCGCTAGCGTTGGCTAATTTACATACGACGGGAAGTTAAAGTTGAATGGACGTATATGTTGCAGCAAATTACACTACACAAGTCCAGGGAACCTCAATAAAATAAAATAAAGTTGTTATATTGCCCTACACATGAGCCCACTGTATAATTTATGTGCCATATGTTAATAAACGTAGGGGGGAATGCCAGGAACCAAAAAAAAAATTTTACGGTCACCTGCGTTTTTTGGAACTTAGAAAATTTTTCAGCCAAAAATTGAGGAAGTCCTATGCACTCCATTGCACCTGGTCTGAGGTGGCAAAGGTAAGTCTAGACATTCATTAAAATCCGCATCTTAGTGAATTTGCGTAGTTACGTCCATTCGCCAGAGCGAAAATTCGCCTGCTATTAGAGTGCAAAGTAGCGTTAGCGACTGTCTCACTAGCGAAGTGACACCTGCCCCATTAGGGAATCAGCGTAGTTACTAAATGACGTCACACTGGCGAAATCATTTTAAAAAATTTGGATTATTTATCATAATTCATTTAAAAATGTGCATCCTTTTAAAAAAAACAACAAAATAAAATGAGTCCAATGAAACAAAAAGATAAATAAGTGTACAATTTTTATAGTTATTTTATAATTATAGTTATTTTAACTTCATAATAATAGTTATATGAACCCTTTCTATTGAAACAACAAAACTTTTTTTTTTTTTTACAAATGTACCAATAATTGTAAATCTGTTTATTGACTTTCTCATGTTTTATTTCTGTTAAGATCATTTTTTTTAGATCTTTTTTTTTGTTTATGTTATTAATATTAATATAATTATAAGGCAAAATTAAATTTAATTCAAGTTTAAGTGGTTCACTTTTCAAAATGATACGTACATAATTGTGTTTAAACTATGCTGGAAAAAAATATCTTTGTTCTGGCATTTTTTTAATTATTTTTTATATTCTTACTGAAATATAAAGCGCTTTGCAGTATTTCGTTATTCACCCCAATACGATTCTATTTTACGAACTATTTTCTTACAACAGTTTAAAGGGGCAGATTTATCAAGGGTCGAATTTCGAAGTAATGGGAGTTTTTTTTAACTCTCATAACTTCGAAATCCGAATAAAAAAAGACCAACCGAAATGTACAAAAAAGAAAGTTTTTTTGCAGTTAAATAGGCCATTTTACTTTGAATCGAAGTAACATCATATTCGATCAAATTCACTTCTAAGTTTTTTTTAAAAAAAACTTCACATTTTCAAAGTCCAGCAATTGACTCCAAATGGGTTCTAGGAGGTCCCCCATAGGTTAAAACTGCAATTCGGCATGTTTTAGATGGTGAATGGTTGAAGTTGAATTTTTAAAGAGACAGTACATGATAAATATCAAATTTTCAAATTTGAGACAAATTTGGACTATTCCCTAGTCGACGTACACAAAAAATAGTTCAAAATTAGAATTTTCACTTCTACTTCTGATAAATCTGCCCCTTTGTGTTTTTAAATACTAGGAAATACTACTTATCTACTGAAATCTTCTCTTTTTCCACAAACGTGATATTGTTACAAAAACCATTAGGGGGCCGATTCACTAAATTCGGGTGAAGGGTTAGAATAAAAAAAACTTCGAATTTCAAAGTTTTTTTGGGCTACCTCGACCATCGAATGGGCTACTTCGACCTTCGACTTCGACCTTCGACTTCGAATCGAACGATTCGAACTAAAAATCGTTCGACTATTCGACCATTCGATAGTCGAAGTACTGTCCCTTTAAGAAAAACTTCGACCCCCTACTTCGGCAGCTAAAAGCTACCGAAGTCAATGTTAGCCTATGGGGAAGGTCCCCATAGGCTTGCCTGGGATTTTTTGATCGAAGGATTTTCCTTCGATCGTTGGATTAAAATCCTTCGAATCGTTCGATTCGAAGGATTTAATCGTTCGATCGAACGAAAAATCCTTCGATCGATCGATCACAGCATTTGCGCAAAATCGTTCGACTTCGATATTCGAAGTCAAACGATTTTAGTTCACAGTCGAATATCGAGGGTTAATTAACCCTCGATATTCGACCCTTCGTGAATCGGCCCCTATGTGTCGCAAAATGAGTAATTGTGTCACAAATCAGTGTGAAAGTCATCAGTCATTATATAGATCCATCTCATTTTAGATCTCATTCTCAATCCAGTAAGACATAAATCAGACATTTCCTTGGGGGCAATAAATACAGCAATACTAATAATTGTAGAATTATCTGCATATCTGTATTTATTAGTATTAGCTAGAATTGCCAGTCTAGATGCTGTGGCAAGCTAAAATAAAATAGAACCCATCCAAGTATAATGTTATTGTTAATGGGGGCCTTGAAATGCTCCCATACTCCCATACTGATATTCATCTGCTTTGTTTGATTCTTTAACAAATTTTTATTTGTTCCTACGCTGCTGACAAGGGACAAACTGGCATTCTCTGCGGCAGTTCTGGGCACCAAGTACATAATGGTGCAGTGCCTCCCTCTAGTGGGTTCCAAAAGTATGCTGATGCACATTGTCCCATTAGAATAATGCTAAAGCATCAACTTTATCTTAAATAGCCGCCTAATCCAAAGCCCCCTCCTACCATGGTAAGAAAAGGGGGTCTAATTATTTTGCTCAGCTATCTCTCTAATATTGTACAAAGATTTCACTTTCACAAACAGCAATGCCATCTTGTAGCCGTCACACCATATAGGGCAACTCTAATTGCAATCACAGTGTAGTTCAGACCTTAGGGGCAAATTTATCAAGGGTCGAATTTCGAAAGTAATGGGAGGTTTTTTCCCATAACTTTCGAAATTCGAATAAAAAATAGACCAACCGAAAAAAAAAGACCAACAAAAACTTTTTTTCCCTGGGTGAATAGGCCATTTTCGTTCGAATTGTACGAGTCGAAGTAAGATCATATTCGATTGTATTCGAGTTTTCAAAGTCCACCAATTGACTCCAAATAGGTTCTAGGAGGTCCCCCCTTGGCTAAAACAGCAATTTGGCAGGTTTTAGATGGCGAATAGTCAAATTCGAATTTATATAGAGACACTACATGATAAATTTCGATATTCAAAATTTTTTTTTTATTCCCTAGTCGAAGTGCATAAAAATAGCTCTAAATTCGAATTTGTGTAATTGGAACATTCACTTTGACCCTTGATAATCTGCCCCTTAATGTCCTACTGGGGTCAAATCACCTTTTTCTCTCTGCCTTTCACCACTTCCCATAGTCCTCAAGGAAGCACATAAAGCATGGACCTACTCCCATGCTTTATGCTCACTCTATTAAAATCACCAGCAAGCCTGTCTCTCTACATGCAGAATTCGTGCAAAAGGCAGTTTTTTTTGTTAGATTTTGTTTGTACTGGAATCAGTTATTTGAGTGAGCTCTAATACATCTGATAGGAAAGGAGCCCCCCTATAAGATACATTGGATCTAACTGTCAATGACTATCTGACACCCAACTCCTGCATGAAAACAGAATGAAGAGAAACAGATGCTGAGAGAGGAATAGTGAATATAAACTTGATTACTTCAAAAACAATGCAGCGCGTTTAATTGGTTGTATTTAGAAAGTTTCTTACTTCAGTATGAAGAAGCTTATATTAAATTTTCATTTTTGCGATAGTTCCCCTCTGAGCCAAAGTTCTGAGCAGAGGTCCACCGGTCACCACCACTATGAGGGTTCCAGGCACATTGTTGTTTTTTGTCTGAGGTACCATCAGTCAGAATGCCCCCAAAATCCATTACCAGCTCTAGTGGTATCTTCTAGAGTCTTCACATAGAACAATCATGATCTCTTTGGAGGTTTTCAGATTGGGATTGCTCCGCTACAAGACTACAGAACCCCCTTATTGTGCCTCCAGCTGTGATTGTCCTTCCCTGAGGCAAGTGCCAACATGAGTTGTCTTTCTGGGGTGCAGTCCCCCCCCCCAGCCTGTCACACTCTACTTCTGCTACAATCCACAGGACAGCCTTATAGCATTTATCCCTGGCTAGTCCTATTTCTTGCCAACCATATTCTGAATCTCTCTCCAGCTCTCCCTTGTGGTGTTGGGTATCCACCTCCACTTGCTAGAGAAGATCTATTTCCAGAGTGGGGTGAATGCCATTGACTCTCATTGTCTCCTACCGATTGAAGTCAAGCATTCACAGACAATGGAGCCATAGAGTAGATTTGCTGTGTTTTCCGAATCTAAAACTAGTCAACCCAATATGATGGGCAAAATTATGTAAATAGAAAAAAAAACCCTCACCTGCTCAATCCAGCGATAACAGGCTTACATTTTATTAGGACATGATGTCCCATTAATGAGTATAAATCTCATGGAGTTTGTTCTTTATATCACGGGACATTCCTTTTCCCACCGAGGTGTCAGTTGTTTACTTTGCTGTCGCTATTTCACCTTATGTTCAGCAACAGTTTTTTTACACAAACCAAACTTTTGTCCCATAAGAGGTTGATGGGCTTTGCTTGGCGTGGCCATGGCCGTACGTTCTCGCAGATTGCCCTTTCTGGAGAAGTGATTATTTTATGGTGCTGTAAAACGATTTCCTAACATTCTAGGCAGAGATTAGGAAACATAAAAGGTGCTCCCAGGCTGTATCTTTGCAGAGCATTCAGTCTCGGCACAGGCAGCAGAGAAGAGCAGAGCCATGTCTCGATACACTGGAAGAGCCGCACGACTCATTTTTATGTGCGTTGTGAGTTTTTTCCTTTTTATAGGCGAGCTGGCCATTGGGTATGTAGGAAATTCCCTTTCGCTCTCCTCTGATGCCTTTGCGGTTCTGTCCCATCTTATTTCCATGCTCATTGGCTTGGTAGGAATTCGACTTAGCCGCGTACAGTGGCACAAAAGAAGCACCTTTGGGTTCCTGCGAGCCGATGCAGTCGGGGCCTTTGGAAATTCCATCTTTGCTGCCGCCCTAATGTTCAGCATCCTCATTGAAGCCATCAAGAGATACATCGGCCCAGAAAAGACAGAGAACGCCCTGTTGGTTCTCATTGCCGGGATAGTTGGGCTGGCCATCAACGTGCTCAACTATGTCATATTCATGGACTGCTGCTTCCCAAAAAAGCCAGATAAGGCCGAAGACCTAGAGACAGGTAAATGATCATGAACTTTATGCAGTGAATAATTACAGAGGCAACAGTAATGACCTTAAATGCATTTATTGACTTCGCCTTGGCCAAAAAACTCCCCCCAAACCCTTGTATATGAAACCTGTTAAACCATGTTATTCAAAATGGGAGACTAGGCTACTATTTTTGCTTTGCTGGTGAATAGAATTGGGACTTTGGGTTGTTACAGATCAACAAAACGTTCATGTGGTCCCCTTTATATGGAGAACCGTCCCATGACCGTATGTTGGCATCAGAGCCTCTTCTGTATCTGAGTACATATGGACACATGAAGCGACGATGTCAAGCTCTGGTGGTGCCTAAACAAGATGGTGAATTGGAGCACAGATATCAGACTTGTGATGCTCTGTCTGTTTTTATCTTTGTATTTGTAACGGAAGCTCACAGGCTGGCGGTTTCATAAACGTTACGGTATTTCGCATTTCTCTTCTCGGAAGGACTCTTTTACTAGGGTCTCGGTTATATCCCTGCAGATGTTTAGAGGGCATTAAAACCTTCATATAAAGTAACTCAGAATGCTTTTGATTTCATACAAAGTGTTCTAATATTCGTTAATAGTCATTCATGAATACTTTAGCTTGCTAATATCAGCCCTTCAGCAACTCTCAGAATGGTATTAGCAGTTTCAGTACATTAGAAACCGCTTAAAATAGTAAATGTAATGTGAACTAGTGGAGCACTCCACTGCATTCAATTTGGGTTTAGATCCCCTTTAATGAATAGACGCTTATCTTGACTAGTATAATATTTTTCAGATGATGTATTTCATTTTCTGACATGTCTGCCCATTACTGTAATTTATCTCTTAATATTGGCATAGAGAGGAATTTGGCCCCTGTATTACACGTCACTGTAATTTTAACAGAACCCTTAATTATTTCATCATGTCGTTGTGAAATCTCAATGGCACTCTGATCTGTTCCGTCGCAGGGACTTATCTCGAGCCCGAGTCTATTGCACTGTGCCAAGGCTGCCCCTGCCCTTTATATTGGCTCTAAAGTTCAAGCCATTCTGCACTCAGAAACAGAATCTAATCACAGAGCATGTCGTTCTCGCTGGAATTTAAAGGTTACTCCATAGTAATTGGGGTTTCCCGGGTGGGAAGTACATATGGGTTGGTTGTTGTACTTATCCGCAACTGCATTGTATTTATGGATTTAGCTCTATGTACAGATCAGTTTCAATAAAACACATTTACAAACATTGGTTGGTCATTTTCATTTGCTGCTGGCTTGGTAGGAAGAGTAACGATATATAGAGGACCCCTCACCTTAATGATATACCATAGCCTGCAGATGGAGGTGTTTCACTGTTGCTAGCAGTAAATTTCCCCTTTAGTCCTCAGAATCAGGGGCTGGGAAATTAAGCTCTGAAGTAGTAAAAACTTTAAAGGGCTTATTCTCCTTTATATGAACTGTTAGTATGATGCAGAGAGTGATATTCTGAGACAATTTGCAGTTGTTTTTATTTTTTTTTGCTTTTTGAGTTATTTAGCTTTTTATTCAGCAGCTCTCCAGTTTGCAGTTTCAGCCATCTGGTTGCTATGGTCCAAATTACCCTAGCAACCATGCACTGATTTGAATAAGAGACTGGAATATGTATAGGAGAGGCCTGGATAGAAAGACAAGTAATAAAAAGTAGCAATAACAATAAATGTGTAGTCTTACAGAGCACTTCTTTTTAAGATGGGGTCAGTGACCCCATTTGAAAGCTGGAAAGAGTCCAAAGAAAAAGGCAAATAATTAAAAAACTATAAAACAATAAATAAGGGAGCAGAATAGAAAGATGAGGAATAAAAAGTAGCAATAACAATACATTTGGAGCCTTACAGAGCATTTGTTTTTTAGATGGGGTCAGTGACCCCCATTTGAAAGCTGGAAAGAGTCAGAAGAAGAAGGCAAATAATTAAAAAAACTATAAAAAAATAAATAATACAGACAGATTAAATAGTTGCTTAGAATGGACATTCTATAACATACTAAAATTATCTTAAAGGTGAACCACCCCTTTAAAGGAGAAACAACTTACCCCTAACTTACTTACCCCTCTGTGCAGATTCTGCGCATGCGCAGTTGTTGAGAAACAGAAAATCGATCCAACTGCGCATTCGCTGCTTTGTCAGTCTCATTCCGAAGATTACCGTAGAGAAGAAGATGGCGCCCGTGAACTCCGCTGGACAGAATCTGCACAAAGGGACAAGTAAAGAGTGGGCATTTGCTCAGGGGGCAGCTAGGCTGGGGGGAGGAGGGAGAGGGGTCTATGTAGAGTAGAGGGTAGGGTTTTTTTTTATTAAGGGTTTGTTTCTCCTTTAACAATCACCTTGCATGAAAGGAGGACTCCATACAAATACATTAAAAAATACAATAAAATGAAAATGTAAGAATCAGGGAAGTTCATTATACATTATATATTGGTGGGACCAGAAAAAAAAAACTGGCTAAAATGCGGGAAAACTTCAAATCAGGGGATGTAAAACTGAGGTTTCACTGTAATACAAAAAAAATCTAAGAAACTTCCCGATGTGCATTTATTCATAATATCAAATGATTTGTAAATGTATTTATTTTCTCTCTGAAAGTTGTATTTTTACACTATGGATGGAGTTCCCCTTTAAGTTAGTAGCCTAAAAAGCAGTTCAGGTATGGGATCCATTATCCGGAAACCCCATATCCAGAAAGCCTCGAATTACGGAAAGGCTGACTCTATTATAATCAAATAATCAATTTTAAAAATTATTTCCTTTTTCTGTGTAATAATAAAATAGTAGCTTGTACTTGATCCCAACTAAGATATAATTAATCCGTATTGGAAGCAAAACCAGCCTGTTGGGTTTATTTAATGTTTACAAGATTTTTTAGTTGACTTAAAGTGATACTGACAAAAAACACTTTTTAAAATATGAACGTACATTAAGGGGCACATTTACTTAGGGTCGAATATCGAGGGTTAATTAACTCTCGATATTCGACTGTCGAAGTAAAATCCTTTGAATATCGAAGTCGAAGGATTTAGCGCTATTCGTTCGATTGAACGAAAGCGATTTCTCTTCGACCAATAAAAGCTAGCTAAGCCTATGGGGACCTTCCCCATAGGCTAACATTGACCTCGATAGCTTTTAGGTGGCGAACTAGGGGGTCAAAGTTTTTTCTTAAAGAGACAGTACTTTGACTATCGAATGGTCGAATAGTTGAATGATTTTTAGTTCGAATCGTTCGATTAGAAGTCGAAGTAGCCAAAAAAAAATTCGAAATTCAAAGTTTTTTTTATTCATTCCTTCACTCAAGCTAAGTAAATGGGCCCCTAAAAGTTACCTATAGGTCATGCTGATTGTTTTTTGCTGAGAGGTTTGTTTTTGTAAGTAATTGTTATTTGAAGTTCCTAAACCTGACTGTTTTGCCAACCTGACTGTCCCATCTCAGCCTGTCAGTTAGAGTTTCTAATGCTAACGGACTCCTGCTGCACAAATATGGCAGCCGCTCATAGGTGATCACAGGGAGTCAGATAGGCGATGTAAAAGCACTGGGCAAATACTTTATGGCAAAATTATAAGAAGCATGCAAAGTCAATTGTATGGTAGAGGTAAAAAAAAGGTTCAATTTCTGTTGTCAGCATCTCTTTAAGATATGAAGATCCAAATTATAGAAAGATCTGTTATCTGGAAAACCCCAGGTCCGGAGCATTCTGGATAAGAGGTCCCATACCTGTTATAGAATGCCAGCCTCATGTGACATGCCATGGTCTGTTGGAACAGGATCAGTGACTAAACCCAGAAGGGGGTCATTGACGAATAGGTGTGAGCTGTGAATTGTCTCCCCTTCTTGGTGCACCTGGGATAATTGTAAATGACCCCCATAGACTTACTATAAGGATCAGTCAGGAAGTAATTGAGGTCCTACTTCCCTTATTTCTAATGAGTGACCAGCAGCATCCTCCTTCATGCCCTAATTAGTGCTGCCCCCCAAATATCACCAGTGCCCCGGCCTATATATCCCCCCGCCCGCTGCTCACATCCACCACCACCTTTCACACCCACCCTGCTGCCAACACAGAATACCTACTCCCTACAGATGACTTGCTCCTTCTCATCCCCCACGCTGGTCGCTATCTTGCAGCCCCTCCTCCAGGCTGTACCCCCACCTTGTGCACAACAGCCCTTGGGGCCCACAGGAGACAGGACGTCTTCTCATCGTGGGTGAGGAAGTTCATGTGCCCGTATTTTGGGAGGGGGCCAAGGTGCACATCATGCAACTGGACCCGCTCATTATTAGTTCTGCTACCCCTAGTATTACCATAGTAAGGTACTTATACTGTGAATAAGGTCATAAAATACTGCATGGTGCAGCCAGAAAGGGGGTACAGGGGTAACTGTAGAGCAAACAACTTAATGATGTTCTTGGTAAGAGTCACAGGAGCTTGCATTTACAGGAAAGGTGCATTTCAAGGCTATTGTTGTCTCTTACTCAATCCCCTATACGGTTAAGGGGGTGCAGACAGCTGCTAACCCAATTACTGTGGCCAGTGTCAGACTGGGCCCACCAGAACACCTTAGACCGCGGGCCCACTTTCTAAACTATTATTCCTAATCCTCCACTCCTCACTCAACCTCTTTATTCTCCTAGACTTTTCTACCAAATTACTAAACTTTATTCTTTCATTATTAAGGCTATTTTTCCCCATACAGAAATAAGGAATGACCATGAAATAGGCCATAGTTAGAAGCAAGAGGCCCACTGACACCTGGGCCCACCGGGAGTTTCCTCTCCTCTTCTTCGGGGCGACTAATCTCCCCGAACTTCCTCCCGTTGGCTAAAATGTAAATCACCGGCGGGATGGCATTCGGAGCGCTTTGTTTTCCAAAGTCGCCGAAGTTTCCTTGTGAGCCAACTTTGAGTGACTTTGGAAAACAAAGTGCTCCGAATGCCATCCCGCCGGTGATTTACATTCTAGCCGGCGAGAGGCAGTTTGGGGAGATTAGTCACCCCGAACAAGAGGAGATTTGTCGCCGGGCGACTAATCTCCCCAAATCTGAGCGTGTGCCCTGACCCCAAAAAGAACCTGTTTTGCTGATTCCCGGCAGCCTCTGACTGATCATGAGCTGGACAATCATTTTCCTTTTGAAAAGTGGCAAAATTAGGCAGAGGCGTTAACTGATACTAAGTCTGGTATTTCTGAGCTCTGTCTATAACCAGGATTAGATCTCTCTGTCATTCTGGGTAACCAAGGGTTAATCTCTTTATAGAGAGGGCCTATATATGATGCTGAAAACTACAATATGATATGTTATTATTATATTGATCTTATTTCCCACCCGGGCAAGTGATACCCTTGAACTGTTCCCTCTGTGCTTAGTGCACTTCTGGCTGGGATTGTACTGCTGAAATATTGACATTCTGTTGTGTTTTCAGTTATTACATAACGTTCAGTAATGGTCGTACTTTTTGGACACTGCCTTAGCTGGGGAGGAAGGGGGGTGCAGGATGAAATGCCATCCCAAGTACCCCAAAAAAAAAACATATGCATTCTCAGGAGATCAATGACCCACAAACGAGTGTGAAATTCACGTATATAGCAGCAGCGCCACCTAGTGTGCATAGCAATATCTACATTTACAGTTTGACCTAGAGTCAAAAATAAATTGCTTAAAGCTCCCCATAGACGCGGCGATTCTTCTTGCCGAACGACCGATTTTAGCGAAGTCCGACCAATCCTTCGAAATTACTGTGCGGTTAGTGGGATTCGAACGTTCGAAAATCTTACGATTTTTCGGCCGTCATCTGTCAGGAAATTGATCGGCCAGGTCAAAAAATCTTTGTCGGTCCCAGTGCAATCTATCTATGTTTGCAGGGCCAAGCAGGCAGCTCCCCTTTGTTTTCCTGGCAAATTGGTCTTTTAGTTGATGGTCAATTCGTACGATCGTTACGAGATAATCATGGTCTCACGATGAGGATCAGATCTTTTAAAATTCTCAACATCTATGGCCAGCTTTACAATCAGAGCTCCTTATGGGCCAGGTCACTTGCTCAATAGGAAGCGTTGACTAAAGCTACAAATTAACTGGCTACTGGCCCACACAGCAAAATCATGTTAGGGACCATTAAACTCAAATCCACACTGTGACCCCTGATAGTTGCTGCTTTCTCTAACTCTAAACATTTGTGATTAGTATTAGAGCTACTATACTCTAACTATACTAACTAGCTGCAGCTACAAGTGTTCCGCTCAGGCCTATGGGGTGCTATAGTGTCTTACTATATTACTATATTATATATTATGTTACTATATATTATTATATATTATATAACTATATATTTGTTCACCTTTAAGATTACTTTTAGTATGATGTAGAGAGTGATATTCATAGATATTTTGCAGTTGGTTTTCATTTTTTAATATTTAAGGTTTTTGAGTTATTTGGCTTTTTATTCAGCAGCTCTTCAATTTGCATTTTAAGCAATCTGGTTGTTAGGGTCCAAATTACCCTAGCAACCATGCATTGAGTCGAACAAGAGACTGGAATATGAACAGGAGAGGCCTGAACAGAAAAACGAATAATAAAAATTAGCAATAACAATACATTTGTAGTCTTACAGAGCGTTTGTTTTTTAGATGGGGTCAGTGACTCCCATTTGAAAGCTGGAAAGAGTCAGAAGAAGAAGGCAAAGAATTTAGAAACTGTAAAAAAAAAATAATAATGAAGACCAATTAAAAAGTTGCTTAGAATCGGACATTCTATAACATACAAAAAGTTACCTTAAAGGTGAACCACCCCTTTAAAACAGTTGTCTGCTGCTGTTATTAAAGGGGCTGTTCGCCTTTAAATGAACTGTTAGCATGAAGTACAGAGTGATATTCTGAGACAATTTGCAATTGGTTTTAATTTTTTATTATTTGTGGTTTTTGAGTTATTTAGCTTTTTATTCAGCAGCTCTCCAGTTTGCACTCTGGTTGCTAGTGTCCAAAGTCCCCCAGCAACCATGCATTGATTTGAATAAGCGACTGGAATATGAAAAGGAGAGGAATAGAAAGAGGAGTGATTAAAAGTAGCAATAACAATACATTTGTAGCTTTACAGAGCATTTGTTTTTAGATGGGGGTCAGTGACCCCCGTTGGAAAGCTGCAAAGAGTCAGAAGAAGAAAGGCCAGTTGGAAAGTTGCTTACAATGAGCTTTGCTAATAAGTGAATCACCCCTCTGAACTACAACTCCCAACGTTCTCCCCAGTCTCCATTATCAGAGGATGCTGGCTGCTGGGAGTTGTAGTGTAACAACAGATCTCACATATAATAGAGATGGATGTGCTCCCCTTGCTCATTTAACCCCACGGCTCCCACCCGAGCAGCTTTTGGGCGGTATAACGGGGCGGGTGTGAGGCTGAAGGGCCGCAGAGCACAGACTGGGGACTCGGAGCAAACGCTTCCGGTGACCTTCTCACTGCGGAGGGACACGGATAATGACGTAGAGAGCCGGCCACCTGTAGAAGGAGTAGTAGGCGGGACTCAGGCTTCGGCCGCTGATGTCACGTGTTGATGTCAAACACACAGTCGCTGCTACGTGCCCGGCAGGTGTATCGGAAAAAAAGAGAGGCGGGTCGGAGGGAGTGATGAGTTCATGCGCCTCTCTTATCTCTCCCTTATAAACCCGCCGCTGTCTCCGGCTCAGCACTCGCTCCTCTGCTCGTCCTACACGAGACACTTGCGGAACTGCTGCTGAATTCCTCGCCGAGTCTCTCATAGGAAATCAATCTTCCGTCTCACCTGACAACGACCCCACATTTCTGTCTTCAGGGGATTCCCAGGCACCTCCTGTGTATGAGCCCCCAGCTCTGCTCCGCGACCCACAAGGACCCCACCTGCTCTACTAACAACACTCCTGTTTTTTATATTGTGGGGGTCTGTTTTTTTTAATCCTGGGTCCCCTCATCTGATGTCACAGTCTAAACTGTCATCTTGTACAGGGCCCAGTGTGACACCCCTGACCCTCTATATAATATTTACTTTTCCTTGTAGGGTTGTCACCTTTTCTGGAAAAAAATACCGGCCTTCCTATATATTTATCTTTTTCCCTATTAATAACATTGGGATCAGCCATCATTTTGGGAACCCTGTCTGTAGCCCTGCCCACCCTCCAGCCATGGGCCGCTACACGGGCAAGACGTGCCGACTGATTTTCATGCTGGTCCTGACCGTGATCTTCTTTGTGGCCGAGATCGTGTCCGGTTACCTTGGCAACTCCATCGCCCTGATCTCGGACTCGTTCAACATGCTGTCCGACCTCATCTCCCTGTGTGTGGGCATCACGGCCTCTCGGGTTTCCCGGCGCAAGAGCCGGGGCCCCAGGGCCACTTACGGTTATCCCAGAGCTGAGGTGGTGGGCGCCCTGTGCAACGCCGTCTTCCTCACTGCCTTGTGCTTCACTATCCTGGTGGATTCGGTAATGAGACTGGCCCAACCCCAGAGGATCGATAATGTCACGCTGGTCCTGATTGTGGGGGCCCTGGGGCTACTAGTGAACATTCTGGGCCTGTTGGTCTTCCAAGACTATAGCGCTTGTGTGCGATTCTTCTGCAGGCGCAAAAGTGAGATAGAACGTGCCAGCTCTTCCGACCACCAGCTCAATGTCGCCCCCTACAGAACTGATGGACAGGGAGGACTAGAGGACAACCAAGCAGGTGCTCTTCAGTTATAAAAAGCAGGTTTTTGGGTGTTGTGCTCCTCTTAGCTTAAGAATATGGTCAGACTTGGGGTTTCTACACTTTTAAAGGTGAAATTTGGGGAGTCTCTTTTAGGTCAGGCATATGGATGGCTTCAGGGGCCCCAAATATTATTATTATTATTATCAGTAGCCTGAGTGTTATTGCCTATTATTGCTCTTTTAAAGGGCAAGTCGACCCGCAAAATAAAAATTTGCCTAATAACAGAAAACATAATTCAACGAAACTTTGCAATACACTCATTACACATTTTCTATGGGTTTTAAGTTATTTGTACATGTATTGCTATTGAAAACAGCATTTGTCTGTACCGTTCCATTCTCTGTCCTGGTGGCCCAGACTGTTACTGTAAGACAAGGCAGCTGATTAAAGAGGTTGTTCACCTTTAAATTAACTTTTAGTATGATGTAGAGAGTGATATTCTGAGACAATTTGCATTTGGTTTTCATTTTTTATTATTTGTGGTTTTTGATTTATTTAGCTTTTTTTATTCAGCAGCTCTCCGGTTTGCAATTTCAGCACTCTGGTTGCTAGGCTCCAAACTACCCTAGCAACCATGCACTGATTTGAATAAGAGACTGGAATATAAATAGGAGAGGGCATAAATAGAAAGTTGAAAGCCATAAAAAGTAGCAATAACAATACATGTGTAACCTTACAGAGCATTTGTTTTTAGATAGGGTCGGTGACCCCCATCTGACAGCTGGAAAGAGTCTGAAGAAGAAGGCAAATAATGCAAAAACTATAAAAAATAAATAATGAAGACCAATTGAAAAGTTGCTCAGAATTAGCCATTCTATAACATACTAAAACTTAACTAAAAGGTGATCCACCCCATAACAGACCTGTCTTTGCTGGGGAACTAAGACTTTTGCAATACTGTTTTAAAAGTATGAACCAGAAGTTGAGCAAATGCAGCTTTCAAGTGGTTTTACAAATACTGTAACATTAAAAGTACTGAATATTTTTAACAAATATATACTGTAAATTTGCTTAAAATTATGTTTTCTTTTATTAGGCAAATTTTGTATTGGGATGTTAGGACTATATCTCCCATCATGCTCAGTGTTTTTGCCTTGTAGTACCTGAGGTTCTAAAGCCATGTGCATTGTTTATCCCTATCACTATTCTGACTGTGTTTCTATCCAAGCGATTACCAGGAAACTCAATGGAGGGGTCATTTTTAGTCATGTATGAAACTACATGATCCCTATAGACTCATACTGATGATTGGCTTATCTCTATGGCCATGTGATTACCCATAAATGCCTTTGAAGCTGTCGTCGCTACCAGTAATAACACTCGCTTAACCCGCGAAGTACAGTCGTTTTATCAGCTGCCCAAATCCGATTGGCTCTCACAGTGTCGGCATTTAATTTCATGTAAAAAAAAAAAAATGTTGGTATTTCTTTTATTTGTAGAACTTATACACAACACAGCGTCTCTTATTTGGCTACAGGTGATGCTATGAGCCCCCCACAGGCGGATGCGGAGAATGAAGAAAAGAAGCAGGCGGAGAACAAAGCGTCTACGCTGAATATTAGAGGTACGGCACTTTCCTCCTCAATTATTGGGTGTTTTAAATGCTCTGCCCCCTAGTGGAGAACAAACAAATGCTCCTGTCCGCTTGGTGGGACTCCCAGTACAGCTATGGGACCTGTTATCCAGAATGCTGGGTTTTTCCAGATAAGGGGTCTTTCCGTAATTTAGAGCTCCAAACTTTTAATCATTTACATAAACCCAATAGGCTTGTTTTGCTTCCTATAAGGGTTAGGGCACACACAGATTCGGGGAGATTTGTCGTCCGGCAACAAATCTCTTCTTCTTATAGCTAGAATGTAAATCGCCGGCGGGATGGCACTCGGAGCGATTCGTTTTCCGAAGTCGTCTGAAGTTTTGCTGTGAGGCAACTTCGACCGACTTCGGAAGACGAAGCGTTCCAAGTGCCATCCTGCAGCCGGTTTACATTCTTGGCGACGGGAAGCAGTTCGGGAAGATTAGTCGCCCCGACGAAGAGAGGCGACTAATCTGCTCGAATCTGATGATCTGCCCTGACCCTTAAAGGTGTTGTTCACCTTCCAAACTTTTTTTTTTTTTTTTTCAGTTCAGTTTTCAGATTGTTCTCCAGAAACAGACTTTTCCATTTTTAATTTTTTTGCCATATTTCCAAAATCAAAGTTTAACGTTGAATGTTCGTGTCTCTGGTGTTTGAGTCTGGCAGCTCGGTAATTCAGTTGTAGATTCTCAACTGTTACAATTTTGCTCCATTAGTTGATCCATTTCTCAGCAGCATCTGTGGAGTATCAGCAACTATTGTATCAATTCTAACAGCCGCCTGTAATGAAACCCAGAGATTCTGCTCAGCAGGAACATAGATAAGAAATAATAAGGGTCAGGGAAAACAGGCAGATACGGGGAGATTAGTAGCCCGGCGACAAATCTCCTTTTCTTCGGGGTGACTAATCTCCCCGAACTGCCGTCCCACTGGCTAAAATGAAAATTGCCGGCGGGATGGCACTCGGAGCAATTTGTTTTTCGAACTTGCCCGAAGTTTCCTCGTGAGGCAATTTCGGGTGACTTCGGAAAATGAATTGCTCCGAATCTGCCTGTGTGCCCTGCTCCTTGGTGTATCAATTTACAGTTTACAAGGTCAGCGACCCCCCCCCTCCCAGAGCTGCTTTAGAAGGTGAAAAATTACGCTTTACACAAATATTAGTAAAACAGTCAAACAGTAAATGTAAAGTAAATGGGAAAAAGTCTTTCTGGTGAACAATCTGAAACCAACTGAACTGAAAAAAGTGTTGGAAGGTGAACAACCTCTTTAATTATATCTTAGTTGGGATCAAGTACAAGCTACTGTTTTATTATTACACAGAAAAAGGAAATCACTGTAAAACATTTGAAATATTTGATTAAAATGAAGATGGCCTTCCCGTAATTCAGAGCTTTCTGTATATTGGTTTTCTGGATAATGGATCCCATACCTGTACTAGTGAACGAACACAACCGGTGCAGTAATAGTCGGACTCCAGCATTTTGGCACAGACGTTGCTATGATATATCGCTGCTGGGAGAAAACAGTATGTAGGAGTTCTGTGATTTTTGGATTGGTCCTGTTCGTCTGATACCGGCTGTTATTGAACTTCAACTCCCACCACCCGTGACTAGCCAGCCACCCGTGACTAACTGATGGGATGGGGGAGTTAACATTGCTGATTTTTGTCTTTATAGGAGATGTTCAAGTTTTTTTCATTAAGAACCTCTCCAGTTTGAAATTGACACGTGGATGCTAGGGCTTCATTATCTTAGCAACCAGGCACTTGTCTGGACATCAGGCTGAAAGATAAACGGAAATGGGTCTGAATAGAAAGCTTCAATGGTAACAATATAGCTGCAGGTTTTTGGCTGGGGCTGGAGAGGGTTTAGGGGAGCGAGGGAGCAGACACCCCTTCCAAAAAACTCCCCGTGCTTCACGTGTAACCTGATCCCCACGGGTATATATTGTACACGTTCTATCAGCAAATACGGAGCAAACAAAGGGAGCAAAATAGTAATAAAATATCTACAGTAATATTTCAGGTTTACAAATCCATCCTTAAACGAATACAAAGTATCCCAACATTGTGGATCATACGCTCGACGCGTTTCAAAGCTTCTCGTCACTTCCTCAGAATGCACGAAACGCGGCGAGCGTATGATCCACAATGTTGGGATACTTTACTATTTTTCTCCCTTTGTTTGCTCCGTGTTTGTTGATATAACCTGGAGAGGGTTTGGGACAGACAGGCAAGTGTTCCCGTGCGCTACCAGTAACTGGCCGACGCGACTCATGAATTCACTGACTCCGTTCTTCTGTACTTGCAGGTGTTATGCTCCATGTGATGGGCGATGCCTTGGGCTCAGTGGTGGTTGTGGTAACTGCCGTCATTTTCTACGTGCGCCCCTTGGAAAAGGACGCCCCCTGTAACTGGCAGTGCTATATAGACCCCAGCCTGACCGTGGTGATGG
Organism: Xenopus petersii; assembly: GCA_038501925.1. Lineage (NCBI taxonomy): Eukaryota > Metazoa > Chordata > Amphibia > Anura > Pipidae > Xenopus > Xenopus petersii. The sequence continues at coordinate 161,279,102 of CM076680.1, forward strand.
TCGGCATCATCCTCTTCTCTGCCTTCCCACTCATCAAAGAGACGGCCAACATCTTGCTTCAGATGGTCCCTGAAGGAGTCCAAGTGGGAGAGATTGGTAAGTAGTGCTACCTACCTCCCAGTCATATCCGGCACTGGAGCTCATGTAAAGAGCTTATTCAACTCAAGTATGATGTAGAGAGAGATATTCTGGGACAATTTGCAATGTGTGTTCTTTTTTTTTTATTTCTTGTTTTTGAGTTATTTAGCTTTTTATTCAGCAGCTCTCCAGTTTACAATTTCAGCAATTTGGTTGCTAGGGCCCAAGTTACCTAACAACCATGCTTCGATATGAATTCGAGACTCAGATATGAATAGGAGAGGCCTGAATAGAAAGATGAGTAATAAAAAGTAGCTATAACAATACATTTGTAGCCTTACAGAGCATTTGTTTTGTTTTTAGATGGGGTCAGTGGTCCCCACTTGTAAGTGCAAAGAGTTAGATGAAGAGGGCAAACGATTCAAAAACTATAATACATGAAGGGCAATTAGAATTTGCCATTCTATAACATGCTAAAAAGTTAACTTAAAGGTGAATCACCCCTTGAATTGTTTTTATCCTCTTTAGCATTTGAAGGGTTTTAATAAAAATCACATAAATGTGAATTTCTGGCAATTAAGTAAAATTAAATCCCGTCATATACAAATCGGTGTCTTACCTTGAGATACATTAATAAGGACTTGCCTTAATAAGGACCATGCTCTCGCGTGATTGGGGCGGAGGAAAAAATCTGATTTGCTGTAGATACAGTTCACATGAAGCTCTGGCCTATCAGCTCTTTTCTCTGTCCCTGAGCCCTTCATCATGGCTAATGGGCGCTAATCTAGACTCCCCAGCCAGCCAGAGACAGCTGATTCAGTAGGAATAACCCCGCGAGACAGTCACATGAGAGCCAGGGAACTCCCTTCCCCCTTTAATTAAGCAGAAGTAGAGGAAACCGGCATTTCCACTACTCTTGTACTTCTGATGACCGTCAGCATACGAGGGCACATTTACATACGAGTCAACACAAATTCTTTGGCAATAAGTGCCATAGACTAAGCACTTGTGCCCGCCCATCACGCTGCTATTCGCTGGCCATACATGAACCAATAAAACATACTGACCCTGCCCAGTCGGCAGCTTATTGGCCCCTGTATGGGGCTCCTAGGGGGTCTTGTTCATTCAACATCTGGGTGAAAACTGTCCATATATTTATCCGGCAAGTTAGAAAATCCTACTCTTGTGGCTTAGAGATGAGCAGAAGCCCATTATGCAGGAGATGCTCAGAGAATCTAATCATCTGCATCACAAGGACCAAACAGGCTTGGTTTCCCTGTTTAGCTCAACAAATAACAAGAAGCATAGATTTTTATTAATTAAAGCAATAGGCAAAAATGGTGTTCAGCAAAAGCAATATTAATTTTACTCATGTTCAGCATGCTCCTTTAAGTACATGGCTCCACAGATGCCTACCTGCTCATCATTAAAGTAAGGATCACATACAAATTGCATATACCTCCCAAATGTCTTCATGTCTTAGAGATGAGCAGAATCCCATTATCCAGGAGATGCACCGGAATCTAATCATCTGCCTCGCAAGGAGCAAACACGGAGGAGTTTTGGTTTCCCTGTTTAGCTCAATAAATAACAATAAGCAAGGGGTGCACTGCTCCTTTAAAGGAACAGTTCAGTATAAAAATAAAAACTGGGTAAATAGATAGGCTGTGCTAAATAAAAAATGTATCTAATATAATTAGTTAGGCAAAAATGTAATGTATAAAGGCTGGAGTTACTGGATGTGTAACATAATAGCCAGAACACTACTTCCTGCTTTTCAGCTCTCTTGGTTTCCACTGATTGGTTACCCTGGCTACCAGGCTGTAACCAATCAGAGACTTGAGGGGGGGGGAGCACATGGGTCATAACTGTTGCTTTTGAATCTGAGCAAAATGCTGAGGATCAATTACAAACTCACTGAACAGTTATGTCCCTTGTGGCCCCCCTTATAGTCACTGACTTACACAGAGTTGGAGAACTGAAAAGCAGGAAGTAGTGTTCTGGCTATTATGTTACACATCCAGTCACTCCAGCCTTTATACATTACATTTTTGACTGACTATATTATAAATGTTTTTTATTTTGCACAGCCTATCTATTTACCCAGTTTTATTTTCACTGTTTCTTTAAGTACTGCTCATCATGGAAGTAAGGATCATATACACACTTCATATATACCTCATTCCAATCAAATGTTATTTATTTTTTTTTTTTGTTTTGTTTTCCAGGTCAAAAACTATCCTCAGTTCCTGGGGTTAAAAGCATCCATGAGATCCATATCTGGGAACTCGCCAGCGGCAAGAACATCGCCACCCTCCATGTCAAATTCCAGGACTTCACCAATCACACCACCGCCAGCCAAGACATACGAAAAATCTTCCACGAGGAGGGGATCCACGCCGTGACCATCCAGGCCGAGTTTCCAGATGAGAAGGACCTGACGCTGGTGTGCAGTGCTCCGTGCATCTCCGAAAAATGCGACGCCCATCTCTGCTGCAGCCGCGAACTGGTCCCGTACTCCGAGATTGACGGCAAGACCCTGAAAAAGGGCAAATCCTCCCAAGTTTGGTACAGGAGTAATGACTTGGCGCTCAATGTCGAGGCTCGGGTTTCTGCAGAACCTTTGTGGGAAGAGGAGGCTGGACTGAAAATGAAGGAAGCGATGCAGAACGGCTTCACTATAGAGGAGGAATCCCTAAAGGCCACTCATTTATAACAATAGTCTTATATTAAGCAGTATGGACCCATAAGAACTCATAAGAAGCTATATACTATGTATCTGGACATCACATGACTTGAAGCCAGGACACGGTACGGGCAAATATATGTATTTTTGTAGGTGTGTGTTGAATGTAAGGTGAAAGGTTAATTGGTTTAGACAAACATGTCAGACAGGCTTTATGGGGCCAGATAAACAAGCTGTGAAGTGGGGCCCCAGGGACAGCAGGAATTAATTAGTCATGTATAATGGTTACTGACACCTTCATGGAATAGCGTCATGTTTCTCTGCATGACATGGGCAAACGGGCATTACATTCAGGACCCCCAAGGCTCGTTGGTTCTGCAGGGCTACAAGGAACTGTAACACCAAAAAAGGAAGTCTTTTAAAGAAATGACAATATGGGCAGAGACCGCTGCGATTCGGGGATATTAGTCGCCCGACGTCAAATCTCCTCTTCTTCGGGGCGACTTATCCTCCCAAACTGCCTCCCCTGCCTTCCCACCTGCTAGAATGAAAATCGCCAGCAGGATGGCACTCGGAGCGCTTCGTTTTCCAAAGTCACCTGAACATTCCTTGTGTATCTCTGCCCTATAATGTACTCCTGTGCTGGACTGGTAAAACTGATGTGTTTGCTTCAGAAACTACTATAGTTTATATAAATAAGCTGCTGTGTAACCATGGGGGCAGCCATTCAAGCACAGGCTGTCCCCATGGCTACACAGCAGCTTGTTTATATAAACTATAGTAGTACTTATCAGTTATCTACTGTGTATCCTGTGCTTGAATGGCTGCCCCATGGCTACACAGCAGCTTGTTTATATAAACTATAGTAGTACTTATCTGTTATCTACTGTGTATCCTGTGCTTGAATGGCTGCCCCCATGGCTACACAGCAGCTTGTTTATATAAACTATAGTAGTACTTATCTGTTATCTACTGTGTATCCTGTGCTTGAATGGCTGCCCCCATGGCTACACAGCAGCTTGTTTATATAAACTATAGTAGTACTTATCTGTTATCTACTGTGTATCCTGTGCTTGAATGGGTACCCCCATTGCTACACAGCAGCTTGTTTATATAAACTATAGTAGTACTTAACTGTTATCTACTGTGTATCCTGTGCTTGAATGGCTGCCCCCATGGCTACACAGCAGCTTGTTTATATAAACTATAGTAGTGTTTCTGAAGCAAACACACCAGTTTTACCAGTGCAGGGCAACACTACATTATATTGTCATTCCTATACAGCACTTTAAGCAGATACGACATTGAAGTCTGGGGGGGGGATCTCTTGGGTGCTGCACACAACAATAATCGCCACCAAATCCAGTGCACCTTTGCCTGCTGCTCTTATTATACATTGCTGATTTGGGTACCGTTGGATCAAGGAGCGAACCATTAAATTAGCTCGGTTGTACAGGTCTGCAATCAGTTATCTGAAAAGTCCTCATCCAGAATTACGGAAAGGCCATCTCCCATAGACTCCATTTTATCCAAATAATTGGAATTTATAAAAATGGTTTCCTTCTTCTGTGTAATAATAAAACAGTAGCTTGTACTTGATCCCAACTAAGATATAATTAATCCTTAATGGAAGCAAAACCAGCCTATCGGGTTTATTTAACGTTTACATGATTTTCTAGCAGAAGGTATGAAGATCCAAATTACGGAAAGAACCCTTTATCCAGAAAACCTCAGGTCCCGAGCATTCTGGATAATATAGATATATATATATATATATATATATATATATATATATATATATATATATATATATATATATATATATATATATATATATATATATATATATATATATATATATATATATATATATATATATATATATGGTACAGTGTGGGTGTTTCAGGATTTTGGTGCTATATGACTAATTCAGGTGAATCTCACTCTTGTGCATTATTGTTCTCTGTATTCCTGTGTATCATGACACTGTATATACTGTGTGATCATTAAATCTGGTTTCTTGGGAAGGCTGCGCTGGGGTTCCTGTTGGAATGCTACATTCACTCTATAGATATTGCTTAACTTAGTCATCCTTGTATCAGCTTGCAGGGGAATGACCTCTAGCCTGGTGGCTGGTGGGCAGCAAATGTTCTAATTTGCCCCTGAATGCTTCCCCTGCTGGTGCACACGTGGGTCAGGCGATTATCGAATCCAGCTTTGCCTTTGCAACCAATCAGAATTTTGTTTTCATATCCATACGCCAATTGGCCAATCAGAGCATTTAGCTGACTGAAAACATTTAAATCCACCCTAATGCTTACTAAAAGACACAGGGCCCCAAATCATTCTAGGGCCCCCCCAAACAAAATATTTTTCATAAACGTATATTGGTCATGCTTATCCGTCAGGGCCCCTAAATACCTCCTGTGGCCCCTCAGGGCCCCCCAACACCTCCTGTGGCCCCTAGCACTTGCAGGTCACACCACAACCAACACTGCCGTGATCATACCAAAATACAGCTGAATATTTTATGTATTAAAGGGGAAGTAAACCCTCAAAACAAATGTTCGATTGAGTACTCTTTTGAGTTAAGCATATTAAGCTGCAATGTTGAACCTGTGACCTGAGCACAGTCAACTAATCTTCAGCCCCTCAAATCGCCAGCCTTATCTTTAAGTGCACAGGGCTTGCTATGAACTACGCCCAGGGGCCCTGAGCCAACACATAGATTACTCTAATACCCTCCCCTTAGAATAGGTATCTATGAATGCAGCTGTAAATGCTGTTGTTTCCCACAGACTGGGGGGAGTGATTTTATGATGCATTCCCGACTTCCTGTGCTGCATTGTCAGTAGGTTAGCACTTCCCCTTTAAAAAAATAAAATAAATTAGGTTAAAGTTGTTCATATCAAAACATGTCCTTACTATAGGAATACATGTATTTCTCATGGTACTGCCTTTAGTTATGCGAGTATGTAGTGCTCCCTTTATTTTGTAATAATAATCACTATTTCTGTTACTTTCCCTGTCATTTCCTCCTGTTTTATTTGTATAGTTGTGTAACGTGTACAATAACTGTGTGTGCGCCTTTTCATTTGTGCTGTGAATTTGACTATGTTCTCAGAGGATCCTCCAGATGTATATTAAAGTCTTATTTTTGTAATATTTACTGGTCTGTGAGTTTATGTGGGGTTGTATAGTGTAAGGTGGAGTATAATATTCCATTATTATATTCAAATACATGCATTGTTGCTCGGGTAATTTGGACCCTAGCAACCAGATGGTTGAAATTGCAAACTGGAGAGCTGCTGAATAAAAGGCTAAATAACTCAAAAACCACAAATAATAAAAAATTAAAACCAATTGCAAATTCAGAATTCTCAGAATATAACTCTCTACATCATACTAAATGTTAACTCAAAAAGGAGAATTAAACCCTAAAAATAAATATGGCTAAAAATGCCATATTTTATAAACCGAACTTATTGCACGAGGCTAAAGTTTCAGCTTGTCAATAGCAGCAATGATCCAGGACTTCAAACTTGTCACAGGGGGTCACCATCTTGGAAAGTGTCTGTGACACTCACATGCTCAGTGGGCTCTGATTGGCTGTTGAGAAGCTAAGCTTAGGGCTCGTCACTAATTATCCAGCAGAAAATGAGCTTCCCCTGTAATATAAGCTGATGCTACAGTTTTGCTGATTAGTAAATTCTGATGCTAATTGTACTGGTTTCTGTGCTGCCATGTAGTAATTATCTGTATTAATTACTAATCAGCCTTATATTGTGACATTTCTATTCTATGTGTACAGTATATTGTGAGTGGGTCCCTAAGCTCAGTAAGTGACAGCAGCACAGAGCATGTGCAGTGAATCAGCAGAAAAGAAGATGGGGAGCTACTGGGGCATCTTTGGAGACACAGATCTTTATTGTTAAAGGGCTGTGGTTGCCTTGGGCTGGTACAGAAGCACAAAACATCATGTACAACATTTCTAGCTACTTCTTTAGTTAGGCTTTAGTTCTCCTTTAATGGCTCAGCTTGATGCCTGTGTTATTAATAAGAGAGAAAGATAACAGATTCCAGCCTGCTAACTATCTTCTCCCACAATCCACAGCTACACCGACAAACCCTTATTAGGTTGCACATATTACTGCCAGGTTTATCTATAATCTATAAATCAATTATAGCACTGGGACTTTCTGTTAAAGTGTTGGATTTCCCCACACCCCCTAAGCTTAGCGTCTCACCAGCAGCCCAGACCTCAATGAGCATGTGCAGTGCCACTGACACACAAATGGGGTTTCACAAGATGGGGAGCTGCTGGGGGCAACTTTGGGATATTACAGTTATAGGGCTACTGTACCTCTGGGCTAGTACTTTTAACCTTTAGAATTGAAAAGACACTGGGGTTCATTTATAAACAGTTGGCAAAATTGCACCTGGGCAGTAACCCATAGTGACTAATCAGTGATTCGCTTTTTTTCAGCCAGCCGCAGGTTGAACAGTGAAAGCAATCATCTGATTGGTTGCCATGGGTTTCTGCCCAGGTGCAAATTTGCCCAGTGTTTATAATTCAGCCCATTTCTAGCCATACTGTTTCTTAGGCTTTACTTCTCCTTTAATACCACAACACCTCTATTGCATTTTCCCCCTCCCCAACTCCTATTCCCCAGATCAATACAAAACACATTACTGTATTCCATAACCATGACTGAATCACACAGATAAACATGTGCCGTGGCTGGAACCTTAAATGCTACGTGATTAATTATATCCTTGTAATTATTAACTCTCTGCAACCCATTAACCTTTGCTTTTCTCCATTCTGTGTGTCGCTCCATGGAACAGTTTTGTGTGAATATAAAGGGACAGGGAGTGTGTGTGTCATATATTGTTGTGTTGTGTTCCTGTAAAGGACACATTTCTTTCTCTATGCTAAGTGCTGGGTTTCCACAGTGCGCACAAAGAGCTTACACTCTAAATATTGGGGGAACTGTTGACCAATACATTTCCTGGAAGGACTCAATGACCTCTGTTGCTATTGAGCAGTTGCAGTCGTTTGTATCAGGAGCAACACAAAATGCAGCTTAGTCAATGCACCTTATCACTTGTCTCAGTCCTGCTTGGGATTTGCTAACGAAGGAATTTTCTTTGCTTTATCTAAATAACGCAGCCCCGTGTATGTCCCTCCCAGACCAGCTGCCAACCACATATAAGAGAAGAATACAAAGGTTGGGAGGTGTAGTCTTATGCAAAGAATTGGAAAGCTCAAAGTAAGTGCAGAAGACCCACTGATAGTAAATGCAGTAGCAAGAATAATTATAAAATTAAACATTTTTTACATGTTATAATTATCATTGCTACTGCATTTACTATCAGTGGGTCTTCTGCATCTATTATGAGCTACTTTTTATTACTGATCTTTCTATTCAGGCCTCTCCTATTCATATTCCAGTCTCTTATTCAAATCAATGGATGGTTGCTAGGGGAATTTGGACTCTAGTAACCAGATGGCTGAAACTGCAAAGTGGAGAGCTGCTGAATAAAAAGCTAAATAACTAAAAAAATTCCCCTAGCAACCATCAATGGATGGTTGCTAGGGGAATTTGGACTCTAGTAACCAGATGGCTGAAACTGCAAAGTGGAGAGCTGCTGAATAAAAAGCTAAATAACTAAAAAAAAAAACACAAATAATAACGAAAAACAATACACCAACTGCAAATTGTCTCAGAATATCACTCTCTACATACTAAAATGTAAAGGAGAAGGAAAGGCTAAAACTAAGTAAGCTTTATCAGAAATGTCTATATAAATACACCAGTAAACCCTCAAAGTAATGCTGCTCTGAGTCCTCTGTCAACAGAAACATCACATTTCTTTCTTTCTATTGTGTACACATGGGCTTCTGTATCAGACTTACTGTTTTCAGCTTAAACCTCCAGGGCTAGGGCTTGAGCATGCTCAGTTTGCTCCTCTCTCTTTCCCCCCTTCCTGCTGTAATCTGAGCTATGAGTGAGACAGGGAGAGACTCAGGCAGGAAGTGATGTCACACCAAGCTAATATGGCAGCTGCTACCCTAAACAAACAGAGAGCTTCTAGAGCTGTTTACTCAGGTATGGTAAAGCATTCTGCAGAATAAATATAGTGTTCTAGCTTGTACTATTGTGGATAATATAATGCCAATCAACTGCCTCAGCAGCTTTCCTTCTCCTTTAAAGGTGAACAACCTCTTTAACAGGTGCAAAGTATGTGAATGTCACTTAACTCATGCCGACCAAAGACATGCAAACGAACTATGCAAATTGGCCTTCAGCCTTGGCCCCATATCCGTGCTTTGGTGCTGGGGGATTTGGAGCTCCATAATTTGGGAAGTCTATTCTATTGAGAATTAATCATATTCAGGTCTATACTGGGTGTATGAAATGTTCCAGCCGAATTAGCATCCACTCCCATATATATATATATATTTACACAGTAGCTGGAATTAGCCTGATTATAATCTGCAATTAATGAGCGGCTGGAATGTTCCTGATCACTGATCTACATCCTGAGAGAACACAAACCAACCACGCACAGTAATTTGAGCTCTTGTTCATCGGATACAAAAAATAAGGCACGCAGGTATATTTGCCCTTGTCTCTAGAAACTGAACAGGTCAGCATTGTAGCATCTCATTCCCGGGGACCCCAACAGTAATTGAAAGGGGTGGTTCACCTTTATTTTGTTATAAAGTCTAAGCGACTTTGCAATTGATCGACATTATTTTTTTGTATATAGTTTTTGAATTAGTTTCATTTTTCTACTGACTCTTTCTCAATGGGTGTCACCGACCCCATCTAAAAACAATTGCTCTGTAAGGCTACAAATGTATTATTATTGCTACTTTTTATTACTTATCTATTCAGGCCTCTCCTGTTCTTATTCCAGTCTCTTATTCAAATCAATGCATGGTTGCTAGGGTAATCTGGACCCTAGCAACCAGATTCCTGAAGCTAAATAACTCAAAAACCACAAATAATAAAAAAATTTAAACCAAAAAAAGTCTCAGAATATCACTTTCTACATCATACTAAAAGTTAATTCAAAAGGGATCAACCCCTTTAAAAGGATTTTGGTAGCCAATGAGAAGGGAAATCATGATACAAAATCATAAAACATCGGCAGCACAAATTGGGTTATCCGCTGATTTTCATGCATTAAGCATAGAAACCAGTGCAGTCTGCAACCAAATGAATTCACAATTAGTGATGGGTGAATTTGTCCCGAAACGCTGGTGACAATTTTGACGTCCACGACAATTTACATTAAAGTCAATGGGTGTCTGAATAATTTTATGCGCGCGTCAAATCGGTGAGGGCGGCATTTTTTTGACGCAGCAAATTTTCTCTGCAGTTTTGAATTTATTCACTGTCAGCAAAATTCAGAAATTCGACTGCAAATTCACGCCTGGCCAATTTATTCACCCATCACTATTCATAATCAGTCCTGCAGTCTCAGGTTCTATGGAAGATGAACCTCCTTTTCTGCTTGATGATTTCCCACTAAGCTTATCTTCTCCCCAGCAGCCCAGAACTCACTGAGCATGTGCAGTGCCACTGACACACACAAGATCCAAGATGGGGAGCTGTTGTGTCTTTACTGTTCATTACTGTTATAGAGCTGCTGTACTTCTGATCTGGTACTGTAAGTTCTCTATATAAAATACAATATTTGTAGCCATATTCTTTGTATTGTTGAGTTCTCCTTGTGTGTACAGATCCATAGGACAAGTTCAATAATGTAGCAACTGCGGGGATTGTCAATTGGTTAGACTGAGGATCTCTTATTACGATTGATGGGCGAATTTGTTCCGCTTTGCCGAAAAATTTGTGAATTTTCTGCGGGGATTTTGACGCCTGCGTCAATTCTGGCGCTCGTGTCAGTTTTGACGCTGGTCTTAAAGTAAATGTGCGTCGAAATAACGTTGACGCGCGACGGTATTGAAGAAATCGACTTTTCCGATGCGTGTCCAAAATTTTTTGATGCCTCAAATTTTCGCTGCATTTTTGCAGATTTATTTGATGCGAATTTGCGCCTGCCGAATTTATTCACCCAGCACTACTTATTATTATTATTATTGCTATTGCTATCCTTTATCTTAAGGAAACAAAGCAATATATACAGGTATGGGATCCGTTATCTGGAAACCCGCTATCCAGAAAGCTCCGAATTACGGAAAGGCCGTCTTCCATAGACTCTGTTTTATCCTAATAATCCAAAATCTCTTTTTTCTCTGTAAAACAGTACAGGTATGGGACCTGTTATCCAGAATGCTCAGGACCTGGGGTTTTCCGGATAATGGGTCTTTCCGTAACTTGGATCTCCATACCTTAAGTCTGCTAGAAAATCATGTAAACATTAAATAAACCCAATAGATTGATTTTGCATCCAATAAGGATTAATTACATTTTAGTTTGGGTCAAGCACAAGCTACTGTTTTATTATTACAGAGAAAAAGGCAATTGTTTTAAAAAAATCTGGATTATTTAGCTAAAACGGGAGATGGCTTTTCTGAAATTCGGAGCTTTCTGGAAAACGGGTTTCCGGATAACGGATCATATTCCTTGTACTTGATCCCAACTAAGATAGAATTAATCCTTATTGGAAGCAAAACCAGCCTATTGGGTTTATTTCATGTTTACATGATTTTCTAGTAGACTTAAGGTATGAAGATCCAAATTATGGAAAGATCCATTATCTGGAAAACCCCATGTCCCGAGCATTCTGGATAACAGGTCCCATACCTGTATCGAAAATGCACAGGGATAATAATAAAACCAAAACAGCTGTTCTCTTATTGTGGTCCCTTGTGGGAAACGACATACTGCTTTCCTTTGGGCCCAGTTGCCATCGTGATTTCCTAGAATATGTGTACGTGGCACCAATTAGCTTAGTCACCTAATGGTGTTTTTAGCTTTGGGAGTAAGCTGCTTCCCGCAGGTATGAATTAGATGGAGCTTCATGAAATGTTAATTCCATACGTCACTGCACGGCAGTGTAACCTTAGAGCAGGAGGAGGTAACTACTATTCTTATATTTACCCAGGAGGGAAGTCTGTTACTAGAGATTCATTCTAGTTTTTAGCCAGTGATCTTTAAGAACTGTCTGAATATAACCTCCAATATCATAGGTAGCGATAATGTAACTGGGTGTCCCTGAAATCCTGTGCCCCAATGTTGGAATGTATTGGTGAAACCTACACGCAGGGACTCTATACTGTACCTCCCAACTGTCCCGTTTTTAAAGGGATAGTCCCTCTTTTGACAGTTCAACCCACAGTCCCTTGTTTGTACTGGAAAGTCCTGTTTTTCTCTGCATTGAACAGACTGAAAAAGAAACAATGTTTCTAACTTAATTGGCTTTTGGCAGAGAGCGCAGAACAACCACAGCAGAAGATAAGATACTTTTGTAACAATTTCGAAATAAGTAATTGTAACAATATAAGATAACAGGTGCCTTGGGAAAAGTCAGACTCACAAGTCACCTTCATTAGCAAATAAGTTCAAACTTTCATAACCTGCCAAATTTTGTAAAATGAACGTGATAATTAGGGGGTGTGGCCACAAAAATGTGGTCAAAAAAACATTCGGCGCGTTACTTGCACCAACTTTTTTGTGAATATGGGGGTGCTGCAGGGAATTCCCAAGTGATGCCCCTCCAATACTCCACTATTTTGTCAGGCGTGGTTCACTCCTTGCACATCATTCTGTGGCTACCGATGTGGGCTGGTGGGCAAGGTATCACTGGTGGGAAGGCAATTGTTTGGGGGCAAAGGGTACTTGGCTTGGGCACCTCTTGGCCCTGGTTATGACACCCCACTAATAACCCATTTATTCTGGAAGCTGGACCAGTAGAACAGATCAACCCAACTCCCATCCTATATTTCAAAACAGGGCACTCTTGTACAGGTTGTGTATTTATTAAAGGGGTTGTTCACCTCTAAATTAACTTTAATATGACGTATAGAGGGAAATTCCGAGACAATTTGCAATTGTTTTTTATTTTTTATTATTTGTGGTTTTTAAGTTATTTAGCTTTTTATTCAGCAGCTCTCCAGTTTGAAATTTCAGCCATCTGGTTACTTTAATACATTTTTACTTGGAGTGCTCCCACAACCCCCCCCCCTTTTGTATTTGATATGTATAGGAGAGGCCTGAATAGAAAGATGAGTAATGAAAAGTAACAATAATAATACATAATACAATAAGCCTTACAGAGCATTTGTTTTTAGAAAGAAACAAATGCTTTTAAAAGCTTGGAAAGAATAAGAAAATGAAGGCAAATAATTAAAAAAAATTAAAAAAAATAGATAATGAAGACCAATTAAAAAGTTGCTTAGAATCAGCCATTCTATAACATACTAAAAGTTAATGGAAAAGGCGAACCACCCCTTTACGAAAAGGTATTAGCATGATTCCCAACGCATTTCACGGCCACGGAAAAAAATGGTTCTTCAGAAAGACACTGCTTTTTGGCTGGTGGGGGCGGGGCAAAGAGTGCTGGGAATCAGGTATTCGTTAATTTCCTCATAACCATTCCTATTTGGGAATATATTTACTATTTAAAAATTGGAGTTTAAAGGCACCCCTCCCCACACTGAGCTTCTGTTTATTGCTTGGGGGCCCATTCACTAAGTTCGAGTGAAGGAATAGAGGAAAAAAAGTTCGAATTTCGAATGGTCGAATATTGCTACTTCGACCATCGACTACGACCTTCGACTTCGAAACGAACGATTCAAACTAAAAATCGTTCGACTATTCGACTATCGAAGTACTGTCTCTTTAAAAAAAATTTCGACCCCCTACTTCGCCACCTAAAACCTACCGAGGCCAGTGTTAGCCTATGGGGAAGGTCCTGATGGATTAAAATCCTTCGATTGAACGAATTGCGCAAAATCCGTCGACTTCAATATTCGAAGTCGAAGGATTTTAATTCGGCAGTCGAATATCGAGGGTTAATTAACCCTCGATATTCGACCCTTGATACATCTGCCCCTTGTTTTGTGCTTCTATTATAATTCATGACTCACAATGTCTCAGACTTGGTTAAGGATCGGTGATGTGAGGATTCAGGTGTCGCTAGTAATTACTCTGACCTCTCACATATATGACACTGGTTTGAATAAAATATAAGTTTAATGGTGTCATATGGCCACTCCTTGCCCAACGTCTTTGTTCTGTAAATACACAGCCCTGTGGATTGTCACTATGAGCTGTAGTACTTGACACCATTCCCATAATGTGTGACATCCCATAATAACCTTCATACAGTCTCTTGTTCACATTGTTCAAATCTTTGCAGCAGGGAGGCAACACAAGAATCCGGTTTTTCCAGTTCTGTTAAGAAATATGCTGATTTGAAACTCCCTGGGGTACAGTTACCGAGGTTTTATTCTTACGTTGCCATTTTGCTAATACCTAAGACAAGTCAGGTATACCGTAAGTAGGAGGAACCAAAAACATCCAAACTGACAGTTTGATAACTGATATAAACATGACACTTTCCAAGAAAGCTTAAAGCGATAGAAAATGGGTAGAAATTTGAGTGAAGGGGAAATGAAATAGGAATGGGGTTGAAGGAGAGAAAAAAGAGGAAAGTCGAGATAGTAAAGGGGAATGGAAAGTTAGAGAAAACAAGAAAGGGGCGAAAGGAGATAAACTGGAATGCAATGGACGGAATGGTTTAGCAAAACACAAGAAATAAGGAGGAAAAAATGGAAAGGAGGAGACCAAGGCAAAATAGGGCAAGTTAGAGTGAAAGAGAACTTTGCATACAGCATGCAGTTCATTTTTTTTACATCCTTATTTGTGTGATGAAAAATCACGTGATTTTAAGGATTCTGATTTGGTTTGGCCAGGCACTTGGATTCAGCCAAATACAAATCCTGCTGGAAAAAGGACGAATCATGGCTAAATCACAAACCGAATCCTGGATCCTGTGTATCCCAAACTTCAACCATAACCAATTGACCAAAAAAAGTTATTTTCAGGGGCATTTATTTGACAGGTAATTACTAGGGATGCACCGAATCCAGGATTCGGTTCGGGATTCGGCCAGGATTCGGCCTTTTTCAGCAGGATTCGGATTCGGCCGAATCCTTCTGCCCGGCCGAACCGAATCCTAATTTGCATATGCAAATTAGGGGCAGGGAGGGAAATTGCGTGACTTTTTGTCAGAAAACAAGGAAGTAAAAAATGTTTTCCCCTTCCCACCCCTAATTTGCATATGCAAATTAGGGGTCGGATTCGGTTTGGTATTCGGCCGAATCCTTCGTGAAGGATTCGGGGGTTCGGCCGAATCCAAAAAAGAGGATTCGGTGCATCCCTAGTAATTACAGTCTTAAAAACTGACCCATCACCCTAAAGCTGTGCAAGCAGATAGCAATCTATATTACAGAGCAATAAATTGGCCACAATCAGGCCAGCGCCTTCTATCTCACTGAATCCCAATAATGAGCGTCACACCTATAGCTGGCACCACAGTGGCACTTGTCTCTGCTGATATGACAGTGAGAACAAGAGACTAAAGGTCAGTTTCCAACCACAGGGCTCAGCATCCAAAACCAGAAGTGACGAATTCCCCAAATTTTCTTACACATAACTCAGAATGTGGCTTAGGGCTGCAATGTTTAAAGGGGATCGATCACGAAAATGTTGTATAAGATCATCATGATGTATAAGCTACATCTGACTGAAATATGACACTTTCTAAATATAATTATGTTCTGATTTTTTTAAATGTCCCTCTCCGCAACCTGTCCCTCTAAATGCCCTCTTCATGCTGAGGTCTGGGTTAGATTTTGAATGACAAGTAGGTCTACTACATCTTTTTTGGGGGCTCCCTTTCCTAGCAGATATTTTAGAACTAACTCAAATAACCAACTCCAGCACAGACAAAAGTTTAGAAAATAACTGACTCTGGCACACACCCTGCATGCAGCAAAACAGGATTTCCATCAGAGCCAGTTATTTTAAAAGCGTGAGCTGTAATACATCATCTAGGCAAAAAAGTGCAACCCCTTCCACCCAAAGGCTGTATTAGACCTGTCAATCAAAATCTGACTCCATCTACTACATGAAGCAAAAAGAGAGACATGTTTACTGAGTGTGGGACAATGAGGAGTAACTTGATTATTTCATAATGTTTATTTGATTATATTTAGAAAGTTTCTTCTTAGTATGATGTAGAGAGTAATATTCGGAGACGATTTGCAATTGGTTTTCATTTTGTGGTTTTTGAGTTTTTTAGCCTTTTATTCAGCAGCTCTCCAGTTTGCAATTTCAGCAGTCTGGTTGCTAGAGTCCAAATGACCCTAGCAACCATGCACTGATTTGAATAAGAGACTGGAATATGAATAGGAGAGGCCTGAATAGAAAGATGAGTAGTAAAAAGTAGCAATAACAATAATTGTGCAGCCTTACAGAGCATTTGTTTTTTAGATGGGGTCAGTGACCCCCATTTGAAAGCTGAAAAGAGTCAAAAGAAACTATAAAATATAAATAATGAAGACCATTTGTTAAGTTAATTAGACTGGGCTATTGTATAACATACAGAAAGGTAATTTAAATGCGAACTACCCATTTAAGCTAACTTTCAGTATGTTATAGGATGGCTAACCCTGAGCAGCTTTTCAATTGGCCTTCATTTTTATAGTTTTTGAGTTATTTGCCTGATTCTTTCCTGCTTTCAAATGGGGGGGTCACTGACCCCTGTCTAAAAAAAACAAATGCTCCGTAAGGCTACAAATGTATTGTAAATGCTACTTTTTCTTACTTCTCTTTCTATTCAGGCCTCTCCTATTCATATTATTCCAGTCTCTTATTTGAAACAATGCCTGGTTGCTAGGGTAACTTGGACCCTAGCTACCAAAAACTGCAAACCGGAGAGTTGCTGAATAAAAAGCTAAGTAACTCAAAAACCCAAAATAATAAAAAATTAAAACCAATTGCACATTGTCTCAGAAAATCACTCTCTACATCATACTTAAAGCTAATTTAAAGGTGAACTGTTTCTTGTAAGGCAAAATGGCCACAGCAGAGGGAAATTGTCACGGGAAGGGACTGGTGTTTGTATTGAAAGGCTGTTGTTGACCTACAGCTCACAGCAAATAGATATAAAAAATCTGAAAAAAATCTTTATAGGAGAAACAAAATTAAAATGAAGAGTAAGCAGAATGAGGCAGTAGACTTTCTGCTGATGAGAAGCCCCAGCCCACTGCTGGTACAAATCTTTATAGGTTTATTTGAGCTGTTACAGGCAGGAATCAGTACAAAGGTGCAGAGTAAAACCCACACGGCCATATATGTTCTGTAATGTTCCAGCAGTTTCTCCTGTGTCAGCAGCATGGCAGCTTTTATAGGGAAACTTTATAAATGCATACCTCCCAACATTTTGGAAGTAAAAAGAGGGACAAAAAATTTTTTCCTGCACGTAGCGCAGCAATTTTGACCACACCCCTTTCTGTGGCCACACCCCCTAATTACCATGTTTGTTTTACAAAATTTGGCAGGTTATGAAAGTTTGAAAATATTTCTCCTTATCTAAGCTGTTTTTGTGTCTCAAAATTGTTACAAAGTATCTTATTTGCACCTGTTAGCTGTTCTGGGCTCTCTGCTAAAAGCCAATTAAGTGAGAAACTTTGTTTCTTTTTCTGGCTGTTCAGTGCAGAGAAAAGAGGGACTTTCCAGTACAAATGAGGGACTGCGGGTTGAGCTGTCAAAAGAGGGACTGTCCCTCCGAAAAAGGGACAGTTGGGAGGTATGTAAAGCAGTGCTAACCCTCTCCACTCTCACGTACTGCAGGTAATAAAGAGCAAGTTTGCTGAAAGGGGTGGTTCACCTTTCAGTTAACTTTTAGTATTCTAAGCAAATTTTTAATTGGTCTTCATTAATTATGTTTTTCATCGTTTTTGAATTATTTGCCTTCTTCTTCTGACTCTTTCCAGCTTTAAAAAAGGAGTCACTGACCCATCTAGAAAAACAAATGCTCCGTAAGGCTACAAATGTATTGTAAATTCTACTTTTTCTTACTTCTCTTTCTATTCAGGCCTCCACTATTCATATTATTCCAGTCTCTTATTTGAAACAATGCCTGGTTGCTAGGGTAACTTGGACCCTAGCTACCAAAAACTGCAAACCGGAGAGTTGCTGAATAAAAAGCTAAGTAACTCAAAAACCACAAATAATAAAAAATTAAAACCAATTGCATAGAAAAACAAATGCTCTGTAAGGTTACAACTTTATTATTATTGTTACTTTTTAGTACTGATCTTTCTATTCAGGCCTCTCCTATTCATATTCCCGTCTCTTATTCAAATCAGTGCATGGTTGCTAGGGGAATTTGGACCCTAGCAACCAGATTGCTCAAATTGCAAACTGGAGAGATGCTGCATAAAAAGTTAAATAACTTAAAAGCCGTAAGTAATAAAAAAAATGAACAACAGTATGTGGGGGCCCCAGCGGTGGGAGGGGTTGGTTGTAGGTGACCCACGATTTTGTGCAGGGGGCCTGTTTGTCTTTATGTAAAGCCAATATTAAAGCCATGCACTAAATACATTACCGAAGATCATAGCAAGAGAGATTTTTCTATAGAGAGATAAAGAAAAAAGTACCCCGCAAGAAACTAGTTTAAAATATCAGTCACTAATACCCTTGGCTTCCTCCCCACCAATTGAACACACATATTAATTGTAGAGATATAGGCTGCAGGTTACTCAGAAAATGATCATTGGTGTATGCTTCAAACTGCCCAGTGTAATTGAGAAGAACGAAGGCCCGCTAATATTACAAATGGAAAAGTGTTCACATCTAGGTTACTGTAAGTTGTTATTTTATATCCAGACATTGATTGGCCTGATTAACTGGAAAAGACATTTTACAGGGTCATACAAAAGGCAAATGGAAATACTGCTCAGCAAAGCAAAACCATTATGGTTTGATAGTAGCATTAAGTCATTAGGCCGTAAGCTGAAACTTCTGTTAGGTACTAGGAGGCCAAGTGAGCATGGATTTTAGGCTAAAACCAAGAATGAAAAAGTATTGCTGAGAAGAATACAGCAAATCCCAAATCATTTGTAAATACTGTATATAAATTGTAAAAAAAATGAAGGAATAGGGTTTGGACCCTTAGGGGCACATTTACTAAGGGTCGAATATCGATCCCTCAATATACGACCATCAAAGTTAAATTCTTCGACTTCGAATATCATTCGATCGAACGATTCGAAGGATTTGAATCCATTGGTCGAACGATTTTCCTTCGATCAGAAATTGCAAGGAAAGCCTATGGGGACCTTCCCCTTAGGCTAACATTGGTGCTCGGTAGGTTTTAGGTGGCGAAGTAGGTGGTCGAAGTTTTTGTTTAAAGAGAGAGTACTTCGACTATCGAATAGTCGAATGATTTTAAGTTCGAATCGTTCGATTTGAAGTCGAAGTAGCCAATTTGATGGTCGAAGTAGCCAAAAAAATACTTCGAAATTTGAAGTATTTTTCATTCTAATCCTTCACTCGAGCTAAGTAAATGTGCCCCCTAGTATCAGAGGCAGGAAAATTAGTTGTTGAGAGCAGAGAAAAATCAGAAATGTCAAACCCTTATTTTAGCCTTTTTTTTTTCTTTTTAATAGACCCAGCTCTGAAAATGTACTGTAAGTATTGGTGCATGGGTGACATAGGAGGAAGTTCTAAAGAAACTAGAACATTTAACAATAAACAAAGCTCCAGTACTGGATGGTATTCATCATAGGGTACTAAAGAAGCTTAGCTCTGTGTTTGCCAAACCTTTTAATTTTCCATGATTCTTTGGTGTCCTACACAGTGCTGATAGATTGGAGAATTGCTATTGTGGTGCCATTATTCAAAAAGGGATCCTGCTCTCTGTCTGCAAACTATAACCCTGTTAGTTCGACATCTGTGGTAGGAAAGCTATGGGAGGGGGTATTACAGCATAGGATACTGGAATTCATTGCAAATAACAATACTATAAGCCAGTAGCGATCCTAGAGGGGGGGCGGGCCCTGGTGCGGGACGTACGGCCGCATTTGGCTGCATTTGTCAGTGGTGCACGGACTGCCGGGGGGCCCTGAGGGGGTGCGGGCCCTGGCCCGCTAGCACCCCCTGCTCCCCTGGTAGTTCTGCCAAATATAATTGCCTTCAATGAGGAGGTGAACAGGAACCTAGCTATTGGGGTGGCAGTGGATAATTACAACTAATTAGATGTTGGTAAAGCAGATACAACACCACACAGAAGGTTACTGGTTAAAGGAAAACTATACCCCCCAAACAATGTAGGTCTCTATAAAAAGATATTGCATCAGCTCATATGTAAAATCCTGATTCATGTAAATAAACCATTTTCATAAAAATATACTTTTCTAGTAGTATGTGCCATTGGGTAATCATTAATAGAAAACTGCCATTTTAAAAAATAAGGGCCGCCCCCTGGGATCGTAGGATTCACTGTACTCACAAACATACCAACAAACCATACATGTTAGGTCACATGAGCCAATTAACAGACAGAGTTGTGTCTTTTGTTTCCACACTTCTTCCTGTTACAGTTAGAGTTGTAGTATTTCTGGTCAGGTGATCTCTGAGGCAGCACACAGACCATCACAAAATGGTGGCTCAAGGCAAGAGATGTAAAAGGGCAATATTTACTGAAATATATATTCCAGTTTGGTAAGATTCTTTAATATGTCACTTAATATGATATGAACTATCTGTTGCTTAAGTGTTCATTTTGGGGGTATAGTTTTCCTTTAAAGGATATTGGCCTGGAACATAATATTCATGCTTAGATAGAGAACTGGCTGAAAGATAGATTACAGAGAGTGGTGGTAAAGAAAACACTTTATAATTGGACCAGTGTTGTTAGAGGAGCACTGCAGGGGTCTGTCCTTGGCCCTTTGCTTTTTCATTTGTTGATTAATGACCTTGAGGTGGGCATTGAAATTATTGTTTCTGTTTATGTTGAAGATGTTAAAAATGTAAATTGAGCAAAATGAAAGTTCCCTGAAGAATGCAGCAGAGCTATTTGCCTTAACTGGGCAGCAAACTGGCACATGAGGTTATGCACTTCTATAGAAATAACCTGAATTCCAGTTATATACTAAATAGTAGTGTGTTGGGAGCATCCCTAAGTGAAAAGACTTTGGGGGCAGTTTGTGGATAACAAACTGTGTAACTCTAGGCAGAGTCGCTGAGTGGCTACTAAAGCAAATTTGTTGTATGAATTTGAGGGTTGATAACATAATTTTGCCTCTATATAGGTCCCTGGTAAGGCCTCACCTTTAGTATACAGTGCACTACCACCTAAATGACTAGATGCCCTGATTGAGGCCACAACACCTGCAGGCCAAACAGATGTAAGATATTCTCTGTCCCAGAAAATGTTCTTACAGGATCCTGCACAGTCCCTGTTTATTAGGCTCCTATCTAGTGATACCGATTAATACGCCCCTTCCCACCCTGTCTACGACCCTCTGGCCATGCATTCAACGTTAATATGCTTAGTGTTGAGAAGCAGCGGCCATATACTGTAGCTGGAATAGACAGCACATGGGCAGTACAAGCACAATTCCACCTGAATGGAAAGACACCATGACCTATAATGACCCATAAATAGGACCAGTTAAATTCCTAGAATCACGTTTCACCCCAGTTATAAGTTGATAATCATAGCTAAATTAGGGCTGTATAACATTGTATGCCAATTTGGCTTGGCAGATAAAGCAGACACATACCTTTGAACACTGTATTTTATTATGCCTTTAGATAAAGTTATTATACATTAGCTTTCCTAACACGACCCCTATCAAGTGATCTTGATTATATAATAGTCAAGTAACAAAACCCAATCTATCGTTGAATGACAGTTTGATTTTCTCACCATTATTGAGTGTCATACAATATGTTATAGGACCTTTGGACTGCAACTCAGGATCTGAACGCTTACTTGTATCCCCTGCCGCTTACATTGTCTGATAATTACTTATTAACCTAAACCACTCTACCACCTTCTAGGAGAGGCTTGAATAGACTTAATCTGACCACAACTGCTCATTTATCAAGGATGCCAACAAGCAATTTTCCCTGAAATTACCAAACTGGGTTGACCTGTTTGGATAGGACCATGGTCCAAAGCTGTCCTCACTGAAATGTTTAGCCTTTGTGAAGCCCAGATTAGGTATTAGGAGTCCTGGGAGTCCTTCGTTTTGGCTCCATGTAAGGGCCAATAGGCTTCTAATTAGTCAGGATAAAATGGAAATGAGTTAAAGTTGTTATAGAACAGGACAGACACTCCCAGGAATCATCCACTTTTCACTTATTGCAGCCATAATCTGCTGTTTTATGGCCCTCTTTATAACCTCACACCATTCATACATTGCTCATTCATAAAAAAAACACAATTAAAAGGAAATAAAACAAGTGTAATAGACAGGTCAGGCATACTTGGGGAGATGTGAACGATATGAATTTTGGAACTCATTAACCAAAGGTATGAAGCCATAAAGTAAAATATTAAGAGCTACAATGAGCGGAGAGCCAATCAAACAGCAGCAATCTCTGCATGTCGCTTCCCATTTAGTGAAGTGGACATTTTTGGACATAGTTGGAGCTAGATTACATACGGCACTGCCCACTGTACTTTGTATGTAATTAACAGTGAAACATAACCCCTTGTGTGCAATAGCCCTGCCTGTATATTTTCTTATGCCAAAGACAGAGCAGACGTCCCTAATTACCATCACATTGTAAAGGTGGGCTAATTCTTACCAGCCTGACAACACAGAACCCTGGGACACCCTACAAAGAGTGCAGCGAGAATAAGTAAGAAAGTGTCAGTTTGAAAAATGGTGAATGTAGGACAAAATGGTGGCCATAGGGGAAATGGTAACAGCACAACAAGATGGGGGACAGTGACAGGCAATCTGTGGGTTCTGGCAAATGACAGAGAGGCTGCTGTAAATTGCCATATACAGTCAAATACATGTTTAGTGGGCTGGTGGTTCAGCTGTTTGGGCCTTTGATTCTCAGTCCACACCTGGACAGCGGGAAAATTGAGACAGTTGGGCAAAATTGGGACAGTAGGGCCCAATGTTGACAATAACTCAAAGTTTAAAAGTAGTGCATTCTGGTTGAAGAAGCTGCTGGAAGTAGCAAAGATGGGGACAGTTGGTCATGATGGTGACATTAGAACAAGATGGTGGCAGTAGAGTAGAAATGTGGCAGTAGGGCAGGATGGTGACAGTAGCACTTTTTACCAATGTTTCAAAACTTGGGGACCTTCAGAAGTACAACCCAGCTGGTTTGAAGACAGATGCAGTTGCATAGATTTAAAAGGAGAATTAAACCCTTAAAAATGAATATGGCTACACATGTAATTAACTGTACCAGCCCAGAGGTTCAGCAGCTCTGTAACACTAATGATCCAGACATTCAAAGTTGTTTACAGCAGCTCCTATCTTGGATCGTGTAAGGTCATTTCCATTGAACTGTACATGCTCTGACAGCAGCCCATAGCATGTGCTGGGAATCAGCAGAAAAGAAGATGGAGGGCTACTGGGGGCATCTTCAGAGACACAGACCTTCCCTGTTAAAGGGTTACAGTGGCCTTGGGCTGGTACAGAACCCAAAACATGTAGAGATGTAGCATTTTTAGCCTAATTCTTTCTCACACTTTAGTTTTCCTTTAAAGCCCCCAGCTCTCATGTATTGCCTAAGGACCACATATTTCTTTATAAGGTGAGGTGCCCAGTACACAGTATGTGTCAATCAAATCACCCCTTTAAGGCAAGTGTCGTGTGTTCCACTTCCAAAATAAACTTTTATTGCACCCCCACTGCATCCGAAGATCCCAACACATGGGAGGAATTCAGAACGCAATTGTTCTCTCGAAAGTGTTACTCTGGAGCAGAAACCAAACACAGTGTTGCTTTTATTAGACTCCAGTTGGCTGATAAGAGCACTGGTTGGGTAAAAATTGGGTTTTTGTGGATTTGCCTTCTAATTAGGGATGCACCGAATACAGGATTCGGTTCGGGATTCGGCCAGGATTCTGCCTTTTTCAGCAGGATTCAGATCCTGGCCGAACCGATTCCTAATTTGCATATGCAAATTAGGGGAGGGGAGGGAAATCACGTGACTTTTTGTCACAAAACAAGGACGTAAAAAATGTTTTCCCCTTCCCACCCTTAATTTGCATATGCATATGCAAATTAGGATTCGGTTCAGTATTTGTCTGAATCTTTCGCGAAGGATTCCGGGGTTTAGCCGAATCCAAAATAGTGGATTCGGTGCATCCCTACTTCTAATTGTGCCTTACATTATCCTAAAGAATCCCCATGTCCCCCCAAAACCCACCATATCACAACAATGTGAATAATTAGCCCCAAATACCAGATCAGTGCAGAATAGTACAACCCATAGAATAATAATCAGTTATTATGCAAGGCTTACAATTATATCTAGTTAGGTACCCATAAGTGGTTATATTTCCTTACCTGACACCCCAGGATGGTGCTCCTGTCAGCAGAAAACTGCACCAACCTGGGGTTTTGCCAACGAGCACCACAGAGCGATCAACTTCTTCATTTTTCGAATTTCCTGGGGCAGACGCATGGCCAGTAAAACTGAATATTGGCACCCCTCAAGCCCTTCTCCTTTGAGTGGCTCCTGAAGACTTTATTTAATATGGCTCATGGGTATAAAAGGTTCGGGTGTTTTGGGACTGCTTTCCTCCCAGCTGTCCCGTTTTCAGAGGGACAGTCCCTCTTTTGAAAGCTCAACCCGCAGTCCCTTGTTTGTACTGGAAAGTCCTGTTTTTCTCTGCACTGAACAGCCAGAAAAAGAAACAAAGTTTCTCACTTAATTGGCTTTTAGCAGAGAGCCCAGAACAACCACAGCTGCATATAAGATACTTTTGTAACAATTTCTAGATAAACAAATAATTAATTGTAACACTATAAGATAACAGGTCCCTTGGGAGAAGTTAGACTCACAGCTTAAAGGGCAATTCACCTTCATTAGTAAAACTGGAAAAAAAACACAGAAATACGTTCAAACTTTCATAACCTGCCAAATTTTGTAAAATGAACATGGTAATCAGGGGGTGTGGCTACCAAAATGGGTGTGGTCAAAACTGTTCGCCACGCTACACCCACCAACTTTTTTGTCCCTCTTTTTATTTCCAAAATGTTGGGAGGTATGGGACTGAGTTTTGGGACTTTGGTCTCAGCTATGTAACGGCACTGACCAAATGCTGGACCTCAAAGTAGGGGCTGGAGCCTAAAAAGTCAGACAACTGCTGCTCTAGATTTTGTAGCAGGAGAGAGAACAACTTAAAAGCAACAGCGTGAGGAGGGTATCAGTAGCCTTTACCCAATATCCCAAGAGACATGCCATGATTGTTGGTATTGTTGCAAATGAACCTGTTATATATGAAATATATATGAGAAGTGCTCAAGTCTATCTCTTATCTCGTTCTGCACCACAGCCAACAAAGCCACTCATTGAGTTGGCACAGGAGCTGCTGGTGTTCGGGTTCATGACAATTATTGGAATACTGGCCTCATTAAAGCCTCCTGGTCGGGAGCCACCTGAAACATGTCCCAGTTTTTACGTGACTGAACCTGCTCACCCTGACGTTGATGGGTGACTATCACTCATTTATCTCCAACATTTATTTTTAATAGAAGTTCATTGATACAGAAAACGTTGTTCTCAGGATAATTAAGGCTAAAAATATGGAACTGAATGGACCAGAGTTGGTTTGCCAAAACTTCTTCCGTACCATCATTGCCATGAGATTGGTGTGATGGGACTTGGACTCCCTCTACTGGTCAGAGAAAATCACTACAGCGATGATCAAACAACGTGACAGCTTCCTGCTGCAGAGACGCACAAACCAGCGCTGTGATGTCATAGATATAGGTTGTTTTTTTATGAAGTATTAATTGGCTTTAATTGCAATATTATTCTGAAAGGGTTTCCTATTTTAGGGTGAACTTTTATGATGTTTGAAAAATATAGTGGGTTCTCCCCTATATCTAGTATGTAATATAATAAAATGGTCAATATTTATACCAGGTCTTGTAAACAATAGCAACCAATCAGATACTAAATATTTATCAGTCATCTGTTTGAAAGAAAACTCTTGATTGGTTGACACAGGTTACTGGGAAAGGAGCAAATGGTGCAACTTTTGGTATGTTAATGTATGAGGCTCCTATTTATAAACTATTGGCACAGAACTGAATTCAGTTTATTTACATTTTGACTATTCTTGGGGAAATAGAACTGGCAATAGATTTAAGGATTTTAAAAGTCACTGAGTGGTTCTCCATATAAAGGCACAAGGCTGCAGACTGAGTTATACAGGGACCTCTGAGTATCACTAATGTATTATAATGTACCCCCTACTGTAAATTATAAGGATATTAAAAGTCACTTAAGGGTTCTGTGACCAAATAAAGGCACAAGGCTGCAGGCTGATTTATACAGGGGACTCTGAGTATCACTCATGTATTATAAGGGATAATGTACCCCCTACTGTAAATGATAAGGATATTAGAAGTCACTGAGGAGTTGTTCTGTGACCATATAAAGGCACAAGGCTGCAGGCTGAGTTATACAGGGAACTCTGAGTATCACTCATGTATTATAAGGGATAATGTACCCCCTACTGTAAATGATAAGGATATTAGAAGTCACTGAGGAGTTCTGTGACCATATAAAGGCACAAGGCTGCAGGCTGAGTTATACAGGGAACTCTGAGTATCACTCATGTATTATAAGGGATAATGTACCCCCTACTGTAAATGATAAGGATATTAGAAGTCACTGAGGGGTTGTTCTGTGACCATATAAAGGCACAAGGCTGCAGGCTGAGTTATACAGGGGACTCTGAGTATCACTCATGTATTATAAGGGATAATGTACCCCCTACTGTAAATGATAAGGATATTAGAAGTCACTGAGGGGTTGTTCTGTGACCATATAAAGGCACAAGGCTGCAGGCTGATTTATACAGGGGACTCTGAGTATCACTCATGTATTATAAGGGATAATGTACCCCCTACTGTAAATGATAAGGATATTAGAAGTCACTGAGGGGTTCTGTGACCATATAAAGGCACAAGGCTTCAGGCTGAGTTAAACAGGGGACTCTGAGCACCAATTTTAACTGATGATCTTTAAACACCATTTATAATGATATCATTTAAAGTATATTCATGGCTCTTGTGTTTAATATATATACATTTATATTTATTTACATATATATATGTAAATAAATGCTACTGAAAACATTTCAGTCTTAATCAAAGTTAAGTGAAATAGTATTAGAATGGAAAGTGTATTTCCAGGTCTAACAAAGTAACAGTACTGTGAGTCAGTGACTGGCAATGCCAGATTTTAGCTATTGAATCGTGTCGTAATGTTGTGTAATGAAACACACATTCAATGCCTCATAAAATTATAGTTTGGGTGCACTTTATATCTATGATTATTTCCATTTAATAAAGATAAAGATCCTCATAAAACACCTTTAATGATGGAGCAGATTGTATTCTGCCTCCTGCCACGTCGGACTATTCCCTATTGCAATAACCTGCAGTAATGGGCATGTGCCCAAATGTATCATTGCTTTAAAGGGACACAAACCCAACTATAAAGATGTTCCATTGCACCCCCTAATTCTCTACAGAAGTTTTCTACAGAAAACATAATTACAAATGAAAACCGATTCATGAACCAGAACTCTGTACTGACCAAAAACTTAATTATAACTCTAATAGATGTATGAGACCTGTTATCCAGAAAACTCGAGACCTGGGGTTTTTGCCGGGTACTGGTCTTTCCATAATTTGGTAGATATTACTAGAAAATAATATAAACATGAAATAAACCCAATAGGCTGGTTTTGCTTCCAATAAGGATTCATTATATCTTAGTTGGGATCCAATACAAGCGTTATGGAAAGTATATGCATTATGGAAAGACTGTCTCCTATAGTGGGACATTCACTAAGATTCGTTATTGTGCCAGCGTCTGCTTCGCTGTGCTTTGCCGCACTTCGCCAGTCGTATTTTCGCCAGCGCTACGCAAATTCACTAAAATCCGAAGTTGCCCTCAGGGGAAGCGTAAGGTTGCGAAGTTGCGCCAGCGTTAATTCGCCAAGCAAAGCAAAGTTACGCTAGCGATGCTTAATTTGCATACGGTGCCAAATTGAAGTTACAATGGAGATATATGTAGCAGCACTACACAAGCCTGGGAAACCTTCAAAATAGCCATCCAAATTTTTAAAAATGTTTTCCTTTTTCTCTGTTGAGCTTTCTGGATAACAGGTCTCATACCTGTATTAGAGTTATAAAAAGACTGAACTGAGGAATCCAGAAAGATTACCAGCAGTTTGATCATTATCAACACTCAAACCTGTTCTCACAGTCTGGAGTGTTGACAGATGAACACATTTATCGCAGCAACGAGAAGTTTCAGTTCATCTGATTGTGTTTTTAAAGGGATTACAAGCTCAGCCTGGCAATTATAGGCCAGTAAGTTTGACATCTGTGGTGGGCAAATTATTTGAAGGCTTGTTTAGGGATCCCATTCAAAATGAAAAAAAAATAGTGAAAGGCATTATGAGCAGCAATCAGCGTGGCTTTATGAAGGAAATTTGATTGCTTTTCATGATGCTGGACAGTGGGGGGGGCAACGGATGTGATTTATTTGGATTTTGATACAGTGCCCCACAAACGACTGCTTTCTAAACTAAGGTCTGTTGGGCTTAATGAAGTCGTTTGCACATGGATAGGAAATTGGCTACAGGATCGGGTACAGAGGGTGGTTGTTAATGGGACATTCTCTACTTGGAGTATTGGGTCCAATTTTATTTAACTTGTTCATTAATGACTTAGGGGAGGGTGTTGTAAGTAATGTATCAGTGTTTGCAGATGACACAAAACCATCCAGCCCAATTGATTCCATCCACGATGTGGCACTTGCAACAGGATCTTGGCAAACTGGCAAACTGGGCAGCTAAGTGGCAAATGAGATTCAATGTTGATAAAGGTAATGTCATGCACCTGGGATACAAAAATATCCACTTATACCCTTAATGGGACTGCACTAGGCAAATCCATTATGGAAAAGGACCTTGGAGTCCTTGTAGATGATAAACTTGGCTGTAGCAAGCAATGCCAGTCAGCAGCATCAAGGGCAAATAAGGTCTTGAGTTGTATTAAAAGGGGCATAGAGTCACGGGAGGAGGGGGTCATTCTTCCACTGTATAGAGCACTGGTAAGGCCCCATCTAGAATATGCCGTACAGTTTTGGTCTCCATCACTCAAACAGGACATTATTGTATTAGAGAGGGTACAGAGAAGGGCAACTAAGCTGGTAAAGGGAAAATCTTAGCTATGAGGAAAGACTGGCCAAGTTGGGGATGTTCACGCTGGAGAAGAGGCACTTGTGAGGGAATACAGGGATATGGGAGATAGCTCATAGTACAAGTTGATCCAGGGACTGGTCCCATTGCCTTTGGAGTAATTTTCCCCCTTCGAGGCAAATTAGAGAGGCTTAAAATAGGTTTTTTTGCCTTCCTCTGGATCAAAAAAAAGGTTGAACTTGATGTGTCTTTATCAACCTAAATTATTATGTTACTGTGTTACCCATAGCAGCCAATCAGCAGGTAGCATTTACTGGTCACCTGTTTAAAAGCAAACATCTTATTGGTTGCTATGGGGTACTGCTCCTGGGCAAACTTAGTGCTTTTTATTACATATGAAGGAAAGAGTTACTGGATAGCTGGGCATTTCCAAACAAGATGGAGAAGGAATCCACTTGCAGGTTTTATTTAGGGCATAAATAAGAGGCTTATGGGAAGAGCTTTGCAAGTCTGCAGGGTGTTCAGTAAGCACAATTAAATTATTTACTTTAAATAAATCTCTCTTGCTGACGTCATTATATCAGGAACCTGCCACGTCTCATCTTCTATGTCTGAAAAATCTGTATGGCAGTTAATTTTTTTGGATTAGCAAAGTATAGAATCAAGACAAGGACTTTGTAAATGCAATTCTAGGATGGTTTTGATTTATTCTATTTGTCTGGCCGGAAACTGGTTTGGAAAAGTGTGCCTTATTTGCAAATACAGTGAAAACACAGTTGGAGGAATTGTGTTCATGTAGCCATGGGTTCATTTATGCATGCAAATGGGTGGGTTCCAGTCTATTTAGTAAAGCAACACTCCATCCTTCCTTCTAAATACTTCTAAAGGGATTGTGGTGTCCCCATGAAACCAAACTAAAGGGATTGTGGTGTCCCCAAGAGTAGAGGGAAAGGTCTTGAGGTCTAAATTCTTCTAAATTCTCCAGTCTGAACCCCATCTGCACAAGGGCCCTGATACACAGCTTTCCAACACATAAGCAGAATTTTACCCTGAAACAAAAACCATAGACGCACCGATAATATTGTACGAAACTCATTTTCATATGACATTCGGTGCGTGTATGGTGGGAAAAGAGCTGACCAATATCGGCAGAAGACTTGGATATCGGTCGGCTCATCGATCAGGCTGGCTGGAAAATTTTGATCAGGAGCCTTTGAAGGCATTGAACATCTGCCACTGTTAAGTGCTGAATCATCAGATACAGGTAGAATTCTATTGTTTCTATCTCTATATCTGACGATTCAGCTCTACACGTGTGCACTGAAACAAACAATCTTTCCTTTGTAGTGTGTATGGCCACCTTAGTTGGTTCATTGTTGGATACTGTTATTAGAGCTGTGGCTGTGTAACATTTCTGCAGTAAAAACGACAACAGTTTGTGTTTCTGTCTTCTCCTGGTGCCTCACAATATCCCAGCACAACATTGTCCCCAGAAGCACATCACAAAGTCCACCAAGTGACAAAAACAGGGAAATGTGCACAGCGAGTCCAAAGAGCCCAGTGATTATGCCCATTTGGTGACATTGGACCACAGGGCAGAGGGTTCTTATATTTCATTCGGATCTCTGCTAACAGGACAAGCCTTTGGAAGCCAAACGGCACTTGCTGAAACTGGTTACAAATTGGAAAGTAGCAGCAGCACATATCCAGGCGGGTTTCAGGAAATACAAAAAGTGTCATTGTGTTCTCTGCTTAAAAATATGCATTCTCTAGAATCTGTACCACAATGGAGAACATTAAGCAAAATAGTGGACAGGGTCCCATTTGGGGTCATTAATATGCCCTATAGCCTGGGGGTATTTAATGCCTGTTGATACCGTTGTGATGACACAAGACTTATTTTCAGAGTTCTGTTGGAAGATTCCATTCCCTCTGTTCTCCACAGCTAACAAAACCATCAATTGTGTTGGCCCCGGTCCTGCCGGTTATAGATGTGTTTGGGTTCATTACTGTCAATGGAATGTTGGCAACATTAAAGTTTCCTGGCCAGCGGCCAATTGCAGGTAAAATTTACACTAACAGCCAGAACCCAGAGACTGAACCTGCTCACCCTGATGTTGATGAATGGATGTCGCTCATTTATAACAAACATTTATTTTGCCAAACAGACAAATGAAATGTTATTTTTACAAACTTTTGTAAAAATCTGGACTGAAGGGAGGTTATTGGCCTTAATGTCTTCAGTAGAAACATGACACCAAGGGGCTGGATGAGCTGCTTCCATTCTGCCTATTGTCTAGTCCAGTCAGAACCAGTGTTATGTGGTCCGATGGGAGCAGACCGGTGATATTTGTTGTTTTTATTCATTTTTTTTAATGATCATCACCGTGAGATTTGTGTGATGGAGCTGGGGCACGCTCTACTGGTCATGGAAAAAATGTCAGCCATGATCATGGAATCTCGTTACTCAAGACACAGAGAAAGCAGCCCTTGTATAGCAAATAATGTGATGCAATGTCCATAGCTCTGGGAGGTTTGCATAAATCTAGTCATTTTTTCAATGTAATTTTTAAAAAAATCCAGCAAACTGTATCGGAAATTCTGATTCTCAAATCATGGGCTTTTTTTCAGTTTGCACAAGGGCTTAATGCATTGATTGTCCACTTTAATCATAGAGGCATGTCTGGGGCTGATGTGCTCATTGTCTATTTTCTGTAATGAATGATTTTTTCTTTATTATTTAGGATTTCTCCTTTAATCCTGTTGCTACCCATTGACAGATGAATATGGCCAAGGAAATTATTGAGCGTGATACTGAGACAGTGAGAATCCATCCATGGGTATTTGGAATACCTGTACTCTGTATAATAAGGGGCACATTATTTGGCTTTATAAAGAAGTAACATTCAGTCACAGGAGTATCCATTCCTTTTATGTGGAGTTTCATTGGTTGTTAATGCAGGCCAGAAACTAGGGTCTAGGAAGGAGTTTGAGGTGAAGCAGAAGAAAGGCTTGAAAGATCTAGAAAGGCACATAAAGGTCATTGGTTGGAAACACAGGCCAGAAACCAGGGTCTAGGAATTGGTTTTGAGGTATGTATGTATGTATAACTTTATTTGTAAAGCGCTGTTAAGGAGCCAGAGCGCTGTGCAGTGCATAAAAGTACAATATATATAAAGTATACATGGGGGAGACAAATCACATAATAAATAGATACAGAATCATAGAACAAAGAGCTTAAGTGCTATGTGGTAAGAGACTGGGGGGTAAATTTATCAAAGAATGAAGTTCCGCCACTAGAGTGAAATTCCGCAGCTCTCAATTCATTTCTATGGGAGTTTGAAAGGCGTATTTATCAATGGGTGAAAGTGAAAGTTCACCCTTTGATAAATACGCCTATAAAAATCCCATAGAAATTAATGGAGAGTGGCGAAATTTCACTGTAGTGGCGGAACTTCACTATTAACTTCACTCTTTGATAAATATAGCTCACAGTGGGAAGGAGGTCCCTGCCCCGTAGAGCTTACAGTCTAAGATGGGAGGCTAACATACAGGCACAAATTGGAGATGAAAAAGTGCACAAGGTAAGGCATAGTCAGTAAGCACAGGACTCGGCTAATGTTCTAGTGCTCCAAAAGGTAGGCTCTTAGTTTTTTCTTGAAGAGATTGAGAAGATTCCTTATGGAGGAATTCAGGGATGGAAATCCAGAGGTAAGGAGCAGCAAGATAGAAGGGTTTGAGACGAGAGGTGGCAGTGGATGTGGATGGTGTGAAGAGAATGTGGCTCTGAGAAGAGCGGAGAAGACGACCAGGAATGTATAGTGAGAAAAAAGAAGAAATGTAGTGAGGAGCAAATGAGTGAAGTGCTTTGAATGTTAGTAGAAGGGCTTTGGATGTTATCCTTTGCTTAACAGGCAGCCACGCTAAGCATTTTAGTTGGGGTTGAGCAGGTTCCCTTTTAGGAGAGACCAGAAAGATCCTGGTAGCAGAGTTTAAGATTGATCGGAGGGGGAGAAAGATGGGAGTCGGGAAGACCAGTTAGGAGGAGATTGCAATAGTCTAAACAGGATAAGATAAGGGCATGGATAAATGTTTTGGCTGTTGATTGTGAAAGAAATGGGCAAATCTTGGCTATATTGTGGAGGAAGAAATGACAGGTTTTGGCAGTATTATTAATATGATTAGAGAAGGAGAGGAGAGCAGCGCGCTGAGTTAACCGGGTTAATAGTCATGCCATCAATAGTAATGGTGAAAGGAAGAGAAGGGCTCTGTTTGGGTGGAACGACCATGAGCTCAGTCTTGGCCAAGTTGAGCTTGAGGTGGCGTTGGTTCATCCAGGAAGAGATCATAGCTACTAAGCAGTCTGCGATCTGGGTTTGAATGCCAGAGGTTAGTGAGGGAGTGTCTACATATATCTGAATGTCATCGGCATAGAGGTGAAAAAGAAGAGAGGCTGGGAAAATCTAGAAGTCACACAAAAGGTTGGAAATGCAGGCCAGAAAGCAGGGTCTAGGAAGGGGTTTGAGGTGAAGCAGAAGAGAGGCTTGGAAAATCTAGGAAGGCACATAAAAGGCCATTGGTTGGAAACGCAGGCCAGAAACCAAGGTCTTGTAAGGGTTTTGAGGTGAGGGAGCGTGTCAATTGTAAACAAGATGTTTCAGAAGATAGAAAGTGAGTTTGCGTTAAAGCCAAATACGTTTAATTATTAGCCATTTAAGAACATCCCTGTCTTTGATAAGGTCAGTTCTGGGGTCAGTTTGTGTGCAAAGGGGGCAGTAGAGTCTACAGAACACATTGTGAGAATGGGAGTAGAGAAGCCACCTAGTTCTCTCAATGATTAATAGAATGAAAGATTGCTGTTTGTACATAGTGTGGTGCTGTCACCTAGTTGCATCAGTCTAATCCATAATACACTTGGTGTTTGTCACTTGCATTATTTACCAATGTAAATACAACAACAGGGGCTAATCCTTCTCTTACCTGCTCCCCAACCCTTCAGAACAATGAAGTATGGATAATTCATGTGTAGAGCCATGTTGTGTTTCTGTAACCATATCCCAGCTGCTTGTACCTAATGTGTGAGTCTTTGTGTAGCCCAGACCTTGTCACACAGCAACCCCCCCCCCCCCAGCCCTGGATCATGTACCAGTCAGGTGTGTTACAGTATACAGTATGTCCATTAACACTCATATCATGTAACATGGCTTCCCACGTCACACTATAAGTCACGGTTACGCTGCACTTTTTGGTGTTCCCTAATAATTTACACAATCACAATGTAGAATGAAGTCAGCCATAGGTTTGCATGTTGCACACTGGGTTCTGCATTGAGTAAATTGCTGCAGGCCTTTGTGCTCCAAAACCCACCAATTGTCTCTACAATACAGCAAACCTTGCCCTGTTGAAACTTACACTATATATTGTATTATATATTTGTAATTTGTAATTTGTATATTACCATGAAACTATGGACTATTTCTATAAATATCTGTAACCTTGTTATGAGCTAAGGGGGCCCAGTCTGAAGGCCAGTTAGGGGGAAATTGGGGGTGAGTGCTTATTTGTACCCTGGGTACCCCTGGAACTATAGCAGGGTGAATGTTACCCCAATGTTTCTATATATCTGTAACCTTGTTATGAGCTAAGGGGGCCCAGACTGAAGGCCAGTTAGGGGGAGATTTGGGTGAGTGTTTATTTGTGTCCTGAGTACCCCTGGAACTATAGCAGGGTGACTGTTACCCCAATGTTTCTATATATCTGTAACTTTGTTATGAGCTAGGGGGGCCCAGTCTGAAGGTCAGTTAGGGTGAGATTTGGGGTGAGTGCTTATTTGTGCCCTGGGTACCCCTGGAACTATAGCAGGGTGACTGTTACCCCAATGTTTCTATATATCTGTAACTTTGTTATGAGCTAGGGGGGCCCAGCCTGAAGGCCAGTTAGGGGGAGATTTGGGGTGAGTGCTTATTTGTGCCCTGGGTACCCCTGGAACTATAGCAGGGTGACTGTTACCCCAATGTTTCTATATATCTGTAACCTTGTTATGAGCTAAGGGGGCCCATCCTGAAGGCCAGTTAGGGGGAGATTTGGGGTGAGTGCTTATTTGTGCCCTGGGTACCCCTGGAATTATAGCAGGGTGACTATTACTCCAATGTTTCTATATATCTGTAACCTTGTTATGAGCTAAGGGGGCCCATCCTGAAGGCCAGTTAGGGGGAGATTTGGGGTGAGTGATTATTTGTACCTTGGGTACCCTTAGAACAATAGCCTGGTGACTGTTACCCCAATGTTTCTATATATCTGTAACCTTGTTATGAGCTAAGGGGGCCCAGCCTGAAGGTCAGTTAGGGGGGGATTTGGGGTGAGTGATTATTTGTGCCCTGGGTACCCCTGGAACTATAACAGGGTGACTGTTACCCCAATGTTTCTATATATCTGTAACCTTGTTATGAGCTAAGGGGGCCCAGCCTGAAGGTCAGTTAGGGGGGGATTTGGGGTGAGTGATTATTTGTGCCCTGGGTACCCCTGGAACTATAGCAGGGTGACTGTTACCGCAATGTTTCTATATATCTGTAACCTTGTTATGAGCCAGTTAAATTCATATGTGTCAGATTTAACCTGTATATTTGAATTGTTTCCATTGCATCATTAGAACTTGTTGTGTTCTCAGTGTAAGTGACTTGGAGGGGAGAAGGGAAACAAGTTTTCACGTGAGTTTATAATGTTGTTTGCTGTTCTGCTTCCAGGGTTGTGTTGATAAATCCTGTTTATAAACTATGCACCTTTTTAAAGTAATAGTGCCACCTAGTGGAAATGAATATCCCGAATGCACACAAATCTGCATTATGACCAAAATGAGCACTTCTGCCGATTTTCAATTTAAAAAAAAAAAAAAATGTAACTGAAAACAATTGAACTATGATCACTTTTGTGCTGTTGAAAGGGCCCTGGTCCTGCTGGGCTTCCATACTAGTCACCCAAAGCCTATCCTTGCCATAGTCACCCAGTGGGCCTATGGAGGGGTGTCTTTAGCATATACAGTGGCCTGGGGAGTAACTATAGAGGAAGCAGACCCCGTGGTCATGGGGGGCCCAGGGGACAGCACTATTGTTACACCACTAGTGGTGGCAGCAGCCTTAAAGGGGTGGTTCACCCTTAAGTTAACTTTTAATATGTTATAGAATGATCTATTCTAAGCAAATCGTCAACTGGTTTTCATTATTTATTTTTTATAGTTTCTTAATTATGTGCCTTCTTTTCCTGACTCTTTTCAGCTTTCCAGTGGGAGTCAGTGACCCCATCTAAAATCAAAGGCTCTGTAAGGCTACAAATGTATTATTATTGCTACTTTTTATTGCTCATCTTTCTGTTCAAGCCTCTCCTATTCATATTCCAGTCTCTTATTCAATCACTGCATGGTTGCTAAGGTAATTTTTACCCTAGCAACCAAACTGCTAATACTACAAACTGGAGAGCTGCCAAATAACTCAAACACCAAAAATAATAATAAAATGAAAACCTTATCTTAAATTGTCTCAGAATATTCCTCTCTACATCATATTATATATATCATATTCAGGATCGCCATCAGAAATCGCAGGGCCCCATACGACAAAATTTCCTGGCCCCCCTGGGCTGCACCCACCGCAAGCCCCACCTACAGGTCCGCCCTCCCCACCCCCACAGGTCCGCCCCCACCATACATTTAAGAAAACAAAAAAAAATATTGGTGGCTAGGGTTCCCACATGTTAATAAAAAATAAAAAGGTATTGGTGGTCAGGGCCCCCCATAAAAAAATATTTGTGGCCAGGGCCCCCCCATTAAAAAATATTGGTGGCTAGGACCCCACACGAGAAAAGAAAAATTGGTGGCCAGGGCCCCCCACATTATGAGAAAATTGGTGGCCAGGGCCCTTAAACGTCCATGTCTTCCCGAAGTCAGCAGCTCTCAGAAAGTTGGGGGGCCCGGCTAATCAAGTAAGTGTGGCATGGCAGGGCCCCCTTTACCTTCGGGCCCCCTACAACTCTCCCCCCTGTCCCCCCCTGATGGCTGCCCTGATCATATTATACCTACAGACCTAAAATAGACCGCCTCTTATATACTGCAAAAACGAATTAAACCATATAGTTCAACATTGACATGAGCAAAACAAGAGATTATTCACCAAAAATCCAAGGTATGGTTTGGGAAGAGAACAACATCTGCCAAAGTCAGAGTTAGTAACCAGGAACTGAAGCTAGAAGACAAAAAGGTTGGAGATGTAGGGTCAAGATAGTGAGTAGCACTAGATAGGGCTGGTGATCTTGACAACCTGAAGCTCAAGTGAAAAGTGGTCAGTGTCCTAGTGATCACCAGAGTAGGGATCCAATCACATTTAATTCTTAATAAAGCAAATCCATGGGTGGTACCCCTTAATCTTGGAGACATAAGAGAAGGAACAGCAGTGCATTAAGAATAGCTGTGTTTGGTTTCAGCCACCATTTTACTGGACCAGCGGGACACCCAGAAGAAACTCGGCGGGGCCCGGCACTCGTGGGCTCCGCCAACCCAGACCACCAATTGGGGTCAAAATGTCTTTCCTGTTTTATATTTTTCTTAAAACCATGGCTAACTGACTGATGCATTGATGTTTTCCAATACCTGTAACCTTCTTATTTGTTAGGGGACCATGACTAACCTGAACCTCCAAGGGGAACTAGAAAAGAAAAGTTTCAGTCAACCATTGGTGCAAGAGATGCCTTATGTATCAGTAGATGTCTTCAAGATAACACCAGGGTATTTTAAGAAAAGCAGGTGAGAATCAGAAGTAGTGGTAGATACATTAGGCAGTTAGAAGAAAGGGATGTGGACCTTTTTAGTAAGCGAGAGACTACAAGGTTACTGTTATTAATACTCACAGCTCAAGAATTGATCTAATCAACAGTTAGGGTGAAGGCAAATAGGAAACACCTCAAAATAGGTTAGAGACCTCAGCTACCATGCAACCATCTACCTACATCATTCCATTTATTCCTTCTGCTTTGGCTGACTTCATTATGAAACAACTCAGCCAACAAATCTTTCAATAATTTAAAATTTGTACTTTAAAGAAAGACATTTTGTCTCCAAGAGTCTGGAAGGGAGGGAGGGGGCTTCTCTACCCAAGAGCTGAGTGGACGGATTTGGCAAAACATAGGGACAGGCAGATCACTTTGGGAAAGTTCAGTAAATCCGTGAGTCATATTCACATTTGGTCCTTGTTTGAAAGAGGTTTATTAGGACACACATGTGCGGGGAATGAAAGTCTCTGAACTGCGGGCGACTTTTATGCTTCAAGTGTTACACGACAAATTGCCTGCTCGCTCAGGCTGCCCTTTGGACTGGAACCAGTTGCGCCCATTCCAAGAACTTGTGTGCTATGTATAACCAAACTGGCCTTGCCAGACCTTAAATAAACCCATTAATGTATTTATTGCTTTGATTACCTTTTTAATTCACGGAAAGCCTGCCAGAGACACGGGAGGAAGGGGGGCCCTGTATTATGATTTTTTTCCTCTCTCTTGGCAGCGCTTGTGCTTTTATATCTGGAAGGGTAAAAGGTTCAGCGTCTCTAAAGTGGCCTGCGCACCCCTTGGGGATTTATATATTAATTTACTGCCTTACAATGGTTTCCAGGTTTTAATAACGTGGAATTAGATACGCCGTAAAATAACAAGTAAATAATTGTGCACACTGTTCCATTAATCAACCAGCTTGTAAGTCTTGTTTAATGTGAATATAGACAGGTATGGGATCTGTTATCCAGAATGTTTGAGACCTGGTGTTTTACAGATAAGGGATCTTTCTGTAATTTGGATCTACATACTGTAAGGGGCAGATTTATCAACGGTCGAGCTGAATTTTCGAATGAAAATAATTTGGATTTCAAGCTATTTTTTGTGTACTTCAACTAGGGAATAGTCCAAATTCAGTTCGAAGTAAAACATTTTTTGAAAATTAGAATATCGAAATTTATCATGAAGGGGCAGATTTATCTAAGGTCGAGGTGAATTTTCGAATGAAAAAAATTTGAATTTTGAGATTTTTTTTGTGTCCAAGGGAATAGTCCAAATTCGATTCGAATTTGAAAAAAAGGCGAAAATTCGAATATCAAAATTTATTATGTACTCTCTCTTTAAAAATACGACTTTGACCATTCACCATCTATAACCTGCCGAATTGCTGTTTTAGCCTATGGGGGACCTCCTAGAACCTATTTGGAATCAATTGGTGAACTTTGAAATAATGATGTTTTTTTTGGGAAAAACGTAGAACCGAATTCGATCAAATGCGCTATTCCTTCGATTCGTACGATTCGAATTGGCCAAATACAGACCTATTTGATTGAAGATGGACCTATTAGATTAAAAAAAAAACTTCGACTTAATTTCGCTTGGTCTTTTTGAATTCAAATTTCGAAGTTTTTTCATTTCGAAAATTCGACCCTTGATAAATATGCCCCGTTCTGTCTCTTTAAAAATTCAATTTCGACCATTCGCCATCTAAAACATGCCGAATTGCTGTTTTAGTCTATGGGGGACCTCCTTGAACTTATTTGGAGTCAATTGGTGGACTTTGAAAAATCAAAGTTTTATTTGGGAAAAACTTTCATTCGTATTTGATCGATTGTGATATTCCTTTGATTCGTATGATTCGAATTCCGACCAAAAAAAAAAACTTTGATTAATTTCGGTTGGTCTTTTTGAATTCAATTCGAAATTCGACCCTTGATAAATATGCCCCTAAGTCTACTAAAAAATAATGAGCTTTGAGATGGAGCCAGCACTTCAGGATGGAACAGCTTTGAGACAGCTAATGTGTCTCCCCTTCCCATTGTATTATACTACGACATGGGTCATGCGTCATAACCCCATCTAGTGGTAGGCATGAGAATAGCACCCAAGCAGGAAAAAAGCAGGGGGTTTCCTGCTTAATCCCTTATTTCACTTGTTCTATACCTTGAAAGGAGATACACTTCTCATTTCGATTATGTTCACTCAAAATATGGTCAGCTATTGCTGAAGAGACATCTTTTCTTCCTATACATGCTAGGGGGAAAAGGAAAGGAGATATTGAGAAATTACTGAACAAGAGAGAGGTTTGGTGAATGTTTACCTTAGAAACAGAACAGCCAGTAGGATTAAACAAAGACTGGGAAATCAAATATTTAGATAATATAAATAATTAGAATTACTACAACTATTAAATACTTATTCCTGAAAATGATTTATATGTAAGATGAGAAATTTATATTGAATAGAGAAATGGGAATTGTACAAGTATATTGAAAATAAAGGGAAAAGAGAAATTAGGTATTGAAAGATAGAATCCAACCTTTTCAATATTCAAACATTTTAATATAAAAAATCTGTGCTTTTAAAGAAACGTATCTTGTGTGTGTAACTTTAAATTTAATTGTCTTTGAGACTGTTTGTATTGCTATCTATAAAGTTTGAACAGGAAACTTTGAGGAAGTGACCCTTTGAGGTTACGAAACGCGTCAGCAGCTTGTTCATTTGAACACTGTACCCTTTGCCATGATGTAATGGTCTTTTAATGGATGAAAACAGAGATGGAACATTTTTATTATAACTGCGGTTGATCCATGGCTGTGAGTATATTGCTTATATTGAAGCGCTGTGGAACCCGCGAGTTGATCGGAGAGAAGTGTGCTTATACTCCTCAGTCGCATACTAGAGAAGAATTGGAACACTGATAGAAGCGCAACTGTTCAGCACAACTATTCAAGTGCAACCGGCTAAAGACAGTACCTACAGTAGGACTCCAACTGTAGGGCCCACCGAAGAAGAACATATCCAAGGAAAAGTGGTTTTGCTTTAAAAACACAGTTTTGCCGGTGGCTGCCTGACATTCCTTAAAGTATAAGTAAACTTTTAAAATAAGTGAATGTAAAATTGATGAGGGGGCTATTCTAAGTAATTTTGTTATTTACATTCATTATTTATTTTCTTTTTATCCCAAGATATTAAGGTATACGTGTACTGTTAATATGAATGAATTGTGTTACAACAGCTCCACCTGCTGGTCATTTTCCCACCAGTCTGACCACCAAGTAGTCAAGGAAGTTGTCAGGAGAAAGAGAGAGGCTGATGTTCTTCTGCTTAGAAAAAAAATAGAAAACTTTCTCACACCTTTCCTAAGCAGAAAAACATCAGCGCAACCACTTACTTTCTCCTGACAACTTCCTTGACTACTTGCTGGTCAGACTGGTGGGAAACTGACCAGCAGGTGGCGCTGTTGTAACAAAATTCATTCATATTAACAGTACACATATCCTTTAATATCTTGGGATAAAAAGAAAATAAATAATGAATGTAAATTGAAAAAGTTCTTAGAATAGCAACCTGGTCAATTTTACATTCACTTATTTTAAGGGTTTACTTATCCTTTAAGAGCAGCGGCAGAAGGGGCATTTTGATCACTGGTGCTACTATGGAGCACTTGTCATTGGAAGTATTTGCTCTACGTGGTCCCATTTCAGGCAGAACCCATGACAATAGATTCCCCAAAAGAGACTTTTATGATCACGGTGTACAGAACACAGTGATGGCCTCTGAACAGGACATGTTGGCATATGGAGGCATATTACTACTGAGCAAAGAGCCTTATAAGTGAACAAAACAGACGGTTAACATGGGATCAGCCTTTAGGCAAACTGGTGGTTCTTTTCAGAACAGATTTACAACTGCAAATTCTTTGGTTGCCAAACGCATGACCAAATATGAAAGTACAGCCTGTGTGGTTTATGACTCCCAGCTGCCCAGGACCCTGTTGACCTCATATCATTTACGTGCCAGACTGCTTGGGGTTAGACGTAAGAGTATGCCAAGAATACTGATAAGAGTTATCAGATTTTGTATTTGTCAGCCATTCAGAACATATTAGGCTTGTGTCACACCTTTGGAAGC
Source organism: Xenopus petersii (assembly GCA_038501925.1). NCBI lineage: Eukaryota > Metazoa > Chordata > Amphibia > Anura > Pipidae > Xenopus > Xenopus petersii. Next base: position 161,321,232 of record CM076680.1, read on the forward strand.
AAATTCAGGGCACTGCTGGGTCGCTGGAAGGCCACATTGATCCTTGAGTAGAGCTACGGGAGCTTGGAACCCACCGGGCACAGACTGTAGGTGCTTACATATTGGGCATGTATAAACTCACTGTACATCATTTAAGATTTGCTGCATGTGAATCAATTATTTAGTAAAAGAATTGTAATTATCCATTAAAAAAATATATTTTTAAAGGGCACTATGACTACTTTTTATTGTCAAGTGTAAAACTGACCATACATGGGCCAACACTGTACTGACCATACATGGGCCAACACTGACTTCAGTTTGCAGTTTTTGGCTTTGTACAGGACCAAGATGATCAGACCTGGAATGACAATCTGCCTGTTTTGGCAAATGGCTGCTGGGCTTCTTTATTTTAAGTCAAGTGGGCCACTGGTTGTGTTGCTTTAAAGGGACCTGGGAAACTTCCAAAGGGAGCCAAATTGAAGCTGCTGAAGGGAGCTGAATCAAAGCTCCCGAAGATGAAAAGAAGACACCGAAGGGAGCCGAAACAAAGCCGCAGAAGTGTGCTGAAATGAAGTTGCCAAAGTGAGCTGTAATGAAGCCACCAAAGCAAAGCCAAAAAGGAGCAGAAGAAGAAACCATAGAAAAAGCCACAGAAGAGAACAAAGAACATGTTATCACCAAGGAGGAAGAAGACCGCCCGTCAAACTTTAAAGGTAACTTCCATCGAACACCAATGATCTTTTTTTTAAACCTCTGGTCCCCCATGGTTTTTTTTTTATTTTATGGGGGGCCTTACTAAATTCTTTTTCCGTTGACGAAGAGACCCTGGCCCTGACAATGATGGCCTCTCCTGGTCAGAGTTTGGCCACAGATTAATTAGGCTGAATTCAAAATCCCAAACAAAGACTGCATTGAGCTGAGGGTGCTATCATTTCCCCAAGTGTCTACATAGGCCCCCCATGTGGATCCGATCATTGGTCTAAGGGCCAAAGGATTGGTTCAGCCTGATTTGACTTATATGTTATGCCTTGGTTGAAATAATTTTCAAATGGCTTTCCCACCAAAAAAAATCAGCTTTGTAAATGTTGGAGTACATTATTTTGCTCATGGTCATGCTTCCTAAATGTTTTTAAAATAGAAAAGCCACCAATTTATTGCCCGATTAACACATTTATTTCCTAGTTATTAAAATGCTTTTATCTACTTCTTATCTGGAAATAAATAGGATGTCAGAAAACTAAAAAAAAAGCAAAACATGAAAAAGACTTCATACTCTAGTAAACACAATTTTGTACAAAAAATAAAACTTTTTAATCTTAACAGCCTTTTAACTGTTTATTCTGCAAACAAATATAAAAAAAACCCTTCAGACTTATTTTATTCTATGAAAAAACAAAAAATTTAATAAGCTAAATAAAATCCAATGTTTTTACTTTACCCTACAAGAAAATAACAAAAAGTCATACTCTTAATACAACTAAGGGGCACATTTAGTAGGGTCGAAATGAATTCGAACAGAATTTTCGAATTCAAAAAACGTTGAATTTTGAAGTAATTTTTGTGTACCTCGACCATCGAATTGGCCAAAATTCGATTTGAATTGAAAAAAACATTCGAAAATCAAAGTACTGTCTCTTTAAAAAACTTTCGAATTCGACACTTCGCCACCTTATACAGATAATTAAAAAACATACTCTAAACAAACTGAAAAAAAAAACGTTATACTCGAAAAACAAATCTATTTTTATTTTATTCTGCAAATGAATCTAAAAAATAAAATGTCATACTCAGTGTTTTTATTGTGGTCTACCAAAAAACAAAAATTACAACAACTTCATACTCCAAGGGGCCCATTTACTCAAGTGAAGGAATAGAGGAAAAAAAACTTCGAATTTCGAATGTTTTTTTTGGCTACTTCGAAGTACTGTCTCTTTAAAAAAAAAACTTCGACCCCCTACTTAGGCAAGTAAAACCTACCGAGGCCAATGTTAGCCTATGGGGAAGGTCCCCATAGGCTTCCTAACAATTTTCTGATCAAATCCTTCGGAAAATCCTTCGATCGATGGATTAAAATCGTTCGATACAAAGGATTTAATCGTTCGATTGAGCAATTTTTCCTTCGATAGTACGATCGTAGGAAATGCGCTAAATCCTTCGACTTGGATATTTGAAGTCGAAGGATTTCAATTCGGCAGTCAAATATCGAGGGTTAATCAACCCTCTATATTCGACCATAAGTAAATTTGCCCCCAAATACAACTTTGTTTTTCTTTTATTCTAAAAAAAGAAAGTCAAACTGCAACCTCTACTGTTTGTTTTATTCTTTTTTATACTTAATTCCTTTATTCTACAAATAATTATAAAAGAATAAAAAAATCATACTCTAAACAAAACCCAGTGTTTTTATTTTATTCTAAAAATGCCAAAAAGTCATACTCCAACTTCTACTGTTTGTTTTATTCTTTTTTTTTTTATACTTTATTCCTTTATTCTACAAATAATTATAAAAGAATAAAAAAAACATACTCTAAACAAAACCCAGTGTTTTTATTTTTAATTATTTTCTATATTCTTGGTGCAAATATTTTTTTTTTTCAATATTTTGCTGAAGCTGACTCTTTTTATTTAATGTTCTCCTTTTAATTGTGAAAATCCCAGTTTAATTTCACGTGCATACTTAACCTCTGATATGATGACCAGTGCAATTAAATCAAAAGCCCTTCAGTCATTAAAACTCATCATCGTTTGTGAGACAATGAAGAAATGAAGGCCCGAATGAAATTTTTGTTTTGAGTAGGTATAATAGATCATATGGTTATTACTAATGTATTTACATTTTGGAGCAGTTCAGAGGTCTTTAGTTCTCCAAAATTATACTGCTTACAGTGCTTTATGATGTAACTACATTTTCTTTATTAACTTTTAGGGGCTATTTAAAAAAATATATATATTTATGCGTGTCCGCAGGCACAAAAAATTAGTCAGCTATTGAACAGCTTTTTGGTTCAGAGCCACGGCATGCAATAAAATGGTTCACAGCCAGTTCATTTGCAACCCAGTCTTTTCAGTCAAATTATTTTGGCATTAGTAACAAAGTTGTGCAAAAAATAATTTTGAAGGAAAAAGAAATGAATTGTCAAATTAAGAGCCTTTTAGTGTAAATCCAAGCTGGGGAACCACAAAGGCTAATAATTTGGGGACACTCTTTGGGGTTAATAAAGTGCCCACCCTGGTTCCCGAGCTGGTGCTCTTAGGGTGACACAAAGTTTTGGTATGGGGGGCTTAATAATTGACAGATAGGTGGAGTACGTGTAATGGCAGGGTTTGTGCCAATGCCATGCAGAGGCATATATACGGTACTACTCAAAAATAAATCAAAAAAGGTTGATAATCAAATATTGAATAAGCCTAAGAGGTTTTACTCACAGTTCACCTCAGTCCCAACAAGGTGCAAATCCAGAACAATATTTCAAAAGAGAGATGTGAGGACCTCCAATATGAAACGATCAGTTAAAAAATTGACATTTTTTTTATTAGGACATGATAAGACCTAATGCGTTTTGTGCCTGTTGGGGCACTTACTCATGAGTAAGTGCCCCAACAGGCACAAAACGCATTAGGTCTTATCATGTCCTAATAAAAAAAATGTCAATTTTTTAACTGATCGTTTCTTACTGTCAGGGAGCCGGCAGCTCCCTCCAGGGAGGTAGTCAGGATCGAGGAGGAAGTCCTCTTGAGGGAGCAAGGTCGCGGTGTCCAAAGGGTTAATCAAAGGAGAAGTCAGAATCCAGGCAAGAGTTCACAGGCAGGCGGATAACAGCAAAGTCCAAAGTCCAGGCAAGGGTCAAGATAATAATCAGGAACAAGATTTAGCAATAATAGCTCACAGGGAACCCAGGATACTCACAGGAAATGTTTCCTATACTTGGGCGCCATTCTGGCGTCTTGGTAGCGTTTTTATATTCGAATTTGGCGCCATAGTGACGTCATTGGCGTTCTTGCGCCGACGTCGGCGTGCTGATGTCATCGCGCCAGCGCCGCTACCCACGTGGCGGCCATGGGTGCCGCCATTTTGGGAGCGACGCCGGCAGGGAAGGACGCGCCGCCCGGAGCTCCTGGACCTGCTCCGGGCGGCGATCGTGGCACTTACTATTGGAGGTCCTCACATCTCTCTTTTGAAATATTATTAGCTAGGTGGAGAACACCTATTATTTCTAGTGATCCCCAACCAGTAGCTTGTAAGCAAAATGTTGCTCTTCATCCCTTTGGATGTTGCTCCCAGTGGCCCCCAAGCAGGTGCTTAGTTTTGAATTCCAGCCTTAAAGGCAAGTTTAGTTGCATAAAAAACATGTACTGCAAAGAGAGCCTCCTTCTGGCTCCAACTCCACATAGAGGCTACCAATATCCAATCACAGCCCTTATTTGGCACCCCCAGGAACATTTTGCATGCTTGTGTTGCTCTTCAACATTATTTTATACTTGAGTGTGGCTCATGGGTATAAAAGGTTGGGGACCCCTGCTCTAGAGATACTCAATACTCATGGAAGTCATTTTCAAATGAAATTTTCCAAAATTTGGTGAAAATAAAATGGCAATCATGATTTTTTGCAAACTGGAAACAAATCACACAATTCATTGATTGCATTCAAAATTGCATTGTTCCTTCAATTTTACAAACTGGGATGCGCTGAATTGGACACAGACCCCCTCCGGACCCGCTCCTGACCGCTCTAGACCCCCTCCCGACCCCCTCCTGACTCCCCCGACCCCCACCCCTGTCCTTGCAAAAAAATGTGGGTCTCCACCGGTCTCCGGACCAAAAAAGGATGGGGACTGCTGTCCTAAATAAACAGCATGAGACTTACCTCTGGCTAGTAATGGACCAGAACAGCTTGAGGGCCTCAAATTTGACCTTCTTCCTCTAGATACACCCTCCCCCCCTTTGTCTTGTCACCAGTGATTACTTCTGAAACAAAGACAACAGATAAGGAAAATACTTAACTATTATACATAAATCCAGGAAGTGCTTATCTATAAAAAAAAAAGAAAAGAACATAAAACGGCTTTCCAAAAACTGTTTTAAGTGGAACCCAATCTATAGAGATACATGTCTTGATCGCTAATGGCCCCATAATCACTCTTTTATGATATGCTGATATTGTACCGAGGCCCCTGATTTAACTGGGAGCCCCCCTCACTTATCTCTAAGCCATGGCTTTAATACCAGAGAGTTGCAAATTGTAACGGTTGCAGAGGGAATATCCTTCCACTCGAATCTCGTTGCACATTGAGACGTGTCCTTATACTGAACTGGGGAGCTGACGAATAAATTATTCATATATATATTTATTTATTTTATTCTGATGAAGTGCAAATAACCTGACATTTCGCCATAAATGTTACATGAAAGGAACAATGAATTTTCTTTAAACGCTCTGTGGCTTTATAAGATTTTTTCATTAAAAATATATTAAAATAATATAATTTTTCGCCAATGGAACATACAGCAGTACAGGTGTAGTATCCGTTATCCGGAATCCTGTTATCCAGTGAGCTCTGAATTACAGAAAGGCCGTCTCCCATAGAAAATCAGTTTTATCCAAATAATCCAAATTTTTAAAAATGATTTCCTTTTTCTCTGTAATAATAAAACAGTAGCTTGTACTTGATCCCAACTAAGATATAATGAATCCTTATCGGAAGCAAAACCAGCCTATTGGGTTTATTTATTGTTTACATGATTTTCTAGTAGATACATGTATCAAGATCCAAATTACGGAAAGATCCATTAAATCCAGAAAACCCCAGGTTCCGAACATTCTGGATATCAGGTCCCATACCTGTACTACTAATTTGCACCCATGCAGGGAGTCATGTGTATGGCTATATTTTCATAGTTGGGTGGTTGGGTTAAAGGAGAACTAAAACCTAAAAACAAATATGGCTATAAATATGTTTTATATACTGAATTTACTGCACCAGCCTAAATCATAACAGTAATGATTCAGGCCTTTGAGGGTCACCATCTTTGATTTTATTAGGAGTGTCCGTGGCACTGCACATGCTCAGTGGGCTCTGGGCTGCTGGTGAGAAGCTAAGCTTAGGGGTCGTTACAAATCATCAAGCAGAAAGTGATGTTCACGTATCATAGTAGCTGATGCTACAGGGCTGATGCAGACTGCACTGGATTTTTATGCTACAGTGTAATATGAATCTGAATTAAATGCTAATCAGTCTTCTTATATTGCAAATATACTGTATATTGTGAGTAGGTTCATAAGCTTAGTAAGTGACAGCAGCCCAGAGCATGTGCAGTGAATCAGCAGAAGATGGGGAGCTACTGGGGCATCTTGTCTGCTAATGGGCTGTGGGGGTCTTGGTCTGGTACAGAGTTTTCAAAAGAATGTGCAACATTTTAGGAAAAGACAAGACTTCTGCACTTCTGGACTCTTTGGTGGCACCTTATCTTCATGCCCTGCTCTGGACATTACTTCTCAATGTACATCAGTCACAAGGTTCATGAAGTTCTTTAGTATTGTCTCTGGCAACAATAAAGATGGAATGGCCGGCCCGTGACTGAAGGTGATGTAGAACAGGCTGGTGGAATTTCAGGATGAGAAAGAGTGAATTATGCATCTGTAGAGGAGGCTGTTAGGGTTGGGTATTGTAGGTGCTGAGTGAGGAACAGGTTTGTTATGGTAACATAAGGAATGTGTTGGAACTGTGTTTGTTTAGAGAACAGACTTGTGGGATAACGTTTGGAATTGGCCAGCTTTGTGTTTATGTAGAGCTAACTGATGGGATAAAGTCAGCGTCGCACTGGAGGGGTGTCACATCTGGGGCCTGCAACCTCCCCAAGGGCCCCCTCTGCTACCCCCAGGGAAAATGTGATCATGTCACCCCTTACCCTCCCCCCAAGCAACCCTACTTCACACACCCATTAGTGCTGCAGTTGGATGGGGGGAGGCCAAGAAGAAAGCGACTCTGCCAGCTGCGTGGTAGTGGATTTGAGCCGGCGGGGCCCATGAGGGCTGGGGGCCCACTGTTTTTTTTTTTACTGGTGTCCAGTCTGACCCTGGATAAAGTATATATCTACAGGAATCATTGGTCTCCATGTCAATCAGGTATGACTTACTTAGCTACTACTTAGACACTATTGGTTACAGGATAAGCAGTGATTATAAAAATAAATACAATAAAATGTATCATTGAATGGTTGCTATGGGTTTACAAGACCTGGACAAAACTTTGTGTCTATTATTAAATCACCCTTTTTTGTTAAAGGGATTCTGTCATGATTTTTATGGTGTTGTTTTTATTTCTAAATTACACTGTTTACACTGCAAATAATTCACTCTACAATATAAAATGTAATTCCTGAACCAACAAGTGTATTTAGTTGTAATATTGGTGTGAAGGTGCATCTCAGTTAATTTTGCCTGGTCATGTGATTTCAGAAAGAGCCAGCACTTTAGGATGGAACTGCTTTCTGGCAGGCTGTTGTTTCTCCTACTCAATGTAACTGAATGTGTCTCAGTGGGACCGGGATTTCACTATTGAGTGTTGTTCTTAGATCTACCAGGCAGCTGTTATCTTGTGTTAGGGAGTTGTTATCTGGTTACCTTCCCATTGTTCTGTTGTTAGGCTGCTGGGGGGGAGTGATATCACTCCAACTTGCAGTACAGCAGTAAAGAGTGACTGAAGTTTATCAGAGCACAGGTCACATGACTGGGGGTACCTGGGGAAATGACAATATGTCTAGCCCCATGTTAGATTTCATATATACTGTATAGCCCCATGTCAAAATTAAATATATAAAATTCAGTTTGCTCTTTTTAAAAATGGATATCAGTCCCGAAGTCTACTGGAGCAGCACTATTAACTGATGAGTTTTGAAGAAAACATTTTCCGATGACAGTATCCCAAGGACCAAGTACCAAGAGGGTGCAGCATCCAGAGCTCTACTCTAAAACACCCCCTTTGCCCTTTGTAGGCCACTTACCAAGCTTCTGTTTACTATGAGGATCCACTTAATTCAGAGATCCCTGTTTAGACAGCAGGGGGCTTTAAGATTTAGGATTAAGATATTTTGGGTAGTTTGCCCATTGAAGTTCTGTGCAGAAAGTATAATTATTGTGTTTGCTTTCTAGTGGCCTATCGGGCAATGCACTACCAATATATTTTTATTAACTGTTTATGGGCCTCTATTTCGATGGGACAATCTTGGATTTTGAAGTGAAAAGGTGTGTGTGTGTGTGTGTGGGGGGGGGGAGTTGATTGCACAACAGTATGTGGGCCAGGGGCATGTCTAATTGTGGCATAATGGATCAGAGGGAGGTCTGAAACATATAACTATTAACCCAAATCCCAAAGCTTACCTGCTCCATCCCAGCAAATCAGAGCACATGGAGCAATGTGACTCTAATATTTCAGTGTAATGGCACATGGGGGCTTTTGAATAATTTAGCACTATATTATGCACACCTCCCAACATGGTGGAAACAGAAAGAGGGACAAAAAGATTTGGCGCGCGTAGGGTGGTGATGTTTTTATGACCACGCCCATTTTTGTGACCACATTCCCAATTACCATGTCCATTTTACAAAATTTGGCAGGTTATGAAAATCTGAACACATTTCTGTGGTTTTTATGTGTTATTACAGTTTTGCTAATGAAGGTGAATTGCCCTTTAAGTTGTTTAAGTTCTTATCTTATCTAAAACCGTTACAAAAGTATGTTAAGTATGTATTCTGGGCTCTCTGCCAAGAGCCAATTTAATGCCCCCATACATGGCCGATAAAAGCTGGCGAAAATCCGAGTTGGCAGCTTATTGGCCCATCTGTGGGGCTATCCGACAGGCTTCCACGATCAATATCTGGGCGAAAGTTGGGCAGATCTGGATTGGCAGGTTAAAAAATCCCGTCGGATCGTTTATGTGGTCCTGCATTCCGACTGCCCATATCGGATGCATTATGATCTGAACGTTGGGCCCTAGGGCCTATGATCAGCAACATTGCCAAACGAGAGGATCTCTACGTCTATGGCCACTTTAAGTTAGAAATGTATCTTTTTTTGTATCTTTTTCTGGCAGTTCAGTGCAGCAGATCAAAGAGAAACTCGGGACATATCATATCATATCTGGGACTGCGGTTTGAGCTGTCAAAAGCGTTACTGTCCCGCTCAAAACGGAACGGTTGGGAGGTATCTATTATGAAAGGAAATGTCAACCCTCAAAGCAAATGAATGGGAAGTTGAGCACTTTTTCTAGTTCTGGAGATATGAGCAGTTTTGACTGGTGAATCCTCCCCCCACCTGAAATTATCATGATGTCTCTTCTCGTTTTAATAACATTGGCACAATAAATATTTTTTTTAAAGCCAAACAGGTAAAATACCTGCAACCCTATCCGTTTGACATAGCTAATGACTTGGACTTCATGGGGCACACGCAAGTCTCTGCTGCAATTCTTCCACCTGCATAGCAAGGAGTTTAATGCAAAAAAACATAGCAGTTTGCACTCAGATTTTGCACCCTGTCCTGCAGAAAGTAAATGACCACAATAAGGTGTGAGATCTCAGGCAGTGTTAGAGCTCAAGGCTGTTGTTATGATTCAGTCCAGCAGATGGCAGCCTGGGTTCACTCAAATGGGGAACTTGTTGCAGTTGCTCCTTTGGTTTCTGTATATTAATATCACTGTGAATGGTGTTAACATTTCTGAGATAAAGTGGGTATTATGTTCAATTCACACACTCTTTATAACACTTCTCCCCACATTTATAATCGTATGTAATAGGGTTTTAATCTGTGAGGCCTGATCTCACCCCCAGTAATAAGCATCTAACAGTAATGCTGAACAGGGAGAAAGGGATAAGGATTTTCATTGCTGCTAAATTGGCTGGAGGTTTCTCTGGACAGGCCATGGTGTGTGTGCGTAACCCACCCTAGGGTGCGGCATATTATACTATAAATCTAACTCTGGGACCCCCAACAACTTCCCAGTACACAAGTAAGAAAGTAAAAACCACTTGCAAACTGCAGGAAATAGAATAGAAGAGGCAGTAATATATCTAGTGCATAGGGGTATAATAACCACTTAAATCAACATGGATATACTTTAACAACAAGTTAATAGACAATATAAGGGTATTTGGCAGCTCTATTATAGTTCTCTCATTCTAACAATGTCAGCAACATTGGGGCCCTTGTACAGAGGCTTCAACCTCCAGGGAACCCAATCCAGGTGTTTTTTTTGGCCACCACCACAAGCTGCCCCTCACTACACTCTATTACACTTCTTCATGCCCCTATCTGGGGTATAAATAATGTTGGTTTCCAAAAAAATAACTGTTTCATCAATCTGTACATGACTTTGGTAGGCCCATTTATCAAAGTCCGAATTTATCTCAATATTTTCTGAAAAAACTCCGATCAAATCCGCCAACGTTTTTCTTTCTCCTTATTTATTTATACACTTTTCCAAAAAAAAAAACGAAAATATAGTGAAAAAAACAAATTATGTATTTTATGATTTTTGCCCGAAAACTTATTGAAATACTTATATGAAATCTTATTATTATTATTGCACGAAACCTAGGTCAAAAAATCTTTTCGACTTCTACCATTGGCTTATATAAACCTCGGCAGGTCTGAGATGCCAGTTTTCGCATTCTGACTTTTGCCATCTTCGGGGTGTAATAAATCCCAAAAAAAGGTTGTGTTTTTATGATAAAAAAATACGAATTGTCTTAAAGCAAAAGAGACTGTATTATACAGTCAGTCTTAGTTTAAAGGTAAGTATATTTTACAGTCAGTCTCAGAGTAGAGGGAACTATATTGTACAGTCAGTCTCAGAGTGGAGGGAACTATATTGTACAGTCAGTCTCAGAGTGGAGGGAACTATATTGTACAGTCAGTCTCAGAGTGGAGGGAACTATATTGTACAGTCAGTCTCAGAGTGGAGGGAACTATATTGTACAGTCAGTCTCAGAGTAGAGGAAACTACATCGTACAGTCCGTCTAAAGGTGGCCATACACGGGCCGATAAAAGCTGCCGACAGACCGTGTTGTCAGCTTATTGGCCCGTGTATGGGGGCCCCCGACGGGCTTCCCCGATCGAGATCTGGCCGAAAGTCGGCCAGATCTCGATTGGATGGGTTTAACAATCCCATCGGATCGCGGCCGCATCTGTTCGTTGATGCGGTCCCGCGATCCGACCACCCGTTTGTGAATGCTAGGATCCGATCGTTGGGCCCACGATCGGATCTGCCCGATATTGCCCACCTCAAGGAGGGGAATATAGGAGGGAGATCCGCACGTTTGGCGACATCGCCAAACGTGCGGATCTATCCATGTATGGCCACCTTTAGTGTAGAGAACACTATACAATATAGTTCCCTCTACTCTGAGACTGGCTGTACAATATAGTTTTCGCTACACTAAGATGGACTGTACAGTATAGTTCCCTCTACTTTGAAACTTACTGTACAATATAGTTTCCTCTACTCTGAGTACTTTCCTCTACAGTAAGTCTTAGTGTAAAGGTAAGTATATTGTACAGTCAGTCTCAGAGTAGAGGGAACTATATTAGACAGTCAGTCTTAGTGTAAAGGTAAGTATATTGTACAGTCAGTCTCAGAGTAGAGGGAACTATATTAGACAGTCAGTCTCAGAGTAGAGGGAACTATATTGGACAGTCAGTCTCAATGTAGAGGGAACTATATGGATATTGATTATCTTCTCATTAGAAAACCCTGCACGATGGTCATAGTGGTCATTAGTTGGGATCTGATAAGCAGCTACCCTGGCTGGACATTAAAGCCTTATGGATGCATTTCCGTTGATATGATCATTTTGGAAGTTATATATGAAAATGGAAATTTTAGAAGCCAACCTTCTGTATGGTGTTTTGAGGGACACAAACATGTAAGTCAATGTTATAAAGCCACATCATCTCCTTTTTTTAGGGACCTTTGTCATTTCTGCTTCAGCTTAGCTTTATCACATGTCTTAGAGTCTGGGTACCGGTATAGTTAACTACCACATCTATTCAGCAAACTAGATATATGACTTGCCTACAACGGTGCTCACCATGTCTAACACAGTAGAGTTGTGTCACAATGATAGAGCTGTCATTTACTTTGGTCCCACCTCCATCCAAAGGCTGCGCTTAGTGGCACGCCGCCACCAGAGCCATTAAAGCGCACTGGAACACCAAAGGTAGATCAGGCTTTGAAAAGGAGAAACCCAAATATTTTCTTTCCAAACATCTGCAGATTGTTAGTATGATTTATTTTGATCTGAAGGAGGGGAAAAAGAGAAACTTCTATTTTAGTCGACTGACAGCTTATTTTAATTTTCAGCTGTTAAAAGGCTTCCAGAGCGCTGAATGAGGCAGCTGCCGGGTCTTTGATGTTGTGGCAACTTTCAGGTACACCTGGGCTTCTGACCAATTTGCTGTGGCAAGCTGCCATTGTTAAGATGGTCGATAACAACGTTATTTCTTCCCACTAGTTTGACTGGAGCTGTATGACCTTGCATATATACACAGGCCTATATTTCTAGCATGACAGACCTTTTAGAAAAGAGCCCAAATGACAAAACTATTATAAGTAGAATATACACCTTTCATCTTCAAGACTTTCATCTGATTCCTTAATAGTAATATTTGCAGCACTAATATCGTGAGGTGCACCAGTGCACAAAGCGAGGTCTATACAGAATAGGCTTGATGAAAAGAACTTGACTGGTCTGCACAGGGCCCTGACCTCAGGGCAACTGAACATCTGTGAGATTAAATGGAATGCTGACTGCCATCCACATTTGATTTCCTCAACATCCAGATGATCTGCAATATGCAACACAATGAGGCATTGAGATCCAGCAATGCAAATGTAACAGGCAGTTTAACCATGTGCTCATGCACCACTATCATGCTTATGTGGGCATCAAGCAATCCAGCCAGACTCTACTTATGCTTAGGTGGGCATCAAACTATTCAGCCAAGCTCTACTTATGCTTAGGTGGGCATCAAGTCATCCAGCCAGGCTCTACGTATGCTTTGGTGGGCATCAAGCAATCCAGCCAAGCTCTACTTATGCTTAGGTGGGCATAAAGTGATCCAGCCAGGCTCTACTTATGCTTAGGTGGGCATCAAGCAATCCAGCCAAGCTCTTCTTATGCTTAGGTGGGCATCAAGCAATCCAGCCAGGCTCTACTTATGCTTAGGTGGGCATCAAACTATTCAGCCAAGCTCTACTTATGCTTAGGTGGGCATCAAGTCATCCAGCCAGGCTCTACGTATGCTTTGGTGGGCATCAAGCAATCCAGCCAAGCTCTACTTATGCTTAGGTGGGCATCAAGTGATCCAGCCAGGCTCTACTTATGCTTAGGTGGGCATCAAGCAATCCAGCCAAGCTCTTCTTATGCTTAGGTGGGCATCAAGCAATCCAGCCAGGCTCTACTTATGCTTAGGTGGGCATCAAACTATTCAGCCAAGCTCTACTTATGCTTAGGTGGGCATCAAGTCATCCAGCCAGGCTCTACGTATGCTTTGGTGGGCATCAAGCAATCCAGCCAAGCTCTACTTATGCTTAGGTGGGCATCAAGTGATCCAGCCAGGCTCTACTTATGCTTAGGTGGGCATCAAACAATCCAGCCAAGCTCTTCTTATGCTTAGGTGGGCATCAAGCAATCCAGCCAAGCTCTAATTATGCTTAGGTGGGCATCAAGTGATCCAGCCAAGCTCTACTTATGCTTAGGTGTGCATTAAGCAATCCAGCCAAGTTTGATGCACGTCAATCCCATGGGGTGATGTGAAAGTACTGTATATCAAAACTGTCCATACTAGAAGCACTTAGAAGGTCACTTAACTGCTTCTCTTTGCTTAAAGTTAAGGAGATGGAGATCAATTGGGAGACAGTTCCCTCACCGAAGGGTAAAAACAGAATGATGAAATGGTGTATAACTTGGGGTTCACATGACTGATGAATAAATGTGGGGTAGCATTATGAAGGGTGACAATTTCAACAACAGAGTACATAAAAATAGGATACAAAATATACTGCGCTATACGCTGAGGTGTATAAACAGAGTAGTTCTGTATGCTACTATTAGTCTACTGAGCACAACGCTAATATACAAAGATATAACAAGATACTTCAATCTGATGAAAGAGATTAAATTGTCCTTTTGACTGGAATTGGGGAGGATAATAATAATAAAATTGTGCCATGGTATAAATATGCTGATGTAACTGAAATGTGCTGAAATATAAATGCTTCTCAGTGATAACAAACATGTAATGAGATGTTTCATACGGAGATAAAACCAAGGTACACTGAGCTATTTATTACTGAGTTTGGGATGTGCTGAGATATAAACTGCAATGCCAGATATTTCAGGATTGAGTTCCTGCCTTATCCTGGTGATTATGCCAAACATAACGGATATGGACGGATTTAGTATCTTCGCCCTTTTTATAACAGGTCAGTGATTTTATAGTTATTGGGGCCTGGAATCCCCTCAATGCAGACTGAGGTAGGCGAGCAAATATGAGGTCTTCTCATTAGGACCACAGTCAACAGTGCTTGCTGGGAAGGTACTTTAGGGATTATAATGTTTATTCAAATATAAAGCACTTTCCAGAGACAACTGACATACAATGGGGAACAAGTATCATTTGCTGAGATCTGGCTTTTGGTTGTGAGTGCATAGGAAATTGCCCACACTGTATTACACCATAAAAATTGTAGTTTGTCAACTATTCACAATCCCTACATATCCACAGTAGCACTTCACAAGCCCTCTCTATCCCTGGTAGTATATAGTAGTTCCAGTAGTTAAGCTGTTCCCCGACATATTACAGTTTAGCATCCCCTAGGGACTTCCATGGTTATGCCAGTTTGAACTAGACTTGCTAGAGGGGGTAGATGGTGCTGAAAATCCTGGGGTAGGAGACCTTAGTAGGAGAAGAAGACCTGTATGGTTGGACTAGCCATTAGAGGACTAGCTCTTGTAATAGCTCATTCCAAGAGTGAGCGATAGGACTGGGGTAATTGGTAGAGCAGTCAGTAGCTCCACTGAGCAGAGAAAACAGAAACCCAGATGTCACCTGCTTAAAGGACATGTAAAGGCAAACAAATAAAATCCAACTTTACTTTCTTTAATAGAAAGGCAAACAAATAAAATCCAACTTTACTTTCTTTAATAAAAAAGAAACCTATCTCCAATATACTTTAATTAAAAAATGTGTATCGTTTTTATAAGAAACCTGACTGTATGCAGTGAAATTCTCCCTTCATTTACTGCTGTGGATAGGAATTGTCAGATGGTCCCTAACTGCTGAGCAGGGAAACAATCATACTTATGAACAGCAGGGGGAGCCCCCACCTTACTTCCCAGCCATGCAGAACTCAAGCAGCTTTGTTTATGACGATCTCTAAGCAGCCCAGACCACACTGAGCATGTGCACAGTCTTAGTCTTGCAAAGATGTTTAACAAAGTTACAAGATGGTGACCACCTGTGACCAACTTTGAAAGCATAAATCATTAGTTTGATTAGGCTTGTGGTGCAGTAAGTTCATGCTTATGTTTAGTATACAAAATACAGCATTTCTAGCCTTCAGATCAATGCATCGTTGCTAGGGGAATTTGGACCCTAGCAAACAGACTGATGAAATTGCAGACTGGAGAGCTGCTAAAAAGCTAAGAAGCACAAATAATAAAAAATGAAACCCAACTGCAAATTGTCTCAGAATATCTTTCTCTACAACCTACTAAAAGTTAATTCAAAGGTGAACAACCACCTTTAAGTGGTTCTGTACAGTGGATGCACGGTGTACCATCCTGAATTATAATCTGTTCAACTCATGAAGATAACCTGTTAGCATACCTCCCAACATTTTGGAAGTAAAAAGAGGGACAAAATTTTTTTTCCGCATGTAGCGCAGCAATTTTTTGACCACACCCCTTTCTGTGGCCACACCCCCTAATTACCACGTTTGTTTTGCAAAATTTGGCAGGTTATGAAAGTTTGAAAATATTTCTCCTTATCTAAACTGTGTTTTTGTGTCTCAAAATTGTTATAAAGTATCTTATTTGCACCTGTTAGCTGTTCTGGGCTCTCTGCTAAAAGCCAATTAAGTGAGAAACTTTGTTTCTTTTTCTGGCTGTTCAGTGCAGAGAAAAGAGGGACTTTCCAGTACAAATGAGGGACTGCGGGTTGAGCTGTCAAAAGAGGGACTGTCCCTCCTAAAAAGGGACAGTTGGGAGGTATGTGTTAGTGAGAGTCTGGTGTGAAGTTTTAGCAATAAAAAAATGCAACTGTGTTTTTAAGTCTAACTGGCACCACCATTACATAAAGGGGTTTATATATTTAGGTTTGTGTTGTGTTTTACAAGAAAATTTTTTGAGATTTATTATACCACGACCCTGGAAATAGCTTGAATCCGAAAAATACCCCATCTAAAACCTGTCGAGGTCATGCAGTAGTCAATGGCAGAGGTCCCTTGAAGATGTTAATAGCCTTCTTGTTGTTCGAAGCTTTTTCGGAGGATTTTCACTGAAAACTTAAATAATTTGAGCGATTCGAGGAAAACTCAATTCATTTGAGTTTTCGGGTTTCGCAACTGGAACTTGTAGAATCAAGTTTTTTTCCATTTCATTTTCTTAAACAATATATCATTCGAGTTGTGAGTTCATTCGAGTTCATTGGAGGTATAAAATAAAACATTCGACCTTTGATAAATAACCCCCAAAGTGTATGTGACAAGACAGTTTGGAATCCCATCAGTTGAGGACTGGACTGGAGGGACAGTGGGAAAAAACCTGGTGGGCCCTGGCTCTGATGGTCCTGGCAGCCCAGACCAACTCCCTGCCGGAAACTGATGTTGCTTCTTCTGAACCCAGGGCCGGATTTACATAGAGGGCGACCCTAGGCCCACTGCCGTTTGTCGCCCCTGTCCCCTCCCCTTTATTTGTGCAAATGTTCATTATCAATGGGGAAATAAAAAAAAAATATTGTTTCTCCAGCGCATCCCCAGTGTTTTTGAACCAAAGTGGGCGTGGTTGGGCATCATGCCGCCCCCCTAAAATCCTGCCGCCCTAGGCCCGGGCCTAGGTGGCCTTTCCAAAAATCCGTGCCTGTCCAAACCCCACCCAAAGTAAAATGTACGACTGGGATGGGGCCTCTGAAGGTGTGTGGAGGCCCTGAAGTGGTATCTCCAGTGCTCCCCAGCCTCCCCAGTTCAACACTGAATCCCATCCACCAGTTCTCCAGTGAGGGCCCAGCTAAGAGAAAAGGTTATGTGTAATGAATGGTCTACTGGGAGTTATACAGGGAGCAGCAACTTGTGAAGCCTGGTTCGAGTAACAGGTAACCAGCAGGTGTCACAAGTAGTGATGGGTGAATAAATTCACCCCACACGAATTTACAGCGAATTTCATCGTTTCGCCGCAATCAAATTAATTCGCAAAACTGCGGTGATCATTTGACAGCGAAAAATCTGCTGCATCGAAAAAAATTGTTGCGCGTCAAAATTATTATTCATACGCCCATTGACTTTATGCATTTGGATCAAATAGTTGCGCATATAAAAATTGTCGCTTGCATCAAAATTGACGCCCATCAACTTCAATGTGTTTTGCGGCGCAAATTCGCCCATCACTACTCACAAGTGTCCTCTTTAAAGTCACCATGAAAAACGGAATGTACCAATCAGTATTTCTTATGGGCTGTTCTCTGGAAATACAAGAAATCGTGCCCTTTAAAAGAAAAGGACACTGAATGCTGAGTCAGTTTATCCGCACATAGTGTCTCTTTGTAAGAAATGGCAAAAAAAAAATTGGGTTTATTTTCGGATATTCATAAATGCCTCATGGCAACCTGTAAGCGATAGTGAACTATCCCATAGAATCATATTAGCTTTTCACTTTTTTCAGATGGAAAATGAGCAATAGCTCAGAGATCTGATACACGGCACATTTAGCGAAACACGACACGCGGGTGAGATAAACTACAAGTATTAGGTTTGTTCAAGAAACCCCTGAAATACGGTTCACTTAGCGCTAATGGTAAACAGTATATAGCTTCAAACATGTGACCCAGGCAACGCTGAAATTATAGTATTTTGGATTTTTTTTTCCCCCATCTCAATTTTGGACGTGGTACAACTCTGTTAACAGAAAACATCTGCGAAATGTAGATCTTTCTTTCCCTTATCTGTGCTAAATGTGCATAAGGCATTTTATTCCAATACCAACACACAAACACCCACCAACTGCTGCCCTGCCACAGGCAAGTATTAATGTCCAATGTAAAATAACCTGGAATAATGTGCCCCTCTATTGTACAAAAGAAGGCTGTTAAAGGAGAACTAAAGCTTAACAATGGATACCGTTAGAAATGCTTACAGTACCAGCTAAGAGGTTCAGCAACTCTATGACAGCAATGATCCAGGCCTTCAAATTTGCCCCTGGCAATCCTAGTAGACATCTTTTGAGTGCCAGTGACACTGCACATGCTCAGTGCGCTGTGGGCTGCTGTTGGGAAGCTAAGCTGAGAGGTCAAAGCATCAGCATAAAGTGAAGTCACATCTGTCTGGATGAATATTAATAAAATCTGATGCAGCGGGTTGGTTTCTGTTGTCTTGTGTAATGTGAATTTCCTTATCATTTACAGTAGGGGGTACATTATCCCTTATAATACATGAGTGATACTCAGAGTTCCCTGTATAACTCAGCCTGCAGCCTTGTGCCTTTATATGGTCACAGAACAACCCCTCAGTGACTTCCAATATCCTTATCATTTACAGTAGGGGGTACATTATCCCTTATAATACATGAGTGATACTCAGAGTTCCCTGTATAACTCAGCCTGCAGCCTTGTGCCTTTATATGGTCACAGAACAACCCCTCAGTGACTTCTAATATCCTTATCATTTACAGTAGGGGGTACATTATCCCTTATAATACATGAGTGATACTCAGAGTTCCCTGTATAACTCAGCCTGCAGCCTTGTGCCTTTATATGGTCACAGAACAACCCCTCAGTGACTTCCAATATCCTTATCATTTACAGTAGGGGGTACATTATCCCTTATAATACATGAGTGATACTCAGAGTTCCCTGTATAACTCAGCCTGCAGCCTTGTGCCTTTATATGGTCACAGAACAACCCCTCAGTGACTTCTAATATCCTTATCATTTACAGTAGGGGGTACATTATCCCTTATAATACATGAGTGATACTCAGAGTTCCCTGTATAACTCAGCCTGCAGCCTTGTGCCTTTATATGGTCACATAACCCCTCAGTGACTTCTAATATCCTTATCATTTACAGTAGGGGTACATTATCCCTTATAATACATGAGTGATACTCAGAGTTCCCTGTATAACTCAGCCTGCATGTACAGTAGGGGGTACACTGTCCTATATAAAGAACAAGTTTCAAAGAGTCTTATTATACAAAGTAGATCACTAAGCACCATATAAGGATGCATTTTACAAGTAGTAATGTCTTTTTTGTATCTTTATAATTGCACAACTACTACTACTACTACTACTAAAAATCACCATCACAATTTAAGTGTAAACTCATAAGCAAACTTATTTTTAGCTGTATGGGCCCCCAGCACTAACAACTAGGGATGTCGCGGACTGTTCGCCGGCGAACTTGTTCGCTGCGAACATCGGCTGTTCGCGTCCGCCGCAAGTTCGCGAACGTCGCGTGACGTTCGCCATTTTGGGTTCGCCTTACCTGGCGCTTTTTTTTTTACCTCTCACCCCAGACCAGCAGATACATGGCAGCCAATCAGGAAGCTCTCCCTCCTGGACCACCCCCACACCCCCTGGACCACTCCCCTTCCATATATAAACTGAAGCCCTGCAGTGTTTTTTCATTCTGCCTGTGTGTGCTTGCAAGAGCTAGTGTAGGGAGAGAGCTGTTACTGATTTCACTGATTTCTTTGAGGGACAGTTGATAGTAAGTTTGCTGGCTAGTAATCTACTTGATACTGCTCTGTATTGGAGGGACAGAAGTCTGCAGGGATTTGAGGGACATTTTAGGGTAGCTTTGCTGGCTAGTAATCTACCTTCTACTGCAGTGCTCTGTATGTAGCTGCCTGCTGTGGGCACTGATCTCTTCTGATCTCATCTGCTGACTGCTGTAATAACCCAATAGTCCTTGTAAGGACTGCTTTTATTTTCTTTTTTGTTTTTTTACTTTGCTAGTTGCTACTATAAGCCCAGTGCTATTAGTCTAGCAGTGTTGGGGAGTGGGACTGGTGTGCTACTGTGCTGCTCCTAGTAGTTCAGCAGCACCAACCCGAGAAAAATATTTTTTTTAATATACATATATTTTTTTTTTCTTTTACTTATCTTACTGTTCTTTAACGTGTATAGTGCTGTTGCTGTTCTTCATAGTAGTGCACCAATAGTAGTGCACTTGCAGGCATTATTTGCTCAGTGTGTTCTTCATTTTCAAACAACAACCATCTAGCTGTGTGAGCTTGTTCACATTCTGTGTAAATATCAATAATAGTACCGTCTCTAGAAACACCACCCGAGTGACGTTTTTCAGGCAGCAATAATATATTCCGTATCCACTGCTGTAGTAGTGTATACGTTGACCTTGTAGGCCTTGTTTGCCCAGTGTGTTCTTCTTCTTCATTTTCAAACAACTTCCATCTAGCTGTGTGAGCTTGTTCACATTCTGTCTAAATATCAATAATAATACCGTCTCTAGAAACACCACCCGAGTGACGTTTTTCAGGCAGCAATAATATATTCCGTATCCACTGCTGTAGTAGTGTATATGTTAACCTTGCAGGCATTATTTGCTCAGTGTGTTCTTCATTTTCAAACAACAACCATCTAGCTGTGTGAGCTTGTTCACATTCTGTCTAAATATCAATAATAATACCGTCTCTAGAAACACCACCCGAGTGACGTTTTTCAGGCAGCAATAATATATTCCGTATCCACTGCTGTAGTAGTGTATACGTTAACCTTGTAGGCATTATTTGCTCAGTGTGTTCTTCATTTTCAAACAACAACCATCTAGCTGTGTGAGCTTGTTCACATTCTGTCTAAATATCAATAATAGTACCGTCTCTAGAAACACCACCCGAGTGACGTTTTTCAGGCAGCAATAATATATTCCGTATCCACTGCTGTAGTAGTGTATACGTTGACCTTGTAGGCCTTGTTTGCCCAGTGTGTTCTTCTTCTTCATTTTCAAACCACTGCCACTTAGCTGTGTGAGCTTGTTCACATTCTGTCTAAATATCAATAATAATACCGTCTCTAGAAACACCACCTGAGTTGTTGTTGTTGTTGTTTTAAAAATAATGCCAGGCAAAGGCAGGCCGCCACGCAGTGGCACTAGGGGCCGTGCTGCTATGCTATCCTGTGGCCCTAGGAAATTGCCCAGTTTTAAAAAGGCAATGACCCTGAACTCCCAAAATGCTGAAGAGGTAGTTGACTGGCTTACACAGCACACCCCATCCTCTACCGTTTCTAACTTTACCACAACATCCTCATCCTCCACTGCTATGGCCACCCCACGTAACACTTCCTCCACCACCGGCGCCCCTTCTTCACTGGAGTCAGAGGAGTTATTTTCACATGAGTTTCTTGAACTGAGTGATGCGCAACCATTATTGGCAGAAGAAGATGAAGGAGATGAGGACGTTACACCAGATTTAATTCTGGCAGAGAACACAACAGAGATGGACATAATGAGTGATGACGAGGAGGTCCCCGCTGCTGCTTCCTTCTGTGAGCTGGTAGAAGAAATTGATGCATCTGAGGAGAATGAGGATGAGGAGATTGATGTTTTATGGGTGCCCAGTAGAAGAGAGCAAGAGGAGGATAGTTCAGATGGAGAGACGGAGAGTCAGAGAGGCAGGAGGAGAATAAGACTTAGAAGAAGCAGGGAGGACAGCTCGCAGGGAACAGTAGGGCAACAACATGTATCGGCACCTGTGGTCAGCTGGCCAACGCACCCGCCATTGCCGCCAACGCCGCCGACTTCTACTGTTACCGCCAGATTGCCAGCCTCAAAAAGGTCAGCAGTGTTGGATTTTTTTAATGTGTGTGCCTGTCAGAAACTGAGTCTTGGGAAGCCCAACAGCCACATAGGTACAACTTCTATGCGAAGGCACATGAACGGCAAGCACAAAGCACTTTGGGAGCAACACCTCAAAGGCAACAGGCAAACTAAAAGCCACCCTCCTTCTGGTCCAGCATCTTACTGCTCTACCTCTGCTGTCCTTCACCCGTCTGAACCACCCTCCACTCCGCCTTCCACCTTGACCACCTGTTCCCATTCCCAGTCATCTGCCCCCAGCCAAGTTTCTGTGAGGGCCATGTTTGAGCGTAAGAAGCCAATGTCTGCGAGGCACCCCCTTGCCCGGCGTCTGACAGCTGGCTTGTCCGCACTCTTAGCCCGCCAGCTTTTACCATACCAGCTGGTGGACTCTGAGGCCTTCCGCAAATTTGTAGCAATTGGGACACCGCAGTGGAAGGTACCCAGCCGCAATTTTTTTTCAAAAAAGGGAATACCACACCTGTACCACCATGTGCAGAGCCAAGTCACCGCATCTCTGTCACTTAGTGTTGGGCCAAAGGTCCATATGACTACTGACGCATGGTCCTCCAAGCATGGTCAGGGCAGGTATGTCACCTACACTGCCCACTGGGTGAACTTGGTAATGGCTGGGAAGCAGGGAATGTGTAGCTCAACAACGACAGTGGAGTTGGTGTCACCGCCACGGATTGCACGCGGTTCTGCCACCACCTCTACTCCTCCATCGCTCTCTACCTCGTCTTCTTCCTCTTCTTCGTCCTCTGCTGCTGGGTCCTCCTCCTCCACACCTGTGCACCCCCAGCTCCCCCTAGGCTATTCGACGTGCCAGGTACGCCGTTGTCATGCTGTCTTGGGGATGACGTGCCTGGAAAGCAAAAACCATACCGGATCTGTACTCCTGTCATCTCTGCAGTCACAGGCCGATCGGTGGCTGACCCCACACCAACTGAAGATCGGAAAAGTGGTGTGTGACAATGGAAGCAATCTGTTGGCAGCACTGAGACTGGGCAATTTAACACATGTGCCCTGCATGGCACATGTTCTGAATTTAATAGTACAACGTTTTGTCTCAAAGTACCCAGGATTCCAGGACGTTCTCAGGCAGTCCAGGAAGGTGTCGGCCCATTTCAGACGGTCCTACACAGCCATGGCACGCCTTGCTGACATTCAGCAGCGGTACAACATGCCAGTCAGGCGTTTGATTTGCGACAGCCAGACTCGCTGGAATTCAACGCTCCTCATGTTGGAACGTCTGCTGCAACAACAAAGAGCCGTCAACGAATACCTGTTTGAACTGGGTGGTAGGACTGGATCTGCAGAGCTGGGGATTTTTTTCCCCCGTTACTGGGTGCTTATGCGCGATGCCTGCAGGCTCATGCGACCTTTTGAAGAGGTTACAAATATGGTCAGTCGCACCGAAGGCACCATCAGCGACCTAATACCCTTTGCTTTCTTCCTGGAGCGTGCCGTGCGACGAGTGACAGATGAGGCTGTAGACCAGCGTGACGAGGAGCAGGAAGCGCACGATTTCTGGTCGGAATCACCAGAACGAACCCAGGCACCTGCTGCAACGCAGGGAGAGGTGTCAGAAGTGGAGTCAGAGGAGGAAGGTGGCTTTGTGGAGGAGGAGGAGGAGGACCAACAGGAGCAGGCTTCCCAGGGGGCTAGTGGTGACCTTTTGGGGACCCCTGGTCTTGTACGTGGCTGAGGGGAGGAGACCGTGGATGATGCAGTCCTTGATAACAAGGAAGCGGAGATGGATACCTCTGCATCCAACCTTGTGAGAATGGGGTCTTTCATGCTGTCATGCCTGTTGAAGGACCCCCGTATCAAGAGGCTTAAGGAGAAGGACCTGTACTGGGTCGCGACTCTACTAGACCCTCGGTACAAGCATAAAGTGGCAGAAATGTTACCAACATACCACAAGTCTGAAAGGATGCTGCATTTAGAAACCAGCCTGCAAAACATGTTGTACAATGCTTTTAAGGGTGATGTCACTTCAGGAACTCATCAACATTCCAGGGGCAGAGGTGCCAGTAATCCTGCTACGAGCGCACCTGCAAGGACAAAGCACTTTGGCCACTCTGTAACGTCAGACATGCAAATGTTTTTCAGTCCAAGGCAGCGGCAGAACCGTTCGGGATCCACCCTCAAAGAACGCCTCGACCGGCAGGTAGTGGACTACCTGGCATTAACTGCAGATATCGACACTCTGAGGAGCGATGAACCCCTGGACTACTGGGTGCGCAGGCTTGATCTGTGGCCAGAGCTGTCACAATTTGCCATGAACCTCTTGTCTTGCCCCGCCTCAAGTGTCCTCTCAGGAAGGACCTTCAGTGCAGCAGGAGGGATTGTAACTGAGAAGAGAACTCGCCTAGGTCACAAAAGTGTGGATTACCTGACCTTTATTAAAATGAATGAGGGGTGGATCTCGGAGGGTTACTGCACGCCGGAAGACTTGTGCTGAGTTTCTGATTCTGACTCCCCATGCAGCTGTCCTTCTCTGCACGCCTCATGACTCCACATACAGCTGTCCTTTAGCGTCCTCCTCCCTCCACCACCGTTACAAACTAGGGTGCAAACCCTACTGGTTTAATTTGAATCCAGGTAAATCCTGAGTTTTTCTGGCCTCTGTGCTTCAGTGGCTGTGACAAAAAAATGAATATTTTCAGCATTTATATGGCATATTTTTTCTGGCCTCTGTGCTTCAGTGGCTGCGACCAAAAAAAACAGAATATTTTCAGCATTTATATGGCATATTTTTTCTGGCCTCTGTGCTTCAGTGGCTGTGACAAAAAAATTAATATTTTCAGCATTTATATGGCATATTTTTTCTGGCCTCTGTGCTTCAGTGGCTGCGACCAAAAAAAACAGAATATTTTCAGCATTTATATGGCATATTTTTTATGGCCTCTGTGCTTCAGTGGCTGTGACAAAAAAATGAATATTTTCAGCATTTATATGGCATATTTTTTCTGGCCTCTGTGCTTCAGTGGCTGTGACCAAAAAAAAATGAATATTTTCAGCATTTATATGGCATATTTTTTCTGGCCTCTGTGCTTCAGTGGCTGCGACCAAAAAAAATGAATATTTTCAGCATTTATATGGCATATTTTTTCTGGCCTCTGTGCTTCAGTGGCTGCGACCAAAAAAAATGAATATTTTCAGCATTTATATGGCATATTTTTTCTGGCCTCTGTGCTTCAGTGTCTGCGACAAAAAAAATTTACATTGTTAGCATTTATATGGCATATTTTTCCTGGCCTCTGTGCTGCAGTGGCTGCGACCACAAAAAATTTACATTGTTAGCATTTATATGGCATATTTTTCCTGGCCTCTGTGCTGCAGTGGCTGCGACCAAAAAAAATTAATATTGTTTGCATTTATATGGCATATTTTTTCTGGCCTCTGTGCTGCAGTGGCTGCGACAAAAAAAAATTAATATTTTCAGCATTTATATGGCATGTTTTTTCTGGCCTCTGTGCTTCAGTGGCTGCGACAAAAAAAAGATAATTTTTCAGGAAAGTACACATGCCTAATTTTTCAGGGTTCTGCAACAGTGGCAAAATCGCATCTTTTATGGTCACCGCAGGTGATCAATAAAGTACACCAAAACTGGGCCCACACTGCAGAATCAGTGTTTTTTGGTTCACTTCACTGTACATTGAATTACCTCTGCCTGACCGTGCACGTGCGCACAAGCACGGTGACTGCTAAACACACCACTACAGAAATATTGCCACCAACAGGACGAACATCCTGGAGGTGACAAGCTCAACTAGTAATTAAAAACTATTATTTGCTCACTTGACGGTATCATTCATTAAAGCTCTTTGCGTCTTTTTGCGTTGCAGTAAGCACCGCGTTTCGTCTTTGCGTGTGAACAGGCTGTAACCTTTACACGACTTGATTGGCATGTAGACGCCGGACGTTTTAAAGCATTTTATTACACAGGTTTAGAAATGTAGTGTGATTTCTGCCCTTTACAGCACAAAACGCAGCGCTGTGTCAACAATGGATTTTTTAGAAACATTTTTGCCCTTGATCCCCCTCTGGCATGGCACTGTCCAGGTCGTTGCACCCTTTAAACAACTTTAAAATCATTTTTCTGGCCAGAAATGTCTTTTCTAGCTTTTAAAATTCGCCTTCCCATTGAAGTCTATGGGGTTCGCGACGTTCGCAAACCGTTCGCATTTTTGACGCAAGTTCGCGAATATGTTCGCGAACTTTTTTCCCGACGTTCGCTACATCCCTACTAACAACCAGGAAACAGGTACAATTCTAGCCTGGAGAGAGGAAGAATAGAAAGAGAAAACAAATTGTCAGGCTAATAAAATGTTTTCCAGGTGAAATTTCCCTTTAGAAGACAAGTAGAATTCACAGAGTGTGGCTATTATTTATTTCCCATGGAATAGTCACACGCGGCAGCTTCATTCAAATTCCGAACATCCTTCATAGTAAATAATAAAAAGCAAACACTGAAACGTCAGCTGCGGAACTTCTTTGTCACTGACATACATCCAATTCCAGTGTAAGTATTTTATTAGAGGAATTCCCCGTAGAAATCTCACAATTCCAAGGTTTCTTCTTTCAATCGCTGACATTGATCATGTTCCTCGTTCAGCTGAAGGACATGGGGGCATCGCAAAAGCAGTTGGCGTGCCGACATTCCTATCTCTTCTGAATCATTTCAGATGCTGGGAATCAATCGTAAAAACATTTTATGGGTTTTTCTTTTCTGAAGGCAAATGGACATTGGCTTGAGAGTAGTGGTGGGCAGAGGACGAGTTGACCAGAGTGGTGGCTCCTCAAGCGAGAGTCCATGTATAGGAACAGTAAAATATATCATTATAATACATTGTTTTGTCTTATAAGGAGATGCAAACATATCCAGGCACCACGAAGAAGTTGAAAATATAAGACCTCTGACTCTTCCTGCGACAGTGGATTCTACTCTTCGGCGGAAATTCACTAAGCCCCGAAGCGCCGAACGCTAGCGTTAATTCGCTAGCGTTTGGCATTTTCGCTAGTGCGCAAATTCACTAACGAACGCTGGCGTAATTTCGCTAGTGTTACTTCGCACCCTTACGCCAGGCGAATTTACGCTAGCGACGTAACTACGCAAATTCACTAACTTGCGCAGTGTACTGAACGCTACCTTTTACGCTAGACTTCCTTCGCCACCTCAGACCTGGCGAAGCGCAATAGAGTAGATAGGGATTGTTTCAAAAAAAGTCAACATTTTTTCTAAGTCCCAAAAAACGCTGGCGTGTTTTCTACATGATGGGTGATAGGCTGAAAAAGATCGAAAATATTTTTGGGGCTCCCCTCCTTCCCCCCTACATTTCCTGACTCATGGCAACTTACCTAGACAGTGGGCACATGTGTAGGGCAAAATAAAATTTTTATTTGTTGATTTGAAGGTTTTCTAGGCATATGTAGTGCTAATACGTGTTCCTCCATTGAAATTTGAATTTCGCGCCGTATGTAAATGAACCATCGCTAGCGAAACTTCGCTTCGCGTGGCGAATTAACGCTAGTGCAACTTCGAAAACTTATGCTACCCCTGTGCGCAACTTCGGATTTTAGTGAATTTGCGGAGCGCTGGCGAAAATACGCCTGGCGAAGTGTGGCGAAGTGCCGCGAAGTTGCGCCTGGCGCAACTTCGCATCTTAGTGAATTTGCCCCTTGGTTCCATGGTTCCACCTCAAGGGTCAACTACTTGGAAACATAGGTGCAATCACTTGAAGCAATGCGGTCCCTCTACAATTATAAAGGTGGCTGTGAGGTATCCACCATTTTGAGGGTCTTTTACTCCTCACCAGTTTACTATTATCATTAGTGTATGTATTGTATGTAGCACCATTGCCTTCCAGCAAATTAAGGCATACAAACACCAGACGTAACTTCATTTACTGCTCTGCAACACCCGTGATGTAACATTTAAAAAATATTGAATTTCTTTGTATGGTGGCAAAGCATGGAGCTGCCCTCCCTCCTTGTGGTTCCAAGCTGAAGGCCAGTAAGGGTGAAATTTGGGGGTGAATGTGCTCTACTAGAAAGCCCTGGAAATCCAGACTGAAGGTGAGGGTGTGATATCAGATGAACACGTGTTTCCTTCCTCAGTTAATTGTTACCTGGGGCCCAGACTGAAGTCCGATTGGGATGAAATTTGGGGTGAATGCCTTTGTACTCTACTAGAAAGCCCTGGAAGCCCAGTCTGAAGGTGAGGGTGTGATATCGGATAAACACTTGTTTCCTTCCTCAGTTAAGTTATGTTGGACCCAGACTAAAGTCAGATTGGGGTGAAATTTGGGGTGAATGTCTTAGAGCTCTACACGAAAGCCCTGGAAGCCCAGTTTGAAGGTGAGGCTGTAATATCGGTTGGACACTTGTTTCCTTCCTCAATTTACTGTTACCTGGGGCCCAGACTAAAGTCCAATTAGGGTGAGATTTGGGTGAATGCCTTTGTGCTCTACTAGAAAACCCTGGAAGCCCAGTTTGAAGGTCAGGGTATGATACGAGGTAAACACTTGTTAACTGTTACTAAATGGGTAATAGAACATTTTCATATATCTGTAAACATACTATTAGATAATAATTAGCCTTGATGAAACATTGGACATCAAAGGGGGGGCCGGAGACAAAATAGTCCAAACACCACTGAATTTCAGACTATTTATAATTTATTTATCTCTTAGGGGCAGATTTATAAAAGGTCGAGGTGAATTTTCCAATGAAAAAAATTCTAATTTCGAGCTATTTTTTGTGTACTTCGACTAGGGAATAGTCCAAATTCGATTTGAATTTGCAAAACATTTGAATATCGAAATTTATCATGTACTGTCTCTTTTAAAAATTCGACTTCAACCATTCGCCATCTAAAACCTGCCGAATTGCTGTTTAGCCTACTCCATTTGGAGTCAATTGGTGGACTTTGAAAAATCTAAGTTTTTTTTGGGAAAAATTTAGAATCGAATTCGATCAATTGCGGTATTCCGGCGAATACGGACCTATTTGATCGAAAACTGACCTATTCGACCAAAAAAAAACAAACCTTTGAATTAATTTTGGTTGGTTTTTTAAATTTGAATTTCGACATTCGACATATAGCCATAATATAACTTAACTTGTGAGCACTTTTGCAATTTGTTTTTCTTTTAGATTCAAGTACCGCTTATATTATAAATGTGTAACTGGAACTTCTTTTGTTCCTTAAATGTCCAGGCAGAGGCCTTGTGCATTCTGTTCATATAGAATCTCAAGACCCAGTTGACTTCTTTGCTTGAAAGTGTAATGAAAGGGATTGAGTGACGTTTCACATACAGCACATATAAGAGGTAATAGTTTAGCCAAATCTCCATGCTCTGGAATACATATATATATATGCAAACTGATATTTCTAAAAAGGCAGTCACACTTTTTTTCCATTTTTCCCATTAAAATTGAAAACCTTATAAGCTAACACTCGTTGGGTTTCAGAAGCACAGCCATTTTACTTGATCATCAGAAGCCAGGAACACACCAACTTTACACTTGTAGGGTTTGTATAAACATCATCTGTACACAGTTTATAGAGGGATAACCCCCGGAGTCTTACACTAAGGAGAGTGAGTTAGTTAGGGCATATCTCTTGCTGCAAAAATTTTAAATAATTTGATGTGACATAACCGTTGTGATGTTGTCATAAGTGAATGTTAATGTTGTAACTGAGCACCAAAACTGTGTAAGGATAGGGGAAACATTTGTGTTTGCACAGAAAACCCATGGACGCTTACATTCCAGAGAACTGTTGTTAGTGGAAGGAGTTCAAGACTGGAAGAAGTTTCAGTTCTAATTTCACTTCCTTTAAATCTATTTATTAAGTCTAAGTGACATTAACAGTGAGCTGTTGCCTGTTTGGTTATAAGATTTGCCAACAATATATATATGTACACACACTATTTTCTTTTTAAGATTGTAATGCAACACAACAAGTCTTGAGGAGCTTGGAATGGCTCCGCTCCAGGCTTCATTATATTGAAGGACAATCTTGCTGCTTCTAATAGCAGAAGACTGACGTAGCTTCAGTCAAGATCATTTCCCATGAAAGATTCACTTGAAGATTCTGTTGACTTTTTTTCTAAATGTTATGCTTTAAACTGTCAGAGAATATTTGGTGGCGCTT
This sequence comes from Xenopus petersii, assembly GCA_038501925.1. NCBI lineage: Eukaryota > Metazoa > Chordata > Amphibia > Anura > Pipidae > Xenopus > Xenopus petersii. The sequence goes on from CM076680.1 coordinate 161,351,467, forward strand.
GGCACATTCATGACTATAATATTCCAGTTTCCCTTGGGCTGAACCTTACAGGCTTGGCACAAGGAATAAAAGAGTCAATGAATGGACAAGGCACATCTGAGAAAGGCAATAGATAAAGGTAAAGCATAACTCACAGGGCCTGACAATACATGAAGGTAAGTCAATAAATCAACCAACAGTGTATCTGGAAACCCGTTATCTAGAAAGCTCCAAATTGCAGGAAGGCCATCTCACATGGGGCAAATTCACTAAGATGAAAAGTTGCGCCAGGCGCAACTTCGCCGCACTTCGCCAGGCGTAGTTTCGCCAGCGCTCCGCAAATTCACTAAAATCCGAAGTTGCGCTCAGGGGTAGCGTAAGGTTGCGAAGTTGCGCTAGCGTTGATTCGCTATGTAAAGCGAAGTTACGCTAGCGAAGGCTAATTTGCATACCGTGCGAAATTCAAATTTCAATGGAGGAATACTTATCAGCACTACAAATGCCAAGAAAACCTTCAAATCTGCAAATATAAATTTTATTTTGCCCTACACATGTGCCCACTGTCTAGGTAAGTTGCCATGAGTCAGGAAATGTAGGGGGGAAGGAGGGGAGCCCCAAAAATATTTTCGATCTTTTTCAGCCTATCACCCATCATGTAGAAAACACGCCAGCGTTTTTTGGGACTTAGAAAAAATTTTGATTTTTTTGGAAACAATCCCTATCTACTCTATTGCGCTTCGCCAGGTCTGAGGTGGCGAAGGAAGTCTAGCGTAAAAGGTAGCATTCAGTACACTGCGCAAGTTAGTGAATTTGCGTAGTTTCGTCGCTAGCGAAAATTCGCCTGGCGTAAGGGTGCGAAGTAATACTAGCGAAACTACGCCAGCGTTCGTTAGTGAATTTGCGCAGTAGCGAAAATGCCAAATGCTAGCGAATTAACGCTAGCGTTTGGCGCTTCGCATTTTAGTGAATTTGCCCCATAGACTCCATTGTAACCAATTAATTCAAATTTAACTATTTCCCTATTTTCTGTAATAATCAAACAATAGCTTGCACTTAATCCCAACTGAGATATAATTAATCCCTACTGGAGGGAAACAACCCTATTAGGTTTAATTATTATTTAAATAATTATTTAGTAGACTTGAAGGCCTATTTAACAACAGTTTCATTTTATTGGTTTTGGAAGTTTTTCAAACCACGACTAAACTCACTTTCTCTGCGAATGTCATAAAATTTATTAAAAGATCCACATTTAAAAAGCACGAATGAAACAAAAAATGCTGAACAATCCCAAATAAAAATACCAATACCTCTAATCTAAAAATGTGAGTAATTCCTAGTGGAAAAAAAAAATGATAAAACATCTAAAAGCCCAAATTAATTAAAAATGGTCCAATGGATGGATCCTTGCATCTCGCATAACCGGTCACCCCTCACTTACTCAATCTCCATTTACACCGCTTTGGGGTAATTCCCATCTCCCTCACTTTAGGGCCCTGCAGGATGTCCAATATTGGCCTAAAATGGGGGTTCGGACACTAGGCGATCTTCTTATTGATAATGTGTTTCCCTCATTAGCGCAACTACAAGCCAAAGTCGGAGGAACTGTGATACAATTTTATAGGTTCTTGCAGCCGCGCCATGCTTTTCATGCTCAATTTGGCTCGCTTGCCATCGAATATTCTTCCCCAACAGTTGCAACAGTGCTCCATAATCCACAAACAGGCAAGCTCACGTCACGTCTTTACAGCTCTTTGATGGACTCTGTCCCTTCCCCCTTCGCTAGAGCCAAACAGAAATGGTTGCAAGTTATCAACCACCTTAATGATGAGCAATGGGATGATGCTGTTGACGGTTTGTACCGTGACCTTATCTCGATCAGAGATAGGATGATTCAGTTTAAATTGATGCATCAGTTATATTGCTCCCCACTAAAATTGCAAAGAATGAGGATGAGGTTGGATGCCGCCTGCCCTAAATGTCAAGAGCTTGATGCCTCCTTTTTCCACCTAATCTGGGAATGCCCTTTAATCCTTGGGTTCTGGAAGGATGTGCTCCACTACCTGGTCGATAATATTGCCTTCCCGAATGTCTACAGCCCTGAGTTATGCCTTTTAGGCCTAGTGGATGATCTTCTACCGCTGAATAGGTCTAGAACACTTGCTGAAACATTACTTTTCTATGCAAAGCAAATACTTGTAATGCACTGGATGGGACATACTGTGCCGACAGTGGAACATTGGGTCAACCTGGTTAATAAGATACTCCCTTCTGTTCGACTTACATATGAAGCTCGAGGATCCTCTGGGAAATTTGACGCAATATGGTCCCCCTGGCTAGATATTCATACTGTTGAGGATGTGGGCAATTAAACTAATGTTTAAGCAAAGGGATTAGATACAACAGGTACTCTAATACTCATCGGGTCTTCAGCAGTGGTGTATGATCACTAACCTTCACTGAACTGTACTGTGAAACATATGTCAATACATGTTTCATGAACGATTGTGCATACAGATGTCTTGTATTTTCCTTTCTTTCTTCCACCTTTCCTTTCTTTTTATGCCTTAATTGCTTGTATTGAAAATGATAAATAAAAACTTTAAAAAAAAAAAAAAATGGTCCAATGGAATCAGCACAGCTCCCGTTAACTTCTATACGACCTCAACAACTTTTAACGTTTGTGGGGGCCTATTTATAAAAGGTCAGATTTTAATGGCTTTAGACTCTAAAACTAAGAATGTCATGAGATTTATTAAAAAATCTTAATAGAAAAAGTATGAATGGAAAATGACCTTGAACGATGTGTTAAAAAAACTAATACTTTGAAAGAAAATCGAGTTTTTCAAAAAAAAAAACCAAACCTCTAAAAGTCCAAATTGATTTAAAACGGTCTGATAGGATCAGCACAGCTCCCAGTGTCTTCTATAGGACCGCAACAACTTTTACCTGGTGTTTTTGTGGTTTTCATGGTTTTTACACTCACAATCATGTTTAGATCTTTTTTTTAAAAACTAGAAACCCATGAATTTTTAGAGATTGTGGCAAGAATCTAAATTTGAATGTAAGTTAATTGGCCGCTAAATAAATCTAAAATTTTTAGAGTTTTACATAAATATAGAAAAAACCCACAAATTTTCCCGTTAGAGGGACCCACACATGGGCCGATAAGCTGCTGACAGGCCCGTGTATGGCAAACTTAAGCCAACATTAATGCATTTCTTCTTCTCAGCAGACGATATACAGTATTTTGAGCTATTTTTATTCTTGAATACAATGTTAAAGAAATAGATTCTGGAAAAATACAAGACGATATTGACCTAGGAATAGCTTAGCAAGTTGGTGACAATGTAGGAGAAAGCCAGAGGTATTGGGTTGTTGGTTGGGTGGATAAGGAAACCAAATTGTTGCTCAATCCAAGGAAGTGCATCCACCCTACAAGTCTACAACTCCTAATGTTGGTGGTTCACCTTTAAGTTAACTTTTAGTATGTCATAGAATGGCTAATTCTAAACAACATTTCAACTGGTCTTCATTATCTTCATTACATATTTTTTTAAATCGTTTTTTAATTATTTGCCTTCATTTTCTGATTCTTTCCAGCTTTTAAAGGGGGTCACTGACCCCATCAAGAACAAATGCTCTGTAAAGCTACAAATGTATTGTCAGTGCTACTTTGTATTACTAATCTTTCTATTCAGGCCTCTCCTATTCATATTCCAGTCTCTTATTTAAATGAATGCATGGTTGCTATGGTAATTTGGACTCTAGCAATCAGATGGCTGAAATTACAAACTGGAGAGCTGCTGAATAAAAAGCTAAATAACCACAAATAATAAAAAATGAAAACCAATTGCAAATTGTCTCAAAATATCACTCTCTACATCATACTAAAAGTTAATTCGAAGGTGAACAACCCCTTTAAGTAAGTTGGAGGATGCTGAGAATTGTAGTGAAGAAACATCTGGGTACCAAAGGCCAAGGTCTATTCCGATTAAAGAGTAGGGATGAAACATAGCAGTGAGGGCAGATTCCTTCTTTTCACATCTACAAATATTAACAAAAATGTCCCAGAGATACTGTTTTCATTATTGTCAGGGCTGGATGGGGGGATGGATAACGCACAATAAATCCAAGATATGCCGGACATTAATTTCTATGGAATGAATTCTCAATATATTGGGTGCATTTATTAAACATCAAGCATAGAAAATTCACTTGTGGGCACCATATGGAAACCAAAGGACGTGGAATATAAAAGAAGAGCCTCGGACTTTACTCAACATCTCTCTGATCCGACTCCGGCTCAGTTCCAACGCAGTCTGTAAGGTGAGAGCGTAAGTGTCAACGATGGTGTGCAGTCAAATCCACTTTGGGTAAACTCACCCAGGATCAATAAATCAATGTAATATAAAATTGTATCACCTTGTTTGTGTATGTAGGTCAAGCTTCGGTCTTGACCCTTTAATGTGATCTCCAATATGTTTCTTACTCTTGTTATCTCTGTTTAGACAACATTGACGTAGGAGGGGGTAAAACCAACCTATTCCAGCTGGAGCAACATTCCTCTACATGAAATCCAGCTCATCTTGCTATAAAAGCCCAGGTTGGGAGATAAGAGGAAATGTTTTCTATGGTTTAAGAAGATTTGGTGACCAGTGGTGGTACATTCAAGTTTGCAGAGTCCAGGAAACCTGCAGTGTGTGGCACCTTTAGTCTTGCACTGACTCCCCTTAATTAGGTCCTGAAGGCTAAATAGGCAAAGTCCTGTAGGAACCCCTACTGTGCTGCCCAAAACATGCGTTACCCAGGCCACCACAAGGGAATGTGACCTTGGTGTCTCAAATCTACAGTTACCGGTCAAAACCAATCAGCAGATAAGATGTTTGCTTACATATTTCTATGTGTCCGATCAAACCAAACTGCCTGTTGGTTGCTAAGGACAACTGCACCGGAACAATTAAGGGCCTAGGCTAGTGAATGAGACTCAGTACGTCGAATCTATTCTTGGCAGGCAAAGCTGTACTTGCATTTAATGTTTTTTTCTTTAAGGAAATCAGATACCTCTGAGGAAATAATGACTTCTTAGCAAAACAGAACATTCCAAGGGAAGGATAATAGCCAGTTACATGGAAGAGTGCCATTGTAGTTAATCCTTGAGCTGGAATCAAAAGGTGCATAGTAAAACATTGCTGACATTGTTTTATTAAATATCATATCAAAATGATTTTCAGCTTTTAAAGGAAAATATACTTAATCCTGTATGGACTTTATCATGCTTCATTTAGTAGACCATGATAAACACTAAAAACTAATAAACTGTCACACTGCTTGTGCATCATATGGTGCCTATAGTAACAGTGGATAATAGTCTCTGGGAAGGGAGTGTGACTGTGGGATAGCAGGTATAGTAGGGAGAGATGGTGCCTATAGTAACAGTGGGATAATAGTCTCTGGGAAGGGAGTGTGACTGTGGGATAGCAGGTATAGTAGGGAGAGATGGTGCCTATAGTAACAGTGGGATAATAGTCTCTGGGAAGGGAGTGTGACTGTGGGATGCAGGTATAGTAGGGAGAGATGGTGCCTATAGTAACAGTGGATAATAGTCTCTGGGAAGGGAGTGTGACTGTGGGATAGCAGGTATAGTAGGGAGAGATGGTGTCTATAGTAACAGTGGATAATAGTCTCTGGGAAGGGAGTGTGACTGTGGGATAGCAGGTTTAGTAGGGAGAGATGGTGCCTATAGTAACAGTGGGATAATAGTCTCTGGGAAGGGAGTGTGACTGTGGGATAGCAGGTATAGTAGGGAGAGATGGTGCCTATAGTAACAGTGGATAATAGTCTCTGGGAAGGGAGTGTGACTGTGGGATAGCAGGTATAGTAGGGAGAGATGGTGTCTATAGTAACAGTGGATAATAGTCTCTGGGAAGGGAGTGTGACTGTGGGATAGAAGGTATAGTAGGGAGAGATGGTGTCTATAGTAACAGTGGGATAATAGTCTCTGGGACGGGACTGTGGGATAGCAGGTATAGTAGGGAGAGATGGTACCTATAGTAACAGTGGATAATAGTCTCTGGGAAGGGAGTGTGACTGTGGGATAGCAGGTATAGTAGGGAGAGATGGTGTCTATAGTAACAGTGGATAATAGTCTCTGGGAAGGGAGTGTGACTGTGGGATAGAAGGTATAGTAGGGAGAGATGGTGTCTATAGTAACAGTGGGATAATAGTCTCTGGGACGGGACTGTGGGATAGCAGGTATAGTAGGGAGAGATGGTACCTATAGTAACAGTGGATAATAGTCTCTGGGAAGGGAGTGTGACTGTGGGATAGCAGGTATAGTAGGGAGAGATGGTGCCTATAGTAACAGTGGATAATAGTCTCTGGGAAGGGAGTATGGCTGAGGGATAGCAGGTATAGTAGGGAGAGATGGTGCCTTGTTTTTTCTGACAAATGTGAAAATGTGAGCCACATAATAAAGGAGTCAGGCTAATTAGTTTATTCAATACTTTCTGAGAACAGTAAATAAATGTAATGCTTTATGATGGATAAAAAAATATTTGCTTATCAGAAATAGAATCTGAGAATATGGTAACAAAATACACAGTATCAGGGAGAATACTGGCAGAGCCTGCGGAATGAATAGACTTACAGCCCAAACTTGACACGACCCATTTGTGCAACTTACAAAACACATTCTTTCCAGATCACACAGTTCAAATATTTTTTCTGGGGGGTTCTGCTATAACAAAAGCCATTCACTTCCGCAACTTAGTGTGGGGTCAAATGATTTCACTTTTAACCCAGTTACCAGGGAGGGGAGAAATTAAAGCAACACATGATTTTTTTTTTCAATATAAATGTTACTGTATTGGGCCAAAGAAAAGGGCTCGGGATCAATCGATGAGGCTTGAAAGCAGCTCCGCACTAACAACTCAGCTAATCAGAAACAGATCCTCAGGGGAAGATAAATCCAAAGGTTTCTGGCTTTCCACCAATCACATCAAAGCTTTATTATCAGTGAATTGTGGCCTGTTGTTGGGAAAACCTGTAGCTGTGCTGAGGAAATGTCAGTCCAGCATCTCAGCTTCCATGTATTCCTGGAAAAAGTGCATTATGGATTTGTGTAACCCTTCACGTGCCATAGAATGGATCATTTACGGTGCCGGCATAAAAATGATGGGCCTGTTATAGATTTAGCTAGGCCCTTCTTCCTAACACAGACCTCAGTGGGGTAACTAGAGTGTTCTGGGGGGTGGGGAAACCGGTGCACTGTGATCCCCAAATTGCCTCCTGCCTGCCCCGATCCCTGCCCTGCGTCCGGCCACTCCCCACCCCTCGATAGAGTCTCCTGGCCTCCAGATACAGCGCTCGACTTGCCCATGTCTGACATCTCAAGGAGCAGGGCAGGCGTGGGTATATAAGAGATTGTTGCTGCTGGGTTGAGTATTGAGAATTTGGACTGGAGGTCCCCATAAGGACCAGTGCACACTAGGGTTTTTTTGGCATCCCCGATAGGTCAGTCCAACAGTGGAAGAGAACAGTACAATGGACCCTAAGTTCTGGGTTGGCTTTACCAACTATACGGCTGTGAAGAAGGGATGCATGAATTCTGCCGATACTACAGGCACATTTTGCCTTAAAGGATAACTAAACCCTAAAATTGAAAATGGCTAAAAATGCCATATTCTATATACTGAATTTATTGCACGAGGCTAAAGTTTCAGCTTGTCAATAGCAGCAATGATCCAGGACTTCAAACTTGTCACAGGGGGTCACCATCTTGGAAAGTGTCTGTGACACTCACATGCTCAGTGGGCTCTGATTGGCTGTTGAGAAGCTAAGCTTAGGGCTCGTCACTAATTATCCAGCAGAAAATGAGCTTCCCCTGTAATATAAGCTGATGCTACAGGTTTGCTGATTATTAAATTCTGATGCTAATTGCACTGGTTTATGTGCTGCCATGTAGTAATTATCTGTATTAATTACTAATCAGCCTTATATTGTGACATTTCTATTCTATGTGTACTGTATATTGTGAGTGGGTCCCTAAGCTCAGTAAGTGACAGCAGCACAGAGCATGTGCAGTGAATCAGCAGAAAAGAAGATGGGGAGCTACTGGGGCATCTTTGGAGACACAGATCTTTACTGCTAAAGGGCTGTGGTTGCCTTGGGCTGGTACAGAAGCCCAAAACATAATGTACAACATTTCTAGCTACTTCTATAGTTAGGCTTTAGTTCTCAAATGCATGTTTTGTGTGTCTGTCACTGCTAGGGTGATTCCACTGAAGTCAATGACAGGCTTCTTGGTCAGGTTGGGGTGTTTTTCCATGGAATGAAAGATGCCTGTAATTGTAACACTGATATTCTAATGGCCTGATCTTTTACGTGGGTGTCTAGTCCATTCACCCAAGCAGTTGTCCGACTGAACAGGAGCAACCTGTGTGTAAGTGGAGAAGCACGGCAGTAAATTTAGCTTTAAGGAAGATATAGCTAGCTGCAGTCTGATGAATATATCCTATAATACATCCAGGGTTGGACTGGAGTGTGCAAGGCCCACCAGAGCTGCTACCTCAGGGGCACCCACACACCCTCTGGGGCCCATGCTGCCTGCCTGCTTACTCCCCCCCACCTCTTCCCCCCGCATGAGCACCTTAACTTACTTTCTCTGCAAACGGAGGAGGGAGGCAACAGTGGAGTGACAGTGGGGGGCAAGCAAGGGAGCAACAGTGAAGGTCAGGTGGGAATCGGGTCTGGGTTGGGTCCAGGTTTTTTTCCCGGCGACCCAGTCTGACCCTGATAAGATCAGTACTGTATTTAGTAGGGATGCACCGAATCCACTATTTTGGTTTCTGCTGAACCCCTGAATCCTTCACGGAAGATTCGGCCGAATACCAAACCGAATACTAATTTGCATAGGGGTTGGAAGGGGAAAACATTTTTACTTCCTTGTTTTAAGACAAAAAGTCACACGATTTCCCTCCCCACCACTAATTTGCATATGCAAATTAGGATTCGGTTCGGCCAGGCAGAAGCGTTCGGCCGAATCTGAATCCTGCTGAAAAAGGCCGAATCCTGGTCGAATCCCGAACCAAAGATTCGGTGCATCCCAAGTATTTAGGTCCAGTGCAACCCTAGACAGTGTGCCCCCCCTGCCACTGCACATGGACGATGTATGACATCACATCCAGTTGCACGTGACATCACTTTCTCTGCTGATGCACATGTTCCCCTCATTCTCCGCCCAGAATTTAAATATTAAGTCTTTAGCGGTGTCTGGAGAGATTCATTTATTTCTTTAAAAAAATGGAATTTAATATATAGGCCCTCTTAAAGTCGTCACCCTAGGCAGGGGCCCTCTGTGCCTATTAATAAATACGCCCTTGTATTAGATACAAGTCAGGTTTATTACTCGGTTTGGTATTAGACTTCTCATTTCTTCTCTTCCCATCAATTTTTATTAAGCACATCAAGGGCATACCAAATATTTCCACTAATATCTAACATAAGAAGGAAAGAAATGTTGGCGTGTACCAACACATTCCATACAATTATATACCTAGAATGTCTCTCTTGCAGCCAAGTTTGCTGCACCCTTTAAAGGCGCTGACAAGAAGAACATCTGATGAAGGAATGTACTTCCCATACTTACTCATGTGATGTTTCTCCCTAAACATTGCAAGCTGCACAATCCCGTGCTTGAGCTTCAGCATTCCATCCCATACGGTCTCATTTACACTGGTGCTAAGAACAATTTCAGAAATCGAAAGAGTGCAACTCCAAGTCACCTGATAAAAAAATAATTAGCAGTTCTGTTAGATATAAGCTGCATGGTCCTAGAAATCAGTGAACTCAAATGTAAATTCACTTCTGATTGGTGCATGATGTGGAGTTCTTATGCCCCAAATTTCTGAAAGAGGTGCCAGAGTGACCCTATACCTTCACCTCAAACATGGCTTCCTAGGAAGTCTGAAGTCCTTTGAAGCTAAATTCCAGGTTGGAGAGCCACAAGTGTGAAGATGAGTGTCTTCCACACAAGACGCTTACCCAGGGTCCTAAGACCTGCTTATATATCATATAGAGCCAAGCATGGAGTGGAAGTGATGTGACCCTTGTTGGTGGTACTTACCAATACAGCTCTGCAATTCTCCCTTAGTTCTGGAAGTTGCCAGTATAAAGAAAATAGTCCAAACCAAGGTACACTGCCATGGGAAGGCAGTACCATAGTGGAAACCAAACTAAATACAACATCTTTCTTGCTAGATAAAAAGTGCATTCAATAGCAAGCCTGAGTCTCTGGAACACAAGGCTTGGACTCTTCCTTAGGACTTGGGTTATTAGCCACTGCCTGCCTGGGGCCTTTGGCTTCAGCTTCTTAAGTAAAACAGGGTCCCAAATAGGCCCTAAATTGGCCACACCCCAATATGCCTTAGACACACCCTACTATCTGGTAACTCAGTCAAATCTGATTGAGCCTCCGACTGGACCTGAGTTGTTGATAGGACTCCCTTATGTCCCCACTGGGCAGGACTGTGAAGAACAATAGAATCCTGTACAACTGCCCTTGAGTAAGCATAAAGTCTGGAGTTCATTTTGGGTACCCTTTCTGCTCACACTCAGTGTAACTATCCAAGACCAGGGCCAGATGCAGGATGTGTGTTCGGGCAACCTTGCTTGGCCCTTCCCTATGGAATTGTGCTCCAGTGCACTCCCTGGTTGGTGCATTGGAAACGTACCCTGGCCTGCTGACCATTATAAGCTTTATTGTGGCTCCAGTGGGCCCCATGATGCAGGCCTGGATTTGTGTAGAGGCCACCAAGGCCCGGGCCTAGGGCGGCATGATTTTAGGGGGCAGGATGCTGCCCAACCACACCCACATTGATTCAGAAACACTGGGGATGAGCAGGAGATACATTCGATTTTTAAATCTCCTGTGCACCAATCCCCATTGCTCCAGTTCCAATGATGAAAATTTGAGCTAATAAAAGGATGGGACTGGGGGTACGAATGACAGCAGGCCTAGGGGTGCCCGTTGTGTAAATCCGGTCCTGCCAAGATGTTGATGGCCTGGACACCCTTGGGAGTTGTGCCACTGCTCTCACCCTTTTCTTTCAAATGAACTGTGCACTATAGCTGTTGCTTAAGGAGAACTAAAACCTAAAAAAGGAATATGCCTTTTTTTATTTACATGCTTAATATAAATTTGTTCCCAGTAGCTCCCCATCTTGGATCTTGTTAGGCCAACTTTTGAACAAGCTTCAGTGCTAAAGACCTGTATTAGCCTCGGGTTGCTATAGAACCCCAAAACATAGGTTGTAGCATCTCAAGCCTAATCCTTTGTTGAGCTTTAGCTCTTCTCTAAGGATGGAAGAGGCTTGCAGAGAATGCTGGGAGTCCCAGTGCACGAATAGTCGCAAACCTTCACTTCAGATTTTTCATTGCCAGACTTCGTAGAAAGCGATGTATTCCTCCTCACGTGATGGTTTCCAGCTGAAGTTCCGAAAGCTGATAGAGGTCACATCTGTATCCAGTTATGATCGTTTTTGACACAGATTGCATTGCTCTTCCGCTCCTTCACCTAAAATGCACAGTCACATCTTTCCTCTTCTTTAACCAAGAACCCGAGTGGGAAAAAGAAGAGAAAACCCAGTACAATAAAACTTGGTGTGCGTGCGGACGGGTTCAAAAGTTGAGCTCATAAACGGATCCTTGCGGTCAGTTGTATTTACACAATTAACAGTCCAGGCGCCTTGGGATAATATAGAACTTGTTTTTCCGCAACTACTGTAGAGCGAAGCGTCCGGGGAATTTTTTTTTTTATGGAAAAATGTGTTTGAAATGGTTTTTTTTTTTTTAAATAACTTTTTCATTCTGTGACCTATCCACCTGTAAAGAGATATTACAGCGAGGCTTCCCATCTGTGGGAGATCCCAAGCGTCCGTTCCGCTCTCATCTCTAATTGAAACAACATTGTTTATTCATATGTTTCTCTTTTCATGCTTTCAGCGCCTCGAATTCAATTCCTAAAATCTCAAATGTTCATATAAATTTTAATGATTTGACAAATGTTTTCATGCATAGCCCTGAAAGAATGCAACTGATGTCCTCGTTTTCTCATGCTTTGCCAGTTCCACCACCATCCTTAATAGAGTGCAGGTTTAAAGCGCATTGATAGGGGTCGATATTTAGGGCTATAAATTGTTATTTTTTTTATCAATCAACTGTTATTATTTTTCTGTTTGCTTCTTTTCCAGGGAATTTCATATCTTGTCCTTTGAGCGACTGCCCACAAGTTCTCAAGTTGACAGAATGAATTGCAGATGGTTCAATGGCAAGAAATTTCTATGGAAAACATGACAACTCCCATCCTGAAATGATGTCACTTATTTACAGATCAGCACCTGGGTGGAGCTTGGAGTTCCCTGCTTTGGACCATGTTTGTGTCATGCAATATATTAGGGCCCTGTTTAATTTCAGTAAAATAAAGGAAGTTATTTTATTTTTTGGCCATCGATGCCCCTATAAAAACTTTTAATGGGCACTTCCCATGGCCAAACTATAAAAATATGATTAACATTCTTCATATCAGGTATGACGTGTGTCCTTAGATCAGTGGTTGTGGGACTCTATCAATTCAAGCCCCTCTTGAAGGTCTAACCATTATTCAGGGCCCCCTAGCTTATATATAGATATAGGATAACAGAGGTATATCAGTCATTCACCCATAGTTCCAAGGATCACTAAGGCCACAAATATGTTTTAACTGTAAATCTTACCCGAAATGACCTTCCGGTTTTTCTAGGAGAGCAAATCTCATACTAAGTGGCCTTCAGCTGGACCCATGATTAATTGTCTATAGGGCACAAAACATGTAAAGCCTTTGGAGATGTTCATTTTTGAATTGAATCTAAATAAACAGTGGTTTTTACTTTATACTTGTGACCCTGTGGAGTTCCTAGAGTGCATAGAGGTCCCCTTTTGGAAGTATTGCTTCAGCTGAGCACTTCCTGCCACTAATGTACCTTCATGTGATCTCTCAGGCATATCTAGGAGAGCAAATCTCACCCTAAGTGACCTTCATCTGAGCCCTCCCTGCCTCTAATGGACCTTCAGGGTTTCTCTCATATCTCATATCTAGGAGAGCAAATTTAACCCTAAAGGTAAGCCCTCCCTGCTATTAACGGAGCTATTCCGTTCAATGCTCCAATTCCTGCTGGAAAGCCAGCCCCACAGTTTGGGAGACCACTGCTTTAGACCTATCAAGATGCCTGGTGATGGTGCAGTAACACAGGTACTCTTAAATATATGTAAGACATCCACAATAAGCTGAAGGGATTTCAGATGCCTGCAAACATTTCTTTGTTTACCTTATTAAACATTGCGAGAATGTTCATTCCAGTACATGAAGGACTGAAGATATTGCAACAGGTACACCTAAAGCACAAATGGTTCTACTGGATCTGCTTTCAGAATTTAAGCCTTATAAAGATATTATGGACCAGGACACCATGGAGGAATCCTCTAATTGCAATAGGCAAAATTATGCTTACTGTACAATATCATAACAACCTTTTACCTACTAGGTGTTCGAACCAACCAGCCACTACCATCAGCCATTTCACAAATGAATGGTAACTGGCCTTTAGCATTTCCAATAAATGACACTCAGGAATGCTTGTGCACAGACCTGAGTCTTTCTGGCTGAAGGCTAATTGTGGTTACTTATACCATAATGAAGGGACGAGAATGAGGACATTACCTGAGAGAATGGGGCTGGCTATACTGTGGGTGCATTCTTGCCTTTCTACACCTACTGCATAGATATGATTATGTCCTTCCCAGAGACTGTTATCCCACTGTTACTATAGGCACCATCTCTCCCTACTATACCTGCTATCCCACAGCCACATTCCCTTCCCAGAGACTATTATCCACTGTTACTATAGACACCATCTCTCCCTACTATACCTGCTATCCCACAGTCACACTCCCTTCCCAGAGACTATTATCTCACTGTTACTATAGACACCATCTCTCCCTACTATACCTGCTATCCCACAGTCACACTCCCTTCCCAGAGACTATTATACCACTGTTACTATAGACACCATCTCTCCCTACTATACCTGCTATCCCACAGTCACACTCCCTTCCCAGAGACTATTATCCACTGTTACTATAGGCACCATCTCTCCCTACTATACCTGCTATCCCACAGTCACACTCCCTTCCCAGAGACTATTATACCACTGTTACTATAGACACCATCTCTCCCTACTATACCTGCTATCCCACAGTCACACTCCCTTCCCAGAGACTATTATCCCACTGTTACTATAGGCACCATCTCTCCCTACTATACCTGCTATCCCACAGTCACACTCCCTTCCCAGAGACTATTATCCACTGTTACTATAGACACCATCTCTCCCTAGTATACCTGCTATCCCACAGTCACACTCCCTTCCCAGAGACTATTATCCCACTGTTACTATAGGCACCATCTCTCCCTACTATACCTGCTATCCCACAGTCACACTCCCTTCCCAGAGACTATTATCCACTGTTACTATAGGCTCAATCTCTCCCTACTATACCTGCTATCCCACAGCCACTTAAATAAAAGCATTCAGTGTGGCTCCACTACTGCAGAACTAACTGAAACTGACTGTAACCTCTCTTGTTATTGTGGTGTTTGGAATGAACTGGATCTACAGAGTTTGTAAATTGGGAAGTAAAGGGGCGCAGGAATGATCTTAACTGGAGACAATAGTTTTATTTCCTCGTAAAGTGATTTTTTTTATGTCTATTCTTGCAATAGGACCCTGTATACAGTAATTCTACATCTAACAAGAATTTAAATTCCTCAACTCTAAATGCTATTTACCGGCAGCAGAAATATCCCCAGCATGTCTTCTTTCTCTCAAAGCCCATATTGTGATAATTTCCACCTCTTGAATGTAAACAATCTCCCGGAAAAATGTGCAATTCCGACAGCAGGGTAGATATACAGTACGAGGCTGGCAACCGACCCTTGAACAAAACCTTATTTTGAGAAAGTGGTGTCTATATATACTTTTAACCTTAAAGCTTAACCTTGAGCTTTTTTCCTGGAATTGTGAATACAAACAAAAAAAATGTGCTTTTTTGACTCAGCGGTGGGTTTTCTCCTATGTCTGTGGTCCCACAAGTGTCAAATCAGTCAAGGTCTTTGGCCAAGGTGGCCTCCATTCCATCCCACTTAGCCTTTAGTTCTCTGGGCTTGTTAATTGCAGCCAGGCCAGGAAGCCATAAAGTAATCATGAAAGAAAACAGAATTGCAGGGCTTTTACAGGAAAAAGCTGTGCATAATAATTTTCCCTTTGATTGAGGGGAGGATTGCACAACATTTCGTGTAGTCACGCAAACCCCTGTTACTTAAAAGTCGTTGCTAAAAAGAGAGAGAAAGAAATGCGGCCAGATGGACCCGGCAATCAAACTTGGGTGTAATCAGGAGTTGTCAAATTATCTAATCTGACATTCCACCGGCTGCTTTCAAAAACCCTTTCCATTCTACTTTTTTAAAAGCTTAATTAGCCACCCCGATCCACACTCCAAACAACAGTAGAAGAGGCCAGACCAGTAGTGGTGGGGGGAGCAAGGTTAAGGGCAGGGACACACGGTCAGATTCGGGGAGATTAGTCGCCCACCGACAGATCTCCTCTGCTTCAGGGTGATTAATCTCCCAAAAATACCTTCCCCTGCCTTCCCGCTGACTAGAATGTAAATCGCCAGTGGGATGGCACTCGGAGAGCTTTGTTTTCCGAAGTCGCCCAAAGTTGCCTCACATGGAAAGTTCGGGCAACTTCGGAAAACAAAGCACTCCGAGTGCCATCCAGCTGGCAATTTTCATTCTAGCTGGCGGGAAGGCAGTTCAGGGAGATCAGTCGCCCCGTAGAAGAAGAGATTTGTCGTCGGGTGACTAATCTCCCCAATCTGCCCATGTGTCTCTGCCCTAAAGGAAACCATATTTCCATACTATTGTCATGTTTTTAAAGTACGTTTTTTTCAGTGTTATCTTGTGTTTAGATTGTTCAATATTCATTCGGTTTGACAGGGAGATTTGCCATGATAAATTGGAGCTACTAACGGTGATAAATCTCTAGAAAATCTCCACCAGCAACAATTGAAATCGCTGGTGGTAAAACCTACGCTTCGTGAAGATGTTTGGAGATTCCTAGTGAGACGACTTTGGGTGACTTTAGAAACACAGCGCAATAAGCTGGTTTTGCCACAAGCGATTTCAGTTGTTGCAGGTGGAGAAACATCGTCATGAGATTTGTTGCCCCACAGTAGCGATAATACAAAAAATTCTCCCTGTTGGACATTACCCTAAAAGGCTATTTACATCCACAAGTGCAGTTGCTGTTGAGCAATGTTGGCCTATTACCAATTACTCACAGCCAGAGTTGGACTGGTGGGTCTGGGGCCCACCGGGGTTGCCACCTCAGGGACACGCACACCCCCAGGTCCTCCGGCCTAGCCACAATCCGCATCACTGGGTCCCCCACCCAATTGAAACCCCCCTGGGCATACCTTAGATAGGTCAAGGGGTTGCACCCAGGGTTTTTGTCCAGGGAGCAGGTCTGCGTCAACAGGTCCCACAAGGGCAGGAGCCCCCTGGGTTTTTTCCCAGTGTCCCACTGGCCCAGTCTGACTGCTTGTAGCCATCTGACTAGAGGCATTTTCCTGCAATTAAGCCAGATTGCAGTGAGTATCAGGTTCTACTCATGGCATGTTGTCAGACGATTTATCAGCTCACAGTAGCAAAGATTTAACTGCGGGTGACAAATCTCCCCATGTGCCATGGCCCTTAAGGGAGGATATAATCACTGTGTATAAATATATAAATGGACCAAATAATAAGCTTCCCAGTGGATCATCTCAGGGGACACAAAAACTTTCTTGGAGTTTAGATGCTCTGCATTAAAAGTGTAAATATTGAGAGGGGTGATTCAATGGCATTTCTCCCATAAGCCTTGGTAATAGCAGATAAACTAGACAGCTGCAGGAAAGGGTTAGATACAGTTATAGCATTTTTAGCAAGCGAGAAAATACAAGGCTACTGGTATTATTAGTCTTACCCCAATATGCAATACAAAACACATGGTTTGCCCAGGTGTAATAACCATAGCAGCCAATCACTTTTTTTTTTAACAGTGTTTATTTTGTTTTCAAGGTAGGGGGGGTACAGAAGAGAAAGGGGGGGGGGAAGGGGGGCATCAGGTACATTCCACACAGTCCACAAAATACAGAATAATAGCAAATATATTAGACCTCATCTCAGTACACAATGCATAGCATATACAAGAAGCACAGAGTAATAAATGCATAGAGACATTGTAATATCAGGTGCACCGAATTTTATCTCCGGACACGACTTTGTAATATCGAAAAACGGTCCGCACACACCAATATTGCAGTCGGGGATTGTACCCCTTTTATTAATGCCACCAACAATCAATAATCAACGTTTCGGGGGGACACAGCCTCCCTTCTTCAGGATAAATTCACAAAGTGCACAGTGCTATAATTTTATACCCTTAACTCCTCCCCTCTCATATGTGTGAACATACGAGAGGGGAGGAGTTAAGGGTATAAAATTATAGCACTGTGCACTTTGTGAATTTATCCTGAAGAAGGGAGGCTGTGTCCCCCCGAAACGTTGATTATTGATTGTTGGTGGCATTAATAAAAGGGGTACAATCCCCGACTGCAATATTGGTGTGTGCGGACCGTTTTTCGATATTACAAAGCAGTGAGGTGGCCAGGCAAGGTCAACGGAGGACCAGCACCATCACGCAGAATAAGTGGAAGGAGGTGTGCGGTAATATAAAATTTCATCTCCGGACACGAGCCTGTGTATCACTATAGAAGCCCTATTATCTAGGAATTGGCCTCCGTCCAATCCTCCCAGGTTTTTTCAAATTTGGCGGGGCACCCTCTAGCTAGATACAGTATGTCATCTGAATCAGCGGAAGATTTTTATTAATAAGGTACAACCAAAACTGTAAGGAGGGTACTTTAGGGTCCATCCATTTCATAAGGAGCGCTTTCCTAGCATAATACAGTAGGCTACGCCAGAGGTCTCTCTTTGCTCTAAAGGGGGTCACCTCGTCGACAACTCCGAGAACACAGACTTGTGGTGACATTATTTTGGGGAAGGTCGTTTTTTCCTGTATATGGGTCATCACTCTGTTCCAAAATCTATTCACCTTAGGGCATTCCCATATCATATGAAGATACCCCACCTCCCTCTGTTGACATTTGGGACAGCACGCCTTGCTTGTATCACCCATACGACTCAGTCTTAATGGTGTAATGTGGAGCTGATGTATTATTTTAAATTGAATCAACCTGTCCCTAGTAGCAATGAGATATTGATATGCTGTAGAGGTGGATTCATCCCACTCCTCCTGTGTAAGATCATGAATTCCGGTCTCCCACATTGTGTATGCCCTGGCAAACGGTGAGGGAAATGTAGAGAGCAGATTACTATACAATTTGGTGATCATTTTTTTCTGAGATGGAGACTTCAGTATTTCCAACACAGGAGGTAAAGCCAACTCCAACCTGCCAGATGTAAATTGTGCCACGAAGGCGTGTTGAAATTGCAAATAGCCCATATGACTAATCTGTGCCCCCGGGTGTGCCTGGATCATTTGATCCCTAGTGAGGAGTAGCCCATCAGGCGCCGCATCCCCCAACGTCATAATCCCAGCCCTTGGCCATCTCATGTAAGTTAGAAGTGTCCCAAAGTGGGGCAAGTGTGAGTTGCCCCACAGTGGGAGATCCTTGGTAAGCAGCGGATTGGAAAGGCGATGAGTTTGCATGGCCATTGTCCATGCCCTATGGGGGGTAGTAAGGACCGGATGTTTTACTGGTAAGTCTGATAATTTCCGATAGAGTATATATTTTAAGGAATCGACCGAGCCAGCCAAAGTAGTTTGCAATTTAAAATTGGGGTTTCATGGGTCTGGTACCAGCCACCAGGCTATATAAAACAGCTGCGAGGCCAGGAAATAACAGAAAAGGTCTGGGAATCCGAATCCCAGTCCCCCTTCACTGAGCGGGGCTTTTAATTTAAGTTTAGAGAACCTGGGGGATTTCTTTTCCCATATAAACAAGGACTGGACTTGCTCTATACGCTGGAAAACAGGTTTGGGTATATATACAGGGGAATTATGTAGGATGTACAGAAATTTAGGTAGGAAGACCATTTTTAGCAAGTTGATTCTGCCCCATAGGGTAAGAGGTAAATTTTCCCAATGCTTAAGCTTAAGTGACATATTATCTGTGATTGGGGTTAGATTTAGGTCTTTGTATCTGGAGCTATCCTTTTCAATTATAATACCTAAGTATCTAAATGAGTTAACCCATTTCAATGGTGAGGGGGGGTAATCCAAAGGCTCTAAACCTTCATCTACGAGGAAGACACTCGACTTGTCCCAGTTAATGCATAAACCTGAGTATCGACCAAATTCTGTAGTGATTTCAAGTACTGCCTGTAGGGAGGGGCCAGGATCATTCAGGTACAACAGCACATCATCCACATATAGGGATATCCGTTCCTCATCCTGCCCCAAATACATTCCCCTGATAGTATGGGCCGAGCGTATTAGGATCGCCAAGGGTTCTATGGCCAGGGCGAATAGTAATGGTGAGAGGGGGCAGCCCTGGCGGGTGCCCCGGCTCAGCCTGAACTCTTGTGACATCACCCCATTGACGCTGATCCGTGCCTGAGGGTTCTTATATAGAAGTTGCACCCATTCAATAAAGCGATCACCTAAGCCAAACCTCTGCATGACCCCCCATAGGTACCACCACTCCACAGAGTTGAAGGCCTTTGCAGCATCCAGAGAGACTACCACTCTACTCCCTATCTCCCTATGCACTGTCAAGATGTTGGTATAGAGCCTTCTGATGTTAATGTCAGTGGACCTCTCTGGCACGAACCCTGACTGATCTGGGTGAACAATTTCCGTAATTACATGTTTTAATCTATTGGCCAGTATCTTCGCCATGATCTTAGCATCCACATTTAGTAAAGAAATGGGTCTATACGACCCTGGGGAGAGGGGGTCCTTCCCTTCCTTAGGGATAACTACAATGGTCGCCTCCTGGTTGGACTGAGGAAAGGCTCTGCGTTCTATTGCATCCACAAGCGTCTCATGCATATGCGGTGTAATTACGTCTGCATATTTTTTGTACCATTCTGCTGGATACCCATCTGGCCCTGGTGACTTATTAGCTGACATTGAGTTTAAAGCTAGAGATATCTCCTCCACTGTAATTAGGGTATTCAGCTGTTGCCTCAGGTCTTGGGATAACTTAGGGATGGGGATCCTATCAAGGTAGGTGTTCAGCTGGGGTAGAGTGTAATCAACTATTGTAAATGGCCTGATAGTAACTAGAGAAGGCCAATGCAATACCCTCTGGGTCAGTAACTACATCCCCAGTCATGGACTGTATTCTAGGGACCGCATTAGATTGGTCGTGTGCCCTAGCTAGATAGGCCAGTAGCTTCCTATTCTTTTCACCCTTGTCAAATGTGCGCTGTGCAGCGTAAATCAATTTCTTTCAGGTCGCCTTGGTTCTGGCCTTCTCTAGTTCGGCCTGCGCCATTTTGAAAGCATTAAGGTAGGGGATTGACGGGTTGGTTATATATTGTGCTTCCGCTTGGGAGAGGGAAGTCTGGGTTTGTTGAATCTCTTCTGCTGCTTTGGATCTTGCCCCTGCCACTGCACTAATGATATGCCCCCTGACAGAGACTTTAAAGGCCTCCCATAATATTGGTGGGTCTGCTGTTGCTGCATTTAAAGCCCAATAGTCAGTTATAGCCTCCGCAGTCTGCTCAGCTACTGTACCATAGCGGGCTTAGTCTCCACGGCCTAAGAGTTTTGGATGACAGCATATTCAAAGTAATAAGTAAAGGGGCATGATCTGAAATGCCCCGGGGTAAGTACTGCGCATCACTTACGCGGTGTAGCAAATTCCCTGTTGCCAGGGCTAGGTCTATTCGGGTCAGTGTATTATGTGTGGCTGAGTAGCATGAAAAAGCCTTCCTCTCTGGGCTCTTCCAGCGCCAGATATCAGTCAACTGCATTGCCTCTGCCCATTGTGCCAGTTTATTAGAGTGTGCTGAGGTAACATTAAACCTGTCTTTGTCTGCAGCCAAGGTGGCGTTAAAGTCGCCCATTATACAGGTAAGTGCAACTGGGTGCTTAGCTAACGAAGACATCAGGACATCCAGCAGTGAGGAATTTAGTGGTGGAGGGGCATAAAGGCTAATCAGATTGAGCGGTTGGTTTGCTATCAGCATCGATAAAATAATAAACCTCCCATAATGATCAGTCGTAAGTGTTATCAGCTCAAACAGGATATTACGTCTAATTAAAATGGAGGTGCCTCTAGCATGTGAAGAAAAAGTGGCGTTATAAGTATGGGCAACCCAGGGCCTTTTCAATGCCAGCAGCCTCTGTCCCACCAAATGAGTTTCTTGCAGCAGGAGAATGTGTGGGCTATACTTCTTAACACAATCAAAAATTAAAGCCCGTTTGAATCTCGTATTCAGGCCCCTGACATTCCAGGACATAATGTTAAGTGACCCCATTGTGCTCTCTATCAGGAAATGGTAGCTGAGATGGGCCAAACAGGGGCTGTGGTGGCGTACCTGAGGGTGGGGAGAGGAGATTGGGTGGAAGGGGAGTAGGGTACAAACATTTATTTACAATCCCTTGAACTTTCCCTACCTGTCTGAGAACTTGACAGGTCTCTGATCCCATAACTGGTTAAACTAACCTTATTAACGGAGTGTGGTCAGATTGGACTGGGTTATGTCCGCTAAACTATTCACTAACGTTGAGAGAGGTTGCTTGTGGAGCTCTCCAATAATTGAAAATCACAACCATCCTCGGTAACCAAGAGTAACCGGCGATCCGAGATCCCAGCCGGCATTCTATGAGCACAGTAAACATCTAAGTATCATAGTCACTCAGCAACTGCAGCAATACTGTATATACAGAAACATTCCTTCAAGTGTCAGCAAACATAATGATAAACATTGAGCTGGGGAAGGAGCATTGGAAATGCCCTGTAACCCGGTGAGACAGCTTACTGACAAGGCATCTTAACGAGGGGGTGTAGGCCAGGTGTCTCTTGGTTGACAGTCATTTCCTGAGATCTGCAGTGTCTCGGTCCCACCCACCTAAGAACCAAGTGGAAAAAGAGCTAGCATGGTGGTCAGGGGGAGGGTTATAAGTGTCTCAAAAAGCTGCCCTGTCCTCCAAACATCCTCTGCCCGGCTTCCCCAGGTCATAGCAGAGTCTATAGTACTGGGTAAAACGCCCCAGGTGTCACCAGCCCTGGTGCATATTAGTGTCTCAGGAAGTGTCCCACCAGGTACTACTCCGGCCCAGAATGGACTCAATGCTGAATAAAGAAATGTTGCTACTTACATCCCATAAGCGCTAGTCAGCCACCTGAGCATCGCGGTGGCCTCTATTATCCAGCCATTCGGTAGCCGCTTGCGGTGTGTTAAAGAATTGCGCCTTAACATCTGCCTGGAGTCGCAACTTGGTCGGATACAGCATGGTGTAGGTCAGATGTGCCTCTCGTAGTCTGCGTTTCACTCCTATAAATGCTGCTCGAACCTTTTGTAGCTCAGCGAAGTAGTATACTTTGGCACCTTGGTGTAGAATGTCGGGGTGTTGCCTCGTAGCCCGTAGAATCTCGTCCCTGTCTTGGAAGTTGAGAAGCTTCATGAGGAACGGTCGAGGTGGGGCCCCAGGGGGGAGCGGGCGAGCTGGAACTCTATGGGCGCGCTCCACCACAAACTGTTGGGAGAAGGAGGCCTCCGGTAGCTGCTCTTTCAGCCAGTTCTCAATAAATCACGTCGGGTCATCCCCCTCTGCCTTCTCCGGGAGCCCCACTATCCTCACATTATTCCTTCTCTGCCGGTTTTCATAATCATCAAGCTTCGCAAACAGGGTTGCGCTCTGGTTCTGCAATCTGCGCACCTGCTGCGTCATAGGAGCGCACATGTCCTCCAGGGCTGAGATTCTTCACTCCGTTCTCTCTCTCAGCACTTGTAAGTCAGCCCGTCTTTACCTCCTCTATTTTGGAGGACAAAGCTGCCCGACAGTCGGTAATCGCCGTGAGTAGGAGCTGTACAGCTTGGTCCTGCAGCGCAGCAGTAGGTGCTGGGTGTTCGTCTTCCCGCTGTGGGGAGGCGCCGCCATTTTACGGGGAGGTCCGGCATACTGTTCCAAGCGAGCTGCGGCCTCGGATCGCACTCTCTGGGGTCTACTGCTCCCCTTCATAGTCTAGGATGATCAGGTAACCTCAGGTCCTCAAGTGGAGGGGTTCATACGTTAGTTACCGGGGATATCAGGATCTTTCCAACGGAGCTCCACAATGCACGTCTGCTCAGTTCGCCATGCATACCACGCCCCCAGCCAATCACTTTTTAAACAGGTGACCAGCAGGTGTTACCTGCTGATTGATTGCAGACTTTCCTCCCTATACAGGAATGGGACCTGTTATCCAGAATGCTCAGGACCTGGAGTTTACCAGATAATGGATCTTTCCATAATTTGGATCTTCATACCTTAAGTCTACTAGAAAATCATGTAAACATTAAATACACCCAATGGGCTGGTTTTGCTTCCAATAAGGATTAATTATATCTTAGTTGGGATCAAGTACAAGCTATTGTTTTATTACTACTGAAAAATAGGTAATCATTATTAAAAATTTGGATTATTTGATTATAATGGAGACGGCCTTTCCGTAATTTGGAGCTTTCTGGATAACGGTTATCCGGATAAACGGATTCCATACCTGTATTAAAAACCCTCTTCACAGAATGTTCATCCAGTGAGTGGTCTAATTTGCCTTTTGGAACCAGGAGGGAATTTTTCCCACTTCTGAGTCAAATTGGAGACAACTTTGTGTCCTACAATGAACTTCGTGGAATTTCTGCAGGTCTCTGCACCCCCCCATGAACATAGAACATAAGGGGCGGACTCTCACCCCTAACCTGTGCCCTAAATTGCACCCCATTGAGACATGCACATTAGGGAGCGCCGGAAAGCAAAGGCCGCAATGAAAGTCTATATTTACTACATGGCCTATGACAAGTGGGATAGACAGGGTTGCCTTGCTCCCACTGGTATTGTGGGAGGTGCAAGTTTTTAGAAGAAGCAATAAGAGACCTCTTGTGCCCCTTTGTGCTTTAGCGCTTATATCCTGGGTCATAGTAAATGCCCCCCTTATGTCACTTTAATTGGATTAGGCACCGTTATTGCGGGAGGCAGTAACACAGATGGAAGCTGGCTAAATAATCTGTCATACTGGGAAATACTTGATGCCCCGCAGCCAAATAAAGTAATGAAGTCTCTGAGGCCCGTTCATAACAAGCCCTTTTAATACTTACTGAGGGTTCCGTCTCTTTTCATGTAGAAATAACTTGGAAATCAATGCATCCGGCATTATCCAGCGCTGCTGCTGAGTTTCCCATTGATACGCCAAAATCCCCGCCATTACTGCGCCGTTAATGACTTCAGAGCCAACAAAAAGGTTTTTTTAAAGAACCTAGAGAAAATAAATGTGACGACAGGACAAAACAGAACCGCGAAGGAGCAGAAATAGAGCCTTAAAAAATGATGTCCAAATATTTATTTTGCCAGCGAATCCAGCAGGATATATACCGTGTGTCAGCTTTTAGGAATCACGAATATGAATGGGCCCAAGAAAATATTTAAAGAAAAACATTAATTCTGCTAAAATAATATTTTGGGAAAAGAAGGGAATATAAAAGAGGTGCAGGGTTGCTCCATTTATCCGCCTCATTTTTATATCAGAATGCCAATATTCTAGCAATCTTTATACAGAGCATTACCACCACAGATCCCATGCAATACCCATTGTAAGCAGCAGTCCTGCCCTGCTTTATGGCAGCTGAGATTCTAGCTATCTGTATAACAGAGCATTCTGTCCCAGTGGCTGCACAGATCCTATCTGATCCCCATTGTAAGCAGCAGTCCTGTACTGCTTTATGGCTGAGATTTTAGCTATCTGTATAACAGAGCATTCTGTCCCAGTGGCTGCACAGATCCTATCTGATCCTCATTGTAAGCAGCAGTCCTCTCCTGCTTTATGGCTGAGATTCTAGCTATCTGTATAACGGAGCATTTTGGCTGCATAGATCCTATCGGATCCCCATTATAAGCAGCAGTCCTGCCCTGCTTTATGGCTGAGATTCTAGCTATCTGTATAACAGAGTATTCTGTCCCAGTGGCTGCACATATCCTATCTGATCCCCATTGTAAGCAGCAGTCCTGTCCTGCTTTATGGCAGCTGAGATTCTAGCTATCTGTATAGCAGAACATTCTGTCCCAGTGGCATGGAATTCAGAAAAAAAAAAAAGTTTTTAGTTGACTGAATTAATTTCACAGAACTCCAAAATAATCACCTGTGCCCCAAACTCTGCTCCATGGTACAATCCTCCAATCAGAAAACACTGTAGGTTTCTATAAATACAAGTCGCACTCGGGAGAGGACTTTTTGGAGGTGAGAACATATATCTGATTTATTGTTGCCCGGCTGTGACATAATGGCTTTCGGCTGTTGTATCTGCTGTAGGGAGTGACTAAACTCAAGGAAACTTGGCAACAGGGAGAAACTGCCTTTGCTGGTTGTGTTTTAGTATCCGTGCAGATGTCCGTGCAGGATCCCTGATTTCATGTTTCATTTGTAGCAGTAACAAACTCATTGACCTTGATTAAATGAGCAGAGCCGAGATCCATCAACCCATCTGTCCTCAAACAAGAACTTCTGGGATCATATTAAAAGATTCAGTGTGTTTTCCAATACGTTGTGTTCAACACATGAGCGTTTTATGGGGCCTGGAATTTTCCCCTTGCATATAGCAACCTGGTGTAATGATTTATAGGCTGTCCTGTTTTTTCAGTAAGTAATCAAATTTGTCTTACAATAGAGAACTTGCATATGCATTAGCACCTGTTTCTGTGACTGTCAATAAACGCTTTGAAATACACGAGCTATGAATATACTGTAAATTATATCCTGAATGATGCTTAGTTATGTCATCGGTTATAATAGCAATGTCATTTCTGTCACATGACTCACTGAAACTTGTGTATTATAATAAATAAAGTACCCCGTGTTGCAAAATATGAGGATATTATCCCACTGCTACTATAGGCACCATCTCTCCTACTATACCTGTTATCCCACAGTCACACTCCCTTCCCAGAGACTATTATCCACTGTTACTATAGGCACCATCTCTCCCTACTATACCTGCTATCCCACAGTCACACTCCCTTCCCAGAGACTATTATCCACTGTTACTATAGACACCATCTCTCCCTACTATACCTGCTATCCCACAGTCACACTCCCTTCCCAGAGACTATTATCCACTGTTACTATAGGCACCATCTCTCCCTACTATACCTGTTATCCCACAGTCACACTCCCTTCCCAGAGACTATTATCCACTGTTACTATAGGCACCATCTCTCCCTACTATACCTGCTATCCCACAGTCACACTCCCTTCCCAGAGACTATTATCCACTGTTACTATAGACACCATCTCTCCCTACTATACCTGCTATCCCACAGTCACACTCCCTTCCCAGAGACTATTATCCACTGTTACTATAGACACCATCTCTCCCTACTATACCTGCTATCCCACAGTCACACTCCCTTCCCAGAGACTATTATCCACTGTTACTATAGGCACCATCTCTCCCTACTATACCTGTTATCCCACAGTCACACTCCCTTCCCAGAGACTATTATCCACTGTTACTATAGGCACCATCTCTCCCTACTATACCTGCTATCCCACAGTCACACTCCCTTCCCAGAGACTATTATCCCACTGTTACTATAGGCACCATCTCTCCCTACTATACCTGTTATCCCACAGTCACACTCCCTTCCCAGAGACTATTATCCACTGTTACTATAGAGTGAGGACGTGTGTTTTGGGAGCTCTGAGGAGCCTAAAGGATGGCTGGAGTGAGCCCAGGCCCTGCTAGGGTTGGTCGGGCTCCCCGGGAAACTGAGGCCCAGGCTTTGGGGCCTTGCCCCTGGGCAGAAACTACAAGGCCAAGGTTGAGGTCTTCTTCTGTTGGAGCCTCAAGATCTACAAATGCCAAGGAAAACAGCGAGTCTGAGGTGGATACAGAAAGCTTTATTTTGGATATAAAGAAGCAAAAGCAGAAAAATGCTCAAGCAGCACGTGATTTGCAAGTGGAGGCTCGACGTGGTTTCCCACAGGGAGAAAGTTCCCTTTCTGAGGTAAAAATCCCAAGCCCCTCTGTAAGTGCTAAAGTGAGGGGGACCCAGGGAAAACACCTTGAGCAAAAGGAAAGCATAGAAGTCCTACAGCAAAGTAAAGTGGCAGCTAAAGAACAGTCTGTGTTACAGCCTGGGGAAGCTGCTCTCCCAATGTCAGAGCAAGAGGAAAATGTGTGTTTTCAACCTGAAGTTGCACCTGCTCCTGAATCAGCTGGAGAGAACAGCTTGGCCCCTGGGGATGCGCTACAGCCTGCGGAGGTAGAGTGTGGTAAGTCCCTGGGAGGTAAAGGAAAGTTGATGCATGTGAAAGTCAGGGCCCAGCAAACAAACAACCTTGCAGCCATTGCAGATGTGGGAATGCCAGTAACAAAGATGGCGCCGGCTGGGAGAGAGCAAGCAGCTAGCTGTGATGTCAGCGATGATGACACCAATTTACACAGACGAATGGACTGCCAGGAAGTGCTGCAAAGAAAACACACAATAGGATTTAAGTCTAATTCAGCAGGACATTCAAGTGCATTTAAAGGGAAAGTAAACCCACAAAATGTTAAATGCAAAGACTCAGCCAAAGTTAAAAAGAAGGATGAGGAATCACATCAGATCACTGCAGAGCGAGTTGCAGAGGCTCTTAAAGAGCTAGACATGCTGCAAAACAGGAAAAAGAGTCTGACTATATCCGTTAAGTATCTGACAAATGTGATTGCTAGCTCAGTAGGCGAAACTAAGAAATCAAACAAATCTAAAAGAGATAAGATATATGCTGAGCTAGCAGAAGTTGAGTCCCATATAGAGGATTTGTATAAAGAAGTGGCGCCATGGAAGGAAATTTATCAAAACAAGCAAAGATTTGAAAATATGAAATTTGAATCTGGACAAGTAAAGAAAAGACCAGTTTTACAAAAAGTTAAATCTCAGCCCAACCAGTCAAGTACTACCAGCAGCCCAGTCACCTCTGAAAGTGAAGCTGAGTTTGTAAAGCCGTTACCTCCCAGATACAAGAAACAGATTAACTGGCAGAATATGGCTTTTAATGAGAGCGACGTACAGGAACAGGAGAAAAGGAGGTCTGAGCGAAAGCGCGTCACAATTCTACAGAAAGGGAAACAGGAACCAACAGCATTTGAAATATCATCGGATCAGGACTTTCCTGAACTTCCAAAGCCAGTGGGTAAATTTACAGCAGAGCAGCCACCAGCTAAGAACATTGGACATCCTGAAAGCCAAGTCACAGATGCAGCTACAAGCAAAATGGAAGTAGCCCTGCATGAGTCTTCTGCAATTTCTAATGAGAGTGAAATGGATCCTAAAAGCCAAGCTGCAGAAGCATCAACAAGCGAAATGGAAGTAGTGCTGCCTGGTTCTATTGCTAATGAGAGTGAAAGGGTGAATGTGCTGAATGTGGGTGAGAATGGTGAGAGGGTGGATGTGGGGAGAAAAGTGGAAGTGACAGTTGGAGATGTGATGGAAGTACAAGAGGGGGAGGGGGAGAATGAGCAGAGTGATCACTCAAATCTCAATGTAAACAGGGGTTTGGAGGAGGAAGTAAATGGGCAGGAGGAGGAGCAAACTCAAGATCAACAGGCAGTGCAGGAGTCAGTAGAGGTGCAGGAGTCAGTAGAGATGCAGGAGTCAGTGGAGGTGCAGTCAGTACATGTGGTTGGGGGTAAGGAAACAGAGTCTTCTGCTAATTTTTGGGAGAAAAGGAGACTATTCGCTGTGCCAGATCCCTCCTCTGATAATGAACCTTTTAGAAGGAAAAACTGGGTAAAGTTCAAGTGGGATGGCGAAAAAGAAAGTGTGCCCCCTAGGAGATTTGTTGTTAGATCTGTCCTTTTAGATGGCATGGGATTCTCACCAAGTGACCTCTCAGCAGTGATATCCCAGTCAGAAGTGGAGTTTGACATTACCTTTAAGTTGCCAGAGACTCTAGATCATTTTTGGAGACTTTATAATATTCAAAAAAAAGCAGGTAATCAAAACTGGGAGAATTTAGTTGTAATACCCATGACTAAGCCCGAGACAAAAAATATTACTATTGTAATGAAGAATGATGCAGTTCCACCAGAAGACATCTTGGTTTGGCTACGCCGCCATTGCACAGTGTTAACCCCTTTGGTTAAAGAATATGATATAGATGGGGTCTGGGCAGGTGTTTGGAAAACACAAGTGAAGTTGAATGTGTCAGGTAATGTGCCCGATCATCTGCCCAATTCCTTTTTCATTGGTAAGGAGCGTGGTGTCTGTTTTTATGTAGGCCAGCCACGCCGTTGTTACAAATGTGGTGCAAGAGATCACCTGGCAAGGGCCTGTGCTGTCCTAAGGTGTGCCTTATGTAATGCAACAGGACATGAAGCCCAGTCTTGTGACCAAATAAGGTGTAATCTATGTTTGAAGTTGGGTCACACACATAGGAAGTGTCCTGAAGCCTATCACAACATGGTCCGTCTCTTTCCAGGCTTGGATAAAGAGATGAGAAAGGAGATGTCACCACCAGCACAGGGAAATAGTCAGGAGCAAATTGCAGAGGTTTCAGCTTCACAGGAGGAAATTGTAACAAAAAGATCTAAGGCAAAGGCAAGAAATACTAAAAAGACAGAAAGGAAACCAGAGAAGGCACCAAAAATGGAAGCTAAAGGAAAGGAAGCTAAGCCTAGGCAAGTGAATAATGATGGGTGGCAAACTGCTCAAAAGAAACAGAATAAAAAACAAGCCCACTCACTTGACCCAGGGGAAGGTACTGCTGGAGTTTTCTCAATCAGCACTGGGAATAAATACTCAGTGCTGGACGATGACCCACATTCCTGGGGCAATAGGGCAGAAAGGGAGGAACAGGAGGAGTTTAACAGGATACAGAAGGAGGAGGAGCAGGAGGATATGGAGGTGCAGAAGGCATCCCAAAAGAGGAGCAGGGAATCTGAAGATCAGCCCGTTAGGAGGAAGCACATGGGGGCAGTCACAGATTCTTTGGAAAAACCTAAGGTTGTTTGTGGTGATTTTCCAAGTGTTCAAGTGAAACGCTATAGGGAAAACACTTCTCCAGTAAAGGGATGGAAGAAAAATCTAGAGAACTTTAATGATGGTACAGTCTCCAGTTAAATTTTTAACATCTAATGTCTGTAGCATTAAGGCTGGAGATGGTAGAATTTTGGTCTTTGGTAACAGCAACCACTCAGATTTACACAAAATAGAAAGGATGGCTGCACCTGCCCTCCTGTATTATATGTGTGTGTCCGTTTTGAGATGTATATGCTTTGAGTCTAATACAAATTTCTTTTTATTTTTAGAAAAATGCAAAGTTAGAACTCATAATAATGTATCAAGCAGTTGTACCCACCATCCTCAGAAACAGAGATTATACCCTTTTCTGCTGGACAAAGCAAAAAGCAAAAAGACTCTAATCAGGCAAAATGCATTTTCTTTTGCTAGAAACATACATGTTAAATATATGTATATGCGGTGGGGTTGGAATTGTGTTATGGGAGAACTGTTGGATCTAAAGATCATTGTTTGTGTCCTTGTTTGGTGCGGGTGTTGGGAGGGTTTGTGGACAGTGGAAAGCTATTTGAAAGGGATTGGGTTTGATGTTGGCATACTACTGAACAATGGACTATTTGATTGTGGGTAATATGTGAGTTTTCTTTTTGTACTCTCTATTAAGGCTTGATTCTTACTGTAAATTTACTGTAAATTGTTAAGTTTTCACTAATAAAAAATTCCCTTCCCAGAGACTATTATCCACTGTTACTATAGACACCATCTCTCCCTACTATACCTGCTATCCCACAGTCACACTCCCTTCCCAGAGACTATTATCCACTGTTACTATAGGCACCATCTCTCCCTACTATACCTGTTATCCCACAGTCACACTCCCTTCCCAGAGACTATTATCCACTGTTACTATAGGCACCATCTCTCCCTACTATACCTGCTATCCCACAGTCACACTCCCTTCCCAGAGACTATTATCCACTGTTACTATAGGCACCATCTCTCCCTACTATACCTGCTATCCCACAGTCACACTCCCTTCCCAGAGACTATTATCCACTGTTACTATAGACACCATCTCTCCCTACTATACCTGCTATCCCACAGTCACACTCCCTTCCCAGAGACTATTATCCACTGTTACTATAGGCACCATCTCTCCCTACTATACCTGTTATCCCACAGTCACACTCCCTTCCCAGAGACTATTATCCACTGTTACTATAGGCACCATCTCTCCCTACTATACCTGCTATCCCACAGTCACACTCCCTTCCCAGAGACTATTATCCACTGTTACTATAGGCACCATCTCTCCCTACTATACCTGCTATCCCACAGTCACACTCCCTTCCCAGAGACTATTATCCCACTGTTACTATAGGCACCATCTCTCCCTACTATACCTGTTATCCCACAGTCACACTCCCTTCCCAGAGACTATTATCCACTGTTACTATAGAGTGAGGACGTGTGTTTTGGGAGCTCTGAGGAGCCTAAAGGATGGCTGGAGTGAGCCCAGGCCCTGCTAGGGTTGGTCGGGCTCCCCGGGAAACTGAGGCCCAGGCTTTGGGGCCTTGCCCCTGGGCAGAAACTACAAGGCCAAGGTTGAGGTCTTCTTCTGTTGGAGCCTCAAGATCTACAAATGCCAAGGAAAACAGCGAGTCTGAGGTGGATACAGAAAGCTTTATTTTGGATATAAAGAAGCAAAAGCAGAAAAATGCTCAAGCAGCACGTGATTTGCAAGTGGAGGCTCGACGTGGTTTCCCACAGGGAGAAAGTTCCCTTTCTGAGGTAAAAATCCCAAGCCCCTCTGTAAGTGCTAAAGTGAGGGGGACCCAGGGAAAACACCTTGAGCAAAAGGAAAGCATAGAAGTCCTACAGCAAAGTAAAGTGGCAGCTAAAGAACAGTCTGTGTTACAGCCTGGGGAAGCTGCTCTCCCAATGTCAGAGCAAGAGGAAAATGTGTGTTTTAAACCTGAAGTTGCACCTGCTCCTGAATCAGCTGGAGAGAACAGCTTGGCCCCTGGGGATGCGCTACAGCCTGCGGAGGTAGAGTGTGGTAAGTCCCTGGGAGGTAAAGGAAAGTTGATGCATGTGAAAGTCAGGGCCCAGCAAACAAACAACCTTGCAGCCATTGCAGATGTGGGAATGCCAGTAACAAAGATGGCGCCGGCTGGGAGAGAGCAAGCAGCTAGCTGTGATGTCAGCGATGATGACACCAATTTACACAGACGAATGGACTGCCAGGAAGTGCTGCAAAGAAAACACACAATAGGATTTAAGTCTAATTCAGCAGGACATTCAAGTGCATTTAAAGGGAAAGTAAACCCACAAAATGTTAAATGCAAAGACTCAGCCAAAGTTAAAAAGAAGGATGAGGAATCACATCAGATCACTGCAGAGCGAGTTGCAGAGGCTCTTAAAGAGCTAGACATGCTGCAAAACAGGAAAAAGAGTCTGACTATATCCGTTAAGTATCTGACAAATGTGATTGCTAGCTCAGTAGGCGAAACTAAGAAATCAAACAAATCTAAAAGAGATAAGATATATGCTGAGCTAGCAGAAGTTGAGTCCCATATAGAGGATTTGTATAAAGAAGTGGCGCCATGGAAGGAAATTTATCAAAACAAGCAAAGATTTGAAAATATGAAATTTGAATCTGGACAAGTAAAGAAAAGACCAGTTTTACAAAAAGTTAAATCTCAGCCCAACCAGTCAAGTACTACCAGCAGCCCAGTCACCTCTGAAAGTGAAGCTGAGTTTGTAAAGCCGTTACCTCCCAGATACAAGAAACAGATTAACTGGCAGAATATGGCTTTTAATGAGAGCGACGTACAGGGACAGGAGAAAAGGAGGTCTGAGCGAAAGCGCGTCACAATTCGACAGAAAGGGAAACAGGAACCAACAGCATTTGAAATATCATCGGATCAGGACTTTCCTGAACTTCCAAAGCCAGTGGGTAAATTTACAGCAGAACAGCCGCCAGCTAAGAACATTGGAAATCCTGAAAGCCAAGTCACAGATGCAGCTACAAGCAAAATGGAAGTAGCCCTGCATGAGTCTTCTGCAATTTCTAATGAGAGTGAAATGGATCCTAAAAGCCAAGCTGCAGAAGCATCAACAAGCGAAATGGAAGTAGTGCTGCCTGGTTCTATTGCTAATGAGAGTGAAAGGGTGAATGCGCTGAATGTGGGTGAGAATGATGAGAGGGTGGATGTGGGGAGAAAAGTGGAAGTGACAGTTGGAGATGTGATGGAAGTACAAGAGGGGGAGGGGGAGAATGAGCAGAGTGATCACTCAAATCTCAATGTAAACAGGGGTTTGGAGGAGGAAGTAAATGGGCAGGAGGAGGAGCAAACTCAAGATCAACAGGCAGTGCAGGAGTCAGTAGAGGTGCAGGAGTCAGTAGAGATGCAGGAGTCAGTGGAGGTGCAGTCAGTACATGTGGTTGGGGGTAAGGAAACAGAGTCTTCTGCTAATTTTTGGGAGAAAAGGAGACTATTCGCTGTGCCAGATCCCTCCTCTGATAATGAACCTTTTAGAAGGAAAAACTGGGTAAAGTTCAAGTGGGATGGCGAAAAAGAAAGTGTGCCCCCTAGGAGATTTGTTGTTAGATCTGTCCTTTTAGATGGCATGGGATTCTCACCAAGTGACCTCTCAGCAGTGATATCCCAGTCAGAAGTGGAGTTTGACATTACCTTTAAGTTGCCAGAGACTCTAGATCATTTTTGGAGACTTTATAATATTCAAAAAAAAGCAGGTAATCAAAACTGGGAGAATTTAGTTGTAATACCCATGACTAAGCTCGAGACAAAAAATATTACTATTGTAATGAAGAATGATGCAGTTCCACCAGAAGACATCTTGGTTTGGCTACGCCGCCATTGCACAGTGTTAACCCCTTTGGTTAAAGAATATGATATAGATGGGGTCTGGGCAGGTGTTTGGAAAACACAGGTGAAGTTGAATGTGTCAGGTAATGTGCCCGATCATCTGCCCAATTCCTTTTTCATTGGTAAGGAGCGTGGTGTCTGTTTTTATGTAGGCCAGCCACGCCGTTGTTACAAATGTGGTGCAAGAGATCACCTGGCAAGGGCCTGTGCTGTCCTAAGGTGTGCCTTATGTAATGCAACAGGACATGAAGCCCAGTCTTGTGACCAAATAAGGTGTAATCTATGTTTGAAGTTGGGTCACACACATAGGAAATGCCCTGAAGCCTATCACAACATGATCCGTCTCTTTCCAGGCTTGGATAAAGAGATGAGAAAGGAGATGTCACCACCAGCACAGGGAAATAGTCAGGAGCAAATTGCAGAGGTTTCAGCTTCACAGGAGGAAATTGTAACAAAAAGATCTAAGGCAAAGGCAAGAAATACTAAAAAGACAGAAAGGAAACCAGAGAAGGCACCAAAAATGGAAGCTAAAGGAAAGGAAGCTAGGCCTAGGCAAGTGAATAATGATGGGTGGCAAACTGCTCAAAAGAAACAGAATAAAAAACAAGCCCACTCACTTGACCCAGGGGAAGGTACTGCTGGAGTTTTCTCAATCAGCACTGGGAATAAATACTCAGTGCTGGACGATGACCCAGATTCCTGGGGCAATAGGGCAGAAAGGGAGGAACAGGAGGAGTTTGACAGGATACAGAAGGAGATGGAGCAGGAGGATATGGAGGTGCAGAAGGCATCCCAAAAGAGGAGCAGGGAATCTGAAGATCAGCCCGTTAGGAGGAAGCACATGGGGGCAGTCACAGATTCTTTGGAAAAACCTAAGGTTGTTTGTGGTGATTTTCCAAGTGTTCAAGTGAAACGCTATAGGGAAAACACTTCTCCAGTAAAGGGATGGAAGAAAAATCTAGAGAACTTTAATGATGGTACAGTCTCCAGTTAAATTTTTAACATCTAATGTCTGTAGCATTAAGGCTGGAGATGGTAGAATTTTGGTCTTTGGTAACAGCAACCACTCAGAATTCCACAAAATAGAAAGGATGGCTGCACCTGCCCTCCTGTATTATATGTGTGTGTCCGTTTTGAGATGTATATGCTTTGAGTCTAATACAAATTTCTTTTTATTTTTAGAAAAATGCAAAGTTAGAACTCATAATAATGTATCAAGCAGTTGTACCCACCATCCTCAGAAACAGAGATTATACCCTTTTCTGCTGGACAAAGCAAAAAGCAAAAAGACTCTAATCAGGCAAAATGCATTTTCTTTTGCTAGAAACATACATGTTAAATATATGTATATGCGGTGGGGTTGGAATTGTGTTATGGGAGAACTCTTGGATCTAAAGATCATTGTTTGTGTCCTTGTTTGGTGCGGGTGTTGGGAGGGTTTGTGGACAGTGGAAAGCTATTTGAAAGGGATTGGGTTTGATGTTGGCATACTACTGAACAATGGACTATTTGATTGTGGGTAATATGTGAGTTTTCTTTTTGTACTCTCTATTAAGGCTTGATTCTTACTGTAAATTTACTGTAAATTGTTAAGTTTTCACTAATAAAAAATTCCCTTCCCAGAGACTATTATCCACTGTTACTATAGGCACCATCTCTCCCTACTATACCTGCTATCCCACAGCCACACTCCCTTCCCAGAGACTATTATCCACTGTTACTATAGGCACCATCTCTCCCTACTATACCTGCTATCCCACAGTCACACTCCCTTCCCAGAGACTATTATCCCACTGTTACTATAGGCACCATCTCTCCCTACTATACCTGTTATCCCACAGTCACACTCCCTTCCCAGAGACTATTATCCACTGTTACTATAGGCACCATCTCTCCCTACTATACCTGCTATCCCACAGCCACACTCCCTTCCCAGAGACTATTATCCACTGTTACTATAGGCACCATCTCTCCCTACTATACCTGCTATCCCACAGTCACACTCCCTTCCCAGAGACTATTATCCACTGTTACTATAGGCACCATCTCTCCCTACTATACCTGCTATCCCACAGTCACACTCCCTTCCCAGAGACTATTAGCCACTGTTACTATAGGCACCATCTCTCCCTACTATACCTGCTATCCCACAGCCACACTCCCTTCCCAGAGACTATTATCCCCACTGTTACTATAGGCACCATCTCTCCCTACTATACCTGCTATCCCACAGTCACACTCCCTTCCCAGAGACTATTATCCACTGTTACTATAGGCACCATCTCTCCCTACTATACCTGCTATCCCACAGTCACACTCCCTTCCCAGAGACTATTATCCCACTGTTACTATAGGCACCATCTCTCCCTACTATACCTGTTATCCCACAGTCACACTCCCTTCCCAGAGACTATTATCCACTGTTACTATAGGCACCATCTCTCCCTACTATACCTGCTATCCCACAGCCACACTCCCTTCCCAGAGACTATTATCCACTGTTACTATAGGCACCATCTCTCCCTACTATACCTGCTATCCCACAGTCACACTCCCTTCCCAGAGACTATTATCCCACTGTTACTATAGGCACCATCTCTCCCTACTATACCTGTTATCCCACAGTCACACTCCCTTCCCAGAGACTATTATCCACTGTTACTATAGGCACCATCTCTCCCTACTATACCTGCTATCCCACAGCCACACTCCCTTCCCAGAGACTATTATCCACTGTTACTATAGGCACCATCTCTCCCTACTATACCTGCTATCCCACAGTCACACTCCCTTCCCAGAGACTATTATCCACTGTTACTATAGGCACCATCTCTCCCTACTATACCTGCTATCCCACAGTCACACTCCCTTCCCAGAGACTATTATCCACTGTTACTATAGGCACCATCTCTCCCTACTATACCTGCTATCCCACAGCCACACTCCCTTCCCAGAGACTATTATCCCCACTGTTACTATAGGCACCATCTCTCCCTACTATACCTGCTATCCCACAGTCACACTCCCTTCCCAGAGACTATTATCCACTGTTACTATAGGCACCATCTCTCCCTACTATACCTGCTATCCCACAGTCACACTCCCTTCCCAGAGACTATTATCCCACTGTTACTATAGGCACCATCTCTCACTACTATACCTGCTATCCCACAGCCACACTCCCTTCCCAGAGACTATTATCCACTGTTACTATAGGCACCATCTCTCCCTACTATACCTGCTATCCCACAGTCACACTCCCTTCCCAGAGACTATTATCCACTGCTACTATAGGCACCATCTCTCCCTACTATACCTGCTATCCCACAGTCACACTCCCTTCCCAGAGACTATTATCCCACTGTTACTATAGGCACCATCTCTCCCTACTATACCTGCTATCCCACAGTCACACTCCCTTCCCAGAGACTATTATCCCACTGTTACTATAGGCACCATCTCTCCCTACTATACCTGCTATCCCACAGTCACACTCCCTTCCCAGAGACTATTATCCCACTGTTACTATAGGCACATCTCTCCCTACTATACCTGCTATCCCACAGTCACACTCCCTTCCCAGAGACTATTATCCCACTGTTACTATAGGCACCATCTCTCCCTACTATACCTGCTATCCCACAGTCACAGTCCCTAAGTATTGTTTGAGAAGAAAAAGATAGAAGCTCAGAGGTTTTTGTTGACTATACACGTGAGGCAACTTTGGAAATCCGGAGTGGTCCAGCCGGCAATATGTATTGCCGGTGGGAAGGCAGTTTGAAAAGATAAGTAGCCTGCAGTAGAGGAGATTTGTCCATGTAGTGAAGGCCGTAGTCTGAAGTGTTTTGAGTCGCATGTAACAGATATTCCAACAACTAACTGGACATTAACCCTTTTTGGTCTGTCTAGTCAGATTAGCATTACAATGAAAACACCTGAGCACCTCTGGAATACATCTGTTACTATTGGTCTCATCTGAGTTTAGCGTTATAAATATATGCCCAGCCACCAAAGTAGTTTTCCATAGTAGAGTTTATGATCATGGACACCAGCAGGTCATGCTCTATTAAATTCAGAATGTATACAAGCATGGGGTCTGCTTCTACTCGGCCAGTTAGCGGCAAAGAACACAGAGGCGTTGAACAGGACCATGTATTTCATAACAGTTATAGTATGAAGTACAATGCCCTTCTCCATTGCTTAATTCTTCTGGCCGCACCATCTGGGCCACACCTGGAGAAAGCCAGTGTGTTTACAATGAAATGCGTTGTTATGTTTCAGACTATGGCTTAGCTTCTGGAAAACTCTGTTTAGGACTTTCATGTGGATGTGGCTTATGTAAACCTACAGGGCAGCAAGTTCTTGTCTTTACGAAGTGAACCTTTAAATTGATAATCTGCTCGCTGGGTCTGGTCTTGTGGGACACCTGCATCTGCACTGCTGACGGCTCCTTTCATTCCCTTTTATCCCTGTTTATTTTAACATTCAAATGTTGATAGCGGAGAGCTGATAATTGTTCAGACATAGTTGGTTGAATAATCAATTGAGAATTCTTAAAGGGTTAGCTAACCCACTGGACTATGCCGTATTTAGATCTATGATATATGCTAATGAAATATTATGGTGTCTCCTTGAGTAGACTATCTTCAAATCTAATGCATTGTTAACTAACTGTCAATACTTATCTCAAGGGGAAAATACACAATCCTGCATTCAGAGGGATATTGGTGGATAGAGAGTAAGGACAGGGGTGTAACTACAGAGGAAGCAGACCCTGTGGCTGCTGAGGGACCCAAGAGGTACCAGGGGCCCAGGAGGCCTTCATTAATGAGTACTTTCAACATATAATGGTAAAACAGGTCAACCTCTGTTGGGGGCCCTAAAATTAAGTTGCTGTGGGACCTAGTAACTAATTACACCACTGACTATTGATTTACTGTACAACTGCTGGTCATTGGTAGGCATTAGAAGACAATAAGAAGGGCCTTTGAAGTTTGACCTCTAGTTGTTCTTCTTGGTAAGAAAAAAGGAGTATCTCTCGATACAAAATAAACAGCCCAACGCCAGGTTGAAAGAGCAAGCCAGTATAGGCACCCAAAAAATGTTGACTGCTGGTTAATCGTTTCTGGTATCAATAGGTCAACTCAGTGACTAAGCAAGTAGCTCTTTGAATGTATGGCCAGCCAACAAGAGACAATTGTAACAACCTGCTAGGAGTTGAACCAGGGACCTGGTGTTTCTGCATTAGCACTGCACTATGGGAAATGAAGAAATTAATGGAGATTGGCGGAATTTCACTCTAGCAGACTGTGGTGATCTTGCACTGATTCATGGCCCAACGTAGGTCTATGTTCCATAGTTCCTGGATGTGACTGTGCTATCTTGTCTGATCCTCTTAATTGACCACTGCCTGATGCTGACCCTTGCTGTTCTGCTGCCTGTACCGACCACTGCCTGTTCTTTAACTATTTTATTGGCAAATCTGTTTGGTTTGACCCTGGCCGTGACCTCAACTGCACTTCTGTTTCCTGATTTGGTATCGTATTGTCTGTTTGGTATTAACCTGGCCTGTCCCTTGACCATGCTCCTTGGGGTTCCTCCATAAACGTACACATTCAATAATATCTTTCTTGTTTGTGCAGACAGCATTGCTTTGTGCATTATGGGGATGTATAGGATATAATTTCCTTGGTTTGCCTTTGGTCCCCAGTAGGTGTCACCAGTGTTATGATGTATATCTGTACATCTCGCTGAACTTTGTTACCTACGTTTGTATTTGCTTTATTAAGCCAGAAGTTCTGATTTAGCCATACCAGATGGATTTCTGCTGCACTACAGCTTCTACGGCAAAGTTGCTATGCTATGCTATTCTCGCAGTTCAGTTGTCCTTTACTTTTCTGTTAACCCTTGCCTTCCCAGCACCCTATACCACTATAATGGTCTGTTACTGTGCAAACTAAGATACGTCATTTAACGTCACTGTTATGCCTATTAAAGAAAGATAACAGAGAGCCAAGGGATGGCACTTTCCCACCCAAATAGGTGGCAATTATATCCCTAATAGTGTTCCTTAGGGTGGCCACCTGTACTAGTCAGTAAAACACCAGCTAAGGTAACATAGTAACATAGTAAGTAACAAAGTAAGTTAGGTAAAAAAAAGACAAATGTCCATCAAGTTCAACCTTTTTACTTTTTTTTAACCTGCCTAACTGCCAGTTGATCCAGAGGAAGGCAAAAA
Organism: Xenopus petersii; assembly: GCA_038501925.1. Classification (NCBI taxonomy): domain Eukaryota; kingdom Metazoa; phylum Chordata; class Amphibia; order Anura; family Pipidae; genus Xenopus; species Xenopus petersii. Next base: position 161,391,945 of record CM076680.1, read on the forward strand.
AAAGGTGCTAGATCAGTCTGCTAATCTCTGCTACTATCTGCCCCCAGCCTGCCAGTTATCCTCCTAATCAACCCTACCATGACAGCCATCTTCCCAGCTCCAACCCCTCCCTCTTGCAGTACTGCCCCTCCTCCTTTTTTTTTAGCAATGTTCCTTTCTAGGGTTGCCACCTTTTGGCCCCCCAGACAGGGGACAGGGGATCAATTATATGGAATCCTGCCTGGTTTTCCTAAATTGGAAATCCAGGCAGGCAGTTTTGACCTGGACATCTCTTCAAAAAATGGGTCAAAACCAGACAGGTGGCAACCCTATTCCTTTCCCATGAGAGTGTTCACCCCAGGAAACTATGTTCTGCCATGATACCAGATAGCCTATAAATCTGTCTCTTTGGCTCCCTACTTAATTGGTAGATTGCATGAAACAGAGCACCTGGGTTAAGAGGGGACCCTAGAGACCTGATGGAGTCACTTTAGCATATGTAGCTGAGCAGATTAAGCTCCACCAAAAAGTGGGACAAATACCCTGGTGGCACCTATGCAACTAGGACTCAAAGTTTGCCCTGGCACATGCCCTGAATGCAAGAGTAATTGCACTGGCCAATAGTTTAATAAATACATGATGATGCTCCTTAGTGGTACCATAATGGGATCTATTATCCGGAAATCTAAAAACCAGGGCTATCTCCTGGCCATGATTAATCAAATAATTCATCTTTTGCAAACAGATTTCCTTTTTCTAGTTACTATCAATTATGTACCCTGTACTTGACCCGAACTAAGATATAATTAATCCTTATTGGAGGCAAAACAGTCTTACTGGCTTTATTTAATGTTGAAATGATTTTTATAGTAGACACAATGTAGATCCAAATTAGTAAAATATCTGGAAAAGCCCAGGTCTTGAGCATTCCAGATAACAAGCCCCATACCTGTACCCCAGAACACATGGCAGGACAACACTGTTTTATTATGACTATATTTTTATTTCTTTATATTAATAGAATGAGATGGAATTGAACAAAATTTAAAGGCCCGAGAGCTCCATACTATTCATATGTTTGGGTAAGCATTTTATATCACTATAAATATTCACAGCACACAGACACATGTATTTATCTGCATATTTGTACATATTAATAGGGGTGGGAGTTGACCTACTGCTTGCCCTGCTGGAGTCCATCCTTGACTGTAAAGCAACAGTGTCCCTATCATAAAAATGAAGCATTGCTTCCTTGACTTTACCAAGTAACGACCCGATTAAAGTCCATGAGGAATCTGAATCTGGTCGAATATCCTCTGAGCTCACCATAATTCATTATTTCATTTCTATTGATTTCTCACTATATGCAATTTGTACAGCTTCCAGAATCCAAAGCTGCCCATGCTAATGTCATGAGGATCCCTGCTGCTCTCTTAAAGGAGAAGGAAAGGCTGAGTATACTTGGGGTGCCAAAAGTTAGGCACCCCAAGATACTTACCTGAAACCCCAGGTCGGTGCTCCTATCAGCAGAAAACTGCACCAGCCCAGGGTTCTTCCAGCGAGCACCACGGAGTGATTGGATTCCTTCTTCTTCTTTCTTGGCGTGGGTGCTCATGCGCAGTAGCTCGAAAAGCTGAACTTTAACGAAGTAGTTGGCTATTTTATTCTACTGCGCATGCATCTGCCCTGGAAAATTTAAAGAAAGAAGAAGAATGAAGTGATCGCTCGTGGTGCGCGCTGGAAGAACCGATGCTGATAGGAGCACCGGCCAGGGGGTTCAGATATTATATATAATTACTTGCGGTGCCTAACTTATGGCACCCCCAAGCAGGGCCGGAACTAGGGGTAGGCAGAGTAGGCGCCTAGGGTGCAATCATTGGGGGTGCCCTTTTAAGGGGAATTTTTTTCCTTTTTTTTTTTTTTTTTTAAAAATCCCTGGTTTGCTTGGCCTTTAATAGTTTTTCCATTTCATAAACCACCTGCTCCAACCCTCTCTTGCCCATGATTCGTACTGTGGGCAGAAGCACTCCCAACCTCTTGGCCACTGCTGGCACAGGTAAACAGATGATTAGGGGCAATATTTGGATTTTTTGGCAGTTGCTGGCAAAGGTACAGATTGGGGGCAATATTGTGTTTTTTTTGGCAGCTGCTGGCACAGGTACAGATTGGGGGCAATATGAGGCATTTGCTGCTGCTAACTCAGGTATATGGGGCAATATGGTGTCTGCTGGCACAGGTATACAGATATTTGGGGCAATATGATGGATATTTTTTGGCTGCTGCTGGCACAGGTACAGATTGGGGGTAACAATATGATGGATGTTTTGTCTTATGCTGGCACAGGTACAGTTTGGGGGTAATCTGAGGGATTGACTGCTGTTGGCACAGGTACAAATGGGGGCAATATGATGGCTGCTGGCACAGGTATGGGGGCAATATGAATGGTAAAATGGGAAATGGTAATGCAGGACCAGGTTGGGGGGGCACTGATTGAAACCCTTGCCTAGGGTGCCAAAATACCTTGGTCTAGCCCTGCCCCCAAGTAAACTCAGCAAACAAGAAACGGATCCGCACACACGCTATGATCAGCAGTTGGGGGGACACCCCTCTTTATTATATCACCTCGTGATCAACGTTTCGGGGGGATAAACCTCCCTTCATCAGGATCCTGATGAAGGGAGGTTTATCCCCCCGAAACGTTGATCACGAGGTGATATAATAAAGAGGGGTGTCCCCCCAACTTCTGATCATAGCGTGTGTGCGGATCCGTTTCTTGTTTGCTGTTGCTAAGGGACCTGGCCGGGGTCGACGGAGAACCAGCACCACCAACGCAGTGAGAGGAAAGGCGAGTGTGCGGTAGGAACACATATTACCCAAGTAAACTCAGCCTTTCCTTCTCCTTTAAGCAAAATGGCCTCCTCCTGCACTAAAAGCCTTTAATTCAGTTGCTGTGTATTTCACATCTGACATTTCTGTAAATAGATTTTCTTCCAAGGAAAAACAGAAGGACCCGTTGTGAGGTCCAGGAGTAAAAAAAGGGAGAAAAAAAACAGGAGCTTGGTGTTGGGTAATGAGAAACAAATCACTTCTCTTTATCTCCGCTTCTGGTCTATTTCTACGTCTCCGCCGCTATTAAGGGGAAAAATAGTCCAGACGCGGAACGCAGGCAGCGCTTCCTCTCCCTGATATACTGGGCCGCTTGTGCCCTTGGAGCAGAAATGCTGTTCATATTTCAGCACAAATAATGGAAGTGAAATAAATAATGCCAGCCTTCTGATGAAATGCATGTACAAGATTAGGCAAGCATTCAATTACATTGGTGAGATGCATTCCATTCCTGCAATGAGGTAGCGCACAGGAAACCATTCTCTAAACATTCGTTTGTAATTCTCAGGCCATTCCGAGCATATTTATCTTCCCCGGTATCTAAATATATACCTGTCTGCAGAGCCCTCTGGGCTTCTCCCTGCATATTTTGCACTTATTTCTAATCCCGGCTATTTCTATTTGACATATTCTTCAGCCAATAAAAACCAAAAAGACATTGTAGTAATGAATTCTATACAATGGGATTTTGTGATAGGGTTACTATCCGATCTCTGGCGTGGAAAGATCTATGCTCCCCAAGAATGCAGCAGGACTAAATTAGGGAAATCTGTGATTGAAAACTATTTGGGAATACAGTGTAACAATAATAGCGCTCAGTGTCAGGCAGCAGCTGCGAAAGCAAACCAGATACTGTCAGATGGAAAATAAAATGGGACATGAACTGAAGGGCAGGAACGATCCTTTGATAGTCGATACGAGGTCGATGGTGTTTGGCCATGTCCCACAAGGAGAATAAGCAGATAATGTCTGTTTAAAATGTGTTAAAAGTCAGTAGCTAATATTTCATTCTGTGGTGTGTGCAAAAGGTAAGACTTCATATCATAAAAGAAAAAATTGTTTCAACAGAAGGTATAACAATAGCCTCGCTCTTAGTTCAGATCACTGCACGGTGTAGCTACTGTAGGTCCTTTGGTGCTATCTAAAGCAAATAGTTTTAAGCCACACCTTAACCCTGGAATGTCCATTCTATACAGTCAACCCAGTTCACTGTAACATTATAAAAGAGGTTTCAGTGACTTCTAATATCCTTATCATTTACAGTAGGGGTACATTATCCCTTATAATACATAAGTGATACTCAGAGTTCCCTGTATAACTCGGCCTGCAGCCTTGTGCCTTTATATGGTCACAGAACAACCCCTCAGTGACTTCTAATATCCTTATCATTTACAGTAGGTGGTACATTATCCCTTATAATACATGAGTGATACTCAGAGTTCCCTGTATAACTCAGCCTGCAGCCTTGTGCCTTTATATGGTCACAGAACCCCTCAGTGACTTCTAATATCCTTATCATTTACAGTAGGGGGTACATTATCCCTTATAATACATGAGTGATACTCAGAGTTCCCTGTATAACTCAGCCTGCAACCGTGTGCCTTGATATTGTCACGGAACCCTTAAGTGACTTCTAATATCCTTATCATTTACAGTAGGGGGTACATTATCCCTTATAATACATGAGTGATACTCAGAGTTCCCTGTATAACTTAGCCTGCAGCCTTGTGCCTTTATATGGTCACAGAAGCCCCCTGGTGACTTCTAATATCCTTATAATTTACAGTAGGGGGTACATTATTCCTTATAATACATAAGTGATACTCAGAGTTCCCTGTATAACTGAGCCTGCAACCTTGTGCCTTTATATGGTCACGGAACCCTTAAGTGACTTCTAATATCCTTATCATTTACAGTAGGGGGTACATTATCCCTTATAATACATGAGTGATACTCAGAGTTCCCTGTATAACTCAGCCTGCAGCCTTGTGCCTTGATATGGTCACAGAATCACTCAGTGACTTCTTATAATTATACAGTAGGGGTACATGATCCCATCACATGCCTTCATATGGTCGGCTATCTTGAAACTCCCCCTAACTTCTTCGGTTGAGGTGAGGTTGGTACTTATCTGGGCAGAGATAATTAATCCCAGCAACACAAGACATTATTTACAGGACATAGAAACTCTAAAACTTTCCTTCTGTACTACAGCAATAGAATTCATTTGCAGGGATATTTTTGTTGTACTGAGTATATTATTAGTAGTAGATGTAATTAAGTGGCTCAGGTTTGATTTATTTATCTAACTATTTTGTGCATAAAGCCAAATCCACATGGGAAGGAGCTGACTTGGAACCCAGGGCGGAACTGCATGTGGAGACTGAACATTATTAAGGTTCAGAACTAAGAAAGCCTCTGTTCTTTGGTAAATACATTTCTAAGGCTAAAATTCTGTGGTTATCCTCACACCTGCAAGTTATTAAAACAAAATATTGTGATGCAGTTTTGGTCGTACGGTCCATGTCCCTATAAATATAAATAACCATTCACTGGGGAGATTTTGGCAGGTGAAAGGAGTTCCAGAGCTAATGAATAGGTCAAACATTCACCTGAAAAACTGATATTCTGCTCCAAAATAAATTCTCCGAGAAGCTTTCACCCCCTCAATTATTATGTTTGCAATTAAACCTTTTATATTTGTAGCCGGGTAAATACGTTATACGTTTAAATGGGCGCTGGAGCTCCAGCATGAAAATATTTCCTTTGCATTTGTCAAATAGAAATATTGTTTTATATTTGCTATTTAGATTCATCCCACCTCCATGCTTCTTAGAAGGTATTACTAGGTCAACGTTGCTCAAATAGGCATAGGGGCCTTATTTATTAAAATGGGGTAAAGTCATCAGAACCCACCGTGACCCCTTCCCAAAACACAGTGGTTTTTCCCAGAACTCCAGCATAATTGAGCCCGCTAAAAGTCGGCACAAACTTTTGTGTGCACTGCCGGGAACAGGCCCACTAATAATATTACAGGAAAATTGCGGCCGTTTCTAAATGGCAATGTTCTTCCGCTTCCCATAAGTGGAACATGGGCACTCTTTTGCACCCCCTTCAACTGAACATGATTTTTCAGGTGCAAGAAAGAAGAGTGAGTGCCAGCTCCGTGAGCCAAAGGAACCATGAACTGCTTAATGAAAGGCAAAAGTAAATGACATGGATCATTTGCAATTATACTGGGATGTATATGTAACTTACATAGGGTGAAATGAAGGGGAGTGCTAGTTCTGATGCCAGAAGACTTTTAGTTTTAGGCTAATGTCACATCAACTATTGTTGCCTAGAAACACAGTTTGGTGCAGGAGAGCCGTACTTGGGTGCAGGTACGGACTGAGAATCAAAATAGTCTCTGGCATTTCAGGTTCCCAGAGGCCCAATCAGCCCACACAGAGGCCCAAACAGACACCCACCAGCCCACTAAATAGTGACTTTCTATGGGACCTTATAGCAGCCCCTCTGGCATTTGCCAGAACCCACAGATTGCCAGTCCGGGCCTGCTTGGGTGATTCCAATGGGACACCATAGGAAATGAAGGGCAGCAACTTGTGATTTGAGCTTTATATTGTATTGAAATAATACATATGGATAACAACTAGTGATGGGCGAATTTCTCCCATTTCGCTTCGCAATTTTGATGCCAGCATTAATGTCAATGGGCGTCTGTATAGTGTTGACGTGCGGCGGTTTTGACGCTAGTGTCTTTTCCGGTGCACGTCAAAATTTTTACGGGAGTTTTGCCGATTTATTCGCCGGCGGTGAAATGCCGAAATTCACAGCGAATTAGTGCCTGCTGAATTTATTCACCCATCACTAATAATAACGATTGCTTTGTCCATTGTGGTATGGAACAAGTGATCTACAAGGCAAGGTAACTTTGGAGTGTGACTTCAGAAACCATTTAGGTCCCCAGCTTGCTTTAGTTTATACAGGAGCAGTGGCCAGTTTCATAGCCCCAACCCTTCCCAGCTTTAGTCAGGTGATCCCAGTGGTGGCCAAAAAAAGGGCAACCATGTTTGGGGCGTTTTAACCTTGAAAGCAGCAAGTCAGTGGCAGGTAAAGCAATTAGTGATGTGCAGGCTGGCCCGAAACCCACGGGACCCTCGGGTTTTTACCCATGGGTTGGGTGTGTTTGGGCTGCTCCTGCACAAAATCTTTGGGTCTTGGGTGGGTCCGGGTTGAGCTCTTTTTCTGCTGTTCCTGCTCACAACCCAACACTGCCAGCTTCTGGCCCCTAAATTGATAGACTTGTCCAGCCCCACCCCTTTCATGACATCACTGTGGGCAGGGCAGGCACCGGTCTATAAATAGAGGGGGAACGGCAGGCCAGGTGTGAGTTGGGAGGGGGCAGGTTAAGGTCGGATGTGGGTTGAGAATGTCGACCTACACACCAATTGCAATATATGGACAACCAATCCCTGTTTTGTTTAAAGGAGAGAATTTTTTGTAGCTTAAAGGGATACTGTTATGGGAAAACATGATTTTTTCAAAACGCATCAGTTAATAGTGCTGCTCCAGCAGACTTCTGCACTGAATCCATTTTTCAAAAGAACAAACAGATTTTTTTTATATTTATTTCGAAATCTGACATGGGGCTAGACATATTGTCAGTTTCCCAGGTGCCCCCAGTCATGTGATTTGTGCTCTGATAAAATTCAGTTAATGATGGGCGAATAAATTTGGCAGGCACTGCAATTAGTTTTTCTAACAGATCAACACATACTTTGTATTTATTCAGCTAAGGCTCAGTTTGTTACTCTAGTCCGAGTCTGTCTGCTGTTTGTTTTTTCATACTTAAGGATATTTGCTGGGCAACCATACCAGTGTTTACTATGGACTGTTTACCCTGCATTATATTTAGAACAAGGACACCACACTCCTTATCTTTACAATAGCTATCTCAAATTAACTGAATTTACTTCACTAACTTAAAGGGATCCTGTCATCGGAAAACATGTTTTTTTTCAAAACGCATCAGTTAATAGTGCTGCTCCAGAATTCTGCACTGAAATCTACCAGGCAGCTGTTATCTTGTGTTAGGGAGCTGTTATCTGGTTACCTTCCCATTGTTCTTTTGTTTGGCTGCTGGGGGAAAAAGGGAGGGGGGTGATATCACTCCAACTTGCAGTACAGCAGTAAAGAGTGATTGAAGTTTATCAGAGCACAAGTCACATGCCTTGGGACAGCTGGGAAATTGACAAAATGTCTAGCCCCATGTCAGATTTCAAAATTTAATATAAAAAAATCTGTTTGCTCTTTTGAGAAATGGATTCCAATGCAGAATTCTGCTGGAGCAGCACTATTAACTGATTCATTTTGAAAAAAATGTTTTTTTCCCATGGCAGTATCCCTTTAAGCTAAAGAAGAATCAAATCATAAATACATGTTGTAAATCTGAAAATTAAATTAAATAAACACCGTGCTACAAACCCCAACCGTGACAGTCTACCTTAATAGTTTAATGGGTTATGTTCTATATGGCCACTCATTTCAAGATAATCATTTCTTATTCAAAAGTCAAGCAGAAGCTAGGTAAGTCTCTGCTTACAATATACCAATCCAAGCATTGCTTCAGATATCCCTATTTGCCCAAACCCCCAATATGAACCATGACAATCCATAATAAGTGTACATGGACTTCTGAGAACTTGCGTATATATATGTATTTAACAGCATCACAGAAATACCAGCACTGCTTCTGCCAGAACATAGACACCTGCTGCTGACTAGAGCACAGAATCCCCTGGAATTAAATTAAGTAAATATTTTAGAGGGGAGATTTTCCAAAGCATTTCCAAGCATGACACTTATCTAAGATCATCCGGCTCCAGAGAGTCTTCTGCAGACTCACTGACCTGTTACCGGAGAGCCAGGAATCTTAATGACACCATCCAGCAAATGCAGTTTCTACAGACCATTCCCACCATTATTTGCCCAGAGCATTCACTCCTTGAAAAAAGTCATATGGACCTCCAGGGTACAAATGAAAATAAAGTCTGACCCAACCAATTTCTGTTTCAGTAGAAATGTTACTCTAATAAAATCCCTTGACAACAGTAACAAGCCTATTATTATTATTATTTAATAAAATACACAAACAAATGCAAGGTCAAAAATGTTTAATTCAGGTTTATATTTTCAAGATTTATCAGTTACACCATCTTAGCAAGATTCTGTATTACTCAGCAGGAGGCGCACTCATAACATTTCAAGCACTTTTTTCAGTTTTTTTAATCAGTTGAATTTGGAAAAATGAATGGGGCAATGGGATTTTTGTTGCAATTCATTTTTTTGGGAGGGAATTAAGACTATCTAGAAAAAAAATTGTTTTCTTTTGGCAATTGAATTTTTTAAAAAACACAAATTTGGAAATCTGTCCCAGAGTGTGCAAAAAGTTAATCTGGAAATGGCACTGAATCAGTAAACACAATTTACTCCAGGTACAATCTCCACCCACTCCCTGACTGACAGGGATGCTCTAAACCTTGACACAACACCCTATCATAACATTTTAAAATAGTGCATGACCCTAAAAAAATTGGCTGTATTTTGCAACTGCTGTAAAAACACATCCCAAACAAACCCTGAATTCTGGATATTTTTAGAATGAAGATTTTGTATAGTTCAACATCAGCTGTACGCTCACGACCCTGTAACGCTGGCTGTGCAATAAACTGAACAGTTTTAGTATAAGAATATTTATGCCAGTATTATGCAAGTATTCACTTTTCCAGGAAAATCTAGGCAATAGAAATCATCAATTCATTCAGTTTTTTTTTTTGGATGAACTCATCAGAGCAATCATGGCTCTTAAATTCTTCAAAATTCGACCATCGAATTGAAATACCTCGACTTCGAATATCGAAGTCGAAGTATTTTCAGCAAAATTGGCCATCCTGCGATCGAACGAATAAATCCTTCGAAACGAACGATTCAAAGGATTTCAGCGCTCGATCGAAGGATTTTCTTTCGACCTCTTAAGACTTAGAAAAATGTCGTAGAAGGTCCCCATAGGCTAACATAGGATGTTGGCAGGTTTAAGATGGCGAAATATTGAAATCGAAGTTTTTTTAAAGAGACAGTACTTCGATTTTCAAAGTCGTAGGATTTTACTTCGAGTCGTAGTATACTATTCGATAGTCAAAGTAGCCTATTCAATGGTCGAAGTATACAAAAAATTACTTTGAAACTCAAAGTTTTTTTCTTCACAAATTCCCTTCAACTCTTAGTAAATCTGCCCCCTAATGTTAAGCTGCAGGGCTGATTATTGATTATTAAAGACTGTGGTATAACTGATATGCCATCAAAATGTAGTATCTTAAAGTGACCATACACAGGCAAATTTAAGCTGCTGATTCGAGTCGGCAGCTTATCTGCCCATCAATTGGGCCCTCCAAAGGGGCTACCTGACCGATATCTTCAAGATGTTGATCGGGCAGGTTTGATTTTCATGTTGGAAGGCCACATTGGCTTGTTGATGCGGCCCCTATTCAGGTCGTTGTAATCCAATCGTTTGACCCTAGGGCCAGATGATTGGATACACCCAATATTGCCCACCTTTGGTGGAACTATCAGGGGAAAGATCCACTCATTTGGCAGCCTTGCCAAATGAGCAGATCTTATAATGTATGGCCACCTTTAGAGCCATTTTATTCACTCAAAACCACTTTGTTGTTGACTACTTGGCAAAAGTCCAACATGACATTAATTCCTAGGATAGAACTTGTGCTCTGCAGTTTATGTGGCTTGCCCCAACGATGATGCAAGAGATGTTGCACAAGCAAAGTTACAGGTGAAATTGTTTTCAGGCACCTTATGGTTCCACTATGAACCTATAAAAATAAGCTGTAGAATTTATTCCTTGATGCCACCTAAAGCTGCACTAGATACATTCTGGATGGATTTCTCATGCTTAGTTACTGCTTTCTGCTGTTTCTAGTGCAGAAGAGGACTTCTTTGTGTAATTTATTGAATGGTATACAATGACAGTACAGCTCAGGTGCACCTAAAAAAGAAAGATAAAGAAGCTCTGCTGTTGACTACTACAATTTCGAAGTAGAAAATTCTTCAAATTTCGACCATCGAATTGAAATACCTCGACTTCGAATATCGAAGTCGAAGTATTTTCAGCAAAATTGGCCATCCTGCGATCGAACGACTAAATCCTTCGAAACGAACAATTCAAAGGATTTCAGCGCTCGATCGAAGGATTTTCTTTCGACCTCTTAAGACTTAGAAAAATGTCGTAGAAGGTCCCCATAGGCTAACATAGGACGTTGGCAGGTTTAAGATGGCGAAATATTGAAATCGAAGTTTTTTTAAAGAGACAGTACTTCGATTTTCAAAGTCGTAGGATTTTACTTCGAGTCGTAGTATACTATTCGATAGTCAAAGTAGCCTATTCAATGGTCGAAGTATACAAAAAATTACTTCGAAACTCAAAGTTTTTTTCTTCACAAATTCCCTTCAACTCTTAGTTAATCTGCCCCCTAATGTTAAGCTGCAGGGCTGATTATTGATTAGCTAATTGAATTAAAGACTGTGGTATAACTGATATGCCATCAAAATGTAGTATCTTAAAGTGACCATACACAGGCAAATTTAAGCTGCTGATTCGAGTCGGCAGCTTATCTGCCCATCAATTGGGCCCTCCAAAGGGGCTACCTGACCGATATCTTCAAGATGTTGATCGGGCAGGTTTGATTTTCATGTTGGATCGAGGGCCACATTGGCTTGTTGATGCGGCCCCTATTCAGGTCATTGTAATCCAATCGTTTGACCCTAGGGCCAGATGATTGGATACACCCAATATTGCCCACCGTTGGTGGAACTATCAGGGGAAAGATCCACTCATTTGGCAGCCTTGCCAAATGAGCAGATCTTATAATTTATGGCCACCTTTAGAGCCATTTTATTCACTCAAAACCACTTTGTTGTTGACTACTTGGCAAAAGTCCAACATGACATTAATTCCTAGGATAGAACTTGTTCTCTGCAGTCTATGTGTCTTGCCCCAAAGATTATGCAAGAGATGTTGCACAAGCAAAGTTACAGGTGAAATTGTTTTCAGGCACCTTATGGTTCCACTATGAACCTATAAAAATAAGCTGTAGCATTTATTCCTTGATGCCACCTAAAGCTGCACTAGATACATTCTGGATGGATTTCTCATGCTTAGTTACTGCTTTCTGTTGTTTCTAGTGCAGAAGAGGACTTCTTTGTGTAATTTATTGAATGGTATACAATGACAGTACAGCTCAGGTGCACCTAAAAAAGAAAGATAAAGAAGCTCTGCTGTTGACTACTACACATTGATTGTATGAGTAATGGCACAGAGCAGTCAGGCCATTTCCAGTGCAGATCTATGATACGCTGGGAAAACCATAGAGGTTTGGCAACAATAAGTACCATTTTCATTGTTATCAAACCATAAATAATTACCTCCTGTGAGTTTTGCCTACATTTGTGTGGCCTTTTATACACATTTTGTTAATATCCCATAAAGAAGGTCTCCAAGAGACATCCTGGCTGCCTTTAGAAATATCTCTATTTCCTCTGTTTGTTTTGTGGAACAGAATATTTAAAACCGAGAGATTTACCACCAAAAAATATCACTTTGATATGATAAAAGACCTGCATTCCTTCATATGTTTATTTAATAAAAAGAAAGTAAAGGAACTTGTCAGAGATTCCTTTTGTTCAGAGATCTCCAAGATGTTTGTGTCTACGGGAAGAAAAAAAATGGCTGTTCCGTTGAGTAGTGTTCTGTGAAATGTTTTCAGTATTAGAAACCCACCCACCTAATTCCCAGGCTCTTAGTTCCAGATCTTAATCCGTAGGGGTTTTCGCTGTTTAGTTTATGGAGCAGCCAAGCTTTGGGCTTGCACTGTGCAATCTCTGTAAAATATAGAACCATGACAATTCACACATTTTCATAACAAAAACGTGGAGCTGTTTTGAGTGCTTGTTTGAAGCTTGAGCTTTGCTTAGCGACTAAAAATAACATATTCTTGTCTCAATTCCCATTGATTCTATTCTGAATATCACGGTGTATGCAGAATAAATTCCTCTGTAAATAGGAGCAGATGATATATGTGGGAGAAGTGGATCATTTGTCAAGCAGAAGTAGAGTTGATAGCTAAACCGTTAGTGGCACGGAAATGGGGAATTCAAGCTCAGTGTGCCTTATTGAATAAATGGAGGGAGACATATTCTAGGTCTCTGCTAAGGACATTAGAACATTCCTTAAGCATGGGAAAGAGGAGGGGGTTGCACTGACAGACAGGAGATTGTTTTCTGAAACTGGGATTCAGGTTGGATTCTTGTCTCTTTTGCAGTTGATATATTGACACATAGTCACACTTACTGTTATTGACCTATCTGATCACCTTGCCATTCTCATCAGAAAAAAAGCCTCTAACATTTCCACAGGAGCCACTTGCTACTCATATCTTTCTTTTTTGAGCAATCAAATCTAATTTGGCTTCTTAGAGCAATCCATAAGTGGTCTTGGTAGCTCAATAACTACCAGGCTGACTGACCATATATCATTATCAGTCAGTGGTCCCTAACCAGTGGCTCTTGAGCAATGTGTTTCTCTCGAACCCCTTGGATGTTGCTCCCAATGACCATTAAGCAGGTGCTTATTTTTGAATGCTTGGCTTGGAGGCACGTTTTGGTTGCATAAAAACCATCTTCTATGCCAAACAGAACCTCCTGTAGGCTGCAAGGCCACATAGGGGCCACCAATAGCCAGTTAGAGCCTTTATTTGGAACCCCAATGAACTTTTTGCATGCTGTATGTTGCTTTTCAACTTTTTTTTCCATTTGAATGTGGCTCACAAGTAATAAAGTTTGGGGACCCTTGTTATAGGTGGTCAGCTTTACTTGACCTAAGGCAGCTAAATAGAGATTTAAAGAGATTTCTACAGGGTATGGATTCACCATGTTTTGTGAGATGGAAATAAAAGTGGCCATGTAAGGCAAGGTGCATAGTGCATAACATAGAGCAATCCATCATGGTTTTGCACTTTGCACCTTGCCGTCTAGCCTCAATAAATTGCCACAGGTCTCTGAGCTCTATTTTAGAGAGCAGAGACCTGCAGATACTCCTATGAATACAGGGGTGCCTGTCTTTGGCAGCACTGTATTCACAAGGGACTTGCTCTTTGAGGCATTTAGATGTACCCCCATTCGACCCTTTAACTGCCCAGTAAGTTATTCTGGATAACAGGTACCATACTTCTACCTGCATGAAAAATGCAAAGATACAGATTTATTAAAATATCAACTGTTTTATTATTGGCCTCCATTGTCAACTCTGACAGTTATGCCAAGACCACTTTCACGACAGTTTTGCCAAGACTGGATAGTTTAACAAATCAGTCTGCGTATCATTTTGGGGCATATATTTTTTTTTTTTAAAAAGTCCAATTTTTAACAAATATTGAAATGTTGTCATTTCCATCAAAAGTCATTAACGTTCCAGAGACCACCACAATGTTGCCAAGAGTGAATAGTTTATCAAATCAGCCTACGAATCATTTAGCTGCAATCAGTAAACTTGTTGTTATGGTCCAACAACTTGTAAAACAGCCAAATACTAAAGCAATATCTGCATGTGAATTGAATAAGGAAATAATGCAATGCCCTTTTATCAATCTTCCCCTGAGAATATTCCAGATCAGAACCGTAGAACCTGATCTTCAACTATTGTTCCCTAGCTGAACACCTTATGAAGCAGGTTCTTTTCCAGAACACACATATCATGCTCATTTCTATTAAGGAGTGTGCTATTACGCATATATATCTGTGCATTCTGGCACACACATTTTATTATATCATTAGGGTTCTCTTAAGGGACAGAGTAGATTCTCATTTGTTCACTGCGTTATATAGGTTTACTTAATCTTTGGCTCAGGTTGCTCTTTAGATTAGCCATAGACTGTAAATCACAGAAATGGGCTTGTTGGCCATGTGCTGTTAATATATTGCGTCCACTGGATTGTGGTTACTTTCTCCAGAACACTTTCTATACTGTTGGAATTCAGATTTATGGAAGAACCTAAGATTTGGCACATCTTGCGAGATATGATTCTATTGCGTCTCATGGGGATTTTGTAAGAATTCTGTGAGGTAGCTTGGCTCACTTGCTCCATTTTGAATGGAAATGATTGGCTTGCTGAATGCGATAAATATCCAAATCATTACAAAGTGGTGCTTAACGCTGCAGAGACAGAAACATATGGAGCATAATGATGGCTTGTGAATTGGAACCTAACAGCCAATGGTTTGGCTCAATCAGAATTTTTAACAACACCAAAGTTGTGAGGTCTAATATTGTAAAGAATAAAATCTGTTGAGTTTGACAACGCTGTGTAGACCCATTCTTCCCATACTTTAAAACAGTGTTTCCAAAGCTCTAGAGCTAACCCCCCAAAGTGAGTAGAAGCCATGGGTGGTGGAGGCCCCAGCCTCAAGACCAGTTGGGGAAAGCTTTAAGGAA
The DNA here is from genome assembly GCA_038501925.1 of Xenopus petersii. Lineage (NCBI taxonomy): Eukaryota > Metazoa > Chordata > Amphibia > Anura > Pipidae > Xenopus > Xenopus petersii. The sequence goes on from CM076680.1 coordinate 161,407,372, forward strand.
AATGCCTTTTTTAGGGTGAGACTTAAAGGCCATTTAGGTTGAGATTTTGGGTGAATACCTATTAGCTGTCATAAATGTTCTTGGATGTAAGGGTAAAAAATCACTGCATTAAATTGCCTGTTGAAGGGATCAGATCCTCACTATGCCCTAAAATGATTAAGAACATATATCTCATTAATATAGATTAAGCTCAGAACCACAATGTTGAATAAAAGTCTTCAGAGTATGAGATCGAAACAATGCCCTTAGTACATTTTGAAAGGAAAATACACAACAATTTAAGTTTACCTTAAACTTAAAGTATCTTATGAGTAGGAACAAGCAAACTATTTCTCCAGTTCTGATCTGCAACCAAATTTCTTCCAAAACCATGGGACTGTTTTGATGAAAACATATGTGGTCTTTTGACATGATAATTATGTGTCCCTTGCCTTCCACATCAACCAATGGGATTAGTCCCTTCTGTCTATCTAAGGCACTGTCCAGGTGCTGGTTAAGGAGAAACTTGGGCCTTTTTTTCTATGAAGAACAGATATAGCATAGTGGAAAGGAGCTTCTCTAAGAAGCTAGGGCAATGTACATGCTATTGCAGACTTAACCACTGTAATTATTTCTTCACATTGACTCTGATGTAAAATAAAATGTTGAGGTTTTGTGAAATTTTCTGCAGTTTCAAGTACGTTCATCACTATAGTATTGTTTATTGTGTGCACAGAACAATTTCTCTCTGTATATTAGCATTTACACCTATTCTCAGTACTGTAACTAGAGGGGGCGGGCCCTGGTGCATTGGGGGGCGGGCCCTGGTGCGCGATGCACAGCCGTGCCCCGCCCCCTCCATACGGGCCGCATTTCAGTGGCGCGCAGGCTGCCGGGGGCCCTGAGGGGGTGCGGGCCCTGGCCCGCTCGCACCCTCTGCTCCCCCGGTAGTTCCATCACTGCCTATGCTGGCCCACCGATTGTGTTTTTACACCTCATAATACAAAGGAAATATTTCATAACCATTATAACTATTTGATAAGTACCTTTATCAGCACATTTTTTCTCTTATCATCTATAAATTCTAAAATCTCCAAGAAGCTCAATTTCCGATTTCCTTAGACTGGAACAGTCATCTAGAAACTGTTTTTCCTTTTTTTCTTAACCACATCCCAGAGATTACATATATATATGGGAACTGCTGTATTGTTTTCCTTAGACAGTGTGAGAGTAAAACTTTATAAAGCAACACAACATTGCTCCTCTGCATATTTATTTACCTTAAACATTACAGCACGAGGGTATGGTGTATTGTGTAGTTTTGCTGTGGTGTTTGCTTCCACTTTTCTAACAATAGTTCAAAGTCCAATTAGGTTCAAAAATGTCTTGTTCAACGGAGTCAAAAAAGTTCTGCACAGTAGTCACATCCCAAAGTACCCAAAGTCCAAGGGTTATACATTATTTAGTTATTACAAAAGCAAAAAATATTGAGAGACTTTGGGCCAGATTTATCAAGGGTCGAAGTGAATTCGAGGGAATTTTCGAAATTCGAAGTAATTTTTTGGATACTTCGACCATCAAATAGGATACTACAACTTCAACTTCGAATTTGATTTGAAGTAAAATAGTTTGAATATTCGACCATTCGATAATCGAAGTACTGTCTCTTTCAAAAAACTTTGACTTAAATTAAACCTGCCGAAGTGCTATGTTCGCCTACTATGGGGACCGTCTAGCAGTTTTCTATGTTTTTTGAAGTGGAAGACAAATCGTTCGTTCGATGGATGAAATACTTTGAATCGATTCGAAGGATTTCATTCAAAGTTGAAGTAAAGCCATTCGATGGACGAATTTCTAAATATTTATCACTTCGAGATTCGACCCTTGATAAATCTGCCCCTTACTGTTAGTGAAGACGGAGTCCAAATATTATAAAAATTAAACATCTTTATTAGGACATTCTTTAGCCTGATGCGTTTTGTGCCAAAGGTGGACACTTACTCATAGGCTATGAGTAATCCTATGAGTAAGTGTCCACCTTTGGCACAAAATGCGTCAGGCTAAAGCATCTCCTAATAAATATTTTTAATTTTTACAATATTTGGGCTCCATCTTCACTAACAGTAAGTTTTTCCCTAGTTTTTGCTTTTATAGTTTATTGTGTGTATTGAACATTCCTTCAGTGCGTATTTGTCGTTATATCTGTAATATATGAATGGGGGGCCAAAAATGCTATTTCAGTCCAACGGATTCTCCATTGACATATAGAAAAAAAGCATCAGGAAACATGTCATCTACCGTTCAATGTATTGTTAATATAGATTTATATAATGGTTATTGGTGATTAAGTTCAGAAATCTCAGTATAATCATATTAAATACAAATTATCTTTCTATAACTGATGCTGAACTTCTTTGTGAGTGTTGACAAAGGTGTCACAAATATTAAATTATTTGCATATAAATAGTTTTCTTGACTTTGCTTACTTCCAGGCTCATTCTTTGCATTTAATATGCCTTTTGGTGGGAGGGACTCTCCATCTCAGGAAAATATAAAATCTACACATATTTTCAACACCTGGGATGTTAATTCTTCTACTAGGGGTCTGTGGTTGAAAGGAAGTAGAATTATTAATATGTTGCACTGTTAGGGTTACCAAATGCCCCTTGGGGCTGACTCCAGAAGAACCCGTGCAACATTTACACTTAAAGGTGAACTCTTGTGTCAGGTGTGTGCACTCTACATTGTGATTAAAGTCATGCAGAACCAGCTTACAGTTATTACACAACAAGGTACCACAGTAGTGTTGGTTAAAAGAACTGATCACTCATAATAGCTCTTGGGTTGAAGAATTTACATATGTTTTCTACAACAGCTCCTACAGAGCACCTATAAAGCACTCTTGGCTCCCTAAATTGGTGTATTACTCTACCTCTTGTAGTAATCTCATATACACTTCACAGTGGATCTTACAAGTAGCATTTATATTATGTACCACTAGAGCACCCTAGCCCTCACCCTGATTTGCTCCTCATCCATGGAGTCCATGGCCAAAACTTGGGCTCTGCCCCATTGCTCAAACTTAATTGTGGCCTCCAACCCCTGGCTCTGCATTGCATCTGTCATGTCCGGTATCCTAAACCCAGAACAAATGCCAAGGTTCCGGTCTATAACAGCCTCCTTTCACAATGGCGCACCAAAGCTCTCTTACTCATCTACCTCAGTGAAACACTTACTAACAGGTTTAATTTCAAGCTTCCTTTGAGGCAACAACAAAGGAGTACATCTCTCCAATTATATTACAATTTTCTTTTCCACTTGTTTTGGAGCTGGAAAATATTTCTTGTACATATACATATTTGATTTTATAATCCAAGGCAACATTATGGGGTTTTTTTTGGTAAGAATGGGGTTGTGTTCTTGATTTACAATATGTTGTTACTTTTTAAATGTATTTTAGAGATATGTTTTTACAAAGTCTTGTAGTGTTTCTTTATTTTGTGTACTTAAATCCATCCGTGAAGAGCCTGAGAATACACGTACTATTCCAAGACTCAATAAACTCTGGAGACCCGTTTGTAAATGTGGCAAATGTATAAATCCTTGGAATTGCAGCGATATGGTCACATTTTATAAATCCAAAATGAATCTCCCCCAAACAAATACATTTAACATTTGTTCCTTATTCTGAAAACATAGGATATGTTTTTCACACATGTCCAGGGCGAAGGTTCAGTCAAACAGCTTGTTTGAAATCCAACAAGTTCTGGTGTATCTGTTTCACATAAACGGTTTCATTTGCTATTAGCAGGCTCAGTGGTAGGTGTAGAAACCTACCCACCTCCTATGACTGAGACACAAGACCTAAGGACTTATTTATAATGATGTCAGATGAAAGTGCCAGACAACTAAAGTGCACAGCATATAGGCCTTGTACTCATTGAAAAAGCACTTGCACCTTCAGTCTTGTATAACTCACCGCTTGTGCCCAAGGCAGCTTTGACTTTACCACTTTGCAGCCTACACCCACCAGTACTCCATAACTTGCATGTCTAGCTGCATACCTACCCCCACCACCTCTCATGAAGACAATTGCTGCAGGCAGGCAGTGCTGTATTTATGTAGGAGGCCCAGGTCCTGGTGGGCACAAGGCAGCCCTGCTCTTCCCATCTGTCATATGGTTCTTTTGCCAACTTTCATGTCTGATTTACAAGCACATGAAGGCATATGTAGTCAGGGTCAGACTGGGGGCTCCACCGGTGCTACTATGCCAGGGCCCCCCATTGAACCCCTGCCCCCCATCATGCATGAGCGATATTTATCTTTTTATTTGATGCTCATGTGCTTATTTTCCTGCCGGCCTCTTTTTTTTGCTGCACGTACACAAACAGGATTCAGGGAGCGTGTCTGGCCGGCAGGGCCCACAAGAGCCAGGGCCCACCGGGTAATGCCCCTCCGGCCCAATCCAACCCTGTATGTAGTGCTAATAACATGGTGGTTTGGTGTGTTTTTTGCACATTGCCTGCAATGGTAAATTACCCCTGTAGTGCACAGGAGAGCATGGGTGCCCTGTATGTTACACCTACCACTGACCAGCTGTTAAATATAGGGTTCACTCTCTGCACAGAACCTGTTCGTACCCTTATTTTTGCTCAATTAATATAGAACTTCAATGGTACCATTTTATCCTTGCTGGTATATCAAGTCAAACAATAATTTCTGAAACTCCTGGTGATGAGAAAACTGGTTATACACCATGTCTCTTGGAAAGTTCCAAGCAAACTCAAGTAAGGAGTGAACCATCATTACTATCAAAGGTTTTGGAAAATCAACTGTTTGGCCTGTCAAACTACAAAAAACATATCATATTACCACTGCCCAATGCGATCATATTGTATAATTCTACTTAACAAGAACCCAAAGTCTTAGCACAGGAAATCTACTGAATCCCAAAGGTTTAATCCTTATAACCCTTCCATAGTATGGAGACCATTAACAAGCTCGGCTTCCTTTTCTGTTTTGCAATGCTCAATTAGCTGAGGTAAGATAATTCCAACACCAGGCATCACATTTAGTTGTGGGAATCCACAGAGTACTGTATATGTAATAAAAAACATATCAAGGAGAGCAGACCACCTCCATGTAAAGAGGGCTTTTGATGAAAGGTTGAATTTTCCATCATTATTGTACTGAGAAAGAATGGTAAAAATGAATAAGAAGTAAAACTATGAGCCGATAGCACTGGCAGGTATGAGTGGAAAACCTTGTAAAGGAATAACATTAATTGGGAAATTCTGTGTGTGTTCTCTGTATTATATTTACAAGGAACCTTAGTTCCTTCATATAAATGAAACCACATACAATGAGATTGCTCTGGGCTAATATATGGTGAATGTTCCATTTTGGCCCTAGGAATATCTGATGGTCTCATCTACCAGAAGGAGAACCACAACTAGGAGCAGTTTATATGGAGGACACCCATGTCCTCAGGTTTAAATCCGTTGATATATAGAATATTTCTTCACATCACTGATATTATGTGGCATAATGGTGCACTGGAACAATGGTTATCTTTCTTGCTTTGCAGAACTGGGGTTCCGAATTTGATTCCAATTAGGGCATCTGCCTGGAGTTCTTAAGTTGTCTCTTTGCTTGTGTGGGTTTCCTTGCATTGCTTCAGTTTCTTCTTACTCCAAAAATTGCCGGTAGGTTACTTACTTCTTGTTGAAATTGACCCATATGTTTTCATTTTGTTTGTGTGGGTTTCCTTGACGTGCTTCAGTTTCACTTCACTCCAAAAATGCTGGTAGGTCACCTGAAATTGACCCATTCATATCTACCCATGGAAGGAAAATTAGACTGTAAGTTTTACTTGGAAGAAGACTATTTCAATGGTTGATAATGATTATTGGAACCTTGAGTTTCCTTGATAAATGAAGTCTTTGTGGAACTTGGAAAAACCTAAATCAGCTAAAGCATGTTTAGACATTCAGTACACATCTATATTGTCTTTGTTAACATCAAGGGGCTGATTTATAAAAGGTCAAGTGTTAGAATTCTTTTCCCTTGAATGAACTCAAATTCTACTTCAGAAAAAACTTGAATGTGAAAAAACAGATTCTGTGAGTTCAAGTCCCGCATACTGTAAAAATACTAGAACGGCTTTAATCATTCGAGTTGTTGGGCAAAACCCTCCAAAAAAAACTCGAACATCAAGCAGGCTGTTAACCTCTTCAAATGGTTCAAGGGACCCCTGCAATTGACTTCTACAGAAAAGGTTTTAGATGTTGTATTTTTGAAATCAAGCTATTTCCAGGGTTAGGGTATAATAAATCTTGAATATTCAAGTTTTTTTTTTTGTAACCCCAAAAACTCAAATTTTCAAGGAAAAAAACAACTTGAATCTAAATAAATTTGCCCTCAAATATTATAAGTTAATGTGCCATGTGGTATTTCATTGCCAGTTTTTTAAGCTTTTTGGATACAGAGTTTCAAGATAATTAATACCATACTTGTATTAAAACCTTAAACAACGCTACTATGAGTTCAACATATTTACATCTAAGGTAAGCTGGCCAACTGCATAAAAATCATCAAAATGTAACTATATCCTTCCACTGCAACCAAATGTTAAGGTAATTGATACTAAACAAATCTGTTATATCAATGAAATGATTAGGTACTCACTTAGTTTTTGCAATTGGAGCGGGTCAAAAAAAAATTTTTGCATTTTTTTAAAAAAAAAAAATAGGTAGGCAGTAGTCCCTAAAATAAAATAAAAAATGAAACATTCTGTTATTTTAGCTGGAGGGAAAATTGACCCCAATTAACTTTCAATTCAATTTTAATTTGGACGAATGAGCTATAATTTCTCTATGTTGCTTGTACTGCAATGAAAATTTATAATCTCTGGTAAAAGTAAAATTCTCCAGCAGAGTGACTTTTATACGATATTCTTGTTAACATAAATAAGAAATTAATTGATTCCTGGTGCTTAATTTTTACCAAGAACCGTTCTGCAAATTCTGGTCTTAATGGTAAGCATTTAACTCGTTTATGTCTTGCTTTTTCTATTTGAGCGTTAGGTCACAGTACAACTCAGAATCTGTTGCTCTTCTATGATACTGCATTGCACTCAAACGGTGTGTAGCCTAAGATTCTCAGGCATCTACTAGATTATCTAGAAGCCAGGCATCATTTACAATACTTTGATCTACTGTAAATGTTTAAATTGATGGACCTGTGCCTTTTTCAACTTCATGTTCTAAATACCTACTTGAAATGTCTGAAACATTTAAGTCATCTTATCTTTCTCAAGTTAAACTTCAAAAACCTGTGCACAGTCTTAGATAGCATTTGAGGTAGAGAGTTCCCATCATCAAAGGGTTTCTGGTGCTCCAGGAATCTCATTATTTCAGAGGTTTTCTTGGAAGTTCCTTATTGGACTGGGGTAGCGGGTATCCATAGTCTTTTAAATGTAGAGTCAGCATGTGCTCTGTGTATTTGGATCCCACTTGCTGGAATGGGTGGTTAGTACTACAGAGACTGAGATAGGAGACCTCAGTAGGAGAAGCTAGTATCAGGAAAGATTATATATCTCACTATAGGCGTGAGTGTCAGGCTTAGGTAAGTTAGTAGAGCAGCCAGTGGCTCCAACATGGTGAGCAGGAAGAGCAATTACCCTGGATATCACCCCCCAGCATACGGACTCAAACAGTCAGGCTAAGGAATAAAGAGATTCATGGAAAAGCACCAATATGAGCACCCTCTGATGATGGGGACTAGTTCACTTGTTAGTGAGTACTACAATCTGATTGTAACTTATGCCCTGCCTGTTGTTTAGTTATTTTATATTGAGACATTTTGAAGTAACACCCAATGACTATTATATATATTAAGTATTTAGGGTGTTGCCCACACTAAGGACCAAATGGCCAGCAAGGGGAAATATCAGCAGGTGGGTATGTTAGTTTGTGGTGGTTATCATAATTATTCATCAAAGAAATCAAAGAAAGAAACTTATTGTTTCTGTTCAGTAAAGAACTAAGGCTGCCACAATTGTAAGAATTGTAATAATAGATTGTAAAGAACAATGGGGCAAATTCACTAAAGGGCAAATTGTCGCCAGCGACCACTTTGCACACTTCACCAGGCGAAAATTTGTTACCACTACGCTAATTCACTAAAATGCGAAGTTGCGTCCTGAGTGCCGAACAAATGTCCAAGGAACCTGAATAAAGACAAAAGCGACCCTATAATGGAATACACATGAGCCCACCCTAAAATAAATGTTCCGTGCCCCTCAAATGTCTGGGGAAAAATGTTAACCCAAAAAAGTTTAATAGTAAGGACTTTTGCAGGCAATCCCGCTTAAAAAAAGGAAATGTCGCCAGCGTTTTTACAACTTTCATGCATTTCCGTCAGACTGGATATGATGTAAGTGACATAATATTGAGGAAGATCTAGCTTCATTTTAGCATTTCACCTGTTCTGAGGTGGTGAAATCAATTCTGGCAAAAGAGGTAACGTTCAGTAAAATTCCCACTTTACTGAATTTGCAGTAATGACCGTCCGCAAGAGCGAAAAGTCACCTGTCAATAGAGTATGAATGAATGCTATTGACCATCCCGTTTGCTAGCGAATTGTCGCCTACACCTGTTAGTGAATTGGTAAAAATGTCCCTGCGGGTGGGATTTCTGGCAAAATGTCGCTAGCGTTATCCACTTCGTCCTTTAGTAAATCTGCCCCAATGTGTTCTGTATATACTTCTTTGTGTGCACTGCTGGCATCTTCTCCAGCATGGCACCAGCTTCATCCCAGGTGCTTCCAAGATGGGAAGTATCTTCCCTTTGGACAGATGTAACTTCTCAGAAATTAGACTTTTTTTTGCACCCTGTTGCTTCTGCCCTTTTTTTAGGCAGGATATATTTACACTTACACTAAATAATCAAGCCTGCTAGGACTCAGCTACACAAATGTATTGTAACAACCAAGGTTTCCTCTAGAGACTCATCATCCTTAAACCATTTATAAATTCAAAGAGAATGTATTAATATACAGCTCAAGGCAACAAAGAAACCTGATTACTTATAACTTTTATCTTTTCTTTGTGGGGAAAAAAATTAAATCAGTTCTTTTTTATTTTTTATTTTTTTTTACAAATCTCTGCATAATAGCGGACATCAATGAAGGTGTATCTTCTAATATATCATTGCATTTCCATGATGTAGCTATCTCATAACAGGTTCCACATGTGTATTCTTTATTTTCCTCTCTACCTTGGAAATGGAATGGGTAAAAAGAACATGACAAGAGACAGACTTGAAGAATGTTTTTTTGTTTTTTCTTCATGGATAACCAACCCCGCCCCCCCCCCGTTTCTCGCTTTTTTTTTCCTTAGGTTTTAAAGCCATTAAAAGTACATTGGCGTTTTATCATGGCGAGATGATGTCACCTGGCAATTGCCACTAAAGCTTTCAGTCAAGCGACGGTTATTGGTGATAGCAAAATAGCATTTAGTGTGGAGACATCTGTTTTCAGTTACTGATAATTACAGATAACTGCGTTTGACAGTCGTTTTCTAACCGCAAACTCAACTCCATCAATTAAAAAGCTGCATAAAGTGGCACCCCCGTGTAATCACTTCCAGACACATTGAAATTAGCCATTAGGGTTTCAGGAATAGCCAGGCTCCTCGTTCTCAAGTTAAAGCAATTACCAAACACCGTACAGATGAGCAGCTGCAAATGTGTTGGGGGCAATTCATCTTTATCAAAGTAAGGCAACAGTAATAGCGCTTGTTGATTCTATGGACGAGTAGGAAGGACCATACCTTATTAATTATACACCTTTCTTGCCTTTGCAGAGCTAAAAGGGATACTCTGATCTGATCAGTTTGGAAAAATGCTTCTACTTTATTTATGTGGGTCTAATTGTTTTCTGTTATTTTAAATATCCAATTATCCTTTATTTATAAAGTGCTGACACATTTATGCAGCACTGTAAAGAGATGCTTAGCAGACCCTGCCGCAGAGAACTTACAATCTAAAGTTGGCCATACACAGGCTGATATAAGATACTCTTCTACACTAAGTCAGCAACATATTGACCCGCAAATGGTGCTCTCCCAGTGTCCTTCCCAAATGATATTTGGCCAGTTATATACCAGAAAGCTTAGAAAACCAACTAGTGCAAGGTCTGCTTATGTGGTAATCTTCCCAAGAGTCTGCATGGGCATGCATTATTATCTATCATATTCACACACATAGTTACATAATTACATTGAGTTAAAAAAAAGACCAAATTCCCTCAAGTTCAACCTCTCCAAATGAAACTCAGCTCCCATACATAAATAAACTCACACCAACCCCTCCTTGTACTCACATAAACTATATATACTCTATACTAATTGTAGATTTTAGTATCATAAAAGCATATGCTATAATGCTTGTCCAAGAAATCATCCAAACTCCTATTAAAGGAGAACTAAACCCCCAAACCACCCTCCATAGTAGCCCCTCTCTGTTCCACCCCACAATAAAGAGGCAAAATCATGTTTTGTCCCTTGAGTTAATGCCTTTTTTATGCACAACTGAATTTTATTTGTTTTAGTAGCCACAGAATGATTCTGCCTGGAACTAGACATCTTGTTATCTACAAAAATCATCAGATCCATCTCAATTAAGGAAACTCCCAACAAACTACCTTTTAGTGTATAACTTGTAATTATGTTTTCTCTAGCAAAGTGCATAACCTTACATTTATCAACATTGAACCACATTTTCCGGTTTGATGCCCAGTTTTCCAATTTAGTTAAATCACTCTGCAAAGTGGCAGCTTTGCACACTTCTCTGCATTTGTAATTGAGCTTCAATGTGTTTCCGGTAGATAGGATCCTTGCCTTCAGGTGAGCTAGGGATCTAGGTATCATCCTTGATAGAACTGAAAGCTGCTCAGTACCACTTGCGCTGCTCTCTAACCATTATTTATGATTTTTTGGACAGACATATGGTAATATCAAAGGCTATTGTGATACTAAACTCTATAGTTAGTATAGATATATGTATATAGAATTTATGTGAAAGTAGGGAGGGGTGTGTGTGTATGGATGCTGGGTTTTCATTTGGAGGGGTTGAACTTGATGGACTTTGTCTTTTTTCAACCCAATTTAACTATGTAACTATGTAAATATGTAAACATGATGGGTTTTGTACTTTTCTGTCACAACAGGTAAGTCTGACACCAATAAAATGAATATACTTGATTATCACATCCCTTTATCGTTCTTATATCCACTGACCACTGGAAATGGCTCTGTAAAAAAAAAAAGAAAAACCATTAAATATTTTTCAAGTTATCAAATTGTCAAAGCATTTCGCATTGCTTTCTGATGTAAATAACACATTTTATGATATTCCTTTGAATGTATAAATCAGAGCTTATTGTAACATATGGCAGGCTGACGTGGAAATGATTTAGACCCTATAAAATCTCTACTTCGCCTTTTCCAGACATTGTATTGTAGATATCCACGTTCTCAGGGTGTGCCTAGATCTGATGCAAAACCGGACCCTGTCCCAACTAAGTTTAGCAGCGACTTGAGGCAAATGAAATTTCAGTGGGCAGCTTTAAGTGATGTTGATCCATATTATTAAAGCTATTACAGTATTAAACCCCCTTACCCCCTCTTTGGAAGGAATGGGAACATTTAAAGCCAATATTACCAATAAAACTGTATTTTTCATGTTAACTGGTTTTATATAGGGGACATTGGAAGGATCAGAAGGAATCAAGCGATTGTTATGTTATTCTCCTTAGTAACTAGACATTCTCTCACTCTGCTGCTTGTTTAAGGCAACAGATGTAGGTTTCTTTAAAATATTGCATGTCAACAGTAACTTACCAAGGACAAGGAGATTTTTTTTAACAGGAAGGTACTTTCTTTGTAGACAAAATATGTTCACAATGGGTATTATATCACAAGTGTCTGTCCCCTGTGTACCAAAATCTGCACAGAGTGCTCCATGGGGTTGCACTAAGATTTCTCTAAATCGTACCCACCTGAGCCATAAACCAAAACTTGCCTCAAGCCAGGAATTAAAAAAATACGCACAAGCTTTGAGGTCACAGGGAGCAACATCCAAGGGGTTGGTGAGCAACATGTTGCTCCTGAGCCACTGCTTGGGGACTACTCACTGCCCTACAACAAGCTGAGTATTGCATAGGAAACTGTACTAAGCCTCCTAAGTGGAGTAAAAACTGCTCTTACTAGCTCACATTGTCTGTCTAATTCTTCTAGAGTGTTCTATACAGGAACTACCTGCCACTAACTTAATTGGCTCATGAGGTCCCTTTTTCCTGACTTCACTAAGGCTTGGCTATCTTAGTGCTTTATCCTCTTAGGAGGTCTCATAGATCAGTTTCATCCTGGAGTACTATGTTAGTTCAACATTCTAGAATTCCACTATCATTCCAGCACTTTCTAGCACATTCTACCACTCCACCATCAGCTTCTAATAATTTTGCATTTAATAAGTGTCATGCTGGCAGGCTGACTTGCTAATATCATATTTCATGGAGAACAAAAGTAACTGCCCAATCGTTGGTCTTCACCCCTTCTCCTGAATTGCCATATATCAATGTGCAAATATAGAGCTGCACTCTAAGTTGTTCTGAATCACACAAGTTATTGGCCACCATCTTTAATAGATATGATGTTGTGAAATGCAACTAAAAATGCATCTAAACTTCTGCCACTGGTCTTTATATACTGACATATCAACAGCATCACTGTACTACCCAATGTTATATAGTGTTTATCTCTGGTCATATTCTTCATATATGTATGTCTCAGTCCAAAGAGAAAAGAAGTGGAAAGGGAGGGGGGTCCATAAGCAATTGAGTCAGTGCTTGTTTTCATATTACAGATAGAAATCTCCTGCAAAGAAGTTTGAATGGGGCAGTAGGTAAGGTCCAATGAGGGAAGCGGTGAAGGCCAGTTAAGAACTAACAAAACACAGACGTGTTAAAGAGGCAGAGGTTTCAGAAGCTTGGGAAGATCCAAACATGAGTCAGAGCTGAACTAAGGGTAAGTAAAAAGTGAATAATGCCCCTTGACTATGTCCTACCACTTTATTATTTATAAACTAATTTTAAAAGGAGCAGCTCAGTGCACAGTGCAGTCCTCTACAAACCCAAAGATCTTTTCCAACCAGCCATGCATGACCTAAGCTCGCTCTGTTTCCCTATCATAGCACACGGGACAAGAAATGTCACTGAGGCAAGTTCTCAGGAAGTCCTTGTTTTCAGCTTTTCATCAATTTTTCCTAAATCATTCTTGATGTCTCCCCACCCACCTCCCTTGTCATTTATACCAAGAAGGGTCTTGCCCAGCCCTCTGATAATTATTTCAATTACTTCACCATATGCCAAACACTAGAACCAATGCAATATTTGGACACACAGTCAGAATTGGATGATATACGTATGTTTAATGCTTTAATAAACGTTTTCATGTTCCAAACCACAAGATGATGATTGTCTCCTGCCCCACTTTTTGACATGCTTTTATCTATTGATATTTCTCTGTCTATGATTTTAGGCATAAGCCAGCTTCCCCTTAGTCTCTTAGTATATTTTCAAGCTAAACATTCCAGCAGAGCCTGGTTTACACCATTGTGGTGTCAGGGACTCAATGTATCTTCAGGTAACTTTAAGGTCTCTTCTGCAATAAGAAGTGCATGTGAGAAAGAGGAAAGAATGCACAGTCGATCAGGCATGTATATGTAGCATAGCTGGCAGTGCCAATCAAACTTTTAAAATTTAAGGCATAGAAAGAGTTACCCTGGCTGAATCTTCCACCAAAAGAATGAGCAAACAATTTCTCAAGCAATCTCTGATCTGAAAGTGAGCCATAACTATCCAAGGGACTCAAAACATAATTGAAACAAAATAGGACAAAATTAATTTAAAACACACTTCACTCCTATTGTTAGAAGCAAACCAGTTCAGATAGCGATTGTAGTAATCTTACTAAAACTTATCCTTTAATAAATATTCCAATTAATACATGCTACCCCTATATATAGACTCACTGCTTTTAACCTACTTTAACTCACTGCTTTTAACCTTTAGCAGTGCAGGACCAAGTCCTTAAAATAACATGCACTTAAAAACGCATACGGTGGAACGGTGATGTTCTTATTTCGCAATATTCAAGTTAAAGGGTCGAAGTGGCTGACGCTAGGGACTTTTTGCCAGAAATCCCATCAGCAGGGACATCGCCAATTCACTAACAGGCGCAGACGACAATTCGCTAGTGAAAGAGACCGTCACTAGTGACTTTTCACTCAGGCGAATGATCGTTGCTCTACGAAAATTCACTTTGCCACCTCAGACCAGGCAAACTGTTAAAATGAAGCTAGATCTTCCTCAATCTTATGTCACTTACATCATATCCTGTGTGCTGAAAATGCATTAAAGTTGAAAAAACGCTGGCAACTTTATTTTAAGCGGGATTGCCTGCAAAAAATAAACTTTTTTGGGTTAACATTTTTCCCCAGACATTTGAGGGCCATGGAACATTCATTGGGCTCATGTCTAGGGCAGTATATGATCTCTTTTGTCTTTATTAAGGTTCCTTAACCACTTCAAGCATTTGCACCAACATCTCTAATAAAGACGTCCATACAACTTTAATGTACCCGCCCTATTCAAATTGACCTAAGCGTAAGATCACTAGCGACTTTTCGCTAGACATACAGTAAACAAACTCTAGCGAATCTTCGCTATGAAATGCTCGCACTTGGCGCCCAGGACGCAACTTTGCATTCAAGTGTATTATCGCAGTGGTAACAAATTTGCGCCTGGCAATGTGAGCGAAGTGTACAAATCGGTCGCTGGCGACAAATCTGCCCCATAGTTGTTTTTAGTCGCATTATGGCTAAATAGTGAGATAGTAATGGTCAGAATTTCCCTTCCCTTCCTTACTAAAATTTCCCCCGCGCAGAACCTGACTACTTTGGGATCGGGTGGGAGCTACTCACACCAACTTCCGTCTATGCCACCCTGGCTGAATTTTGGAAAAAAGGGTTTGCAAATCACAAAGTTGATTAGCAACTTGGCCTTCATTAGCAACCACTCAGCTCCTCCCTGAAGCACTTTGGTGCCATTATGCCAAGTCAAGTGACTAAAGACCTTGCCGTAAACATTTAAGAAGATATTTCATAGACCAAAGGAGTTGCTAAAAAAACAACGTAGAGGTACCATGTAGTTTGCAGGGCTTAAATCCATGTAAGAATATATTAGGTGGATAAGTTCCACTGGATGACATTTAATATATCTTCTTCATTTACCAATAAAGCTACCAGTGATGTTGGACGCATAACAACACGCCACCTCGGAATACCTACCCATCTGTCGCGACCGCAATATTATTTTTCAGTATCTCTCACTCCTGAACGTATGAAAGAGATTGAATGCTAAATAAAGACCGACTGTGTAATGCTACTTTATTCTCCTGCCAGGCTCTTTTTAACTTTGGCAGACGTTTTGTTTCCCCTGTCATCATCTGATGTCTATTTTTTTTTTACATGGCTACAATGCCAGTGAAATCCCTTCATAAATCTCAAGTTATGATGAAGAAGAAGAAGCTATTCAATTTATTTCATGTAAAAGAAGTCCTCTTGTTCCTTAATGCTCTCTAATTGTGCCAAGTCCACGAGGCAAAACGGAACTGAACGGAAATCACTTGGAGTAATGAAGGATATTCAAAGCTTCTTGCCTTAGAGATGTATTTCGGTTAGCTCCTACGTGGCCCTTCCACTTCATAAGGTATAAATTACTCACTTTTTATTTTTGCTTGTCAAAGAGATTTTTTTTTTCTAAATTTTTGTTGTTTTGGAACCTTTTTGGAGGCCTCCTGTTAGAAACTGTTTTCAGATACAGCCACTTTCAGTTTTAGGAGATATTGTCTTGACTGACAGCGGCTCTCATTACTGCCATAACATTCTCTATATAAAGACAATCTATATTGGCTTAGAATGGGGATTAATTGTGGTTTACACGATGGTTTAACCTTTTAGAAACTCGGTGTATTGTGTTGCCGGGCAATATTTTTGAAAGTCTCTGTTGCTCCAATGGGAATTGCTGTGTTCTCTGAGGTTATACTGCACACACCCCAGCCACAGGGCAGTAAAAAAAGAAAACACGGGAATAGTCACATTTTAGTGAAAGCACAATAATGTTTATTTTAGAAAACTACAGAGACAACGCCTATTGCACAGACCGACTGCAAAAGGACCAATATCAGATCTTGAGAAAAACAGATGTAAACCCTCAAACCAAATAATTGTGTTCAGAGTGCCCTTCTGGAATTTTCAATTTTTTTAAAGATCTATTTCAATTTTCACACCGATGAGATGAGATTGAAACAAAAGAGGCGCCTGTTGGGAAATTAAGTTGATGATGCTACAGTCGGGAGAACCTTTCAGAAGAAAAGAGAAAACTCAACTGATGTTGATCTACTTAAAGACTGGAGAAACATGAGATAAGCAGAGCAACATTAGATGAGTGTCCTCACTTCTCTCAGCATAGAGATATATAATTCTAACAATGGATATAAGTTATTTAAGGTCACATGAACTAACTTGGCTTTGACATGACATAAGTAGACAAACATCCTACCTCCTTCCTTGTGGGGGTATCTAAGAAGCTGATGGAGATGCATTTCCTTCTGTTTATATACAAAGGGCATTCCCTGACTGATGGGTTACTAAGGGGCATATCCTACCAATCCCAGTGTTAAACCCCAGGAAAACACTCATTAACAGGTAGAGCCCACATGTTTTATAACCTACAGAACAATAGCACAAAACTTGCAGAAAATCAATGTAATTCATGTTAACCAGACTCAACAAGAGCCCAAACTGTCATGTTCAGGTTTTCTTTATATTTTTCCTACAAGAAGCCAGAAACAATTCCTGTGTCACCGACTTCCCACCAACACAGCCAAGAATTGTGGGTAAGGAAGCACAATTGGGTGGCCACTGCCCCAAGTATTGTGCTGCCAGCTGGGTTCTGTAGGAGAGGGGGGTGCTGATCCTGAAACACTTGGATGAGTAGATTGCTGCAGTTAATCATATGCTGTGCTTCAATATGTGCTTTGTTCAGCCAAAACAGAAGTACAGCCCCTCATTGGCTGGATTGAGGAAAGTTTGCAGGAGATGGCTTAAAATTTGTTTTACAAATTGTTTCTGATGCTGATGGTTGGTCTTAAGCCTGGGACCTGCTACTCTGTGGCTGGCTGGTTATGCTTTACTGTCCATCCACTGAGGCAGGGAACTACTCCCCACACTAGATCTCATCAATGGCTGCTCTTTCTAGCTAATCTAACACCGCCTAGGAGTGTGCTATAGCAGGAGATACTATTCATTGTCTACACTTGATCCATTGGGTCCCTGTCCCCAACTTTACTTAGGGTTTACTCTCGTCCTGGTTGCCTTATGTTCCAGGCTCCACATCCACCCCCTCCTGAAGGAGTCCAAAGAGAGACAACCATGTGCTCCCTCCCCTTATATAACCGAAGAACAGGAGAAACTCACACTACCCCTGGACTTATTGGAACACATCCCTCCTCCAGGGCATAGGTAACAAATATCAAGTCTTTCAGAGTCAGTAGAGAAATCAACCCCATGCACACCCTGCATACTCTAATCCTTGCCCATGATAGATTTTGGAGAGGTGTTATCTTGATCAGTTAATGGATTCTAGTTCCCCGATTCTTATCCTGTTACCTGTGTTCTATGTAGGGTTCAGCTTCGGACTAGGACCCCCTGCCTCAGCCACCCCCCCGAGCCGCTGTCCAAACTACAATCCCAGCTCTGCTCCCTGGCGCCGACCTTCCTCTTCCACAATGCTTCAGGCAGGGAGTGGGTCTGGGTCAGCGGGGTCCACAAGGACAGGGGGCACACTGCATTTTTCCCAGTATCCCACTGGCCCAGTCTGACCCTTGTAGGGTTGCCACCTTTTGTCGAAATAAATATTGCTCTTCCTATACTTTTATCTTTTTTGCCTTTTAACAACATTGGCATCAAGCATCATTTATATTGGCCAGCCAGACAGCAATCCTAGTTCTGTGGCATATTTAACTGACCCATACCTGTGTCCTGACTGCATGTATGCAATATATTTAATTCTAAATAATATCTGTTTAGGGCAGAGACACAGGCGATGAAAATCGCAGAGGGGATGGCACTCGGAGCACTTAGTTTTCCAAAGTCACCCGAACTTGACTTACAAGGAAACTTCAGACGACTTCGGAAAATTAAGCGCTCCAAGTGTCATCCTGCCGGTGATTTGCCTTCTAGATGGCGGGAAGGCAGTTTGGGGAGATTAGTCCCTCCGAAGAAGAGGAGATTTGTCACCGGGCGACTAATCTCCCCGAATCTGACCATTTGTCTGTGCCCTTAATGTCTGTCTGGAAATAAAGCACAATGGAACCTTATTAAGTTATTATTAAACGTAAAGATCTTGTTTGTCAAAATTATTTGCATCACTAGATGGCAGTGTTAGAGTTGCTTTATATAATAAAAATACATTAGAATTCAGTAAAATAGAATTTAAGCTTTTCTAGCCAATTCAAGGCAAGGCATCTTTTTGTGTCATTGGAATCAGTGGGTCTGTGCGCTCGGATGTGTTTTGGGGGCAGTACGAAATTTGATTTAATCCTGGTAAGGTTTGTTTCACACGGCAGAGTTTTCCCAAAGTCTATGGTTCACTGTTATGTGCCCCTTTTATATTTATATAAAGTGCAGTTCCTGACTAATCAATGGTTAGCAGCATTATCTCTAGAAAGGGCTAAATAAATGCCTGATTGGTTACTAAAGAAGTTTCTACATAATTGCACCCCCTGCATATTGGTCCAAACTGGGACACCCTGCTAGATGCAAGCCATGCAGCAAAACTGGCAAACAATTTGCACCTCTGTGAATAGCATAGACAAGGGAGACATTCTGGGCATCACATGGGTAGGCAATGGGGTATATGCAAATGCCTTTCAAAGGCTTACCTAATGTACATCTCCCTTATTGCAAGATATGAATATCCACTGCATAACCCACTCAATGTGATTGAACTACATGACATGCTTACAGAATACTTCCAATATCTAATCTCATCTAAGTAGTCAGACTGAAGGCTGACGGAGGTTGCTCATTGGCTGCCTGTCCTTAAGGTGATATAATTAAGGTCACCCACAGACCTCTTGGTCACTAGTTGACCCAATAGTCAACACATTCATCTGGATGGTGAGCCAGGAATTGGCATGAGGCCATGGACATGAATGCGAGCTGGGTGGCACATTGGGAAATGAAGGACAAACGCCAACTTGCAGTTTAAGAAAATATGACACTTTGGGATTCATTTTATATCGGGGCAAAGCAACGGCTGCTTTTCAACAGCTGCCGTCAACGTGGAGTCTGTGCTTTCATATAAGCACATTTAGCTTTTGATGACAGATTTCCACCGACACCAAACTTTCCATGCTGTATTCCCTTATGCCGGAGGGAAGAAAGTCCACCCTATTTTCAGACGAAAGGAAAAGCTCTTTTTTTTTTCCAATATTCACCCATAAGTGAACCTGTGAAAATTGACAGCTTCTCGGTGAGACCATAGAATATATATTTATCTGCAATTTCTTAAGCTCTCTAAATAATTCTTGGAAAAAGTATTTTATGAATGTTTAATTCCACCATTTACTGTAATTATGATACATAGATACATTCTGTGTTTACCATGTATATATATATATATATATATATATATATATATATATATATATATATATATATATATATACAGATTAGACCCAGAATGCATCTATCTATATTACTGTATGTATAAGTAGCAGGTCCACAAACTGACAAAAAAATTAAAAGCTCAAGAAAAAAAAACGCTCAAATGTTGACATTCAAGCAAGTGGCCAGTTAATGTTGCCTGCTGATTGGTTGCTATGGGTTACTAGACCTGTCACTTAATTATATTACCCCCAAGCTTTGGTTGTGAGCCCTGCTAGTGTGCATTTTACCTTTGTGGGGTAATAGCTTGATGTAACGCCTCTGTTCAAATATTTTAGAAGAGCAAGTGTGCTCCTTATAGGGAACAATTGGAAGGTGCTTTTTAGTAGGTTATATGTGCAGTGAAGAAAACGCCCCAGATCACCCCATGTGTCATTGGTCTTTTGACACATGAGCAAAACAGAGTAGAATGCTGTAAAATGAAACAAAATACTCCATAGTGTTACTTTTTCAAATCATAGGGGTTTGTAGGCTAGAGTTCTACTTTGGGTTGGGTACCTTTGGGTTACCCGGAAAAAAACCTTTCTCCTAATTCAGTTCCAGTTTTTTTCCCATAGACTTTTTCACTTGATAAACCATGAGATTTTTCTAAATTGAATTGCATCTCAATTTGAATCTCATCCATGAGTTTTCACATGATAAACCATGAAATAACTTTTTGTCACTGAATTTAATCTGGCTCAATGTCTCCTCCTGGTTTGGAGTAGCACCACTACCTGCTTGTGATGATGTTTCTTCTGGATTCTGGTGACCAGAGGATAGGGGGTTGGGTTGCACATAAGTCAGTTGTGGGTCAATATGGATAGTGGGTCCAAGCAGGTAAAAATGTGTGTGGTTGGTCCAGGTCTGGGTTAAAAAAACTGGACCTAGGCAGAACTCTACTATTGGCATTAGTAATAGAATTCTCTGCTCTTATGAGATTCATAACAGCTTTCTCAGGCCCTACATTTCCAACCAGTCCAGTAGGAGCTGAAGAAACCAGCCCCAGTTCCAAGGAAAAAAGTGCATGGCTTGTATACGAGAAATAGGGCATCTTCAAAAAGCTCCTGTAACAGGATTTGCTCTCTCACCTTCCACATCCCTCTTAGGTTCTGCTTATATCAGGAAATTTTTGACATCACCAAAAAAAAAAACCCAGTTCTTTCAAGAGGCACACAAGACAAATCAAACACTTATTGGTTAATATGGGTTACTAGACTTGGAGCAAACTTTGCACCTTCTATTACAATGCCCCCTTAGATATCTGCTGCATTCTGTAGGCTAAATATTTATTGAAGTTTAAAGATGTGTTTTGTGTGTGTATCACAACAACAGCTTTGTCCACAAAGCAACATTGGAATGGAAATGGTGGAGAACCAAGAGACACGATAATGAGATCGAAATATTTTTCATGGATTCTAAACTACGCTGGCTAGATATAGCTTTCCGCAGTTGAAATCTGTGCTACATGTGTGTGTGTTTGCTTAGAGAAGAACTGGAGCTACTGTAAGTATATATTCACATAATGTTAGCAAGTACCATATGTTCAACCAACCCCACATCTGCCTTCTGTGAATTTACAGTACTAAACTTCTGTGCGGAAAAGTTATAAAAAAAAAGAGTAAATACATAAAGTACAATGAGTTTATTGAGGTTCAGTGTCGGAATCCCTGAATACCTTTAATGGTATCATCACTAACATCTCTCAAACTCATAAACATCTGTAGTTCTTGTGTTTATCTTGTCACCTTAGACTTATGGCATCCAGTGCATTGTTCTTCCAACAATGTGATTTCTAATTTCTTTGTAATATACAGTAGGGGGTAGATTATCCCTTATAATATATGAGTGATACTCAGAGTTACCTGTATAACTCAGCCTGCAGGCTTGTGTCTTTATATGGTCACAGAACAACCCCTTAGTGACTTCTAATATCCTTATCATTTACAGTAGGGGGTACATTACCCCTTATAATACATGAGTGATACTCAGAGTTCCCTGTATAACTCAGCCTGCAGCCTTGTGCCTTTATATGGGCACAGAACCCCTCAGTTACTTCTAATATCCTTATCATTTACAGTAGGGGGTACATTATCCCTTATAATACATGAGTGATACTCAGAGTTCCCTGTATAACTCAGCCTGCAGCCTTGTGCCTTTATATGGTCACAGAACAACCCCTCAGTGACTTCTAATATCCTTATCATTTACAGTAGGGGGTACATTATCCCTTATAATACATGAGTGATACTCAGAGTTCCCTGTATAACTCAGCCTGCAGCCTTGTGCCTTTATATGGTCACAGAACCCCTCACTGACTTCTAATATCGTTATCATTTACAGTAGGGTGTACATTATACCTTATAATACATGAGTGATACTCAGTTTTCCCTGTAGAACTCAGTCTGTAGTCTTCTGTTTTGGAAACGTTGGATAAAAGAGGAATATTTACAAGGAAAAAGAAAAGTGACTATATAACAAACCAATTAGGCACACTATGCATGACCCATAAGAGAATGAAAGTGCCCTCGGTTAATGATTGGCAAATATATGATTTTGCCGTTGTTCATGTATATCTTTTATTCATCACAGAATCCAATGACCTTTATTTGGCCTAAGCCTTAGTATCAAACGTGGAAGAGAGTGGAAATATTTAAGACCTTATTAACACCAATCTTCTGTTATTAAATATTTCCAACAGGGGAAAAAGCTGCTTCTCAGAATTATTCATTTTATGGGACTAAAGAGAAAAACATATTTCATAATTTAAAAAAACATACTTTAACTAACAGGTCCCTGTAGTTGGGCAAACAGAAAACTCAGGGCTGGCTTGTGTCCCCTGACCCTGATCTCTGCACCTCGCACTGATCTTTATTTTTATCTTTATAAGTGCAGACAGACGCCGGACGGAGGGGCAAACTTTTGTGCCCCTTAATGATCTTTCATTCCACTCCAGGATCATATTTAATGACCCCTTGTGACTTATTTCATAAGGCTAATGGCACAACAAACATAATACAGGTATACAGAATGCTCAGGACTTGGAGTCCTTATCATCAGTCTCATTTTTTGTGTTTTTAGAGGTTTTTGAAACCACAACTGAACTTACTTTCTCTAAACTTAGCACGAATGTCATGAAATTTATTAAACAATTTGAATAAAAAACGTACGAACGTAAACTAATGCTGAATTATTTGAAAAAAAAAAAAATATGAATACCCCTAAAACCTCTATCTAAAAATTCCAGTTTTCGGACAATTCCTAGGGAACCTTTAAGGGGCCTATTTATCAACAGTCTCATTCTCGTGGTTTTAGAAACCACGATGAAACTCACAAACTCGAAGGGGCCGATTCACGAAGGGTCGAATATCGAGGGTTAATTAACCCTCGATATTCGACTAGGAACTAAAATCGTTCGACTTCGAATATTGAAGTCGAACGATTTTGCGCAAATCCTGTGATCGATCAAAGGATTTTTAATTTGATCGAACGATTAAATCCTTCGAATCGAACGATTCGAATGATTTTAATCCAACGATCGAAGGAAAATCCTTCGATCAAAAAATCACAGGCAAGCCTATGGGGACCTTCCCCATAGGCTAACATTGACTTCGGTAGCTTTTAGCTGCCGAAGTAGGGGGTCCAAGTTTTTCTTAAAGGGACAGTACTTCTGCTTTCGAATGGTCGAATAGTCGAACGATTTTTAGTTCGAATCGTTCGATTTTCGTAGTCGAAGGTCGAAGTAGCCCATTTGATGGTCGAAGTAGCCCAAAAAAACTTCGAAATTCGAATTTTTTTTCATTCGAACCCTTCACTCGAATTTCGTGAATCGGCCCCTAAAACTATGAATGTTGTGAGATTTATTACAAAAGCTGAACAAAAAAAGTACAAAAGGAAAATTACGCTGAACTCTGAGCTAAAATATACTAATACCATGAAAACCTCTAAAAATTTGGGTTTTTCCGACAATACCTAGTGAGAAAAAAAAATGAAAACATCTAAAAAGATCATCGCAGCTCCCATTGACTTCTATAGGACCCAGACAACTTTTACCTGGTGAAGTTTGTATTAGAGGTTTATGTGTTTTTCTTACGCCCTTACAAGCTTTTTAAAAATATTTTTTTATAGATTTGTGAACATTTTTAAAATTTTTAGATTTAGATCTTTAGTATAGGGTTTTCTGGATAACGGATCTTTCTGTAGTTTGGATCTTCATGCCTTAAGTCTACTAGAAAAGCATGTAAACATTAAATAAACCCAAAAGGCTGGTCCCAATAAGGATTAATTATATCTAGGTTTGCCACCCAACCGGTATTTTACCGGCCTAGCAGGCAAAACACCTGCCAAGGCCGCGGCTGGTATTACAAATTTACCGGCAATGTTGTTGCGGGTAAATTTGTAATACCCTTAACAAAAGCCCTTGGTTCGCCCCCAAACTGCTCAAAACTTAACTTTTTTCCGCCTTCTGGCCATTGTGTGATATGGCTCCACCCCCTTTTATATCACAACCTGCCCCTTTTATGTCATGACCGCCTCTTTTATGTCACGACCCACCCCTTTTGTTCCTGCCCTCGTACCGGCCAGTAGAAGTTTTATGGAAAGGTGACAACCCTAGTTGCTACCTGCCCAGTATTTTACCTGCCTGACCCGTAAAATTATGTTTGACCACAATGTTAATAATTTTAAAAAAAACGAAACATACAGGAAGGATGGCGTTTTTTCCAAAAAAAGTGGCGACCCTAATTATATCATATTTTGGATCAAGTACAAGGAACTGTTTTGTTATTACAGAGAAAAAATTGGATTATTTGGAAAATTAAGTCTATGGGAGACGGCCTTCACATAATCTGGAACTTTCCACATAACAGGTTTCGAGATAATGAATCCCATACCTGTATAGAAATTTTTCCTCAATTTCTCATGTGTCAAATGAAAACAAGTTGAAGCACTATATATTCAAGGGGGCAAATTTACTAACCTCCGAAAATTCACCAGCGACGGCTTGCTCACAGTGCAACACTTCACCAGACGTAGATTCGCCAGGATACCGCTAATTCACTAAAATCCAAAGTTGTGCCCACGGTGCCGAACGCTGGCGAAGTTGCGCTATCGTTGGCTAATTTGCATATGGCGGGAAGTTAGAGTTCAATGGACGTATATGTTGCAGCAAATACATTCACTACACAAGCCCAGGGAACCTTAATAAAATAAAGTTGTTATATTGCCCTACACATGAGCCCAGTGTATAGTTTATGTGCCATATTTAGTCAATGTAGGGGGGAAGCCGGTTACCCCCCCAAAAAGTTATGCTCTTCTGCAGCCTATCACCCTGAAAAAAGGAAAAGACGCCAGTGTTTTTTGGGACTTTTTGAGGAAGTCCTATCTACTCTATTGCTCTTCGCCTGGTCTGAGCTGGTGAAGGCAAGTCTGGCGCAAGAGGTAACGTTCAGTAAAATCTGCATCTTAGTGAATTGGAGTAGTTACATCCATTCGCCAGATCGCAAATTCACCTAGCATTAGGGAGCGAATCGCTGACAGAGTCTATCTACTTCGCTAGCGAAGTTACGTCGCCGACCATTAGTAAATCAGCGAAGTTCCGAAATGACGAATGACGAATTTTCGCCAGCGTTAGAGTCACTTCGCTCTTTAGTTAATTTGCCCCAAGGAGTTTTGGAGCCATGTAAAAACAAGAGAGTGAAAAAAAGCCCCACATTGCTACAGTATATGTGCCCCAGACAATTCAACTTCTTGTCTCCTTGTACCAGAGTTGTGTTGGGAACACAGGGCTGTTGATGTGTGTGTTACGACTACAAACATGATATATCGTGCTTATTCCCAGCTTTGGAAAGTGGCTTGAAATGAATGAATGTAAAATGTTCCGCAAGCAGTTTATAGATAATAATGTGTCAGTGAAATGCTGAGTCTGGTTTAGCAAATGAGCCCATTGCGGTGTTGGACAGACTCTGTATAAGACAAATGAAGCGGCCGGCAGCAGTAATGGGCTGATTTCTCTTATTCAAGATATTGAAACTATTAGCGCTCACGTTAAACATTTAAACACTCGATAATGTGATTTGGAAACCAAACCTCTGCGGCAAAGAAGGAAGGGACACACATTTGTATAGATATAACACACAATCTCTTTCTAATTGCTTTTTTCCTATAATAAAGGATGAAATCACCGTGACCTTGCATGCCTTCGATTCAAGAGAATACGCTAATGTTTCCTAAGGAAAACGGAGACTATTTAAAGGAGAAGGAAAGGCTGAATTTACTTGGAGGTTCCAAAAGTTAGGTACCCTCAAGTGATTGTACAGTATGTACTTACCTGAAACCCTGGGCCGGAGCTAATATCAGCAGAAAACTGCACCGGCCCAGGGTTCTTCCTGCGAGCACCACAGAGCAATCGCTTCCTTCTTCTTTCTCCTTGCGGGTGCTCATGCACGTTAGAGCGAAAAGCCGAAATTTAACTAAGAATGCGGCTATTTTTTTCTACTGCGCATGCGTCTGCCCCGGGAAATTTGAAGAAAGTAAAACAGGAAGATGGTCACTCCGTGATGCTCACTGGAAGAATCCCCGGACCAGCACAGTTTTCTGCTGATAGAAGCACCAACCGGTGCCTAACGTTTGGCCCCCACAAGTAAATAGGCCTTCCGTTCTCCTTCAAGACAATTCAATACAATTTTCTCATTATTGAGTATCTACATACCTACTTACAGAGGCATTTTCATTCACTTTTCCTTTACAGTCCTTTTTTCAGACTGGTGTTCAGAAGGTGTTTGGGTGCCTTTATCAAGTAACATGGCCAAGCCTTGAAGTATAAACATGAAAGAATAGGAATGGTCTCACATATTTCATGTAGGCTCCATGTCCTAATTCCTGACAAAAGAGGGGTTCAACAGCCCCCCCCCGCAAATGTTGAATTCAGTGTGGCTTGAAATAAAGGGCAAGGAGCCTACATGATATACTGTACAGTATGTGAATACCATTCCTATACTTTCATGTTTACACTATATGGTGTTGTTAAGCCAAGCAACCAGGGAACCAATCCAGTGCACCATGGGAGAATTGAAGGAGGAGGAGACCTGGTTAAAATCTCTTTTGCACACAAGCCCTGAAGTAACCAAACCCCAAAAAATGGCCAAGTGTGAATTTTTCTTGTGTATGTGGTTACTGGGTATTGGGGAACTGTAGGATGAGCCAATGGATGACTTACAAGTTCCTTATGTGGCTGGTTTCATAAAGCTTATTAATTACAGCTGAAACTGACACTTTGATTTCACGCTTCTTTAGAAAGAAGATTTGGGTAAATGTGTCTTTCTACTCAAAACTGCACATCTTTACATAGATACGTAGTTAAGTTGGGTGGAAAGGAAACCATAGTCCATCAGGATCAACACCTCCAAATGAACCCGAGTGCACATATATATATATATATATACACACATACTTATACCGATCTAACTATGCACTCACTTATATAAATGATATCTATATCTATGCTAATTGAAGACTATAGTGTCATAGCAGCATTTTGATATTATGGTTGTTCAAGAAATCATCCAAACCACTGTTATAGGCATTAATAGAACTGCCATTGCAACATCTCCCGCAGGGAATTCCACAACCTCACTGTCCTCACTGTGAAGAACCACCTGCACTGATTCAAGTGAAAACTCCAACCTTCTTTAACATGTGAGCCACATTCAAATGTAAGTAAAATTGGAGAGCAACATAGGCATACAAAGAGTTTCTGGGGATGCCAAATATGGGCTGTGATTGGGTATTGGTAGCCCCTATGTGGACTGACAGCCTACAGGAGGCTCTGTTTGTCTTCAAGCCAGGAATTCAAAAATAAGCACCTGCTTTCAGTTCACTGGGAGCAACATCCATGGGGTTGGAGAGAGTGTTGCTCACGAGCCACTGGTTCATTACTCTTGTTCTTTGTGAAAAAATGCCCTCATGAAAAAACAGCCAAGCCTAGGCTGTTTTTAATTATGTAAAATTAAGCTTTAGCTGATGAGTTTCCTTGTGTTCAACGTGTTCCTTTAGAGCAGGTATCCCCAACCGTTTTCTCCCATAAGTCACATTCAAATGTAAAAAAAGCTGGAGAGCAACATAAACATGCAATGGGGGTGTCAAATAAGGGCTGTAATTGGCAATTTGGTAGCCCCTATGTTGACTGGCAGCCTACAGGAGGCTCTACACATGGTTTTTAAGCATAAACAACTTGCCTCCAAGCCAAGAATTCAATAAATAAGCTCCTGCTATAAGGCCAATGACAGCAACATCCAAAGGGTTGGAGAGCAACATGTTACTCTTGAGCTACTGATTGGGATGAAAGATCAGCACAAAGCATCTGGGAATATTGAGAAGAATTGAGTGCCATCAATGCAAACATCCAGAGGTTGAGTCAACTATTATGGAGAAGAATAGATTTAGACTTGAATATTGTAGTTTCAGTTGAATGCAGTTGGTGAGACTCAGATTGATGGGAGTAAAAAGTTATTAGAGAAAAAGAGGGTCAGATGGCTGTAGATAGCAAATTCTAAAAGCCTGGGGGATATGGAAACAGAAATATAGGACAATAGGAGAAAGGGGACAAAGAATTAAATGAAGGTCAAGTTAGAAAAGAGTTTTTAATGTAGCATTTTCTGGGACAAAAATGAAGACCAAATGGTTTCTATATCTCTATACTTCTGATAGCTAGTGTAATATATAGTGCCTCTGTGTGAGTTACAGTTATCATTGGTAAGCGGCTGCTCACGTATTGTAGAACCAACCCAACTGTATACACCCCATAAAATAGACAGTTCTGTTCAGTTGCACATTAAGACAAGTTAAAGGAAAACATCTAAATGCCTGTTGTTTCTAAAGGGTATAAAAAGCTTTCTATGTAAGGCATCCTTCAACAATAATGAAGCAGCTCTCAATTGAACCTTTCTTCTCTCTACACAGAATGAATAATTCCTCTTCTGTGCTGGTGGATGTTATGGAACCTCCGTGATGTCAGGCCTTCTTGAATGTACTTGTTTTCTTGGAAGGACGAGGTTAGAATTTGACTTCCCAGTTCCTGCCAACAAGAAAGGGATTACACATTAATCATACCTGACAGGGAAAAGCAGAGAGTATCCTTCAATGTAATGGTGATATGCTGATTCCAGAAAAAAGTAATCTATTTTGCAGATAACGTGTAACTTCACCTACACATTCGCTCTGACCAGCCTATTTGTTTGGGTGGTATAACAAGCAAAGTGATGAATATCCGATCTGGATTTAGTGGAAGTTGAAGAGATCCATGCACCGCTGAGAATAAGCAATGATTTCATGCTGAATCTGGGAAAATGAATGCGGTTAACAGAGCAAGGACATTATATATTTAATGAGACATTTTACTGATAAGTTAGAGCAGTGGTTCCCAACCAGTGACTTGTGAGCAACATCTTGTGTAACATCCCCAACCCCTTGGATGTTGCACCCAGTGACTGCATAGTAGGAGCTTATTTTTGAATTCCAGGCTTGGAGGCAAGTTTTGGTTGCATAAAATGCAGATGAACAGCCAAACAGAGGGTTTTCAATCCAAGCCTCAAAATGATTTCATGCAGAATCTGATAAAACGAATGAACAGAGTGAGGAAATTATTTATTTAATGGGACATTTGACTGATCAGTTACAGCGGTGGTTCCCAACCAATGACTTGTGAGCAACATGTTGCTCCCCAACCCCTTGGATTTTGCTCCCTGTGGCCTCAAAGCAGGTAATTATTTTTTAAGTCCTGGCTTGGAGACAAGTTTTTGTTGCATAAAATCCAGGTGTACTGCCAAACAGAGCCTGCTGTAGGCAACCAGTCCACATAGGGTTTTCTAAATAGCCAATCCAAGCCCTTATTTTGCACTTCCAAAAATGTTTTTGTGCTTATTTTGCTCCCCAAGGGTATGTTCATAAAGGGTAAAAAGAGTTGAGGATCCCCGAATTAGAGATTTGCTATTAAGGTTTTGAGTAGTATTTATGGAAAGGAACAAGGCTGTTCCAAGTTTTAGTTCAAAAACTATACGCAGGACATGTGTCCTCCTGCTTGAGGCAGAATGAAGGGGTTTCTTCCTCAGTGCAATCATGGCTGCTTCCACTGATTCAAATAAACACAAATATGCAGGTTGGACCCTTACACTTCAGGTCCACTGGATTTAGAAGCAAGTGTCTGGCAGCAGGCCAGGGAATTTTTTTTCTATATAGGCACCCAAGGACTTTCCAATAAGCAGGCATTTGGGTACTTAAATGGTAATTATGGCCCTACATACAGATGGCTGTATTTTCCCTCTCTATGAAATCAGTAGAGTTACATCAAAGAAAGATAGTGAGCTCTGTATAACCAACCAATCCCTCTTGCCGGTGTTTCAGTCTTAGGATAAATAGTAGTTCATTATAGAGGTTAAATAAAAAATAAATCAGTTGAACAAATAAAGAGTGAAATAAAAGCTTCTTCTTATTTCATTATCATTATTTTTGTATGTCGTGTGGCTTTAAGCATTTCTTATTCTAACACAGAGTTCCTGTCTACTGTGTTTCTTAAGGATAGAGTTTTGCTGTGGTAGGACACCTTAGAGTCAGACCATTAGGCACATGCTCTCCATACATCTAAAGAAAGTCTATTTACTCAAGCTTCCAGAAATAATACTGACAGGACAGTAAAAAACACTTCTTCAGCCAGCTCTTTTTTTATTTCTTTTCTTCATAGTTTAATTTTAGGGCCTGTTTTTTTCTCATAATGCTTATTATTCACAACATGGCATCTTTCCATAAGCCTTACTTTTGGTTGCCAAGACTGTTCATGAAGACAAAATGCTGACAATTGGTCACTTGCCATCATAGTCAATGAGGACTTTAGTGGTTATGACATACAGATGAAATAATTGTCTGTTTGGATGATAGTCTACCATGAAAAGTTGGTTTCATGGCGGGCAGAGAGATGATTTATCCTCAAAACAAGAAGAATGGTACAAATTGTCAGTATATACATCTGGGATGTGCAACTGCCCCAATATCCAACCAACAATTAAAAGATATCCCTAAGGGTTTACACTGCTTCTATCATGGGAAAACCTGAAGTGATATGGGGATTTGGGGTGTCCCTCAGAGTAACAACCAACGATAAGTCTAACGATTTAAGAGGCCTAAATTTATGATGATCACAAGGGCAGTGTGCAATTTCAAAGGCAAATTGACACATTTTTTTACCCACAATGCAGTGTGTTTCCCACATTATCAATGCCATTATTGTCGAGTGCATCATCTGTTCATCATTGCCTAAAAGTTTAACAGTGAAGATGGCATCATTAAAATGGCATAAGCATGTAATTCTTTGGTCTCAAGCTACCTACTGTGGGAGCCAGAAATACCACCAATTCCAGGGTGGTCAATAGATGCCCTTGCATATTGTTCTTCGTAAGTGGCGGGGCAAAGCAACAAATGCCTAAGCAACAATGTAGAGGTGCAAGGAGCATGTTTGGACACAAGAACCTTTAATGAACAGCATGGATACCGGTGCCTTGCACCATTTAAGCTCTTGCACTTATAGATGAGACCTGTAGAAAGGTAGTAGAGTAGGGAAAAACCTTCTGTTTTCTGTGTAGGTAGAAAATAAGGCACCAAATAGATTCCAATTCCTGATATCTGATAAGTTTTCTTATAATAAGAACTTGACAATGTAGTGCCTACCAGAGAGCAATATTCTTAGACAATGCTGTATTTATACTTAGATTTTTGCTCTTCAGCTCTGGTTGTTATCTGGTTGCTAGATTCCCACTTACAAGCAAACTAATGAACTCAAAATGTACAACTGAAAGAAAAGCAAAAAGAGAAATGCCCATTTAATCTTTCTTGGTACCAAAATAAGGAATGATGTTGACATCACTACTGCTTTGGCATAAAATGGTTATCACTGCAATTCATGAGTACCTAGAAGCCTATTGGCACTGTGTTGGAGGAGCTGTTAACCTTGAAGAAGAGATAGAAATCTCAATCTCAAGCAAATACAATAAAATGGCCTGGTAACTCCAGAACTAGTGATGGGCGAATCCCATTTCGATTCGCCGAAAAATGTGTGGATTTCCCCACAAAATTTGCGAAACGGCAAAAAATTTGCGTAAAATCGTGAAATCGGAAAGTTTGTGAAAAAAACGTGAAATTTGAATGTTTTCACGGAAAAATAGAGCAATTCGAAAGTTTTCACTATAAAATCAAGCAATTCGAACGTTTTCACTATAAAATCGAGCAATTCTAACATTTTGCCGAAAAAATAGGGAAAATCGGAAATTGACGAGATTCGCAAATTTATTCGCCGGCAACAAAACACGTGAATTCGCCGTGAATTGGCGTCAGGCGAATTTATTCGCCTGTCACTATCCAGAACTCATTATTATTATGTCAACAATGACGGTTTAGCTGAAAACTATAGAGAATCATGGTTATGGCTGGTGTTTAGAAGATAATGATAAAAAATAACATAAAACTTAGAAATATTCACACCCATCACTATACTTTACCAGGCGCAAATGCACTCAGACTACGCTAATTCACTAAAAAGCAGAGTTTCATCAGGGGCGTCGAATGCTGTGGACTTTTCACTAGCGTTACTTCGGCAATGCGAGCATTTAATAGTGAAGATGCGATATCGTTCATTTCTGCCTCGTGAAACTTCGCTAGGGATCTTGCGCTCATGTCAATTTGCATAGGGCGGGAAATTTAAAGTTGTATGGACGTCTTTATGTTAAATGTTGGTGCAAATACTTACAAATTACACATTTTAAAACACATGGCCAGGGAACCTTTATAAAGACAATAGAGTTATTATAATGCCCTACACATGAGCCCACTGTACAATGAATGTTCCATATATTTGCAAATGTATGGGGAAAACCGGTTACCCCAAAAAAGTTTAAGTTTGGTCTTTTGCAGGCAATCAGGTTGAAAAAAGGAAAAGATGCCAAAGTTTTTTGTACTTTAATGCATTTTTGGCTCTCAGAAAATAATGTAAGTGAAAGCAGATTGAGGAAGATCTAGTTGCTTTAATGTACTTTGTCTGGTCTGAGGTGGCTAAGTCAACTCTGGCGAAAGAGGTAACGTTCAGTAAAATCCGCACTTTAGTGAATTTGCAGAGTAATGACTGTTCGCCAGAGTGTAAAGTCATCTGGCTATAGAGTGCGAATGAACGCTGGCGCCAGTCTCTTTCACTAGTGAATTGGCGCATGTGCCCGTTAGTAAATTGGCGATGTCCCTGCTGGTGGTAATGCTAGCGAATTGTCACTAGTGTTAGCCACGTCTCCTTTTGGTAAATCTGCCCCCTTGTGTGAATAGAGCACAGCATAGCACGGGGGCTCAGTAGTTCAGAATTTGTTACTTGCATTGCCGAAGTAACAAATTCACTTCGGTTCAGAATTTGTTGTTGCACATTAAACCCTTTCTGCAGAATGTCACCCGTAATCAGTCTATTTTGCTCCTGTTGTTGTAATCTCGGTTAAGATAACTCGCATGGAAGGTGTTTCCTGGCAGGAAGGGAAGTCATGCCTGGATTAGTTCTCCCGTCTGCCATACTACATAAATAAATGATACGGTGTAAAGTTGGGTAGTTTAGATAAAAAAAATAATCTTGTCAATGCAGCAGAAACGTTGCTGTGCCCCAAGTTAAAACAACCCGAGAGGAAAGCAGAGCCACTTCACTGACTTGAATAACATGGAGCCACTTTTCAACTTACCGCCTTTCCTAGAGAGCATATTAAGAAAGGAAGAGGTAGCCCACAATGCATTCCTTGTAAAGATCTCTTTAAAGTTTGGAAAGGTCACCAGTTGGCAAGTCATTTTGTGGCAGAGCCTGAACAGTAATGTTTCTATATTCCTAACAGCAGAACCCATCAGGTAGGGCAAATAGGGTTTTACAAGCAACATGTTACCGGAACATTCACCTCATAACCTAAAGACATACAATAGGGAGTATTGAGTAACATAGTTAATAAGATCATTGCAACCAGGCAACAAGCAGCTTTACAGTAGAATAATCTGAGGCTTTTCTAAGTAACCTTGGAGTACCATGGCCATTATAAAAGCCCTGAACTTGCACCATGAACAGCCCTGAACTTGCATAGTCTTTTATGGCTATAGAACTCCTCGGATGGGTGAATTTGACCCGTTTCGTTTTGACAAAAACTTGCTGCCGGCAAAATGTCACCGATGCCCATGAAAGTCTGTGGGTGGCAAAATTTTTCTGCCGCGCATCTTTTTTTTTTTTAAGCACAACGCCATATAAATCTATGGGCATCAGTAAACTTTATTCTATTTAATACATGAGTGATACCAAGACTGGGTTTCAAAATAGGCCTTGGCATTTCAAGTACACAGAGGTTCAAACAACCCCCACTGGCCCAATAAATAGTCATTATCTATGGAATCTTACAGCAAACCCTCTGGCATTTGCCAGAATCCACAGATTGCCAGTCCAGGCATAAGTGATACCCTGTATAACTCAACCTGCAGCCTTGTGCCATTATATGGTCATAGAACCCTTCAGTGACTTCTAATATCCTTATCATTTACAGTAGGGTGTACATTATCCCTTATAATACATGAGTGATACTCAGACTTCCCTGTATAACTCAACCTGCAGCCTTGTGCCTATTTATGGCCACAGAACCCCTCAGTGACTTCTAATATCCTTATCATTTACAGTAGGGGGTACATTATCCCTTATAATACATGAGTGATACTCAGAGTTCCCTGTATAACTCAGCCTGCAGCCTTGTGCCTTTATATGGTCACAGAACCCCTCAGTGACTTCTAATATCCTTATCATTTACAGTAGGGGGTACATTATCCCTTATAATACATAAGTGATACTCAGAGTTCCCTGTATAACCCAGCCTGCAGCCTTGTGCCTTTATATGGTCACAGAACCCCTCAGTGACTTCTAATATCCGTATAATTTTGCAAGTGGGGGCATCATTCCCTCAAAAGTCATCATCATTTAGCATATTGACATTGAGTACCTGTGCCCTCAAAAATAGAAGGTATTTTAAATTCCATAATGTCAACTTCAAAAGTATCTTGGAACACCATAGCTAACAACTTACTTAAAGTTAATGTATTTAAATGAGGTTTGAAGGTGGATTTGACTTCTAGATGGGTTAGACTCATGCTGCACTGGCCAATGGGGTGTTTGACTGATCCTAATGGGGAGATTGTCTAACTTGGCTTGTTACATGTCGTGTTGGGATCTTCTGGTGTAAGTGACCCCTGAGGTAGCCGGTGTTTTTCTCACTGTTCTAAATAGAGGCTCTCAAGGTACCCAATATCCCATAACTCTTGTATGTTTGTCTTTGCAGATAATTAGCGAGGCTCTCCTATTATGGTTTTTTGCACGTTTTTCAGAGACTTCTAAAATAAAAGGTAAAATGCCTGGGCCTCAAACTGATTCATGGATGTTGCTTAGGGTAACGTACAGAGATATGTGAACCTCTAGAATGAAATTCATGGCTATTATTGGATTAATAAGCATTATATGGATGGAACTCCACCTGCTATACCGGCTGTGATCAATGCTATGATTTGATTGGCAGTTGCAATAGAGAAAGTCCAACCCTCTGGACAAACCACACAGCAGAAAGCACACACAGCATGGAGAAATGACAGCTATAAACAAGACTAAAAACAGCTCAGCTTGGGGTAATTCTTATGCCAGGAACCCAAAAGAGCAAATTCATTAGAAGTATCTGTATCATAAATGTAATAAAATCCTCACCGTTTATGAAGCATTCCTACATACCTACAATCATGTACTGTAACCACCAGAACATGTCATCTGTAGAGGTAACCATTGCAAAGCAATTCTACCACCTACCAACAGAGTCACCAGTCGCTACATCCCAACGGCATGATCTCATCTCCTGATGTCACCACCTAGATGATGTCAGATGTAATTCTACAGCTGTGCTAACTCCTCCATCCTACCTCCCAACCAGCCATTACCTCCCCAAACACCCCTGGCACCTCTGTACTGCAGTCTTTGTTTCTGCTGAGTTAATATGTTTTTGAACCTGGTCTAAGCTTTCCTACGATCACCAACACCAGAAGGATTTAAACTTGTTTCTACACCGATCACATCACATTTCATTGTCCTTTCAGGGCCGAACATGAGCAGCGATGCAGATAGAACCTAGCAAGACCAGTCCAGGACAAAGAGCACCCTGCTCATTAGCGAGGCAGCATTATGGCTGACATCACCACCCCAGCTGTGACACCGGCCACCAAATGCATTAAAACAACTCTATGCTCAACACATGTTTTTTTGAGTCATTTCCCATTAGATTCTTCTGAGCCATATGTGTCAATAAAAGCTCTTCGGTCAGAATGTTTTTCTTTTCCCTTTCAAGCCCGTAGAATGATGTCATCAGGCGATTGTTCCATCCAAATGTTTTTATTGTTCTCTATGTGGAAATGTCAACAGGGCTTGCGTTTGTATTTTATGTACGGTGTCATAGTTTCATCAAGCAGTTTAGATGTTGAAAGACTCGGCAGAAAAACGTTCAGGGATTTCCAAAAGACATAATTACATTCAAAACATATTGCTTCAATATTTCGTTTCTTAACAAGATGTTTATATGGATAGCGTTATCCCAGAATTTCTATGTTTAAATTGCTTTTTTTAAAAAAAAAAAAATTAAATCTGGGTAGCTTTCTGTTACCATGTTTACAGATAATGATTTATTACAAAAACTCCTTGTGGGGTTTTGTTCTTGCTGAGCCACCTGTTACTTTTATGCCCCTGCTGTAGAATCATAAATTACCCCTATAAATGTAAAAAAAATAGTCAAAAACATCAGGAAAATGTACATTTTCTAAGGGGCAGATTTATAAATGGTCAAATTGAAAATCTGAATTTTTAAATTTGAATTTCAAATTTATTTTAGTATAATTCGACTAAGGAATAGTCCAAATTCGATTTGAATTTAAGAAAAAAAAATTGAAATTCAGATTTTGAAATTTATCATGTACTGTCCCTTTAAGAATTCAAATTCAACTATACGCCATCTAAAACCTGCCGAATTGGTGTTTTAGCCTTTTGGTGAAAAATTTTTAATCAAATTCGATATAATTAGTCTCAAATTAAATTGAATTTGCAGCTCGATCCTATTCATCCGTTTATAAATTTTTTTTTTCAAATTTCGAGTTGATGGGAGTTTTTAGAAACTGCCATAAACTCGAAATTCTACCCTTGATAAATCTGCCCCTTAAAAGTCCACTTTTCCCACATATTTACGAAAAGGGTGAAAGTGAACATTTGGGGTAGTTTCACCAAAAAACAAGATTCCCATCAACATCGGCAGTTTACTAAAAGGACAAAACACCAAGTTTGAAAATTCTCTTTACATTGGTGTAAATTCACCTCTCTTCTCCAGGTGAACTTTATCCAGTGAAAATTTTTGCATTTTTGCAAAGAGAAATTTCTCCATGTTCGGACTGGCGAAATACGATTATAAAGACAGAGCAGCCATTTTTAAATCTCATTATCAACATCACTCTTTCCATGCTAATTTTCTCCATGACGAAAATTCTCTAGAGACTTTTCCCCACTACTATTGTATGGGAAGAATAAACCAGCAAATTTTCACTGAGAATTTACACCACAAGTGTACTTAACAATTTTTAGTAAATATGCGATGTGTTGTGAAAAAATACACCTGTTGAATTGAGGTGAATTTTGGTGAAGTTAGAAAAGGAGAATTTTCCCTAATGTGTCCCTTAGGGAAAAACATGTTTTTCTTCTTAAATTTGGACAGGAAAAAACTACGGGAAAAAAACTAGAATCCAGGAATCGGTTCAGTATTTGGCCAGGATTTGGCCTTCTTCAGCAGGATTCGGCAGAATCCAATTGCCTGGCCGAACCAAATCCGGAATCGACTTTTCATCACACAAACAAGGAAGTGAAACATTTTTTAACTTTACGATGTGCGTGCTGTTCTCTTTGGACATTCCTTTGGCTTCAAATTCAGTTTTGTATGCGGCCGAATTTTTCACAAAGCTTCGGGATTCGGCCGAATTCAAAAAGAGTTGGTTGGTTCAATGCATCGCTAGAAAAAAACTGTCATATTTGCTTTGTCCTCTAATGTCATTTTGTGAGTTTTGAGTACATGTAAAATGGAAGGGTTGGAGGAAGGTTGGTCCATGATATTTTGTAGTGGGGGGCCAGTAAGGCATTTCATCTACTGCTCAATTCAGTTATGACATTTGCCCACCTCTCATTGTAACTGTGGGGATTTTGGGAATATAGATCTTGGCTAAAACCATGTTAATTATCACACCCAACCCAAATAGTGAAATTCAGAAAGAGAAGAGTACTGTAATGGTAAATATTAGGTAATGCCCCTCTCCATCGTGAAACTGCAGATGTGTGAACTAGCATAACATTTTTATTTCGGAGTTTTATAAGTCTATATTGACATTCCATGGAGCTTGCCAAAGTGCTGAGGTGGTCATACGTTTGGACATAATCAGAAAACACAATGCATTTATTTATACTGGGCACCGATCCACTTTCTGCAACGTCCGCCTTTCTCTTCTAAATATGAGATTTCATTTATTTTGAAAGGTTTTTTTTGAGAAGTTTATGCTGTGACCTGGCTCACCTCTAGCTTATGCTGGAGGGGGATATCTTTTTTAGGATCAAGGAGAGGGTCTGTGCTGTGATTATGCAAATAATTATAGATGGCAGATGGAAAATGAACATGGAGTAAGAAAAGAA
Organism: Xenopus petersii; assembly: GCA_038501925.1. Classification (NCBI taxonomy): domain Eukaryota; kingdom Metazoa; phylum Chordata; class Amphibia; order Anura; family Pipidae; genus Xenopus; species Xenopus petersii. Next base: position 161,445,970 of record CM076680.1, read on the forward strand.
ATTCCCACTTTTTGGCCAATTTGTTCTGTAGAAGAAATAAAGATTAGAAAGGAAAGTCATTTCATGCAGAAAAACATTATTTCCTTCTAATATTAAATATTCCCCTCAAATGTGTATATATATATTATATATGATTATTATGAGTTTATAATGAAGCATCATTAGCTAAAGCTAAAGGCCATCTAGTCCTCAAACTCGCTATTATAGGAGAGAAATTTGACCCAATTTGGCACTGCTGCCAATCTAGGCACTGGAAAAAACGTTACCCTTCAATTTTAGCAGACTGAATTAAGCCATTGGACACCTGATCTTGCCTGTGCCACATAGAGTTTATCGTACCTAGACAACCTACACTACTCTGTCCCACCAGAAAAGTCAACCAAGGAAACATTAGTTGGCAACCCTAACCTGCTCTAATCAAACCAATGCCCCTCTCGGTCAGCCAATGGCACAGTGCCCACACCGGACCCACCCAACATAACCAGACGGGTGGTGGTCATGAGTAAATAAATAAGTGATGTCAGAAGCGACATTGGGATAAGATGGAGATGGTGGGAAGGGGCTGATCTGGAGGCGAATATTGCCTGCCACTCGCCTACAAACTGCTGCAAGGGGCAACTGGTACTGCAGCATCACTAATTCCTAGCCACTTTACTCACTAAATGCAGCCTATACATGGAGCAGTCACTTCAACAAGAAAATCACAGAAACCCTTTACAATTCTGCTATGCTCTACATGCTTCTCATCATGCCTAGTACAGCCAAAGCCCTCTGACACTTGTGTGACTGTTCTTGCTCAGACAACAGCAGCATTTTGCCCAGGAGTGGATCCTGTTCCTTTTTATCATTGTACCTTACCCAAAAATGTTCTTATTTTGTATGCGGTGCATAGTAGGTTAAGGATTTCCTTGTGCCTCAAATCTATTCCCGTGGCAGTGACTACTCCATCTGCTTAAAGCTGGCCATAGATGCAAAGATCCTCGACCGATTGGACTTCTCCATCTCCCGACCTGCCACGAATCATTCAGATCAAATAAAGTAGTAAAAGAACAGATCAGACGATGTTCTGCCCCTGACAGCAATCGTACGATAGTTATGTCCGACCAAAGCTGGTGACAGTCTCCTACTGAAAATCGTACGATCGGCAATACGCGCAGAGATATTATCGACAGAAATCTTTTAACCTCTCCGACCGACCAAATGTCTGGACTTTCCATACACGGTCCGAAAATCGTACGGTCGGATCTTTGCATCTAGCTTAAGTCCCTTCTTGTTGATCTTCTACAGTGTTCCTGGAGAATTGTATTTGCCAGCACCCAGCAGCACTGTCCCCAGGATGGAATATATCGGCTTTACTATTGGGCCCCAAATGTACCCTGGGCTTAGCTTGCCTATTGCTTTCTACTTTGTATCTTATTTCTGGACAATTATCTTTCATGTGGTCCTCAATGCCTATTTTGAGTGTGGTTATGTTATTTTAACCACAATGCTGTTGATTATAGAATTTCTTATGTGTATAAAATGCGACAAATAATTAACTACAGTAAGTGACAAGATATAATTGGCTGCATTTTCCCTATGAAATATCTATTTTTTGGGGGGAAAAAGGTACTGGGGTAAAGGAAAGTGGTTAAAACAAAGGTTGACCATAGTATTAACTATTAGTATGATGTGTTGATCTTTAGTTTACAGCATTGGAATGATGTGACTTTTAAACTCTTATCTGGTTGGTAGGGACACCCGAACCCCTATTAACAAAACATTGGTTTAAATGGCAGACTGAAAGTAGAGAGAGAAAAAGAGAGAAAGAATAGAAAGATAAAGATAGATTACCTAATCCGGCCTCCAGAAAAAAAATCACTAACTATATTACGTTTCTTTCAAGATAAATTGTGGGGTAGAAGAACAGAAAAGGTGGAATGAATAGTAGAATAAGAAAAGGGAAGGGGGAAAATAAGGAAAATAAATGCTGGGATATAATGAAACTCATACATTCAGAGGTGTAAAGCCAACTCATTTTCATAAGGGTGGTGTCCTGATCTCCTCACTGCCACATGTGGAATCCCCAGCAGACCAAGCACTTGACCAGCGATGAAGTCACTTATGGGTGAAGCCCCAAGCAGATATTTTTATATATTTTATGTTACGGCTGTTGTGCACAACAAAGCTGACAGCTGGCTGCGGGGACTGGGAGGTTTATGGTTTTTGACAAATCCAATAAATTATTTGATTGGTAAACACGTTCTGATTTTAAGATAAACATTAACAGGCTGGAATATGAACTATTATACTGAAAGCTCTGACCCACAGCTAACAATTAAGTAAGGGCAAGTAAAAGTATGCACTGCAGTATATGAACTGATTAGTGCCTGGTCCTAGAATATGTGAATTGATCAGTGCTTGGCTCTAGAATAGATGAAATGATTAGTGCTTGTCCCTAGACAAGGTAAACTGATTAATTCCCCCTCCTGCAGTGTGTGAACTGATTAGTGCTTGGTCTCAGAATAGATGAACTGATTAGTGCTTGGCCCTCCATGAAGTTAACTGATTAATTTCCCTTCCTGCAGTATGTGCACTGATTAGAGCTTGGCCCTAGAGTAGGTGAACTGATTAGTGCTTACCTCTATAGTAGGTGAACTAAATTAATTCCCATTCCTGCAGTATGTGAACTGATTAGTGAACTAATTAATCCCCCTTCCTGCAGTATGTGAACTGATTAGTGCTTGGCCCTAGAATAGGTGAACTGAGTAGTGCTTACCTCTATAGTATGTGAACTATTTAATTCCCCTTCCTGCAGTATGTGAACTAATTAGTGCTTGGCCCTAGAACAGGTGAACTGATTAGTGATTGCCTCTATAGTAGGTGAACTGATTAGTTCCCCTACCTGCAGTATGCAAACTGATTTATTCCCCTTCCTGCAGTATGTGAACCGATTAGTTCTTAGCCCTAGAATAGATGAACTGATTAGTGCTTGCCTCTATAGTAGGTGAACTGATTAATTCCGCTTTCTGCAGTATGTGAACTGATTAGTGCTTGGCGCTCCAGTAAATGAACTGATTAAGCCCCCTTCCTGCAGTATGTGAACTAATTAGCGCTTGGCCCTAGAACAGGTGAACTGATTAGTGATTGCCTCTATAGTAGGTGAACTGATTAGTTCCCCTTCCTGCAGTATGCAAACTGATTCATTCCCCTTCCTGCAGTATGTGAACCGATTAGTGCTTAGCCCTAGAATAGATGAACTGAGTAGTGCTTACCTCTATAGTAGGTGAACTATTTAATTCCCCTTCCTGCAGTATGTGAACTGTTTAGTGCTTGGTCACCCAGTAGATGAACTGATTAATTTCCTTTTCCTGCAGTGTGTGTACTGATTAATTCCAGTTAATCAGACTGAATCTGCTCCTTTATATGTTGCTATAGTTTCAGTTATATTCTGCACCTAAATATAATCTGGCATCAATTTCACAAAAGCCATCTCTAGTTTTAGATTTATTAAAAAATAGAGTATTAAACTATTACATTTAATGAATTACTAATAATCCTGTATTGATTCTGCACTAAATATACCATATATTCTAAACTGGTTAAAAGGATAAATACTGCTATAGAAGCATTTTTTTAGCATTTGTTGCCAAAATATATAGAATCTGTGCTTTTCCTTTCATCAGACACATGTGTTCCGTGACTGCTCTGCTGTAAAGGGAAATGAATATTCTCAGAAGAAACTTTCCTAAAACAACATCTTTTATTTGATTTTCTATCTTGACTAGAATATAAGTTAAAAGAGCCGGCATGCGAGGGCAGAAAATGAATTTCTACAGCCCTAATACTGTACATGCTACTGGGGTGTTCCCTGATTGATATCTGCCCTGTGGTAGTAGGGGGATATTCCTACTGAGTATGCAACAAAGTCGGCCGTGATTATAACAAATGAAAAACGTCACCTAAAAAGAAGTATGTTTAGAATAATCTTGTTATTTTTGTATTTTTCTCTGGCCATGAAGAGAGTAAAGGGAAACTATGCCGTGTTCATGATGAAGACTAAGCTTTCATTAATGTTACATTATATCTAATCCATTCAGTTGTTTTGGGTTTCAAGTCCTCTTTTTATTGAAAACTTAGTCAGCCACCCTTAGCCTATGACTCTTCAGATAGGCACAAAATGCGTCAGCCTTAATTCCATATAGGCACAAAATGCGTCAGGCTTAATTTATACTATGTTAAAGGGTGCTTGAACCTTTTAATATAATAATGGACCGCATTTACTGACTAAGGTCCTGTTTGTGCCCGCCCTTTTATGCATGAGTTGTTTGGTGATTCTCTTCAAGCTGAAGCTCTGGGGCATTGGCACTTCGACCCCCAATGTGATGCAGTGAGTCTACTTTTTTGTTCAGAACATCTGGTTCATTTTTGCACATTCTACCAGTCAGCCGCCCCATTGGTGTAAAAAAGCAACAGTGACATGTTCCAGGTTTTAACAGGAATGGTATAATAATTTGTAGATGCCCGTGGCCTGCCCCCAAGGCCTCCTCTTGCTAACAGTCAGGAAAGCTCTTAGGAAATTAACTCGTTTATCAGAGCTGAAACCTCAGCTCACATTTAGTTTGTCAGAATGTGTTGGGCGTGCTTTAAACAGTTGAACACTATTCTGTCAATCTTTAAAAATAGTTATACTGATCCCTCATTTGAAAGCTTTTTCCCAGTACTCCGCTACTCACCTGTGTTGAGCCCCAACAAAGGTGGTCAGGTGAAACATAGTACGGACAAAGGTAAACAGTACCCCAGCCTATTGGTATTTTATCCCACAGCCTCCAAGCCTAAAATATGATACAAAGGTTCCAGGAAGATCCAACATCTAATATTACTGATGTTCAGACAGAACCCCACCTACAAACTGCTTTGCTCATCCATGGTGTGTAGGCTTACAGTTTGGCACCTTAAATAAATTGACATTTTAAGACATTCTCTTGCCTTTCATGTGCATAGAATGTTCCTTCTCTGACTTGTGCATATAAGTGGATAGTGCTATATTTATTGTTAAGTTGAGAGTTGTTGGATTCCAGTGATGCAATGCAATATATTTATGGCCATACTGCCTTTACTATGATGGTTGACATTCCTAAACACATATCTTCATTCTGAAGGTTGCTTTTGCCGACTGCCTTTAATATATTTATATTACAGAGTCAGGATCCAAAGAACACTGCTTGGTTCATCAATGCTGTTACATCGTAATATATGAAGACATGGGCTTGTAGTGTGTCAAAGCAGAAGGGCCTTGGACACCACTGGTGACCAGAATTGTTCATAAAATTGTAGCGCTATAGTAGATTGAGTGCACCATTCTCTATCTATCGTCTTCACCCCTATACTGTGCTCCGCATGAGACCTTAATTCTTAGGGGGTAAGCCCTCGCGAACCATGCGGAGGCAGGATGTACTACAACTGTAACTTGGTGTAGGGTACAATAATTGGGTGCCAGTGGTTCTTATAACTTAACCAGATAACACATTTATTGAACAGGAGCATACACTATGGAGTGTACATACAGGCATATATTCACAGCATCTTTGGTTAGTATCAGTCCCCGCAAAGAAGAGAATATGTAGAACAGCAAGTGCTCGGGGTACACCTAGCTTTCAGCCTTTTTCCTAAGTTGAACCTGAGGGGAACCTCACATCCCTAGGTCTGTACACTTAGTCCCTACTTCTGGGCAATTGGTATCCAGGATCATAATCCCACTCATAAGCCTCGGAGGAGCTTTAAGCTGCTCGGCTAAATAGCCTGTCTGTCACTCCTAGAGTGTCCTCTTAAGGTGAGTAGCCTATCCTTACTAGACCTGACCTGTCTAGGGGTTAAGTTTACTAAAGGGCAAAGTGACTAACGCTGGTGACGATTCGCCAGCGTTGCCGTTTTTAGGCACTTTGCTGATTTACTAACGGGCACAGACATAACTTCGAGAGCGAAAGAGACAGATACTAGAGCTCAAACGCACTTTAAAGGGCAAAGTGACTAACGCTGGTGACGATTCGCCAGCGTTGCCGTTTTTAGGCACTTTGCTGATTTACTAACGGGCACAGACATAACTTCGAGAGCGAAAGAGACAGATACTAGAGCTCAAACGCACTTTATCGCCAGGCGAATTCTTCCTCGGGTGAACTCCGCAAATTCGGAGTTTTTTGCGGATTTTACTGAACGTTACCTCTTTCTCCAGACTTGCCTTTGCCAGCTCAGACCAGGCGAAGTGCTTTGGAGTACATAGATGTTCCCCAATTTTTAGTGGAAAAATTTTCTAAGTCCAAAAAAACGCTGGCGTCTTTTTCTTTTTTCAGAATGATAGCCTGCAAAAGTCCATAATTTTTTTTTGGGTAACCAGGTTCCCCCATACATTTTCTAACATATGGAACATAAACTATACAGTGGGCTTGTGTGTAGGGCATTATAACAACTATATTTTCTTTATTAATGTTCCCTGGACTTAGCCTGAGCGAATACGTCTAACAAAGTTGTGCTAGGCATAATTGAACGCTAGTGCATCTTCGCTTTGATTGCCGACGTGACACTAACGAAAATTTACCAGCGTTCGGAGCCCTGGACGCAGCATTTTAGTAAATTAGTGTTGTCCTAGCGAATTTACGGCTGGCGAAGTGTTATGCTGGCCGCGAAGCCGTCGCTGGCAAACTGTCTGCTAAATAAAACTGGGAGACTAATTTACCAGTCCCCTACACTATTAACCATAGTGCTCCTATTGTAACATTAGATAAGATAGCAGGAGTCATAGCAGTGAAGTCTAGGGTGGATTGGCCTGATGTCATTAAGGGGTGCACCAAGCTGAAAGAGGTCCATAATGGCTTTCCAAAGACAAGAATTACTAAAAAACAACTCCCAGTTTGGTTCATAGTCTGCATCGGAAGATACCAACACAATTGTTCCCCCTAACTCAGCACAAAACAACAGGAACCACCTGCTACAAATAATGTGAGTCTGTGCAGATATTCATAGGTATTTCCCTGTACAAAAAAAAATTTACCAGCCCCATAGTTGGGTCATAGCTTGTTCAGGGCCATGTAATACATCTATACCAGCATGCATCGCTCTGTACAAAGCGCAATATTGCAGGGACATGTTTTGAGTATAATAGCCCTTTAATGGCTAATCCACCCATCTGTAACTGATTTTATACTGAATTTTATTTTCTATATATATATCCAGATTGGAGAATAAGAAAGCAATTTATTAAATGGTCTCTTCAAACAGCTGTTTTCTTTCTGGAGCAGGAAAGCCAAGAGGATGAGCTATGTTATTATTACTTCGAGCATTGCGCTATAAATCATCAAGAGGGACAGATATTATCATAAGCAGTGTTTTCAGGGCACATTGCCTTCAAAGCAGCATTTCAGTGGTGCTAATATTTATCAAAGTTGCTACTGCTGCTTGATAAATACTGTGTTTGGTGGAGATGACAGTGAACTCTACAATTCCGCATATGAAAGTTCCAGTAGTTGCTAATGTTCAGTTATACATACAGTATCACTTTCATGATCAGTCAGACAAGGGGATGGTTTTTTATACCCCTTTTATATAAGGAATAATAATAATAGGTATTAGAAGCCATGGAGTCCAATGCAAGCAAAATGTTGATTTTTTTTAAGGAGGACAATGAAAACAATCATTATGGTATGAAGTGTCATCTCTTAACATCTTCATCTTCTGCCAACTATTTTGGTGGTGATATATTCACAATGGTGTGGGCAGCCATCTCGTCAGATTCAATCATTGACTTAGGACTTAGGCACTAAGGAACAAACATTGTTCTGTCTTGATGTTCTTATAATCCAAGATTACAATGTCCTACTACAAACTGCTAAACAAATTCAGGAACAACAGAATGCAGAGTGGTCCTCCTAGACACAAGTCCTAAACCTCATTGTATCTTTTTGCAAAAGTTCTGCAGCAAAGTGCATCTCATTCATCCCTCAAAGAACTGGTGACTTTCCATCAAGAATAATAGAATATTGCAGTAAGTCACTAGACAAAGAAGAAATGAAGCTGCTCTGAAGGCCATGGGTGGCCATACTCCTGAATAGGCACTTGATATTAACATGGAACTCAAAGGCTGAGGCTTTGTTTAGATAATGGATAAAAGATGGCTGAACACATCAGACCCGAGAACAGGCAGACTGCAATAAAAACAGGAATGTCTCATTCAAAGAAAAGAAATGCCTGGTTGAATTAATCATATGTTTTATTTTGTTGAGTTATTGGTCCTAAAATTTGGTGGCTAGATCAGGAACATTTCCCAGATAAATAAACAGGACAATCCTTCAGCATTACTCGCACCCTATCTCCTACTCTTTATACGGTTTAACACGCATATACTTGCATTCACAAGCACGCACACAAATATTTTGTATGTTTTAAAAAGGAAAACACTCCCCTTGTCCTAAAAATAAATTATTAGAAATCACTATGGGGTTGTGTGACCTACTGCTTATAATATTTTAAAGCTATAAAGACACATAACTCTATGAGTAGCCTCTTGAACCATGACCTTGAGTAACAACAGCAACCTTGATGTATTTTGTGAGAAACTTGCCTGGTGGTCTAGTGGGGGTGCACATCCTGTTGAATAATGCCGCTGCATTTCCCGGGTTTGTGACTTCGGCTGGTCTCCGCTTTATCCAGAAAGTGCCGATTGTGACGTCACCGGCTGGCGCAAACGTCAAATATTTATAACAAACAAGGGAAAGTTGTGCTCACCACTATTTTTTAAAACCATTAGGCGGGGGTGCAATGAGGCTGTGACCACAAAATACATATAGTCAAATACAAGAGTCCTCTGCACTCAACCCATTATCAATATATTTAAGACAGAGACATTTTTGCATACAGCTACTAAAAAATGCCTGACCCTTTAAACAAAACAGGGATTGTTTGTCCATATATTGCAATATATTTAAGCTGGCCAACTACGTCAAAGTCATCCCATATCTGGCCAGTCCTATGCTCAATTTTATCTGATTCATTAAGAATTCTATTCAAATATTTAAAGAACCGTCTATGGGGAAATCATTGGCCAACATAAAGGTCTTTTTTTTAAGTTCCTGGGTGTGTTCTTCTGTGTATTCCTGTTGTTACTGATCCTGTCTGTCCCTGATTCTTGTCCTGTCTGCTACCTGTCCCGATTATTGCCCGTTTTGACAACTCTGATTTTGTACACCACGCATGGTTCCCTTGCTTGCTCAGAACTCTATCCTTGGTTCTTCCACAATAAGACCTGGTGGCATCTGAGAAGTGGAAGGCTCCAACCGAAGCCAAAGGCGGCTGATAAACGTGGAAGAGTGGGCCAAGACCGGAACCTTGGGTTTTGTTCTGGGTTTGGGTTACCCTGCATTACACATTTAAGGTGTATAGTCATTTTACTGAGCCACAGACTGGCTTGCCATGAAGCTAAATGTTCTGGGGGAAACCCAAACCTTCACCTGGAAATAATGACAATAATGGATAAATGGAGTGCAGGTGATTTGGATTAGCCAACTTTCCAGACTACCAACATGGAGAAAACATGGATAATGGTGATGTGCGGCTCAGAAATATTTCAACCCGCACTTGACCCTAACCCACAATACCTTAACTCGCACTCGACCCCTAACCTGCAAAATGTTGTCATTGTAGGACCTGTGCACAACCCATTCCTACTTAATATACTATTTCTGAGCACATCTCTGATTCTAAGACAGGGAATCTTCAGGAGCAGTGGAGGAGTGTACTTCCCCAGTCTGATCCACACCCAACCCTGACCTGCAACGGTCAATCCAAACCCACCCAATTGGTGGCCAACCTACAAATCACTAATGGAGATCACCTTGGTGGCCAAAATGCTATGTACCTGTATGTCATAGCTCAAAAACTTCCAAAGAGACTAACTTCACAGTGCAGTCCTTCTAAAATGAGACTGTCCATATTTATATATATTTAATTCATATTTTTCTGTCTCAGTGTAACTCCAGTTTGCCTTCACTCTCCAAGCTCCACTTTCTTCTTGTTGAAACAGAAAATGAAAACACAGGCAAATCTCCAGAGAAGCAGTATCAACAAAGCCTCCTTCCGCAAGCAGGTTAGAATATCTGTTTTACTAATCAGAGTGAAATATATCATACAGGATTGGGTAAGGATGTTTATGGAGTCTTTTGTACAATGGTACTGAGCTCGCACATGTCAGGTTTTTCTGTCACCCGATGAAACTCCACAGCTGGCGAGGAACTGCGTCTGCCAAAAGCCCGAAACTTTAATTTAGGAGATACAGTTACAAAAAACAATGTTTGGGGCAAGGCGTAGTGAATATTCATGCGAGTGCCTCTCCGCAGAACATAAGAATATTGTGTAATTGACTTAATATGGCGGAATATCCCACAGTAGCTACCTTGCTGAGATGAGTCTTTGTTCTAGCTGAGAAAGTTGAAGGAATATTGCATTCTTGGAACGCAGCCGTGGGAAAACATTACCAATAACCGCATCACATACCTGCCAAAAGTGTAACAGAAATATATATATTAAAAGAGACACATGAGCCATTTTGCCTGAGAACTACAGCTAAGTAAAGCACAAGCTGCCTTTAAATGGCTTTATTTAGGGAGAAGAGTTTTGCCCAGAATTAATGATAGGCATTGAACACTGCTTGTTTTACATAGCAAAGAAAAATAAAAGAATAGCAACTGCAAAAAAAGAAGCATGAATAATACTAGTAATGATTATAATTCATCAAAGGATCCTTATTCTAGCTTAGTATTTGAATTAACAAACAGTTCAGTTTCCCATAATAGAAAGCATTCTATACATTTTAGGAGCAGCCTCTACAGGCCAGGATACTCCTTATTTATTCTGTGGCACTGGAGGGGTATTTTACACAGGTGTATATCCTCTACAGTGGGGGGTCCCCAAACTTTTTTACCCGTGAGCAACATTTAAATGTAAAAATAGTTGGGGAGTAACACAAATATAAAAAATTGTCCTGGGAGACTCATAATAAGTGCTGTGTTTGGCCATTTGATAACCAATATGGACCTGCAGCCTATAGGAGGCTCTGTTTGGCAGTACATCTGGTTTGTATGCAAACAAAACTTTCCTTCATGCCAGGAATTCAAAAATTCATTGAGGCCACTTGGAACAACATCCAAGGGATTGGTGACAACATGTTGCTCACAAACCACTGGTTGGGGATCACTGGTCTACAGTTTCTTTTACATTGGATCGGACTGTACAGTGTGGTCTTAACATTCAGTTGGGCTGAGTTTTCTCAAATGCATGCATTTATGCCAGAGTGCTGGTTTTGGTATTAGATTGTGTGCACATATTGATGCTGGCCCATATGCATGTATTGATATTGATGTCAGTTCACACACAAATTTGGTGTCATGCCACTGAGCATCCTCATTGTTGCAAAGCTCTTTGCTGCAAAATGCTGAGCCTTCTACTCAGTCCATAACAAGAAGTTACTGGGCCCCACAGCTAAAATATTTTAGATTTACTTCCTTAAATTTAGCATCAAGACATTTATAAAACCTTGCCACTCTGGGTCCCCCTATAAGTTGAGGGCTTCCCAGTAGTTGCAGGGTCTTTTATTGTTATGGCTCTGCTTCCATTCCTACTGACCCTGGCTTGTTACCTGACCAAGAATGAAATTGACCCTCGGCATGTTATACAATTTCCAAAGAGCACTCAGAGACACAGAAAACTAGACCTTTTACCTGCCCACCAATGTAGTTGACTTTTGGCATGTTATACAAATTCCACAGAGTACTTCAAGACACAGAAACCTAGACCTGTTACCTGACCAAGAATGGAATTGACCCGTGGCATGTTATACAAATTCCAAAGAGCATTCCAAGACACAGAAATCTAGACTTGTTACCTGCCCACCAATGGAGTTGACTCTTGGCATGTTATACAAATTCCACACTCCAAGACACAAAAGGGCAGATTTAATCCAATTGCTGCCTGCTGCATTATTATCCTGGAGAAACTGGGCTCTGGACTCTTCATCCTTATGAAGAGTCTGCTCTCAAGTGGGTACTCTGCTTATACAAGCAGGTGATATACAAGTCCCCCTTCAGTTGTAATGGATTAGTAGTCCAATGGATGGTGGTGGTATCTTCCACATACCAATGTTTTCAACTACAGTTGCTTGTACACAATGCTACTATAAATCAGGTTCATGTAGTAAATAAAAAAGAAACCCGTGCCTCTAGATAACAATCTATATAGCTAGGACATGTGGGAAATATTGCTCTGCCCCATAACATACCCTACACATGCTTGGAATTTAGACGGTTAATGCTAAATTGCATCTCAAGTTGTCAAAATGCAGGAAGCTATTTATCTGGAACATTTTCTGGCCCTATGTTCCAACAGCTCAACAGCTTAAGTGGTTTCCTCTGACAACAAACTTTTTTCAGAACTTAATAAATCTGGGCCTATTGCTGACTGCTGTTCCAGTGCACCCCTAACATGCATATGCTTTTTGAACTTTCCCTATCCCAAGTAAACACATTCTCCTTGACCTTACCTCCTACTATTGCCATGCATCAAGGACTCGCAATATATTTCATTATTTTCCTTTTTTTTTTCAAACAGCAAATTACACGCCAGGGATTATGGATATTATGGAATGTTGCATCTTTCACTTTCTGCTCTTGAATATCTCAAAAGAATGAATTGCTCCAATGTGAGGAGGTCCCAAAGAGCTTAAGAAAATGATGATTTCCATAGCAAAACTTGTACAAATTAATCTTGCCTCATTTCATATTGTTTATTCGAAAAATGGCTTAAATTTATTTTTAAATGAATGGAACCACATTAAATCCCCAAGTCCCCATGTCTATTCTTTGGAAAGGAATTCCTGCCAACAGCATTGAGTAAACAGAGGTGCCTTTTTATTCTCGGACCACTACTGTTGATGCTCAAATAAAAATACACAGCATGACTGTGGGAAATCATATGCACATTTTATAATCTAGGGAGCACCACAGGAGGCTGTAGGGAGGAATGAGAGAAAAATAACACATAATGAACAGAAGTGGACTATATGAACTGTATTTCAAGTTAGGACATTTTTACTTTGTCCCCTGGGTGGTCTGGCTTGGGTTTTTATTCTTATATCAATCCCCCTCCCATGACTAACAATGAAATAATAGCAATTGGTATTGTCACCTCAGATGAGACATGCATGGAAAGCTCTCATCTGAAGATCAACATGTAGACAACTCAGAGTACAGAAAAGTATAGGGGACCTTAGAGACAATTAAAGGATAAAATGAATAAACTCAATCTGTAAAAAACATTAACCTGGTTCAGCTTACATGTATTTAGCCTATTCTCCTTTTGTTGTGAGCAAGGAGCTAGTAATGTGCTAATATGGACATGGGCACATGAATTAAGGAAACACTTCCAGAGTTGGTGGGTAGACAGTCACCACTCTGTGTGCTGCTTGTTTGTAAGTCATGCACTGGCAAAGGTGTCCTTTCATCATTAAAGCAGTTGATGATGGGTGTCAAGCAATAAGAAGGATTTCAAGATAAGACTTTGGAAATTTACCTTTTACTGCCCTTGATATTCTGAAAGTCAATTAGGTTGAGAACTGTTAGGAAGTTCTCCTAGGAGATCCAAACCAGTTCATGGTTGGGTAAAGCCTGAAGAAGGATTGAGGATATGACTTTTGTTACTCTAGATCAGGGGTCCCCAACCTTTTACACCCATGACCAACATTCAGTGGCCAATTCATCAAGCTCGAGTGAAGGAGTAAAAAAACTTCGAATTTCGAGTGTTTTTTTGTGCTCCTCGACTATCGAATTGGCGTAAATGAGTAGAAATAATTTGAATAGATCGAGCGCAAAAACGCTGCAACCATTCGCCATTCAATAGTCGAAGTACTGGATCGAGCGCAAAAACGCTGCGACTTTTCGCCATTCAATAGTCGAAGTACTGGATCGAGTGCAAAAACGCTGCGACTAACTGCCCATTCGATAGTCGAAGTACTGTCTTAAAAATACTTCGACTGCCTACTTCGCCACCTAAAACCTACCGAATTGCTTTAAAAGCCAATGGGAAAGTCCCATAGGCTTGTTTTCCAAGTTTTTGATCGAATAAAAAGGCATTCGATCGAATGAAAATCCTTCGAGCGAATATTCTATCGAGCGCCTATTCGCCTGGCGAATATTCGCCAATTCGACTATTCGCCAGCGCGTAAATTCGCCTGAATTGCCTATTTGATTCTATTTGATTCTATTCCCCAGTCAAATTTCGAGGGATTTAAGCCCTAGAAATTCGACCCTTGATGAATTTGCCCCTCAGAGTTGGGGAGCAACACAAGCATGAAAAATTTTCCTGGATGGTAAGTGGGTAATTGTCTATCGGTAGCCCCTATATGGACTGGCGGCCTACAGGAGGTTCTGTTTAGCAGTACACCTAGTTTTATGCAACCAAAACTTGCCTCCAAGCCTGGAATTGAAAAATAAGCACCTGCTTTGAAACCACTGAGAGCAACATCCAAGGAATTGGGGAGCAACATGTTACTCACAAGCTACTGATTGGGGATCACTGCTCTAGATATTATTTGAAGCCCAATGTGAGGGAAAATTAGGTTAAGAAATGTTGGGCAGTTGCCCAAGGAGGCCCAAAGCCTGGTGGGGTCAAGCCGGATGATTAAGGTAAGGCTTGAAAAAATGACTTTTGCTGGCATAGATATTATTTGAAGCCTAATCTGAGAGTAAATCAGGCTGAGAACTGTAGCCAATAATTACTTTTTGCTGCCCTAGATATTCTTTGAAGACTAACATGAGGGTGAATTAGTTTGCGACTTGTGGTAAACATTGATTCGCTGTCCTAAATATTCTTGGAATTCAGTTTTTCAAACATGTTTAAAAAATGTTTTTATTAAGCTTCAAATAATTAGTTTAAAATTAAATTTTCACGTTCACAGGCCCAATAACCGTAACACGGAACCACACGGGTACTATTGTTTCTCCCTATTAAAACGCATGTCAATTCATAGTTAATTCCAAGTCACATGCACATGCAGACTGTCATATATATCAATAAACAAATGGTCAAGAATGCATCTTGTTTTTGCAATGTTACAAGCCAATTTGTAAAGTGAATTATTTACCCTGGCTTCTCTAAACAAGCACGGTTAACACCCAAATAATAAAAACACCACCTCCCAAGTCCTGTATATTGATATTTCTTAGTGTTGATACTAGCGGTGGCTGAAGAACAAAGATATTAGCATATTTGGGTTTTCCCCATAAATTGGCAGGAAAAAAAAGTTTATTTTTAATTTGTGTCTGTTTACTTGAGGCGTTAAGAGCAAACGAGGATACATCTGTCATTGTACATCAGAGCAGATGTTTTGCTGCTTTAATCCCACAAGATCGAAAGTGATAAGCAAGACATAAGCAATGAGCCATCCTCATCCACATTCCAGAAAAAGATCTGGTCTTTTCAGGAGAATGGAACGGTGAAGAGAAACTGCCTGGAAGTGTTGAACAAGTAGTATATATAGAGTAAAAAACTATACATGCTCCCCCTAAGCCTTCAAAAGATGATGTGACATCATTATATTAACATTGTGTATTAGTTAGGGACCCCCCAGGTCTTCCATACTCATATCTAGGTCTGCTGTCTGGAAAAATAATTGAGGTTTAACCACTGTCTCTAACTTGTCTCAGAAGAGAACAACCAGTCTGAACACTATACTAGATATATATATATATACTGTATTAATAGACTAAACATGTATCTTCTCATCCAACCCTTCCTTGAAACTATGTTTTGTATCTGCCAAAAAAAAAAAGCATTTTTAATGTCAAGGTATGTCATTGTATTGTTGGATAATATACAAGGCACAACGTTTGCTCCATTTCTTTTTACTTTGTGCTTATTAGGTGTTTCCTGATATTCGCCTGTTTGTCAGCCGGCTGTTTTGTTGTGATAACACAATTGTTGAAGAGGCCAGGCAGGTTTTTTTTTGGGGGGGGGGGTTCATATGCACAGGAGTGATCATAAAGTTTAGTTGTAATGTAACTGCGGTGTATATTATACAAATAAGCACGTCGGAGGGTCCCATACACTGGCTAATAAGCAGACAAAGGGGCAGATTCACTAAAGGGTGAAGTGACTAACGCTAGCAACTTTTTGCTAACATTGCCATGCGCAGGGACATCGCCAAATCACAAACTTTTCTCTCTGGCGAATAATCGTTACTCTGCAAATTTACTAAAGTGCGGATTTTACTGAACATTAGCTCTTTCGCCAGAGTTGATTTCGCCACCTCAGACCAGGAGAAGTGCTAAAAAGCAACTAGATCTTCCTCAATCTTCTGTCACTTACATCATATACTATGTGCTGAAAATGCATTAAAGTTCCAAATACGCTGGCGACTTTTTCTTTTTTTAAGTGTGATTGCCTGCAAAATTCCTAACTTACTTTCTTGGGTAACCGGTTTTCTCCACACATTTTACATATGGAACATTAATTTTACAGTGGGCTCATGTGTAGGGCATTATATTATCTCTCATGACTTTATTAAGGTTCCCTGGACATGTGTAATAAAAAGTGGTACATTTGCACCAACATTTATAATAAAGACGTCCATACAACTTTAAATTTCCACCCTATACAGATTGACCTAAGCGCAAGATCACTACGTCGTTGCACAGCCATTGTACGCCATTGTATGGATGAATAGCCATTGGATACAATTGTTCCCTATGAGCACATCTGCACTTTATCATGTTCTTACTACTGTCATATCACAATGATACACCCATCATGTCTGACGTTTAGCATTATTTACTTAACATATTACATCTGCTGAGTGTCTTGTCCTGTCCCTGCACTATTCTGTCCTGTCTTGCAGGAGTTGCATATTTTGGCACTTGCACTTTTTGTCTGTTGTCCGGTACATCTATGTTGTGTTGTGTTGCACCATGTTCCTAGAGGAACGTTGTTTCATCTCACCGTGTACTGTACAAACGTATATGGATGAAATGACAATAAACTTACTCTTGACTTGACTCTTCACTTGAACGCTAGCACATCTTCAATATGAAATGCCTGCACAGCCGAAGTAATGCTAGCGAAAAGTGGCCAGCGTTTGATGCCCTGGACGAAACTTTTCATTTTAGTGAATTAGGGTATTCGGAACGCATTTGCGGCTGGTGAAGTGGTGCAAAGGGTGCAATGCTGACGCTGGCAAAAATTTGCCCCATATCTGCCCAAAGGGGTATATTTATCAAAACATGAAGTTAGAGATCACCACAGATCCTCTAGAGTGAAAATTCATTTTTATGGGATTTATCATTGGGTGAAAAGTGAAAGTTCATTCTTTGATAAATACTCCTTTCATAATCCCATAGAAATGAATGGAGAGTGGCCGAATTTCACTCTAGAGGACTGTGGTGATCTCTACTTCACTTTTTAATAAATATACCACATAATCGGCAGCTTATTGGCCAGTGTATGGGGCTCTCCAATGGGCTTCCCAGACCGATATCTGGTCGAAAATCAGCAAAATGCCGATTGGGCGGGTTTAAAAATCCTGTTGGATGGAGGACTGCATAAGTTTGTTGATGCAGTTCTCGCACCAACTGTCTGCATATCCATTGTTGTGATTCAATCGTGGGGCCCTAGGGCCCACAAGCGAATCAACCGCATATTGCCCACTCAAGGTGGGCATATAGGGCAAGGCTTGATAGCTTGGCAACTTGTCCAACATTTAGGAAGTTGAGGGACATTCCTAGGGGAGGTACAATTCAGGGGGGGGAGCAACCCAACAAACACAGTGATGATAAATAATATCCCTATGTACTATATATCCCTATGTATAATCCCAGTATTAAAATAACCCTGTAAATGCAGTAGAAGCTCCCGCAAGTACACAATAGAACAAAAAAAAAAGACATACTAATCATGATGGTTGGACATAGATGGACTAATACAGGCTTTTCCCTTTTCCCAACACTTAACTGAGATAACAGCTCATTGTCTTATGTATGGTGCTAAAATGATGACCTCACTGACCAGTACCTGATTGGGCTTTGACCTGACATCAATCAAAAAGGCAGTGAGTATCTGCAAATTCCATTCCAGCTTGTCCCGCTGCATTGGTGGCCAATTTGGGTACAGATCAACTTGTTTAGCAACCTCGCCAGCATTAGGCATGGACAGTGGGTGTGATCCTGTCCTGCCATCTTTCCATGTGATGCAGTCACTGGCCTTGTGGCCCAAACAACTGAAAACAAGGAGATCTACTCTTGCTCTTATGTCCTAATAAATGTTTCAATTTTTTAACTGATTGATTCATTATTGTTGGAGGTACTCACACCTTTCTTTTGAAATGCTGCACTGGCCTTGTGGCCCAAACAACTGAAAACAAGGAGATCTGCTCCTGCAGGTCTAGTTTGAGGTAAAAGTTCATGAGATTCCACAAATTACTGGTACTGCAGTTCTGGTGCTCAATTCCCCCGCACTCTCCTTGTTTCCAGAGGCAAAATGTTGACATATTTGTCAAACAAAAGACAAAACAAAGAACAATGATGCACAGTTGGAAGCTCAGCATTTCTCTTCTATAGACTCTGCTACCTGAAGCCTCCCAGCTGTGCTGCATTGAAAGCTGACTTGGTGGTCCAAGTGGGACTTTTCTGACAATAGTTTCAGTGTTTTTGTGTTTTTAGTGTAATATGTTCAAACTGTATATTTATAATTCTTGATTTCAGCCAAAAAAATGTAAAGCTGAACTTTCTCCACGAGGTAAATCTCAGCAGTCAAGTCATACATAATCATGATTCCCCGCACAATCTCATTTTTAATCTGGTGGAAAATAAGACGGGGGCCTTTCTGATTATAGCCATCAAATGTGTGATTTATATCTTGTAAATCAATACGCACGGGGCCTCAAGTGTAAGACGCTGTGAGAGGGCAAAACTCACAATCCACTCCAATAATATATAGAATATTCTGACATCTGATCCGTCTCAGGCTTTTAAACATTGTGATGTTATGAAAGGAGACAACAAAGCCATTTTTATTGGAGCGGTGTAAAAACGTAATACAGAATGTAAGCAAACAATCGGCCAGCCGAACACGCATTTTGTGCCTTTTGAATGGAAGGACGAGAATATATATATTTATATACTAACTGCTCATGACCTATAGTGATTAAAGTGCTTTGCTTTGATATTAAAGGGGATGAAAAACCTGGCAGAGATTACAGAAATTCATGCCTTAAGGGCTCCCCTGTATAATTTACTTTAATTGTTTTTCTTTTCCAACTTTGAGAATAAGAGACTTGAAGTCTCTGGAGTGGTGGAGCAGTATCCTTGACTCCAGCACAGTGCTCTGATAGCTGCAGCACAATGCCCAGTCTTTATATTAAACCTAATAAAATTATATAGAAATATTTAAAACATTTGATGTGGCATGAAAACAAATGGCATGAATACATGGTACCAGCCCTGGAGAGGCCTCATTCCTCCGCCTTAACCTATGCACCCCATAATACTGCCCCGTTTTCATGACCTGTGCAGAGTAGTTGGGAGTTATCTCACATCCCTTCACTTGCAAGTGAAGCACGTGCAATTAAATACAAGTCTAGATCGCCACATGTTGGGTGTTATTGCTTGCAGAATAGGTGGTGCAACCAGTGTCCAAGGCCCACTGGGGCTGCCACATCAGGGGCCCACACACACCTGCTCTGGGCCCCCAAGCTCTTTCTACCAACTTCAGGACCCAACCCCCCTCTGCCAATTTTAGGTCCTCCTATGCTAGATTCCCACAAACCTCCTCTATTCATTTTCCTTTTTCCTTTTTTTCTTGCATTGATCTGGGCGGGAGAGATCATGGAGAACCGAGTGAGAGTAGATCTGGGCCCACAAGGGCCGTTGGGCGATCGGGTTTTTTCCCGGTGTCCCGCCGGCCCAGTCCAACCCTGAGTGCAACATGGTGCCTGCCAACCCTGCTGTGTTACTCTGCTTTTTCTGCACAGGTAACAAAAAGGGGCAGTATTAAGGGAGCACAGTAATGCAGTTTGAGGGTGGGGAGGGAGTCCTCCCCACCTTAAATGATGAATGCAAAGAAAATAAGGTAAGTAATAGAAATGAAGGACCTTGTCACTGCATGCATCTGAATTGACACGAATGGATGCGAACGCTAGTGTCCTACGTGGGTCCATTTTTTGGAACCCGACCCATACCCGTAACCTGCAATGCGCAACCCGGACCTGCAACCCGCATTCTTACCCCATTGGACCCGCTACCCGACCTGCAAGTACCTTATGCGCAACCCGGGCCCACGACCCTCTGACCATCAAGCATCAGGAAGTGCTGTCATTGTAAACAGGAATTGACATCATCAGAAGTAGGCATGATCAAAAAAAAAGGATTAAAACAGGAAGTGCTGTCATTGTAAACCAGAAGTGACATCATCAGAAGTAGGTATGATCAGAAAAAAGGAGTAAAAATCGCAATTGAGAAGACCCATGGCCCGATTGTGTAGTTCCAGCCTTAAAGGACAAGGAAAGGTAAGATCTATGGTGAATGCCACTTTCTTCAGACCCCAGACCAAAAAAGTTGGTTGGAGCACTTTAAATCCCAAGATCCCCTGTATTGCTGCCCCATCTTTATATTTTCAACATGTCTATATTACATTCCAATATAAATGTGCAAGTTTCAACATGTGTAGTAATTGCCGCTGGCAAAGCTGCTTAAGAAGCTTGTGTTGTACGTTAAACACGGTAAGTTGAACTTTTATTCTGAACTTTGCAGGCACAAGCCAGCTTATTGTAAGAGTCATAAATTATGGAAGATACTTTAATAAATCAATGTTAACATTGTTAACCAAATGTTGAGCAGAGAATAATTTACCCCATATAATATATGGATATTGGGGGACAGATTTATTCAACTTTAAAATATGAAAAAAAACCCGCAATTTTATAAATCCAAGGTAAAAACAATAAAAATAGCTTGAATATTGAAAATGTACCTGACACTGGCTTATATAGAAGCTGAACAAATGTTTTCATGAAAAGTTTTGATCCTTTATAAAACTTACCTAGTTTTGATGAATCTTCCCCATTTCAGCGAGTTATGTGATACAAGCTGTTATTACCAAACATCACTAAGCACCATTGATCCAGATAGTGGTTTCACAAAGATTTCAAAACTATTGAAATCTATAAAAGCCATAGAAACCAATCAACAATTGGTCTTGATCAGATTTATACCAGTTAGATAAATGAAAACAGAGGATCTAATTAACTTCTATGGGTAACTGCAGTGGTGAGTAACTAATCCCCAGTACATTTTGTCCAATGAGTCAATGCTAGGGATGTAGCGAACTGTTCGCCGGCGAACTAGTTCGCGCGAACTTCGACTGTTCGCGTCCGCCGCAAGTTCGCGAACGTCGCGCGACGTTCGCCAATAGGCGTTCGCGTCAAAATCGTTCGACCATTCGACCGCTAAAATCGAAGGATTTTCGTTCGAATCGAACGATCGAAGCCATTGGATTGAATGAAATCATTCGATCGAATGGCTTCGATCGTTCGATTCGAACGAAAATCCTTCGATCGAACGATTACAATCCTTCGATCGTTCGAAACGAACGATTTTCGGATGTTCGAAGTTCGCGAACAGTTCGCGAACTGTTCGCAATTTTTGCCGGTGTTCGCGAACGGCGTTCGCAAACACATCGGCGGCGGTTCGCTACATCCCTAGTCAATGCTATGCTCAGTTTTTTATGGACATCGAAGGAGGCATCAAAACTGTAGTTTGTGACCTTTAATTCATATTAGGACCTGAGATTATTACATTGAGATTCATAGGGTAGACAAGGCATTTTCTGTGCCCCCCCAACAGTAAAATAGGGGTCTCTTAAGGGCTGGGATGAATACAAGTCCAAAGAAGAAAATAGTTGTGTAATAATTGATAGATATTTTTAGTATATACATTAGGAATGTCTCACCTTCAGCCATCGAGTCTTTGCCAAACCGCAACTCTCAGCCTCATAAAAGCTGAGAGGAATGTGTATATTTGTGTGTGTGTGTATATATATTCCTCACTTGAATGTAACTCAAGCATTTATCTTACCATTAGATTGTATGCTCTACAGGCCAAGGTCTTCTAAAAATTTGTGAATTTCCAGCGAAATTTGCAAAACGGAGCAAAAGTTTGCAAAACGTGTGTTTTGTCAGCAGCGTCGAAATTGTTGCCGGCATTGGAATTATCGCTGGCACCAAAAAACTATTTTGCGAATTTATTCGCCATCTGTGAAATGCGGAAATTCGCCGCAAATTTGCGCCTGGTGAATGAATTTGCCATGACTACCCAGCAGTGCATTCAACAACCTCACTGTCCTCACTGTGAAGAACAACCTACTCTGCTTTAAATGAAAGTTTTTACTTCTAAGGGTTCTTTACTTGAAGGGGTGGCCTCTGGTACGGTGATCCACTTTATGGGTAAAAAGGTCTCCTGCTATTTGTCTATAATGTCCTCTAATGTACTTGTAAAGTGTAATCATGTCCCCTCACAAGCGCCTTTTTTCCAGAGAAAACAACCCCAACCTTGACAGTCTACCCTCATAATTTAACTCTTCCCTCCCTCTAACCAGTTTAGTTGCACTTAGTCTCTGCACTCTCTCCAGCTCATTTCTATCCCTCTTAAAGACTGGAGTCCAAAACTGCACTGCATACTCCAGGGACCTATAAAGAGGCAGAATTATGTTTTCATCTCTTGAGTTAATGCCCTTTTTTATACAAGACAGAACTTTATTTGCTTTAGTAGCCACAGAGTGACACTGCCCAGAATTAGACAACCCGAAGATCTTTCTCATTTAAGGAAACTTCCAACACACTGCGATTTAGTGTATAACTTGCATTTATATTATTTTTGCCAAAGTGCATAACCTGCATTTATCAACATTGAACCTCATTTTCCAGTTTGCTGCCCAGTTTTCCAGTTTAGACAAATCACTCTGCAAAGTGACAGCATCCTGCATGGAACCTATAGTTCTGCACAATTTAGTATCATCTGCAAAAATAGAAATAGAATGTCACAACTCACCCTGGTGGTCTAGCGCCATGCCGCTCCTCTTCTTCCACTGCAGAAACTTAGGGCGCGCACGGCACGCATTGTTCTTATTTATAGGCGCAGGCACGCTGGTGTGATGACACCAGCCCTCAATTCAAATGTATTTATTGTGGCAGTTTGTATTTTTCATTGCCCATTATAGGATCGTATATTTTGAGTTCCTGGTGCTTCTGAGCTATTATTCTGTCTGTTATTTGATACTGGTTGTGACCCCTGCCTGTTTTGACGATTCTGATCTCTGAAATCCTGACCCTTCTGACCTACTCTTCTATATCCGTATTCCTCCTGATTGATCTCCTGGTTTGACCCTTGCCTGTCTGACTCTGCTTGTACTCTTCCTGCATTGACCTGGCCTGATTTGACTACGCTTTATGCCTACGCCTTGTACTGTGACCTTCTGCCCCAAAAGACTTTTGCTTTACCATCATGCCCCTTTGCTCGTCCAGAACCCTTAGCTTGGCACCTCTCTTAATAAGACCTGACGGCATCTGATTAGCTGAGGACTCCTCCCAAGGTGAAAGGCGGCTGTTAGTGTGCCGACCGTGACACAGTACTTTCAATGCCCACTTCCAGGTCATTTATAAACAAGTTGAAAAGCAAAGGACCTAGTACAGAGTCCTGCGGTACTCCACTAACAACACTGGTCCAAATAGAAAATGTTCCATTTACCACCACTGTTTATAGACCAGATCATCCAGAAAAATTACAATGCCTTTTCTCATTGAGTATCATTTTGCCTTTTCTCTCTATTATAATAATAAGGCTATATTAAAGTACTGAGCCGCCTATAATGCCACCTATATCCAGAATGTTCGGGACCTGGGGTTTTCTGGATAACGGATCTTTTTGTAATTACAAGAACTGTTTTATAAATAGAATATATGGAACAAAGATGTTGGACATACAGCAATAAAGAATTTGTGCAGATGTGGATATATATATATATATATATATATATATATATATATATATATATATATATATCAATCCACATCTGCACAAATTCTTTATTGCTGTATGTCAATCTTTGTTCCAACCATGGTCATGAGGTGGCAGTAAAACACTGGGATAAACATTAGAAAATATGGCAACAACCTATTGTACCAAAGAAACTGTATTTATGCAATTGAAATGCAGGCCTTTCCTAAATGGAGCAGGTTACTGGATACATCTATTAATATATAATGTTTAGGAAGAGTTTTGAAGCAGCTGGAAACTGGGTACCTACATAATAAGGGCTTTGGTGATTTTTGTCCCAGTGTAAGACTTGGTTACAGCACGGATATTGAAACCACAAGTTGTAGGATCAAACCATGGCTGGAGGAGAATCACTACTGCCCTATGAATGCTAAGTGTGGTAACCAGGTCAAAGGCTGATAGCCCCAGTTTAATATTTTATTTCAAGATGCATTTAATGCTTTGGATTATTATAACATGCATTCATATATAACGTAACCTTCCCTAGATTTCTGCCACTGCCATGTTTAAGGTCACTTTTAAACCAGCTGTGGGTTTAATTGCCACCTGGTGCTTTATATCATAATGATGTCAATATTATTAATAGGCATGAGATTTTAAAATATTCCAGAAATTGTAGTGGTCCTAGCTGTGGGTATCCATATGCACTATGTTTTAATATAAGACAGGGGTGTCCAACTGGAGGCTCAAAGGTTGGATGTCGCCCTCCATGGGATTTTTATGACCCCAGTCTGTTCAAGGGCTCCATAGAATTGTATGACATCATCAAACACACAAGGGTTCAGTAATTTTCCGAAAAAGGCAACCCTAAGCTTTTCTTGGTAATGAATGATCCCACATATGAATATGGTCAAAAACACATTGGGCTTCTTTCGGTATCTTATCTACAGGGAAGAGGAGCAGGATGTCACAAGGTTTCATAACAGGAAAAAGTCCACCATTTCTCAAAAGTCAAGGGTATGAGGAACAAACATTATTAAGATGAGAAAAAATACATGTAGGACAACACATTTTCTAGACTCGCTAGCTAATGGTGAGTTCCATTTTGACTGGGGGATTAGCTACATCACATATCCATTATATTAGGATTATATTCAGGGAAAAGCTCCTGAGTCCAATATGAGTTGGATTATCTTCAGGTAAGAGCCCCTGAGACCAATATGAGATGGATTATCTTCAGGTAAGAGCTCCTGAGTCCAATATGAGTTTGATTATGTTCAATGCAGAGCTCCTGAGTTCAATATGAGTTGCAATATCTTCAGGGAAGAGCTCCTGAGTCCAAAATGAGTTGGATTATCTTCAGTGCAGAGCTCCTGAGTTAAATATGAGTTGCATTATCTTCAGGGAAGAGCTCCTGAGTCCAAAATGATTTGGATTATCTTCATGGAAGAGCTCCTGAGTCCAATATGAGTTGGATTATCTTCAGTGCAGAGCTCCTGAGTTCAATATGAGTTGCATTATCTTCAGGGAAGAGCTCCTGAGTCATCTGGGTACCAATTTTTATGAATAAACCTACCAAAAGAACCAGTCATTCTCTCAAACAACAGAGCATGTCCAAGGGATCAAAGAGTGTCCATAGTAATGTATTCTCCAATATTATGTACTACCTACATGTACTGTAGCTAGCAAAGTAATTACAAAGAGGGAAATAAAGATCTCACACTGCCAGATTGCTCTTTCTATATATCCGTTGGAAAGTATATTTATAAAAAGCAGCATTTTTAGTATATATATTGAAGAGATTGGAGTCTTAATTTAACAGGACCTGAAGGTCTGGATAGACCAGTTATTACACCAATTAATAAAGAACCATCTCTAAGTAAGTTATTCTTCTAAAAAGAAAATTTCTTGTCCCTTCCCTAAAATTGGCCTCAGGTGACCTCCCTGGTCTATGGTGGGTTACATTTTCCACTTTCCAGGAGTCCCATTCCTGGGCCAGATCTAAAACAAACATTCTTGTGTGTGAACAGACCACATTTTCTAAGTTTAGGTTACAAAAGTAAACATTTTAAAGCCCAAATGGTGGTGTGTGGACGGAAGGAAATAAAGTGAGTTATTGTGCTGAGTATGCTGCAAATGGCTCATAGGAGGCAGTAATTAAATAAAGAGTGTGGGACATTAACATTTTTAATATAATTAGAGAGGAGAGACAAACATCTGATGCATTAGTTGCCATTAGTCTTTACCCAAGAAAAATTGCAATTTCATTCCTTCGAAAATTCCACCATGTTGAGGAAGTAACCGCATTAAAGTTGTTTTCCCCCCACAAAAATAGAGAAATATATATACATTAAGTGGGTGACTGTACAAATAGAAGTAAATCTAAGTTGCTTTGAAAAAAAAAGAGACTGGAGGAGCAAATCCAGATCCCCTTTATGTCCCATTTGAAATAAATAGAGGTCATACCATTGTTTATGGCACATCATTTTATTGTAGTATGGAAGAGTGCCACAGTTAAATGAATAAAGTAGTGCCGATAAACAGTGATCATTCCCATGTGGTTCTTGTTGGGAGGCTTTACGATTTGTTTCAATAGCCTTTTTTATAACACAAGTATTTTGGAAAATAAGAAGGACACTTGGGAGGATCCTACACCAAAAAGAGCTTTCTCACTGCATGTAATCTAGGTCATACTCTGGAATTCATCATAATTCAATTCCCTGCATCTCCCAGAGGTCTTGCGATGTTGGCGTTATTAGCATTAGTCAAGCCAAGCAAATAGGGTGGATGCGTGAGACTTGGGCCTAAGTGACAATTACATGTTCACAGTAAGAGGTCCAACATTTGGAGAAGGGAAGAATTATGTAATATCTTGTTGCCCTTTTTTTTTTACTTAGCATATTGCGGTTTTTAATGAAGAATTTTCTATGCTTTCGTGAGCTGCATTTTAGGGGTCATTTATCACCTCCCAGTAAGTGGGCACTTTGCCTCCCTGCCATGTAGAATAGCTACAGGTCTCTGCACTCCATTTTGAAGCAAACAGACATGCGACTGCCCCAAAGAATATAGTAGTGACTGTTAATCAGAGCTATATTTATGAGGAGCAGGAGGAAGAGGGTATATAAGTACGGAGGGAAGGACAGGGTTGGCGTGCATCTGCTGCACTCTGCACTTTGCACTGCATTTTTATATCCAGTTATCCAGTGTGCAGGGTGTTGCTCAAAAGCTTGTCCCTTAGTGCTCTTAGACTTTTGTCTGGGGTCTTAGTACTATAAATGACCCCTACTGTCTTCTTATTAGAAGCTAAAATCAGCATGACATGATGCCAATAGGGTGTACACAGGCCAAATGGCGCTATAAATGGCACTATTCCTAGAAAGGACGGCTCTCTGGAATTTCTATGTATGAAGAGATACTATGAACTTACTGGTAGGTCCAGTTTGGCTGCACTGAAGCACTGTGTAGCGCCCTATGGAATGCTGGTGGGTGGGCTTGTTATTAAAGTTATCTGTTAGGTCAGCAGCTCTGAGAATAAGGAGACTTTCAAAGTAGAGGGGACAATGTTCTACTATTTCCTGTATGCTGTGCCAAGTAGGAGCAACACTCTTAAGGTGGCCAACATGGGCTGATCTGGTATGCTCTTTGACCCCTAAGTTCTTGTGCCAAATGGACAGAGAGAGTACAATGGGCCATACACAGTATGCCTGCCTTAGTTATGATAATGTAGGGGACTGATAAATGTATCCCCATTTACTTTGCATTCCCCCCCCCCGCAGATTGTGCCCAAAGGGGACCCTTAGTCTAAGGTAAGTAATAATTCTCCATTTTCTGGGTCGAAGTATGACCCCTAGCTATCCTCAGGTTTGGCCACTAGGTGGCACTGTGATATAATATGAATGCCTGAGCACATGTGTGCAGGGTCCATGTTTTTAATTCCATTACCTGAGCAGGCAGGAAGGGTGAAGTGGAACCTAGACAAGGTCAGGTCTAGGAGTGACAGATATTTAGGCTATTTAACTGAGCAGCTGAGGCTCCACCAAGGAGTGTGAGTGGGATTATGATGCTGGGTACCAATTGCCCAGAAGTAGTGACTAAGTGTTAGAGTGAAATCCACTTAGGGTAAAGGCTGAAAGCTGGGTGAACCTTAATGCTATCGTCCCTGTGGGGACCATTGATGCTGTGAGTATATATGCCTATCCACTGTTCCATGTTCCTGCTCCTCTCTGTGTGAACTCCCTTGTGGATTACTCTCTTCAATAAAGTCCTCTGTTTAAGTTGCAAGAACCACTGGCACCCAATTATTGTGCATTATATACAGTTACAGTTAAACAACACCCTGCAAAGGACTCAACCCCTGGGAATTAAGGTCTCATCCGGAGCACAATATTGGGGGTAAAGCTCATAGTTATATCAACTATAGGCTTACAATATTTTTTGCAAAGCAAACAGAAGTGATAGTGTAAGAAATTAAGAGCAACCTCGCCACATCTTCATTTCCTCTTATACCAACGCAATGGTCAACTTGGTGCATCAGCAGATGAAAAGTTCAAACTTTCCATATCCCCAAACCAACCAATATCCATCATTTATTGATATCAGTTGGGAACGTTGGCCCAACAAATATGCAGAGACACTGTAAGACCAAGATTTCCTTTGTTTTGTACTTCTAATTTTGTATTTCTCCCACCTCTCAGTCAGGAACCCCTTCAGATCACATCTGCGCTGACCACCCCAAAATAATGACTTTATGTAACTTATGTAGCTGTAATATTTTAAGACTGTTCCTTGGTGTTTATATACAACACCATACTTTATGAAATCCATATGAATAACATTTAGTGATATCGCAAAGCATTAATGATGTGCAGTTGTCCAGCTGCTTATGATAGCAGCTAGAATGTTCCTGCCAACGAGATTTTTAATGACAAAACCACAAAGATTTGGACTACTTAAAAACAGAAGCCAGCTAGAGTGAAGAGGCTCTCTTCTTTTTAAACTGTACTATTCACACTGTCTGAGGAAGCATTGTACAAGGGGCTATTAGAATCCTAAAAATATTTTGTGTAAAGGTCACCCCCCCAAAACCAAATGCTTGGGTTTTCTATGGACAAACCGATCAAATGTAGTCTGCGAAAAAGCACATTTAAGCTGAAGACGTTAGAGCACATTTAGAGAATGTACATAGACACATTGTATAAGGGCATTCTGCTTGCGTGTTACGTTTTCCTAATTAATTCCAGATGGAAAAGTTATTCAAACATGACTTTCTTTTTTTTTTACAGAAAGAACAGAAGCCAGAATGAATACTGTGTCATAGTGTGTAAATATCCCATGATTGTTAGAGAAATTATTTTTCCATACTAGACAACCCGAGTGCTGAAGTAATGTTGTGGTTTTCTCTTTTTTTTATTTCAAGAAGTAATTAGTGAGACGTGAGGTCTTTAACATGAACATGAACATAGTGGTGCGCAGTTGTAGGCATGTTTATCTCATATATAGATCGGCGGTTCATAACCTTTTCTCATCGGACCCAAATTAGTTGTTGAGTGTGTTTCTCCGCTTGGTTTAGAGCCAGTTATGTATCTTTATGTTACTATTTTCTATAGTAGTAAGAAGTTTCATATTTTTATAGGTTAACATAAACCACAGAGCGGGATTTCCCAATCTTTTTTTACTAGTGAGCCACATTCAGATGTAAAAAGAGTTGGGGAGCAATACAAGCATAAAAATGTTTCTGGTAGTGCAAAATAAGGGCTTTGATTGGCTATTTGATAGCCCTTATGTGGACTGGCAGCCAATAGGAGGCTCTGTTTGGCAGTGCACCTGGTTTTTATACCCCAAAACTTGCCTCCAAGCCAAGAATGAAAAATTAAGCACCTGCGTTGAGGCCACTGGAAACAACATTCATGGGGTTGGTGAGTAACTTGTAGTTCACAAGCCACTGGTTCGGGAACCCTGCCATAGAGATTTGCCCTAAATAGCATGGACCCAGCATTGATGGAAATGTTTAGGTGGGATGTTGTGTGCACATTTGGGGTTTAACTTCCCATGAGTTTACCAAGCATGCTGCGGTTCTTTTCTTCCTTTTATAATGACCTTGTGTATCATTGCTAAAAATGGTGACCTGAAAGCCCTTTCTCCATGTCACCATGGAGGTCCATGAGCTCAATGTATCATCAGTCCTATAAATTGAATTCATCTACATCTACTATATACAGATACATGGGTTACTAGTAGGACCTTTGCTGCCTGTCCAAACATAAAGCAAGACAAAATATTTTTCTGATTGAATGCCTGACCTAAGGTTCTGGGCACCTGCTAGACTAGTTCAGCATTGCCAAACTTCATGCATTTAGAGGGTAAAATATCCAAGATAAAAAATAATAGGGTGACATGATAGTGTCATACAAAGAAGTCTGTTGGTCCATCTGGGGGCTATAAAATCCCTTTGAGGGCCACATCCAGTCTGTGGTCTTCCAATTGGAAAGCGCAGGTCTATACATTTGCTTTTTGGCTTGTTATGATAATATACTGTACCTGAGAACAAACCTGTCATTTGTATTGTCAGAAATATTGTTTGAAATTGAAACCGAAACCATACTTTGAAGAATTTTGGGTTATTTTAGGTATCTGCAGTTGGGTTCTGTCACTTTCTCACTATAAAGGGGTCAATTGCGAATGCAGCTGCAAATGTGGTCATGTTAAAATAGATGCCATGTTGCTCTTATTGACGCAATTCATTATAGGCACTTGCATCCAAACACGATCCTTGCACTTCTGTATAGTTACGCTAAACCCCATTGCTTCCATTCTGCCTCTTCTGCTGAAATGTAAGCAGGTGTGCCTCATAAAACTGCAGTGTCGTTGTGGGAAGGTGGGATAGAATCACTGTTACCAAGGGAAACATGGTTTGGATGCAAGTAGCTTCAATGAATGGTTTCCCTTTTTGTGTGACCGGAATTGTAGTCCTATTGACTACAGGGAACCCTGGAGCTACTACCATACTGAAGGTGGCGGTAATTCCAGGGTTCCACCAAAAGAATCATAAGCTAATGTCAATTTAAAGCTGCAGGGGGATGCCTGTTGGAGGAAGGATCTATATTCTCTCTGGGTCAGGTAATTAGGAAGCCTAGGAGATAACCAACTGGCTTGTGGAACCTGAGCTTAAGAGAAAGTACCAAGGGACCTAGGACAAAGAGAGAGAATGTCAAAAGACCTGTTATTGTACCTGGATAGGGGCTGAGTTTGGGAAAGTGCAACGGTGAAGCTGACATGGAAGTAGGCTGTGTGGCCTGACTGATAGAGAGAAGCTGATCTCTGAACTGTTACTAACAGGATACTAACCTTGTGGTGAACCGGATTCTTGTAGAGGCCCTGGGGTAGTCAAGAACAGGGCCGAGCAAAACCAACAGAGCGCCCTAGGCACCCAGGCTGGCTACCCTTGCCCCTCCCTTTCATTTGTGAGTGTTCATGCCCACATGCACAATAATAGAAGAGGAGGTGGGGAGAGCAAAGAAGGGGAAGGGGAGGGAGGATGGTAGGGGCTAGTGACAGAGGGAGGGAGTGGAGAGTGATAGAGGGAAGGAGGGAGGCGAGAGCAGCAGGGGAGTGAATCCAGACATGAGGTAGGCAGAAGACCTTTACAAAGGTATCTGCCCAGCACCACTTCATTGTTGTGCCCTAGGCAGGTGCCTCTTCTGCCAACCCCTAGTTCCTGCCCTGGTCAAGAAAACTACATTTTCCTTTGTGAGAGACATATATTTGATGGTGACTTCTGAAGATAAGCACCCTGTTGATGTGTTTTTGAGTGAATAAAGTATTTTTCTGCAATTTTTTGTGTCTCAGTCATGTCTCTCCTTGCCTACTATGAAAAAAGCTAATCTTCCCATGGTTCATTTTGTCATATTGGGGGAAACTCCCTATGTGGCTGCAATTTTGCTGCAAATATGGGGAAAACACTGCATTCCAGGTAAAACACATGGGAATTGGCAGCCAGAACTTCACTTTGCACACTGCACCTTTGGTTGGATATGAGCGAATATGAATATATTGGTTGGGATGTGAGCTGTTGAATATAGATGCTCTGAATCCTCATAATGCAGAATTTAAATACAACGATTATTATTCTCAGGCTTGAGAAGCACTTGAATCATAGTCACCAATAATAGATATCATTGTTTTGCCACAGTTTCTTTTTTACTTTAATGTTCCATAAACAAAAACAAAATGATTTCATTGGGAAGGATCCTTTGGAGATATTTCTCACTTCCACCTAGATGTTCTCATAACCTGACCTCTCTGAAGCTAAAATGGGACAGAATGGCAGAATGGAAAAATGCTAAAATAAACAGAAGCTGTGATACCTTCCTGACATGTAGAACAATAAATATATATGGAACTGACATCAGGAATGTTATCTCTAACACAAACCAGATTGAATTTTTTGGAGAAACGTGTAGGCTGTTACAGTAGCATGTGTGAAAATGTGGTGGTGTCTCCATCAATTAAACGACTGATGGATGAGGGTTACCAGAAATGCATTTATTTCTGGTGGCTATTACAATGCTTTAGGGCTTGAAAAAAAAAATTACGCAGTGTCTGGAATAAGATAAATGTTCATTTATCTACTTATTGTGGGGCATTAACATAAAAAAGCCACTTCCCCGATAAGAAGATATCAGAAGGTCCTCATAAGTGAAATTCAAGTGTGTAATTTAAAGGAGAAGGAATGGCGGTCTTTACTTGGGGGTGCCCCAAGTTAGGTACACCCAAGTTGTTGTATATAATTACCTCTAGGGATGCACCGAATCCAGGATTCAGTTCGGGATTTGGCCAGGATTCGACTTTTTTCCGCAGGATTCGGATTCGGCTGAATTCTACTGCCCAGCCGAACCGAATCCGAATTTGCATATGCAAATTAGGGGTGGGGAAGGAAATTGCATGCCTTTTTGTCACAAAACAAGGAAGTAAAAATAGTTTTTCCCTTCCCATCCCTAATTTACATATGCAAATTAGGATTTGGTTCGGTATTTGGCTGAATTTTTCGCAAAGGAGTCAGGGGTTCGGCCAAATCCAAAATAGTGGATTCGATGCATCCCTAGCCTCACACCCCGGCCTGGTGCTCCTATCAGGAGAAAACTGCACAGATCCAGGGGTTCTTCCAGCGAGCACCACAAAGCGATCAGCTTCCGGCTTCTTCTTTCTTTGTGTGGATGCGCATGCGCAGTAGCGTGAAAAGCTGAACTCAAACGGAGTTAAGAAAACTGAAGAAAGAAGAAGAAGGAAGCCAATCACTCCGTGGTACTCGCAGGAAGACCCCCCAGTTTTCTCCTGATAGGAGCACCGGCCCAGGGTGTGAGTTAAGTATATACAATCACTTAGGGGCACCTAACTTTTGGCACCCCTAATTAAATAAGCCTTTCTTTCTCCTTTAAACTGGAGTATTTATTTTACGGTATAAAATATATCAGACTCAACTTCACCATTTTCATTTGCTTTGTTTGACTCCAAATGATTGAAAAGTCATTGCTCCCATAACCACATGGAAAGCCTGAGCTGGTGTTTGAAATGATTTCATCTATAAATGAGAAAATCCCCCTCTGATCTCATCTAAGCCCGACATCTTTTTATTTCTCTTCTCTAAACGTTAATTAGTAAATAAAAGCTACTAAACACATGTTGCTCCTCTTCCCTGTCCCATTTTTTTTACAAGCAGGGCTTTCCAGGGATTATTTAATAGCTGGAGTCTTGTAGTTCAAAGTGATCAAGTTTAGTTTAATTCTTATGAGGCATTTTGCTACAATAGAAAATTCAAGGGAAAATACATCCGCTTTTTAACATGAGCTCATTCAGTTGGGTGTATAAACACTGTCTGAACTTTCATATTAATAAATATTAATGTATTTTAATTAATGTTTTACACTGACATACCTGATTCCACAGGCTGAATGGAAATCATCTTACTCTTAAAGTGGAACTAATAATAATTTAATATAAGCTACATCATACTGAAATAATATACTTTCCAAATATAATCAACAAAAAATTATGACCCGTTTCTGAAATCTCAGCATCTATCTCTCCTCAGTTTCTCTTCATTTAGTAACTGGGATTCAGATTTTCATTGACAGTAAAATCCAATATATCTTTTGGTTGGGGGGTCTTTTTCCCAGCAGATGTATTAGAGCTCACTCAAATAACTGACTCCAGTACAAACAAAATCTAACAAAATAAGTGACACAACTGCATGAAGAGAATCTCAAAAGAGATTTTGAAAGAGTGAGCTCTATTAAAGGGGAACTATAGCGAAAATGAGAATTTAATATTGGTTTCAGCATACTGAAATAAGAAACTTTCTAAATACAGTCTATACGCTTAGGCACACAGAGTAAATCAACCCCCATCTCACCTCGTTTCATTGTGATGGACAGTGATGGGCAAATTTCTCCCGTTTCGCTTTGCTGATAAATTTGCAAAACAGCGAAAAATTAATGAAGATCTAAATTGACGCCCAATTTTGGACGCGCGTCCGAAAAGTTGCTTGCGTCAATTTTGACACTGGCAATAAAGTCAATGGGCATCCGAATAGTGATGACGCGTGGCGATTTTGATGCGAGCGACTCTTTGGAGTCGTAGGTGAATTTTCACAGGAGATTTACTAATTTTTTCGCCGGCGGCGAAATGTGGAAATTCGCCACAAATTCGTGACAGGCAAATTTATTCGCCCATCACTAGTGATGGATTCTGAAATTTGAAATCCCTCTGCTTTCCAGAAAATCTGTGCATCACCCACTCTGGAAGACAAGGCGAGGGATGGGTTGCATTACAATGTTAGCCTAAGGGATGTTGGGAAATGGTTCTTATGAATAAAGTTGGTTCCTTTCAATCTGTGCAATCAGGTATGTCTGTGTTTAAAAATAATACACTTACTTCTGAAAGTACAGCCAGCGTATACACATTTTCTACATTAGCCCAACTGAATGAGCACATGCCAAAAATGGGGATATTTTTTTCTTTAAAAAAGTTTAATGGATTGATTGTGAAATTAGGGGAGTGGTATGGGCCAGAGGATGCCAGGTGCTTTTCCCTTCCATCCCTCAGGTATTCAGTACTGTCGAATCCAGGTAGTGCTGCATTCATAGGGGCAACTGGCGGTTTGAAGAAATGCAACAATTCATCTAGTATTGAAGGCTGGCTTAAAAGAAATTGCACCTAATTTTGCACTTTGCACCTTGCCTTCCACATTGTAAATGACCCCTAATATGCTGTGACTTTGACCTGAGAACGCTCAAGATCAGTTGAACTTCTGTAGGAACAACAATAGAAACATAAGCTCCATCTGTAGGTGAGAAGGACTTAGTACAAAATCCTTGACTATATAAAAATGCAGTAAGAGACTCTTTTAAGGTATTTGCACATAATTATATTTACTATTTCTACTACAGCAAGTCACGTTTCCGAGTTGTAATACTTATTTGTGTGCAAAATACCTTTATTGTATTAGCTAGCATAATGTGCACTTAATAACATTTAGGTTAAAGACCATCAGTGCCTATAGTTCTGAAAATAGAACGGGACATTTCATGCTGCACGGCTGAAGAATAAACACATTACATAGCAATAAGTGCAAAGTCATCACCGTGTATTAATTACCTCGGCACGTTCGCCTGAGAGCCTGGTGTTGACTTCCAAAAATGCTGCGATCAATGAGTTGCTCTTGCCAAAATCATTTCGACCCTTGTCCTTTCATTCACCCCTATTAGAATAAAAAGGGTAACAGCTGGGGTGTTAACAGAGATCCATCAAATAAAGGTCATGGTGTAGAGGCGTTGAAGGATGAGTTCCAAATGCGCTATTATTAGCTTTACTCAAGCTGACTTTGATCTAGAAGTATCAGTGAAGGCTCTGGGTATCTTCTTGACCACAAAAACATAAGTAATGATGCTCTTTAGAAATTCACTGGGACATATCAAGATAGCAAGTTCCCCCCATTTGGTAGATTATGAATAAATCGAAGATGATAAATCATCTATATACCCTTTACCGGAAACAATGAGAAGCAATAATAAATGAATGCAGGAGGAAAGGGAGTACACAGAACAGAAACAGATGTGAAACCAATACAATGGGAACAAATAATAAGAGACAAATGAGATATAAGGCTTTAGCCAACAGATCATCGGACCATTAGGGAAAGTGATGATATCTTGCAAGATGTTTAGCTCTTTTAGCATGTGTAGTAGGTACGGATTTCCTCTGGGATAAATAGCAATGACTCCCATAGTCAGATTCAATCTTGATTTTGTTGTAAGTGATATGTTCTTATAAATTTGTACTCTCAATGTTCCTTTGATAATTCAGCATGTAGTATGATCAGCATGGAACCTAGTTATTGAGGGATAAGCAATGCACTGGTTAGATACATTGTAGGGTAAGGCATGCAAAGAGTGTACAACAGGGACATAGGTTGGGCCTTTGTACTGGTCCACTGGAGATAATAAGGGACATTTTTGAAAGCAGATACAGTGTTTTTCACATAATTACAATGTAATTGCAATCATACTCTGTCTTGCGCGACTGCAGTTGCGTAGGTTCTGAGCTTTCAAAACTGCATTCACTGGGCTTAAGTCTGGTGCGCATACTGATGTAACCCGTTGTGGGAACTCTGAAGCTACCACCACTTCAAGGGTGGTCATAGTTCCATGGCATCCCAGCAACAACAGGCACACCGTTCATCAGAAGAGACATGATGGGCAATTTGGCAACCATGTGGAAGTGCAGGCTCATGTTGAGGCTTGAGACAGTTGCTCTCCATCATGAGGCACCTAAACTGTGTGTATTTGTATAAATTACCCCTAATGCCTTGCTTCTTAATTTGCATTGGACTGCCTGGACATGGGGTCAGAATAGGCCAGAGAGATACCGGGAAAAAACCTGGTGGGCCCTGGCTTTTGTGGGCCCCACTGGCCCAGACCTGCTCTTCGCTCTGCTCCCTGACCTCCCCTACTGGCCCCAATCGCGTATTGTCTTAAAGGAAAAAAGATACACTCAGGGCAGGGGGCTGTTTGAGGGGGGTTGCGTCTAATGTTTGGGAGCACTTAAATCTGCAACTCAGTGGGCCCTGGACCCCCCAGTCAAACGCTACCTGTGCAGCAAAGTTATAGAGAGCTTAGGATGGTGTGCTGTGTAATATGGGTGAATGTAATGAATTTTGGGGTAGTGGGACATTGTAATTTACTGTATTGTGAAAAAAGAGTAAAAGATACGGATGTGGAACCTGGAGTATAATGCACTGCTGAGTTGTCTGTACCTGAGTGCTGCAGAAGTGCCCAGGGCAGTGTACTTTACCATGAAAACTGTCAGAAAATGTGGGAGTGCATAAAGAACTCATTTACCATTGGTGAAGGCCCAAGTGCTGATATGCTGTGTGGTGCAAAATTACTAGGACCCATATGTGGGGCACTTGGGCTTTTACCAGTGGCATGTAGTGATGGGGAATAAATTAGACAGCCATGGATTTGCAGCAAATTTTCCTGTTTCGCTGCCAGCTAGAAAAAATTGGCGTGTGTCAAAATTATTGGGACGCCCATTGACTTTAATGCATTTGGACAAAATAGTCGCAGATTTAAAAATTGTTGCTTGCGTAAAAAATTGTCGCAGATCAAAATAATTTTAACGCTCATTGACTTCAATACGTGTCGCAAATGTTTCGCTAATTATTCAGCAAAGCGGCACAGATTGGCCCATCACTAGTGGCATGTGCAAGCTGGAGATTTAATGCTGCTGTATTTCCTTGTTTCCATTCTTGCTGCCATCGCTAGGTATTTTTGATCTGCTCCGTAACCTTTCTTAAGGTCTCTCTTTTCATTTCTATTATGAACATTTCCAAAAACCAGATGCCTTTTTTTTTTCCCCCCGATGGGCAGCTGGATTCCATTACTAATACAATAGTACTATTTCTTCACATTCTTTTTATGTCCGGTAGCATGATGGTAGAAGTTTAATTTGCCAAGCACTTACAAACTCAAACAATGTAATTGATGGCAAAAGAAGACATATGTTTCCAGTTTCCATCTGTTTCTTGCTATCTGCAAATCGCGGGAATGGGATGAAAGCGAAAACTCACACACCCATGGGTAAATGGAATACACAAAAAGGAACCAGATCCTATCAGATAGGATATTCAGCTGCGGTACAATGCAAAAACTCTGGGGACACATTCAGTGGTAGAGCCGTCTATTAGAGCAAGAGCAAAACCTAAATCACACAGGTACCATTAGAGAGAGAAGAGGTGCTTAAATAGTCTGGATTTTGTTCACAGTCGCACAAGCGAAACCACCAAAGTACAGATATTCTGCACATGTCTTCAACTCAAACAACACAAAAGTTAAAAAAAAAAAGAAATTGCCTTATATGACCCTGAATCCACTGAAGAGAAACATTTATTTCAACTTGAATGAATTCTATAATGCTGATCACTTAAATAAGTTAAAGGGAAAATACACTCTAGTTATATGTCAGGTTGCTTTCTATACATTTGGGGGCAAATTTATCAAGGGACGAAGTGAAAAATCAAATTTTTGAGGTTTTTTTTATGGCCAAAACTGTTAAATTTGACTAGGGAATTGTTAAAATTCGATTAGAGGTTTTTTAAAAATTCGAATTAGATTTTCAAGATTTATCATACACTGACCCTTTAAGAACTCAAATTCGACTATTCGCCACCTTAAACCTGCCGAATTGTTCTTTTAGCCTATGGAAGACGTCCTGGGATCAATTTGGAGTTGTTTGTAGCCTTCTTAGTTTTTTTTCTGAGAAATTCAATTAGAATTTGATTCGAATTTTCAGGTTGATCCTATTCACCCGAGCTTGCCAAATTAGATTTTTTTAATAAGTTGCAATTGGTTGAATTTCAAGTTCATGGGCTTTATTGGAGTTTTAAATAACTCCCATGAACTCGAAATTCGACCCTTGATAAATCTGCCCCTTACAGTAAATTAGTGGAAGATATCACACTAGGGGGCGGGACACCAACCTTTTTTTTACCAGTGAGCAACATTCAGATGTAAAAAGAGTTGGGGAGCAAGACAAGTATGAAAAATGTTCCTTGGGTGCCAAATAAGGGCTGTGATTGGCTATTTGGTAGCCCCTATGTCGACTGGCAGCCTACAGGATGTTCTGTTTGACAGTATGTCTGGTTTTTATGCAATTAAAACTCGTCTACAAACCAGGAAATCAAAAATAAGCACCTGCTTTGTTGCCAAATGTCTACTTTTAGTGATGATGTCCCGTTATGCTCTACATAAAACATTGTTAGCTTACTGTTACTAAGCATGAAACAGGAGGATGATATAGACAAGCTGTTTGTTGACAGTGTCTTGAGATCTACTGATCACCAGCTAAAGGTCTACTGGTAGATCCTGATCCACCTTTTGGGCACCCCTGATTTAGTTGCAACTTTGCTGTGGCAACTGATGCAGCACAGTGTGGAAACCCAGGAGTTACTGCCACCTAATTCAAAACACGACAGAAGTGCAGGATGACCTTCTAAGGAGTTATGAGGAGTTACATAACACCATAAAGGTGCAAGGCCAAAGGCTAAGTGCTTTTATACAGGTCATGGAGCTTCAAAGTGATTTCTAATATCCTTATATTTTATAACAGGAGGTATGGCGGTACTCTATTTTTATAATACACCCGTTTCAGTGAATCATGTGACACACACATTACATCACTAAGCAGTGGTTATAAACTGATGACATCACTAAGCACCATTTCTAAGGATCAGGCCCGGATTTGTGGAGAGGCCAACTAGGCCCAGGCCTAGGGCGGCAGGATTTTAGGGGGCGGCATGTTGCCCAACCACACCCACATTGGTTCAAAAACACTGGGGATGCGCAGGAGATACAATGGTTTTTTAAATTTCCTGTGCACAAATCTCCATTGCTCTGGTCCTGATGATGAAAATTTGAATGAATAAGAGTGAAGGGAGGGGGGTGATGAAAGACAGCGGGCCTAGGGGTACCCGCTATGTAAATCCAGCCCTGCTAAGGATATCATTTACAAGCTATTCCTGAATTAGATACATTTATGCACTGTCTACATATTCAACCTCATGGGCAGCCACCAAGAAAAAATATGACCAAATAAATGAGTAAGTATAATAGTTACATAGTTACATAGTTAAATTGGGTTGAAAAAAGACAAAGTCCATCAAGTTCAACCCCTCCAAATGAAAACCCATCATCCATACACACACCCCCACAATAGCATCATCCATACACACACCCCCACAATAGCACAGTGAAACTAACATTGGACGCTGAATTAAGTCCACATGTTTAATCACCTGGAATTCGCACAACCTGCTTCCCAAACTTCCATCGACCAATAACTTCTTCAACCCCTTATCACTCCTCCACATTGGAATCACACCAGTAAACTTTTGTTCAGGATGGAGACCCTCAAACTCTCCCTTTACTTCTTCTTCTTCTTTCCCAAACTCTGTATTTATCAATAGAAGGCATTCATTGAGATACATACAGATCCTACTACATGGGCCTAGAACTTTACTAGGTCAGTTTAGTAGAAGACCAGTTTAAAAGTGAGGCACCCTGAGCAATTATGGTTAGCACATCAACTACAGTACAGTTCTAAAACTTTGGTTGGTTATAGGGTGGTTCAAGACTAGTGATGGGCGAATAAATTTGCGGTGAAGGTTCGTGGTCAAAAAATTCTGGCCGTGCATCTGAAAAGGTGCTTGCATCAAAGCCATTGCAGGTCTACACTATTTAGATGCCCAATAACTTTAACGCCAGCTTCAAAATTTACACGAGCGTCAAAACTGATGAGGGCGTTAATTTTTTCCGGGAGAAATTCGCCCATCACTATTCAAGACGTGGCCATTGCAGAAGATAGTGACTCCTAATATGTTTATAGTTTAGAGCAGACAGACATTATTCTGTATACAATAAGGTATTGTCATTCTTAATTAGGTTGCAGATTATTAAAGACAGGAAAAGTATTGTGCTTTTGCTTTCACCTACATCCCCACATCTCATGCAAATATCTATGTATATCGTGTATAGATTTATAATGCTGCCTAATGTGGTTGCACCTCCACAAACAGATGAATGTCATCCCATATAGCAGTGGAATAACCTAGGGCTCTCGCAATGACTAACAGCAGCACAAGCGGTGGCTAAAAAGAGCTTCCTCTGTGGATCAAAAAGAAATTGAATTACTTTTGTTGTCGTTTTGCTTCACGTTTTACTGTATGATGTAATGGCCCTTCCATTGGAAAATCCCCTAATAAATGATTTATCTTGATTAGGTCATGCTGCCTGCGGTTATTAATGACACAAAGATATAATGATAAAAAAAGAAAAACTATAAATAAGATCCCAGCTTGTAATCACGTATTCGAGCCACCTTCTGCCCAATAAAATTACCAGTGCGCAGACTTTAATGTACTTAAACATGCATCACACGTGTGGCTCTGAAGCACATAAACCTGCCAGCAGAACAAAGGCAAATTGGATCCCAAATGACACCATATCCCCAGCAGCACCCCCTTCATGCAAAGGCAAAGTGAGCGGTCAGGAAAATGAGACCATTTTATTATTTGCATTTTATTTAATCTGCTTTGCCAGTTTAAAACGAATATTTGAGAATCCGGGGATAATAAAATCGAGCTTTTATTTGATCTTTGCATTAAATGGAAAGATTTTTTCCAAACGCCATAAAGGCAGAGTTACCTCTTAGGGTTGGTTGGGGGTTAACAAACTGAATATAAACAAAAAGAAAGCTTTGGGAAGTGCTTTGCTCTGTAATTCAGTTTAGAAAGATGAATTCCACTAGTTCCTTCTTAATGAGCAGCTCAGCTAGGGAGTCATTTACCCCACACTGGAGGTTTTTTCCCTTTACCATCTTTGCCTGCCATTGCAGAGTCATGGTGGAAAGACTGAGCACATGGGTGTAACAGTCACCCTGCAATAGTTTCAAGGTATCCATGGTAGCAAATAAGCACTCACCTCAAATCTCACCCTAACTGGTCTTCAGTCTCAGCCCCCTTAGCCCATAACAAGGTTACAGATGTTGAAGCTTGATGTTGGACATTCCTACTTATGGGCCTACCAGATCGATATCAATTAGGTTGAAATATCCCATTAGACTAGGAGAGCTCTGGTCTACTGATGTGGTTATCGACCAGTGGGTCTCTGTAGGTCCCGTAGGGACAAAGATTGCATCAGCCCGATTTGACTCAGTATGAGGGTGGTCAAACTGGGCCCAGATATGATTGATGATGACCTTACAAAACAACCAGATCTGCCTGTGCACGGCCGCCTTAAGGCAGCAGAACTTTGTCATTTCAAGCTACAATTTTCTTGCATTGGCCAAGTCCTATTTAGCTTATAACAATGTAAGATGAATAAAACAAAGCATTGCTGTATCAGCCATTCAGCAACAGTTCCTAGAATATCAAAGATAGCTACTACCAAATATCTCCATAAGCCAGGCTTTCCAGAGTATCTAAAGTAGGTATTTTATTTAAATATCAAGGTCACTGGCTTTGAGATTGGACCACAGTCACCCACGCAGGGGCCAAAACCATAAACTACTGCTTTAACTTATACTGTATTATTTGAAACCTAACGCCTTATAGCTGTGATTCTCCATCCATCACATTTAAGCTGCTGTTGAAAAATAACCTGAGCCTCCCTACATAGGTAAAGTGCTGGGGGACGGGGATGCTGGGATTTGTCTTTCATGACACAATCATATAAGGCTACATGTTGGTTCAGACCTCTAGAATGACATTTTTTGGACCCCGTTTGCTGTGCAAACTGACATAATTATGGGAGTAATTGGATAGTCAGGGCTTTGCTTGTTAAGTTCTGGTTGTGCTACTCTCATTAATAGCACTTCCAGTGAAACACAGCCCAGGGACTAAAGCCACCCCTGTATGACTATATAATGGCTTTTCATTTTAACAAGGCTGCTCTCTCAGGTCGGTATCGGTTTCCCTGCATTCTTTCACTTTCCAGCGTTTCCCTACGTCTTGTGGTCTCTTTCACCTAATGATAAGCAATCAAGCCTTTCTTCATCTTCATTTGGCATCGGTGTAAAATCACCACTGTGCGCAGGGCTGCCGATGGATAGAGTCATTGCATTCATTGTGAATTACTTCATAGCATTTAATGGGCCAATTTTAAACCTTTCAAAGTAGATTATGCCGGTGAAATATATCTGAGACCACAGCTCTTGTGACGTGACCAACATGCTGTAATGGATTATAGGAAAAGAAATATCAGTAAATTAGGGGCAGCAGAAATAATCACTTCTTCGTTAGGCAGCGGAGCCATGTGATCACGTGTGTTGGCTGCTCATTAGAGGAACGTTATGGCTGAGTTGTTACTATACAAAAATAAGAAGCGATGCAAATCAGCTGAGAGAGAAGAAACCATTTATGAGTCGCTTCTCAGTGAAGAGCTGCAATGGCAATTCTTGGAATGAGACATCTAATTCTTTATTTTACTATGTATCTCAAAGGTTTAATTACGAGTGTGTAAGGAACAATTTCAGACACAAATCACCATGTTTCACCCGGTAATGCAGCATTTTTAGTGTCAGGGATTAGGTAGGGGGCACTGTGGAGGTAGAGGAGAAAGGTGAGTCCTTTAGGAAGGGACTGGCTGTGCCCACAGAACACAATGGTTAAGGCAGGAACAGGGTGACCAGGGCATAGCCTGTCAGAGTGGAATAGGTGCAGAGCGGAACAGAACAGTGAGGGTGAAGATCAGGACTGGACAGGAAAAAGAGGACGTCGAGTCGGGACAGGAGCAGACCGGGTAGGAGTAGGATGGAGCAGGTGTGGAACAGGAACAGACGGGGAGAGACAGGATGGTGCTGGCATAAAATCAGAACAGGACAGTGCGGGCATAGAATCAGATTAGACTAGGTATAGGGGAGCAGAAGGATCTGGAAAGCAGAAGAGGACAGGATAGCAGGAGAGGGGACTGAATAGCAGGATAGGAAGGAAAAGGCAGAGCAAGATGCGGAGCGAGACAAGGGAAGATATAGACAGGGTACAAGTCAGAGCAGAACAGGAAGCAGGAACCAGCAAGGTAAGGTCAGGTCAGGGCAGAATAAGGTTAAGGCAAGGGTTAAAGCATCCAGGAGGGGAAGGCGAGGCAAGATCAGAACAAGGCAAGGTAAGGAGGAAAGGTTCAAGGTAAGACAAGGAAAGGAAAAGGCAAGACAATGACAGGAGGCTAGAGCAGGAACCTTTAGCTAGGGACAATGCCTAGTATAGGAACTAATGCTCATGACCA
Source organism: Xenopus petersii (assembly GCA_038501925.1). NCBI lineage: Eukaryota > Metazoa > Chordata > Amphibia > Anura > Pipidae > Xenopus > Xenopus petersii. The sequence continues at coordinate 161,490,359 of CM076680.1, forward strand.
TAAATAGGGCAGAGTCATCCCTGATTGGCTGACTACAAACCAATCAGGCTGCTGCTGGGCTAGGGCTGTAAAGGCCAAGTAACATATAGCGAGCAACCCTATAGGCTGCTCACCTGGCACACTGGTTAAAGCATCAATCCAAAAACCTAAAGGACCCTGGCTTGAATCTCAGAAGAGCCTGACATTTAGGTATACATTTACTGCACACTTTGGCACATTGTGCAGTAGGAACCCTGGAGCTGCCACCACCTTTGAGGTGGTGGTAGTACTGGGGGTTCCCCAGCGTCCATTGCTTAACCACATCCCAGGTTGCAGTGGTAACTGACCACAATGAACTTGGAACTTTTCGAAATCCAATAATAATATGTAAAAAGTTGTGGTGTATGGGCTGAGCCTGAGACCCACCCAACCCATGAGTTCAAGTTGAAGTATCAGACCATTCTTGTACTTTACAGTGCTCCCCTTGGATGAAGGTTTGGGGCTTATCATTAAGACCCAACAATGCTACTGGTGAGTTGGTGTCTTTTCAGCATATCTGGGAAGACAATCACATAAACATTAAATAAACCCAATAGGCTGGCTTTGCTTCCTATAAGGATTAATTATATCTTAGTTTAGATCAAGTACAGTACAAGGTACTGTTTTATTATTACAGAGAAATATTAAGAAAAAAGAGTCAGTGGGAGATGGTCTAACAATAATTCTGAGTTTTCTGGATAACTGGTATTGGGATAATGGATCTCCTACATGTACTGTATTTTATAGGAATAAATAAGACCTTTCACCTATAAAAAGAGAAACGTTCCTTTCCTGGTATTTTCTAAACCTAAAATAGTTTTAAGTCTTTCACTATATCACTTTCGCACTGTGATCCTCAAAATATTTTACATTAACGTTGAGTCACCTTATCTGTAAATTTTTAGTTTTAAAAATATAAAACACTAGAAACTGTAGCCTCCTTTGCCACTGAAATAGCCTAGGCGGAACAAAGAAGGGTTGCATTTCAGATGTCCTCTATTTTAACTGGAACAAACAAAATGACTGCTTTGGCGTAGTCCATGTGTTACAGCGTGTATTGATGCTATTACTCTGTAAAACACAGCAGAATCCCATGGAAGTGCCAGCCAGTTCTGGCTGTTTTAGACAATAAGAACATATTTAGCCTGGAGAAACCATAATTTCTAGATAACGTATGTATCTTGGAATATGAACATCCAGTATAACTCAAATTATACTTATTCTGTCATGTCATAATGATAACAATATGTTTTTTTAAGTGGTTGATTTAAAAACACATATTTTTAATAAGAAAAGGCAATTTTGTGCCAAATCTATCTCAGCAGAAAAATCCTGGGCCAAATGTGTGCCTTCAAATGGCTCAAAGGAAAACATAAGTATATTAGGAACATGATTCCATATTAAAATCATCTCTCATTTTTAAGACAAAGCCCCCTTAAATATGAATGTTAATATGCTATATACTGTACATTAAGTAAGATGCTCGTGTAAGAGGGGCCTCCGGTCCAGGTGCTCCCAGGTCATGTCTTTGCAGCGACCACTCTGCTGGAATTCAGGTTTCACTAACCACCAGTGACTAAAGGTGGCCATCCACTATTAGATCTGCTTGTTTGGCGAGGTCGCCAAATGAGCGGATCTTAACCCGGTATGCCCACTAATGGCTGGGCGTTATAGGGTGAATCTGAATGTTCGGGCGAACGATCGGATTACAATGCTTTCAATGGACGCCAACGGATCGCAGAACCGCAGGACTGAAGCAGATGTGGTCATGGATCTCAGAAAAAAATCAAACTTGCCCAGTAGATATCTGCCCAATTTTTGGGCTGATATCGATTGGGAGGACCCGTCGGGAGCCCCCACACATGGGCAGATAAGCTGCCAAATCGGTCTAAAGGACCAATATCGCCAGCTTTAATCTGCCCGTGTATGGCCACCTTAAGCCTTCTTGTAGGTCACACCTCTGGTAGGTCACTTTGCCTTATAGCATTGAAATGGGAAGATGAGCTCTCCACAATAGAAAAAGAAGAGGAAAAGGATATTACTTTGTAAAGTGTAAAACTGACTGGTTGGGGGCTTGAGGATACATGGTAGTAGTTAGGTGAAGATGATAACACATGCAATAAAAGCAGAATGATGTAATGAGTACAAAGAAAGAATAACAGCATATAAATGGAGTAAGTATAATCAGAAGGACAACTCCTAGCAATTGGCTAAAGGCTCGTTCTCACAAGTGTTTTCACACTGCACTCCTGGATTGCAGGCAAACTAACTGCAGGGAGCGCAAGGCGAAAGTGTTTGTAAGTATGAGTCCTAAGAGTTGGGGAAGGCTGCCGGTAGGAAGAAGTCCATAAAGCTGGCAAAAGGTCTGGGCAAGCTGTAGGCAAAACAAGGCCATGTAAAGATCCAGAAGATCAGTAGAAATAGTATCAAGACAGGGTAGGAACACACTCGTGTAGAACCTCAGGAGTCATGCCTCTTTGAATCACGGCTAATTCCCAGGACATACATGCGGATCTTTGCTGCGTTTTCGGTTTCTAAAAAAGCCATCTGCTCCTGTAAATTCAATAGCAATGTTATGCTACGCTAGCATATTTACTCAGTGGTCAGCTTTTTTAAAACCGATGCGTGGACCAAAAGATCACCAAAAGAACATACCATATATACTCGAGTATAAGCCGACCTGAGTATAAGCTGAGGTACCTAATTTTACCTACGAAAACTGGGAAAACTTATTGACTCTAGTATAAGCCTAGACACAACTACAGCCCTGTCTCCCAGCAGTGCACATTCTGCCAAAGCGACCCCCCCCAGCGATCAACCGGACTTCTTTGCAAAGTTGATGGTGATAGAGAATTGCCAAACGGATTACTGTGTGCATTGTCCCACTTGCGCTGTGTGATATTGCAGTCACTGTTATTCGTTCATATAACCAACAGATGGCGCTGTGTGATATTGCAGTCACTGTTATTCTTTCATATAACCAATAGAGGGTGCACTGTTATTCTTTCATATACCCAACAGAGGGTGCTGTGTGATATTGCAGTCACTGTTAATCTTTCATATAACCAACAGAGGGCGCACTGTTATTCTTTCATGTAACCAACAGATGGCACTGTGTGATTTTGCAGTCACTGTTATTCTTTCATATAACCAACAGAGGGCGCACTGTTATTCTTTCATATAACCAACAGAGGGTTCACTGTTATTCTTTCATATAACCAACAGAGGGCATTGTGGGATATTGCAGTCTCTCCCCAAGTGAACTGTTGGTATAGGAATGATTAAAAGTGACTGCAATCTCAGCTACTGCCCGCTAACCCGGGTATAAGCCGAGGTAGACTTTTTCAGCACATTTTGGATGCTGAAAAACTCGGCTTATACTCGAGTATATACGGTAATGATCCAACACAGAGGAAACAAAGACACAGGCTTAAATAGATCCTTAATTGGGCCATTGTCTGCAGCCGATCCTATTGAATTTGCAAGTGTGGTTGATGGACAGTAGCAGAGTGTTCTACCGTGTTAACCATGAAACAAAACCAGAAAATATAGAGTAGGTGATAGCTTTTATTGGCTAATTAAGTAGGCTCTACACCCAGTGGGCACACACAAAATACTTACACTTGTGTCACCTCACAACGATGTGTTAATTACATCAACCTCTACAGAGGACCCTAGTTGAGGGACTTGGATCAATATCTGTATGGGAAAAATTTCACAAATACTTGTCAGATTGATTTTTTACTCAGTGCTAGTGTGTATAAATGTCTGAACCAGGGACCTAAGCAGTCCTGAAAGCTCACATTTTTTAAATCTATTCAGTTGGTCAATAAAAGTTATCACCTACTTTATTTTCTGGTTTTAATGGAAAGTACAGGCAGAGGCAGTAGTAATAAACATTACTTGAAGAGCTAAGCTGAGAAGGTCTCCTGTGGCTCAGCCAGGACGGGCATGGGCCTATCACCATAAGGTCCAAGTTCTAGTACTGAAAGGTCCTGACCATTTTCGTCAACTCAGGATGTAGTGGAACATGACAATGCAATGCTTAGCTGTGTTGCAGGATCAGGGTAGATAGAGTCTGTATGTTGTCCCTAGGTTTGTGTGGGTTTCCTTTTAGGCTTCCAGTTTCTCGATCACTTGCAAAAAAATACAGGCAGTATTATTGGCTCTGGGTAAAAATCGCCTTTGTGTGTTTGTTGTGTGTGAATGTGCAAGGGGCCCGAAGGCTCAGCCAGGAGTAGCAGAACAGTCCAATAGTTCAAATTACAGGCAAGGGTTTATAAGGAGAGTAGTTGAAGTCCAGGCAATATGGTCGGTTCTGGCAGCAAAGGTTCAGTACACGGAAACAAGCAAGGGTCAATACACAGGATCAAGAATAATAATCACAGGAAGCGCACCCAGGAACTCACAAGGAAGAACCTATAGTAGGGCACAGTCTGCAGGGCTTCAGCGTTTTTTATAGGCCTCCTTTGGCGCCAAAAATGGACGCAGTGACTTCATGATGCTGGAGTCCTTACGCAGGTGTTTTGACACTGGCGTCCATTCTGACACTGATGCTTTGGCGCCAGCGAGACTTCTGGCGCTGGCGTAATGTCACAGAACTGAGACCAGGAGGAAGCATATGGGGAATGCCGCCATCTTTGACGCCGCCATCTTGGGATGCCAGGTAAGATCTCCTTACAGAATGATAAGGAAATTACCTGTATGTCAGATGTCCACTGGAAATTGCTGACTCAAGCTGGAATCAGCCAGTTACAGCAGGTGAAATTTGTCAGCGACTCACAGCATGTGTGTGGTCAAAAAAAAAAACAGTTTGGTTGAGGATTTATAATTAACATATAAGCAACTGTGAGAAGTATATAATGAAGATAATCTGTGAAAAAGATTTAAAAACATTTGTTACAATCTATTGGATTATTTGTAATGGCAATCTCATTTAAAAATTAAACGTTGTCGTAGTACATCAAATGTGTTGACCAGGTTGGGACGGACTGAGGACACAGGTAACTGTAGTTCACAACAGCTTGAATTTGAAACCTCCATCCTACCACATGTTGCCAAACACGAGGTAAAATGAGTGCAAGTGTAAAAGCTTGTGAATCATTTCAGACACTCCCCTTTTGTTTAGACAAACAAACCAAGCTTCACTATCACACAATCTCTTGGCAACAAGACAGTATTTTCCATTTAATCCAAAAGGGAAAACAACACTTGGCAGGATCCTTAACTTTGTAAATTCATGTCAAATTCAATAAACAACAAATCATGTTCGCTGTTAAAAAGCGGATATATACACAAATTTGTTTCGAATTTCTGGGCCAAAAAAAAAAACAACTTTCTGTTTATAATTTCTTTCAGAAAGAAAAAGAGCCCTGCATACTTTTTAGATGCCCTCAGATTATTTTTTTGAGTAGAGATCGTGTAGATAAAACGGTTGCTTGAGTTACAAAAGAAAACAAAATTCTGATATTTTAATGATATAATTGGAGTTGGTAAAAAAAAATTTGAGATTTGTCTTAGATTCATTCAGAAAGTTCAACAGAGATTGGTCATTGGTTTCACTTTGCCAACAATTCACAAAATTGCATAAATTCGCTAAAATTCAAGTCTATAGGTGACAATTTTTTTGACGCGCAACAAATTTTTGACGAGCAACACTTTTTTCCACCAGTTAGAGCGTCATTCTAGTGTGAACCTTAGCGGAAAAAATTACTCATCACTACTAAGGACATTAAAACATTTTGGGCCAGATTTAATTCAGTGAGTAAAGGGTTTATTATGTGAAATTCAATTTGAGATGCAATTCAGTTCATAAAAATGTACTCACAGTTTAACACGTAAAATGTTTTTAGGAAAAAAGTCTATGGGAAAAAAAACTGGAAGTAAATTTTTTTTCTCCTCAAATTGAATCTCGTCCATGAGTTTTCAATTGGTAAATAATGAGATAACTTTTTTCACTAAATTAAATCTGGCCCTTTGTGCATTAAACTACCCAAGAAATGTCCTCCCCTTTAGGGTAGAGGCACACAATGCTATTTGGTGGAGATTAGTCACCCGGCGACAAATCTCCTCATCTTCGGGGCGACTAATCTCCCCGAACTGCCTCCCCTGCCTTCCGATCGGCTAGGATGTAATTCTTCGGCGGGATGGCATTCACAGTACTTTGTTTTCCGAAGTCGCCTGAAGTTACCTCATGAGGCAACAACGGAAAACGAAGAACTCTGTGCTTCTCTGTGAGTGTCATGGGAAGGCAGGGGAGGCAGTTATGGTACCTGTACCATGATTATTGCATCAAAGCATTATTGTCCTCAGTGTGACTGTGAACCTATGAGTCTGGATGTGTTCCAGCCCCAACATATTGATTGCTTACAGAGAAACCAATTGCTTTGAACCAGCTGAGAACTTGCTTCCCATCCAGCCAAGTAACCACCAGAGAACCTCTTCTCCAGAAATAAGTCAGTATTGTATAGGAAGACAATCTAATAGCGATAAGTCTAAAGCAAAAGAAATCGTTGAGCACATAATCTGAGCGTCTTCCTTGGTTCAACAAGTCCAGCTAAATGACATAGACATTAGTATATTAAGACACAATGAGGATATCCCCTTAGGGCAGAGACACGCGCTGCTATTTTGGGAAATTAGTCGCACATCAACAAATCGCTTCTTCTTCAGGCAACTAATTTCCCCGAACTGCTTTTCCGCTGGCTTGAATGAAAATCGATGGTGGGATGGCACTCAGAACGCTTCGTTTTCTGAAGCCGTCTGAAGTTGCCTCACAAGGAAACTGAAGTGATCCAAGTGCCATCCCGCCGGCTGGAATCAGAATCGCCGGCTTTTCGGGGAGATCAGTTGCCCGAAAAAGAAGCTATTTGTCGCTGGGCGATTAATCTCCCAAAATAGCAGCATGTGTCTCTGCCCTTAAGAACTTTGCTGAATCAATCTTTGTTTACAAGGATAATGAATGACCTTAACATGAAGTGCGTTTCTGCTACAGTTTTTGTCTATTTATTCCCAGAATAGGACAAACAGAAATGCCAGGGATTTTTAATGATTGAAACCCTTTCATCTTTCAGTGGACTTTCTCCTGATCCCATATATCATTGACCAGTTGTAAACACAGCATTGCTTTGTTAATTCGTCATAAAAAAAAATGATTATGCAGCGTGTATTTTAAGCGATGGGAAAATTTTCCTTTAAAAATTAATTTAATGACAAGCTTATTAGCCTGCCAGGGTTTTTTCATTCAGCTCAGCCCTTTTTACCAGCGCCCACGAATTGTAACGCAATCAATAATGTTGTAAAGTTGATTGGGGAAAAAACACAACAATTAGTCAGTATAAGTTTTTCCAGGAGCCAAGACTTATATTTTCTTTTTTAAGGTTTAAAACGGAATCTATATTGCAGATCTTGTTCTACAAGTTATTGTGGTTAACCGAGAAACATGCTATGAGTCAGGCTATTGGAAAAGGCACAATAATTAAAGGCAAATGCTATGACATAACCATTTATACACAGAAGAGTGGTTTTGGATTAAATGTACCCTGAGTGGTGGCTTAGCAAGTGTTGTTATCTATGATTATTCAGCCATTTATTCATTTCTTTCAGGCTAATATGTGCCATATGTTTAAAACATTTTTAAATTTTTACTCTCATTGGAACAAATTTTCATCCAATAAAGGAAGTTTATGGTAAGTTTGGAAATTAATCTATGGCAGTTGTGAATTATCCATCACAACATATGTTTCTTGAGCTGTGAAATATATTTGGAAAACTGAACCTGTATAAGATTGTGTGTCTGCTTTGAGACACTTTTGGAGTAATCACGATGCTGCTGAATATTTCCCTGACACTTATGGAAAAATTGAGTCAATGACCAAAGAATTTCATTCCTAAACTGTTTGTTTAAGGGCATTGGAAAAAATACCCTAAAGAACACTGAAATGCTCATCAATTCTGGTACCAAGGGCCCTACAGTTGCAGCAGGTAACATACATGCTAGTTATACACTATATGGTAGTGTATTGAGGCTTCCATAATTGAGAATAATTTGAGGATTTTTAGGGATAACAACTGTGAAACTCTAGGCAGTGTCACTCAGTGGCTACTAAAATAAAATAATGTCTTGCAAAAAAAGGGCATTAACTTGAGTGATAAAAATATAATTACAACTCTATAGATCCCTGGTAAGGCTTTACTTTAAGTATGAAGTGTGGTTTTGAGCTTCAGTCCTTAAAGGAGAAGCAAATCCTATAGTTAAAAAACCCCTACCCCCCTACCCTACATAGATCTCCCTCCCTGTCCTTCCCAGCCTAGCTGCTGCCTGGGCAAATGCCCCTAAGTCTTTACTTACCCCTCGTGCAGATTCTGTCCAGCGGAGTTCATGGGCAACATTTTCTTCTCATCGGTAATCTTTGGGAAGTAAATGCTGTATCATGAATGAACAGTTGGAGCTTTTTTCCTACTTTGCGACAACTGCACATGCGCAAAACTCATGGAAATTGGCGAAGTGTGGGCAGAAGACCCGAAGATTACTGAATCGGTTGAAGATGGTGTCCGTGAACTCCGCTGGACAGAATCTGCACCAAGGGGTAAGTAAAGACTTAGGGGCATTTGCCCGGTGTAGCAGCTAGGCTGGGGGGAGGTGGGAGGGGGTCTATGTAGGGTAGGGGGGTAGGGTTTTTTAACTTTAGGGTTTGCTTCTCCTTTAAGAGTGATATAAATGAGCAAATGTTCCCACCACCCCAAACTATACAACCAACGTGCTGGATTAGCTGTAGTTGAATTGTAGTTTTAAGCAACAGGGGACACATACTTGATTTACAGCTATGACCTTTTGTTCCCTTACAGCAAGGGTCCTCAACATTTGTTACCTTTTTTTGAGCCACATTCAAATGTAAAAAGATTTGGGGAGCAACATAAGCATGAAAAAAGTTCCTGCAGGTGCCAAATAAGGGCTGTGGTTGGTTATTTGGTAGCCCTTTGAGGACTGGCAGCCTACAGGAGGCTCTCTTTGGCAATAAACCTGTTTTTTGCAACCAAAACAGGCTAGAATTGAACATTAAGCATTTGTTTTGAGGACCCTGGGAGCAACATTCAAGGGCTTGGTGAGCAATATATATTGCTTATAAGCCACTGGTTGGGGACCACTGCCTTTTACTATATCATCTACTGTTTGAACCAAGCTAAACCTATAAAAAACTTTCTTTATCAAGGGTCTGATGGGATTTGTTGGTAAGAAGACAAGTGATCTCTTATATTTATGTGTGTTATATGTCCCATGCCTTTGTTGGAATCCGCTCAGCTAGACCTCTTCAACTTTTCACCCTAAAATAAACAAAGACCACCTCAAGAAGCCGTGCCTTCTCTTTGTCTTTGGCAACTATTGCAATGATCCTGCATGCATATATAGAATACACGCCATAAAGCAAGAAAGAACTGCTGTTTTCCCAAAGGAAGACAAAAAGCCACCGCAACTTTTTTAGAAGTCACCTAAATCTGTAAAGTTGTATTCTGATGACAGCATCTATTTACAAAAGACTGACCTTATCAACTAAGAACATTTATTTTGACCACCTAAATGATTTTTTTAAGACAATTTATATTGTCCGTAGTGCTGTAAGTGGAAAGATTCATTTACCATTAGTAATGTTTGGCTCTGCTGTGGAACAAAAATACCATGTATGGCAGCCAATGCCTGTTTAACATCTTGTTTTACTGTGATTTACAAGCTTATTAACACCACAAGGAATGACATCCACCAAGAGGAGAGATAAAGAAGCTTCCCTTTGACAGATTGTATCTGAGAAGGGTAATGAGCAGCATTGTATCTCTCGAAATCCCTTATCCTTTACAGAGGGTGAAACTGGTGTTATGAGTAATGTGCATAACGTACAGTAGTTTGGCATGAGGAGAAGAGCGATAAGCAAAGTGAAAACTGAGTTCAGATGACTTCACTCCTTTGTAAACGGCCTCAAAAACAGCTCTACTCGTGTTTAATCAGTTTTGGAGAACATCTATACAAATGATTTTAAGTTTAAGCAATTTTTTATTCTTCCTTTCGTTGTTGATAATGCTGAAATACACCACAATGAAGATCTGGACAGAAAACAGATTATTATTAAGAGTAGTATTATTACTCATATCAGTCATGTGCAAAGCATTAGCTTTACTCCTCAGCAGTCTTGCGTTGAGCAAGAAATAATTAGAAACATGGCCAACCAAATCAAACAAGTACTAATTAAAACGGAGACATTCTCTGTATTACGCAAAGCTTGCCTGGGGTTATGCAAAGAAATGGAAATACAAGATAACAAGATGACAAGTTTTAAACACAATGCCAGCGACATGTTGCCGATATTCGTTTGTATTGACTTACCAGCATTATGGTATTCATATCCAGTACTTGCAAAAAGGTATTCCTGAAGTAGGATTTTTGTTTCATAGTAAAGGTATGGGACCTGTTATCCAGAGGTTTGGGTCCTGGGATAATGGATCTTTCTGTAATTTGGATCTCCATACCTTAAGTCTACTCAAAAATCATTTAAACAATATATAAACCCAATAGGCTGGTTTTGCTTAATTATATCTTAGTTTGGATTAAAGGAGAACCAAACCCTTTTTATTAAATCAGTAATCTTCAGGAAGAGAGCGGCGTGTCGGCGCAATCTGATGGTCCCGAACAACTGCGCATGCGCCAAAAGTAGGGATACACTGAATCCACTATGCTGGTTTTGGCTTATCCCCTGAATTCTTCGCAAAAGATTCGGCCAAATACCGAAGGGGAAGCAAAATTTACTTCCCTGTTTTGTGACAAAAAGTAACGTAATTTGCCTCCCCACCCCAAATTTGCATATGCAAATTAGGATTCGGATAGGCCGGGCAGAAGGCCGAATCCAAATCATACTGAAAAAGGGCAAATCCTGGCTGAATCCCAAACCAAATCCTGGATTCAATGCATCCCTTGCCAAAAGCCATGGAAATTGCTGAAGCTCCAGAAGAAGACCCGAAGATTATCGAAGAGAAGATGGCGCCCATGAACTCTGATGCACTGAATCTGCAACGAGGGGTAAGTAAAGCGTTAGAGGCATTTACCCATAGCAACACCTAGGCTGGAGGGGAGCAGGGAGGGGGGTCTATGTAGGGTACGGGTGTAGGGTATTTTAATAAAAAGGGGTTGGTTCTCCTTTAAGTACAAGGTACTGTTTTATTATTACAGAGAAAAGGGTAATCATTTTTTAAAATTTTGATTATTTGGATAAAATGGGTTTCTGGATAACGGATCTCATACCTGTACTAGCTTACTGTTTATATTATCTTTTTATTTTAATGGTCCATTAAGAGAGAATAGCAGGGATACCTATTTGCTGCCTTGGTTACTAGGAATTGTAAACCAACAAGCAGCTGTCCTTGCACAAGTTGGACAGTCCTGCGGGAAAAAGTTGTAACTTTGTAGTCACTTTATCATTAAATTTCAAAACCCCCACGACTCCAGCAGAGGTGGAGATATTTTGGACACTAAATAAAAATTAACACTTTTGTTTTGTGACATGAATTTGCCTCTGAGCATCAAAATAAATGATGGAGTATGTTCAACGTGTACATTTAAAAACCATTTTTAAAGTCTCTGGGATATTGAAAGCACTTTGCTGATTTTTTAAAGAGATTAGATTGTGGTGGAACATTACTACTTTGGAAACCTATGTGCATTAAAATGTCCCCAGAGGAGAAAGATTGCACAAGTTTCCAGCTGGTCCGAATGAGGAAATATTTCCTATCTGTGTAGTAGGACAAGCTGGCTCTTCATTGTACTCAGTGTGTTACGGAACTCCAGATGGGGAGTAACATAATCCAGCACAAATATAATAGGAATGGTTTGGTTGTACGATACAACAGGGCATATTCAAACCATTCATGCAGAAAAGCACAAGAAGGAAATCATTTAGAAGAAGATGTGCCAAAAAAAGGGAAAACATAGACTGGCTACCTGAGCACCAGACCAGAATGATAGGGTTGGATAGACATTATATCTGTTAGCTTATTACTGTAGTGCATTATATATCTCTGTTGATGTACTGAATATGTATGGCACCAAATGGCTATTAATCAATTTGAATACAAAGGGGTTTATATGCATGAGATACCCCTGAACTATGGACCTTGAACTCAAAAGTCACGTTCATAGACATATCTATGTCCATCTTCCAACGTCCTTTTATAACCAGTAGGCCCTAAATAAGATCCCATCCAAAAACAGGACTTTCGTTCAATAGTGAAGTCAGAAGTGAAACTGAATGGGTAGTGGTGTGCAAGGCAAAGCATCACATCTGTCAAAAAAACTCAACCAAATGTATCAAGATTGCCATTCTGGTTCAAAGAGACTGTTCATTAATATTGTCCTAAGCTAATTCTGCCCAGTATTTGGAAAACTGTCACATAGGGTGATCAACTGCATATTACATGAATTTTGCATGGGCAAAACTAACTAATCTGATCTACTTCCATGCACCCAAACTGCCCTGCACCACCCATGTTTTTAAATGCAATAAATGTATAACATATGATTTTTATTTGGAAAATATGAGTCTCTTCATAAGGATACCCCCTCCATTGGCAAAAGGCCAATAACCACAAGGACAACAATGGAGCCAGAGTGCAGTGAGCTGGAAAAGTTTTTATGTGCAATTTGTGTGTATGGATATTGTTATTGAGCCATATTTTTTCAGACTATTGAAAATTTAGACTTGATGATAGTTCTTCAGTGGTCCCTCCAATATATGTAATATAATATATACCTAATGCGCTTAATGCTACTGTACTTCAAGTCTTCTCAATCAAGTTTACTTTGTGCCTCAAGAGAGGAGGCATTGCACTGGTAAACTGAGTCTCAACCTTCTTCCAATAACACCATAGAGACTCCAGAGCCAGCATGGGCTGTGATTGAAATAGCAAGGTAAACAAAGAGCTATTAAATGTTATCCAAAGACCTGAACTTGATGGACTAATGTCTTTTTCAGCCTAACTATGCAAACATTATTTATTGCTTCGGTTGTTTCCAAAACTACTACTATAAGCAGTTGCCTTGAATACTAATTTTGCAGATATTTATTCCCCCCCCTACAATAACAAGTTTTATTGAATATATTCACTTTCTGAAACATATCATCAGTGAAGAACTGTTTTAGCAAGCTACTGGAAGAGGAAGAAGTTTTCTTCTAAAAGGCACCATAATTGTAAGCTCTGATGAATGGGCAACAGAATGAGACGAAGGATGGTTTTAAAGAACTGACATATAAAATATTGTAAGGGTTATTGGGCAATGTTTTTTTCAAAATCAACTATCAACTATCCATGTTAAACCTTTAAAATTAACCTGTGCTGATTCAAAATATAACAAATGTGTTGGACATTTTCTGAAAAGAACAATATAGAGGTTATTTACCAACACAATGCCGTTGGGCACAAATGTATGCAAATGTTTCACTCCTTAAAACTGTTAATTAAAACATGTGTCCAAACATTTCCATATAGTTGCGCCAAGCACCATTGAATAATTCCTGCCTCTTTGATGAGTCGCAAGCAAGTGAGTCTATTAGTGGTGTGGAACCCTAGAGATACTGCTCCCCTGAATGTGGTGTAGTTCCAGGGTTCTCACAGCAGTATGTGTCAAACAGTGCACCATACATCAGCAAAAAAGCACCACACACAAATGTCACTTTAACATTGAGTGTCCCGAATCCTTAAAAACAACGTGGAAAATGTTAGCCACAACTTGCATCTGATTTATTACCATTTAACAATGGGTAACGGGTATAAAACATGGCGATTTGCTTATAAAATTGCGTGGCCATAAATGACCTTTTATATTTCAAGTAAGACTAAACACTGCTAGTTAAACTAATATGCTTTTTACATACAGGATCTGCAATCTGGATTACCTACTGTAGCTTGTATATGTGTACAGTGTCGGACTGCAATACCAGGGGCCCACCAAAAAACCTTAGACCAGGGGCCCACCAAGAAAATTTAGACCAGGGGCTAACTCTCACTCAGTGTTGGACTGGGATGCCAGGGGCCCACCAGAAAATCTTAGGCTGAGGGACCACTTTTCAAACTACTATACCTCCTCTCCTAACTCAACCTCTTAATTCTCCTAGTTTCTTTTCTCGACATACTATACTAAAGTCTTCCATTATTAAACCTCTTTGTTCGCATAAAGAAATAGGGAATGACCATGAAATAGGCCAAATGGTTAGAAGCAAGAGGCCCACTGACCCCAGGGCTCACCGGGAGTTTTCCTGGTATCCTGGTGGGCCAGTCCGACACTGCTCTCAGTGCTATTATTCTTCCTCTCCTCACTCAACCTCTATTCTCCTAGTCTCTTTTAGTTATACATACTATAACCTATTATTCCATCTGTTTAGCCTCCTTGTTCTCCTAGAAACAGGGAATGGCCATGAAATAGGCCAAATGTTTAGCAGCACAAGGGCCCACCGGGAGTTTTCCTGGTATCCGGTGGGCCAGTCCGACACTGTATGAGTACCAAAGAGCATACTTATATAGCCAATGGTTTTAGAGAACTTTGAGCCCCAAGACTTACAGCTGTGCTTCTGTTGGGAGCTGTGGTTATGTTGGGGTCTGTAGCTCAGTGTTGTTACAGAGCTGGTGAGTTTGACCTATTTTGCATTTAGATTTACTATTAAATGAGCCTCTGTGTATGCTTTATTCATGAATGTACACTGTCAGTTTTGGATTGCATATTTTGTGTAACTTGCTATTAATACAATATATATAAAGACTGCATTTTTATTGGCTACCAGTTTTTGTTTGTTTTACATTTTAGCATGCCTAAAACAGTATTAGAATTTCTCTTTTTCTGGTTATAAACTGAAGATTCACCACCTGTGATTTTCAATAGATTGGAGAACTGGGTGACAAATTAAGTTCAATGTTGATAAGTGCAAGATTATGCACCTGGGCTCAATAACATGTGAGTTATACATCCAATGATTGTGTGTTGGGGGTCTCCTGAAAAAGGATTTGGGGAGTTTTATGAATATCAAGCTGTGACACTCTAGACAATGCCATTTTGTGGCTACTACAGCAAATAAAGTACTGGCTTGCATAAAAAAGTGCAATAGCTGAAGGGATGAATACATAATAAAGTAAAGTCTCACCTCGAATATGCAGTGCAATTTTGGCCTCTATCCTCAAGAAGGATATAATCAAGCTGGAAAGAGTGCAGAGAAGAGCAACTAGACTGGTAGAAGTAATGGATGAATTAAACTATAAGGAAAGACTATCAAGGTTGGGGTTGTTTTCTCTGGAGGAAAGATAGTGGGTGAGGAGACATGATTATTCTTGACAAGTTCATTAGAGGACATTATAGGCAGATAGCAAGGAATCTTTTTTCCCTTACAAAAGATCAACAAACCAGAGGCCCCCGTTTAAACTTGAGGAACTGAACTTTCGTTTGAAACTCTGCAAATGGTTCTTCTGGTTCTTCATGGTGAGGGCAGTGAGGTTGGGAATGCCCAGTCATGTGAGGTTGTGATAGCAGGTTCTGATAATGTCTTTGAAAGGGGCTTGGATGACGTTTTGGAGAAGCATAATATCCACGCCTATAGTGATCATAGGATCTACAGTAAGTTTAGTTAGTTTAGGTGTGTGTGCATATAAATGCAGTGGAGGAAATTATAGTATAAAGGATTGAGGTGAAATTGTATGTGACTCATTGTCATAGGTGTCAATGGGAGAGGAAAAGGTGTATTAAACATATTTCCAAACTGTCAGAAGCTTTTCTTTCAATGCAGAAAGAAACACCAGATTTGTTCCATAGTAGCTGAACAATGAGCAAAAGAAAGTATGCAAAACATTTTTCCACTTTTAATACTTATTATTTCCTTCCTAATATAAAGCATAATCTGATCTTAACTTCAGGTTCAGTTTTGGAACAGGAAATTGTTTTGCAGATATTAATCTCCCTGGATTCCCCTACTCCCTATTCAAGTGATACTGCTATAACATCAGTGGTCGATCATAGCACAGTCTGACCAGGTGACCACTTTGGACATGGCTAATTGGGGCCCAAAGCCAACAAGAATTTAATCAAAATGAAAGGTGTTTAAAATGATGATTTGTTTACCTTTTTTAAGAAAGGGGCCATCCCGCCACCAAACAAACCTTGGGCTGGGGACAACTTGGCAGTGTTCTACCAGGAAGCACAAAACTGTGGCTTCAGGGCTGTCCCTAAACCCCTGCATGCGATTGTGCAGCATGAGATAGGGAGGGAATGAGATGATTGGCTGTTGCTCTACCTGTAAAGCACTTGAGGTCAGCAAACATGCTCACTTTATATATTTTGGGGGACCAAACTGGACTCTATTTGTAGAGTGTCAATGTCATGTGTGGGGTTCACAACCTATAATTGGAGCTGGGGTGGAGACAATAAGACCCATTGTTGTGGTTAGATAGTAGAACACTACACTCTCATGTCAGGAAAGAAGGCCCCATCCCTGAACCCAACTCTGGCACCCTCCAGAAAAGGAAACAGTATTGGAAAGCAGGGGGCAGATTTACTAAAGGGCGAAGTGGGCGTGCACCAGAAATCCAATCCACAGGGACATAGCCAATTCACTAACAGGCGCAGATGACAATTCCATTGCTAGCATTCGTTCGCAATCTATCACCAGGCGACTTTTCGCTCCACAGATTCACAGATTTTACTGAATGTTACCTCTTTCGCCAGAGTTGACTTTGCCACCTCAGACCAGGCAAACTGCTAAAATGAAGCTAAATCTTCCTCAATCTTATGTCACTTACATCATATCCTGTCTGCCGAAAATGCATTAAAGTTGAAAAAGCGCTGGCGACTTTTCCTTTTTATAAGCGAGATTGTTTGCAAAAGTTAAACTTTGGGTTAAGATTTTTTCCCCAGACATTTGAGGGCCATCGAACATTAATTTTGCAGTGGGCTCATGTCTAGGGCATTAAATGATCTCTTTTGTCTTTATTAAGGTTCCTTGGACATTAGTAATAAAAAGTGGCCTCTTAAAGCATTTGCACCATCTCTAATAAAGACGTCCATACAACTTTAATGTACACGCCCTATACAAATTGACCAAAGAGTAAGATCACTAGTGACTTTTCACTAGGCATAAACGAATGCTAGAGAATCTTCACTATGAAAGGCTCGCACTGAAGAAGTATCGCTAGTGAAAATTCGCCAGTGTTCGGTGCCCAGGACGCAACTTCGAAATTTTGTGAATTAGAGCAGTGGGAACGAATTAGCGCCTGCCTAAGTGTTGCGAAGCATGCTAATCGGTCGCTGGCGACAATTCACCCTTTAGTAAATCTGCCCCCTGAAGTTTTTGTAAAACACAATGGACATTGCCATTATTGAAGGGAATCAGATTATCCCATTTTGTTTAAAGGTATCACTTTAACTCAAACCACATTTTAGAAGTTCCCCTTGAATATACTTTGTAACTTCATTACACAATGGCAGTAAGACATGGCACTGAAACCATGTATATTCATTTTGCATGAGTCAGGATTAAAATTCTGTGCATATGACTCAGGTCTAAAAAGTCATAACCTTTGTCTACCTCTAGCATTTCCCCACATCCCCACCTCCCTTCCCAGAAGCTTGCACTGGAAATGCAGCCAGTTTGAAAGAACATGTATATTTTGCTCCAATTCTAACTGGGCAAAAGGAAATTGTGTCATAGGCCCCTCAAGACCATTCATATTCATACGCTTTAAATGCTATAATTGAAGTCTTATTTTATGCAGCTTTGAGTTAAAAAGGAAGAAATATGTTTTTTTTTTTACTCTCTTCGATTTTTGGACACTGAAATCCAGTAGATGGTAATTTTTGTCAGGAAGTTTGAACATCTGTTACATCAATGTTTATTTTTTTGTCCATACTTGAGTTGAGCACAAATGCAACTCCATAGCTGTTGCGCATCGCCTAACTGGAAACTGATTTAAAATTAACCGGAAAAAAAAAAATTACTTGCTTTCAAAAAAAAAAAAGAAAGAAGTAGAAGTTATGCATCTCCGTTCTCTGTTTTTCCCATTAATGTACAGATTTTCTTTCAATAATATAAGTAACAATGTAGGAAAATAATCTTTAGAGGATAATAATCAAGTTGGGAAAAAGGAACAGCATTTTAGCCCCCAGGACTGTTTGCCTAGCTAGCGGTCTCATTGGTTGCTCCATGGTGTCGAGCACCCTCCCGAGACTGGCAATTTGTTTTTGCTTATGCAAACAGAATAGCAGATTGGCTGACACAACCCAGAGAAGCTATTTCATGACTTTTCTGAAAGCTGCAATGGCTGCCATAATGTCCACAACATCTGTATCCACATGAGAGAAGGAAATGCGCACATGCAAATGTTGCCCTCCAAGCTGGCACTGAGTGTTAAAATAAAACAAATTAAAAACATATATATATAAGTATGATGCAGTAAAGTACAGAGTGAAACGTGCACCAAAGTTTTGTTGAAATAAAAAAAATCTGAGGTCAGAACACGACACATATGTTGGAGAAAGATGAAAGAACAAGGTTGCTTTGTCCTCTAACTGCCACATTCACATGGGTGGCAGTCAACATCATTTGCATGCAGTGATTAATGTTCCTCACGTCTTACTGCATAAAGCCATCAGATTTGGTTACATATGTTAAAGGAAACACTACAGTGTACAAATGCAAGAATACATAAAGGATTTATTTTGTTGCATTCACATTGTCCAGGCTATATTATTAGTATTTTACATGACACTTATTTTCTGACCCATGAATACTGCTCTGCTCTTTCTTCTCTTCTACATCTTTGCCCTCTCCTACTGTAACCCCCTTCTTTTCTTACCTCTCCTTCTTCCCTTACTTTTACCTTGTATTCTTTCATTCCGTCTCCAAATGGAATTTCTCCTTTCACTTTCTAACCCCGGGTCTCCTCACAACATCTTCTCTTTTCAGCCATCCTTAAGTTTCTCCTCTTATTTTCAAGCATCACTTTTGCTCTTCTCTTCCATTCATCTATCCTTATTTAAATATCAGCAGTGCTGTGAGGAACGCCCGATGGCACTCCACTCCTGGTCCAAACTTGCACCAGAGGAAGGACCACTGAGGTCCAAAACATGTAGTTCTTCAATAAAAAAACTACATTTATTCACACTGGAAGGCTCTCCAGATTTCTTTTTCTTATATGGCACTCCACTCCTCCTCCGCACCGTTTGCAAGATGGCGGTGCCCAGGGAAGACACTGCATCACGGTGACATCATCATGCCGGCACGTGACGCCGGTGTCAACACGCAGCGCAATGGTGCCAGATTCAAATCTTAGAAGCCGGCAAAAGACTTGAATCACTGCCCGTGTATAGGATCTGTTTTCTACGTTCCTGGGTGTGCGAATTTTGTTATTTTTGGACTGTTTCCTGATCTTGACCTTGGCTTTCCTTCTGACCACAAATCTTGCTGCCTGTATTGACCCTCTGTCTGGATAAAGACCACAAACTTTGCTTAACCCTTCGGATACCTCGATTGGACTTCGTACTGACTTCCGCATCTGAGCCGGTAGGCCCTGACAAGTGCATGGTTGCCATTTAGGTCACTAAACCAAGTAGTTTGAATCCGAAAAATACACCATCTAAAACCTGTTGAGGTCATGTAGGAGTCAGTGGCAGAGGTCCCTTGAACTATTTGAAGATGTTCAAGTTTTTTTGGAGGGTTTTACCCAAAAAATCAAACTCAAAATCATTTTGAGTGATTCGGTGAAAAATAGATTAATTTGAGTTTTCAGGTTGTTAATCCCGAACTCAGACTTTTAGTGGCTTTCAGATTTGTTTTCGCTAGTAATTGTCTGAAAAACTCAAATGTTTAGGGGCTATAGAGGTTTTCGTATTTTTATTTGGATCAATAAGCATTTTTTTTTTGCTTGTCATTTTTATATTTGGAACTTTTGGCAATTGTGGTCTTAGAGAAAATGAAGTTATTTGTGGTTTCAAAAACCACAAAAAAAAAGTCTTGATAAATGTTGGTCAGTTCTGCTGACTGTGCTACAGTTTCATAATTTTGCTCTGCTGATGTTTCTCTGATCTTTCCCACGTAGAGTTTCCTTTCTTCTTCTGAAATTTACCCCCGACTGTAGCATGGTCAGCATAAATGACCAACACATTGTGCTGTAGTTTCAGTTCCAGTATATTAGCAATGTGAAAATTGCTATTATCTTGAAATCTACAAAAAACGTAAAAGTGGTAAAAAGTTCTTAGAAGATCACTGCAATTTGTTTTGAAGGTTTACTCAAACCTTGAGCCACTACTATAGCCAATAATAAAGCTCAGCACTAAGCACTAAGCAAAGGAAGTCAAAGCCAAGTAAGCTCTCAGCTTATCTCAGCAGGACGTCAGTAATATCTGCAAGACTGAAGTAACATGTCCCATATGACAAGGTTTTTCTACAGATATCAGATAAAACAACCCAGGGCATTTGATGGTTGTATTTGGACGCTCAGTTGTTTATGTTGAATCTGAAGGGGAAAAAAAGAAACTTGTAGTCCAAAAATATGGTAATGTGTTTTCTAGAGAGAAAAAGCTTTCAGTGCAGACTGTTTTCATTTGAAATCTGCTTTTGCGTTTAGAAAATAAAGGGCGTTTTTTGCAGAAAGCCTAGGTCAATCTCAGTAGAAAGCTGGACTAAATTAAGGGGCAAATTTATCAAGGGTTGAAGTGTGTACAACTAGGTGATAGTATTTCAGTTTTCAAAGTTATGGGAGTTCAAATAAATTCCCATTACTTTGACCCTACATAAATTTAACCCTTGATAAATCTGCCCCTAAAGGTTGGAACCCACTTATTCAGATAATGTATTCTCCTCCTCCTATGCTCTCAGATGTAATAATATTAGAATGATTTTGGGTCTTAAAACTTTTGAGATTTAAGCATCCCTTTAAGATACAACCATTTTTTTCAGGCCCTCTTAAATAAGGATGAGCCCAGTACAGTTTAGCAGCAAAATTAATTGTTTGCAAATCCATTTATCCATCCCTTGCCTTCCACATTAACCAATGGATTTGGAGCCCACACCCTGCCTATATAAACAGCTATCAGGGAGTGATTGCTTGTAAGGACTGTAGTTAGTGGATATAGATCTTTAAAATGTTGAATTGCCTGCCACAATCTAAAGTTCTGCTGCTTATTTACAGAAACTGCATTCATACAAGTCTCAAAATATAGTGCTTAATCTCTAAACTGAGGGGTCTGCTGACCATTCTCTAAGTCAGTGATCCCCAAACCAATGGCTTTGAGCAACATGTTGGTCACCAGTCCCTAGGATGTAGCTCCCAGTGGCCTCAAAGCAGGTGTTTATTTTTGAATTCTGGCTTGAAGGCATGTTTTAGTTGTATAAAAACCGGGTGTCATGCCAAACTGAACCTTCTGTGGGTTGACAGTCCACATATGGGGCTACCAAATGGTCAACCACTTATTTGGCAACCCCAAGAACAATTTTCATGCTTGTGTTGCTTTCCAATGCCTTTTACACCTGAATGTTGATCAAGGGTAAAAAAGGTTGGGGATCCCTTTTCGAAGTCCTGCTGCTTGTATGGCGGGAGGGATAGCTGCATTCAAGCCAACAACACTCTCAAAACATTGCACAATCTATGAAGTGGGGGCCCTTAACCCACTTTTTAAGTTTTGCTTCTATTTTGCACTTTGGAGAGACAGCCGCATTCACTACAAAGCAAAATTAATGGAAAACTAAAAGGACTTTTTGGTCAACCTGATTTGGACTGAATAACTTAAAAAATTCACATATTAATAATAAGTCCTCAACAGTGGAGAATAGTCATAATAAGTTGGGTGGCCACAAAAAAAGGCAATTTCTATATTGTATATTTAAATTTATAGACTTCAGTATTTTAAATTTGAAGGCATATGGAAGATAAAACTGGTTTTGCATTTTTACGCTCACATTTTCCAGAAAATTTGCTTTGCAGGAAAAAATCAGATTTTCACGTTTTTTTTGGATTTTTCACCAGATTTTCAAATTTTTTCAGAATTATTCACCAGAAAACTCAAATTTCTTATGCTTTATATTGCACAAAACCCAGCGCACATCGAAAAATCATTGGGACTTCTCCCATTGACTTATATACAGGTCTAAGATGCCAGATTTTCAGATTCTGACTTTTCCATCCTCGGGGGTTTAATAAATTCTGAAAAATTGTGATTTTTAAAAGTCAGATTTTATTTTAAAAAATCACAAATTTTTCGGGATTTTTGCATTTGGAGTTTAGTAAATAACCGCCTTGGTGTTTAAAGTCATCTTTTGCCATAACAAAAGCCCCACCCAGTTTTACCAGAAAAGTTAAAAATCATGCTTTTTCAAAATGGTGACAAATGTTGGTCTTCATTTTATTTTAGTCCCTCTTATATATTCTTGGATGTTTTAGAATTTGTGGCAATGTTTGATTTCACTGTAGACTATCCAAAAACATTTACGGGCTTCCCTTACACAATTTTAACTCATTTATCAATAATTTTTCTCAAAAAATTTAAGCAACTAAATCCTTGGATTTTGGATTCGGATTTTAGCACTTTGAGGTATGATAAATCTCTAAAAATAAGTATTTTTTAACAAAAAATTCTAGTTTTACCCTAAAAACCTCAACCACAAACCAATTGAGGTTTAATAAATGGGCCCCCTAACTATATATATATATATATATATATATATATATATATATATAAATAATTTTACAATATAGTGTTTTAATAATTTGGCTTTCCTGGAAACAGTCAGTGCTACTGAGAAGTGCTCCCGCACTCCCAATAGTAGTCTACATTGTTGAAAAAATACATAAAAAATCATTAAAAAAGTCATAAATTATCAAAACAGCACAAGTCAAATGATATCAGCCAGAAGCCAATACAGCAAGACTGATTAATAATCAGAATATACAGACTGCACTGGGTCTTGTGTTGTCATGTAATCTAATGTGGATTTTATAGTTTTTGTATTGTTTAATACAAACTTTCTCCAACTCCTCCAAATAGAATCCCAGTTTATCTGTTTAAATGTGCTCCATGATCTTTGTCCCTGTAGCTGGAGTTGCAAACAGTAAAGGGGCTATAAAGGCAAAAATAAAAAACAAATCTCGACACAGTCTCCGACTGCTCTACAGGGAAACAAACAAAGCTGCTTGAGTCCTGCTGTTCATAAGTATGATTGTTTCCCTGCAGAGCAGTTAGGGACCATCTGACAATTCCTATCCACAGCAGGGGAGGGAGAATTTCACTGCATACAGTCAGGTTTCTTATAAAAACGGTACACATTTTTTAAATAAAGTATATTGGAGATATTTTTCTTTTTCATTAAAGAAAGTAAAAATGGGATTTTATTTTTTTGCCTTTACATGCCCTTTAAGCCCGCAGCCTTTAGGTATTTTAATATAAATAGCATAAACCTATTTCTATTATCAGCTGAATCTGTTTGCTAGGAATCACAATGACCTGACTCATCTACATTCCCTGCATTGCCAGACAGGCTCCTTCAAGAATGAGGTGATTCTACTGACCTTTTTTTGTTATTAATAACGCTTATATTTAATGAATGCTCTTCCAAGAGACTTAAAGTCTCATGAAAACTGCAAAAGAATTTTCTAAGAAGTTTTGCTGAAACCAGTTTTAATAAATATTTCCCTTATCAAATCTTTTCATTTTTTTTTTTTTAATAAAGATGTTTGTGCTTTTAAAAAATGCAAATCCAGAATCAGGCTAAATTACAAATGAGAAAACGTTGGTATCAATAAGCCCGAATTAAATGAAAAATAGCAGATTTTACAAGGCAACAGAAATTATCTGGAAGTCCATTATCCAGAAAGTTTAAAATATGGCAGTGCCATTTCCTATAGTCCCATGTCCCCCTTTTTTTTTTTTAAAACAACCAATTCTTTATATTTTCCCTGAATTGTGTTTTCTCTGTTTATTATAAGACAGCACCTCTGCAAAGAAATCATAAAATAAGAGATGAAGCAAAATGTTCCAGAAACACATAAATTAATATTGATAACAGAATATCTTTTTATTAATGATTGATGGGTTGATTTTTAAGCAATAGATATTTTTACCAAGCAGAAACTGAGACTCTTATATTCCTGTAAATAAAACAATACAACTTTGATCTTGAAGTTACTGGTTGGATACTGAGAAAAGAAAGCACTTCACTTATAAAATGAAAGAATAGTGCTAAATAAATAAAAAAAAATGGAAAATGTCACTCAAGCACAACAACAATCTCCTATACATAGAGTTTCTAGTAGAATTAAGTCAAAGGCAACTAGACTGTTAGGGGCAGATTTATTAATGGTCGAGTTGTGTATTCCACAAAAAAAATTCGTTTTCAAGGTTATTTTTTTCAGTCAAAAATCGATATTTCAAGAAAAACAATATCTTGAAGATATATTATACCCCAACCCAACCCTACACTATACAAAAATACTAAAACCTGTTGAGGTCATGTAGAAGTCAGTGGCAGAGGTCCCTTGAATGACTTGAAAATGTTTATAGCCTTCATGATGTTTGTTTTTTTTTTTTCAGTGGGTTTCACTCGAAAACGATCAATTCGAACTATTCAAGTTTTTTTCCCACAGAAAACGCAATTTGAGTTTTAGTTTTTTTAAACCCCAAACTCGCAGATTTCAGTTTTTTCTATTCATGATTTTTTTAAAAAAAATAAGAAACCATTCGAGTTGTGAGTTCATTCGAGGTTTTGAAAAGCTCCCATAACTCTAAATTTTTCAATGTCAATGTCCAGTTGATTTTGACTTAATTTTGACTTAATTCTAGTAGATACTATATATAGCATGACCTGGAAAAATTTGAATCTTCATAGACAATCTCCTATACAGAATTCATAGGGTTATCTTTCTCTAAGTCACTAAACAGGCAAAGGGTTCATTTAAAATTTCAACAAAACCTTTCTGCCAGCAACCAAATGGCTCCTTAGCAAAGAAATGTTTGCTTTTAGCATACCGAGAGTTGAGGTACAGTTACTTATGCTTTCATATGGGTTTGTTTAGCATATCGAGAACAGACGTATTACAGCTTTAGCTTTAATATACAAAAACTGTCCATGAACCAAAAAATTACCAGGACATGCAAATATAACATTATAAACAGTATAGGGGTATATGGGGTTCATGCTCCCAACAGAATTGGGTCTCCAAAGTATGTGCTTCTTAGCACTTTGCCTCCTCCTTCTTATTCTCCTGCTGGGACATTCCTACTCATTACCTGATTTAGGAATCTATAATTTATGACTAGGGAAAGGCGAATTTGACCCGTTCCGTTAAAAATTCACCGCAAAATGTCGCCGACGCCCATTGAAGTCTATTTTTTTGACGCATGTCTTTTTTTTTGACGCACAACGCCATACAAGTCTATGGGCGTCATTTCCACAGCAATACGAGGTGAAAAAATTCGCCCATCCCTATTTATGACCACTTGAGTGGTGGTTTCCAGTTTCTACAACATGACCATAGTACTTTACATAGTACAGTACTTTGTAGAATGACCCTATTGAGTATCACCAGGAAGCATGTGATCTCTATATAACAAATATGTGCTTTATGAGGGTGTGAAGTAAGAGGGAATATCAATTTTTTAATCCATATATTGTTCCATAACTGACCTCCTGCTTCTTAGTCCACCAGAACTTTCCTTTGATTATTAGTTTAAAAGGGAAACAAACTATTACCAGTTTCCTCTAGAATCCAGACTGGCTCCGACCAGTATTGTAGCAAGACTGATGCACTACTACTACTACTACTACTACTTACACAGCTCCCTGCAGGAATGTCTAATTAAAAGTGTCTCTGTGTGATTTGGAGCAAGTGGGCCCAGGTTATCTCCTATAATTCTAGACCACTACTGCTCTGTAACTCTTGTGCCAATATATTAATAATGGTTATTGAACCATTAGAATTTTAGATTTACTATAGGAAGTAACAATATATTGATTGAATTATATAATTTTAGAACAAATTGCTCTATATTAATCTAATTCTGATTTCACTAAGAAAAGTGTGTCCGTGCTTTAAGGTGGTCAGTGTGGTTTACCATCTTAAACCAGTCGTTCTTTTGGGGGTCTGAGATATCAACTCACTGTAATGCTCTGACAATGTTAAATACTGATCAATTCAATTAAACTGGCCAGGATTGAAAGATTGGACTAGACAAGAGAGGTGGATCAAATTGTGAAATACCATCATGATCAAATGACTAGTCCTGCTACTTAACTTTTTTAATTTTAAAATTTCAAACAAAAAATAAAACAGCTTACATTCTAATCACAGCACATATTTAAAATGGCCTTCTTTGGGATTGCTTCTCAGTTTACAAAGAATCTGTAGAGAGTTTGGTATATTCAGAGGTCAAATTATTATTTACTGTGCACACCATATTCTAGGAGCATTATATTAATCATAGTGACAGTATTGTTTCACCATTTTCCCAGTGGTTAAAATATCACTATGTATTTTTACAGATGGAATGTAAAGTATTGCAAGTAGAGACGCGCATGGGGACTGCCCTTTGCTACAACATCGTAGCATAACAGCTCTATCTCTTCCAATGGCTGAGCACATTTCTCACTATCACTGAAAGTAGCTTCAATGATAACTTATAAAAATAAACAACGAATAGGGCTGAAAGAGAGTTAAAAGTATATGCCAATGCTACTATGAAAAGTCAAATTTTATTACAAGAGATATGGCACAATTTTTTTCCAAAAAACACCATAGCTATTTGGCGATGAAAAGAGACAAGAGAGATACCGTATAGGGGTAGTCAAGTAGTGATTTGTAGGTTAGGCCAGGGATGTTCAGCTGGAGGCCTGCAGCCTTCCAATTGTTATTTATGACCCCCAGACTGTAGAAGGGTTCCACGCATTTCTTTGGATGACCTCACCGTATTCATATTTATATATCTGGCCCTTAAAGGAGAACTAAACTCTTAATAGAAAAAAATCGACTACCCTACATAGACCCCCCTCCCTGCTCCCCCCAGCCTAGCTGCTACCCCTGGTAAATGCCCCTAACTCTTTTCCTTCACTGTGGCAATTTGCGGGACTTTCGTTGCATGCGCAGTTGTGGTGAACCGGAAGATTGCTCCAACTGCGCATGCACCAATACACCGCTCTCATTCCAAAGATTACTGAAGTGCCGGAAGATGGTGCCTCTGAACTCCAATGCCCTGAATCTGCTCCGAGGGGCAAGTGAACAGTTACGGCAGGAAAGCTATTTCCACTCCTCCAGCTCACCACAATACTACAAGATGCAGAAAGGAAGTACCAGACAATATCACATAAGCTGTTCCATGCCTCCTCTATACTTTTTTCTTGCCATCATTCTGGTAGAGGTTGATCTTCATCTGTCCAAAGAATGTTTTTCCAGAACTGTGCTGGCTTTTTTAGATGTTTTTTTTTTTTAAGCAAAGTCCAATCTAGCCTTTCTATTCTTGATGCTTATGAGTGGCTTGCACCCTGCAGTGCACCCTCTGTATTTACTTTCATGCAGTCTTCTCTTTATGGTAGACTTAGACCGTGGATGTCCAGGTCTTTTTGCATTGCTAAGTTCACCAGTGCTTTCTTTCTTTCTCAGGATGTACCAAACTGTAGATTTTGCCACTCCTAATATTGTAGCAATTTCTTGGATGAGATTTTTTCTGTTTTTGCAGCTTCAAGGAAAACTATACCCCTCAAACAATGTAGGTCTCTATAAAAAGATATTGCATAAAACAGCTCATATATAAAACCCTGTTTCATGTAAATAAACCATTTTCATAATAATATACTTTTCTAGTAGTATGTGCCATTGGCTAATCATAAATAGAAAATTTCCATTTTAAAAAATAAGGGCCGTCACCTGGGATTGTGCGATTCACTGCACACAAACATACCAACAAACCATACATGTTACGTCGCATGAGCCAATTAACAGACAGAGTGGTCTCTTTTGATTCCACACTTCTTCCTGTTACAGTTAGAGCTGCAGTATTTCTGGTCAGGTGATCTCTGAGGCAGCACACAGACCATCACAAAATGGTGGTTCAAGGCAAGAGTTGTATAAGGGCATAATTTAATTAAATATATAGACAAGTTTGGTAAGATTCTTTAATATGCCACTTAATACGATGTAAACTATCTGTTGCTTAAGTATTCATTTTGGGGGTATAGTTTTCCTTTAAGGATGGCTTGTTTCACCTGCATGGAGAGCTTCTTTGACTGCATGTTGTCTGTTCACAGCAAAATCTTCCACATACAAACACCCCCCAAATCAAATCAAATCCAGGGCTTTTATCTGCTTTATTGATTATGACATAATGAAGGAATTGCCCAAACCTGCCCATGAAATAGCCTTTGAGTCAATAGTCCAATCACCTTTGAGCCCCTGAAATGAAGTGATTGTGTTAAAAAAAGGCTTTAGTTCCTCACAATTTTATGCAATCTTTTTGTTCAACACAGCGAATTAAAGCTGAAAGTCTGCAGTCCAACTGCATCTGAGTTGTTTCATTTAAAATTAATTGTGGCAATGTAAAGAACCAAAATTAGAAAAAAGTTGTCTCTGTCCAAAGATTTATGGGTCTAACTGTATGATACCATTATCATATGGGAGCACAATATTCTCTATATTAAATTGCTGCATTCTCAGGGACAAGAAATATACAAATGCTGGAAACACACTGTAAAAGGTTGCTAAAATGCTTTAAGGAAGCAATGCCTGCGATTTTATACTTAAATATCCACTTTAAACACATTGAGAAATGCCGGCACTTTACTGACTGCTAGTCATGAGCTCATTCAACAAATAATCAAGCAAATTGAGGGACACTGCTATGTCAAGTGCTCTTAAACATAGACACTTTGGGATACATAGTGCTCAGAACTGTGCTACAAAGCACATAATTATTTCCCATTCTGAATTGTTTTTAATCATTCAATATATATATATATATATATATATATATATATATATATATATCTATATATATATATCTATATATATATACCTACTATGTTATACAATTATTGGCTTACATAAATTCTGGATAAACCTGTAAAAATCGAAGTTGAAAGAACAGTTATGCAATGCTCTTCATTAAAGTGTTAGAATTAGCCAAGTTACGGCGGCACATGCAATGTAACACCAGTAACTGATTATGATTCTACATTTTCTTTTAAAGCATACATCTTATAAACACGTCACTAATAGACTTTAATTATACTAGGAATGCACTGAATCCACTATTTTGGGATTTTTTTTACTTCCTTGTTTTGTGACAAAAAGTCACGTGATTTTAAGGATTCGGTTTGACCAGGCACAAGGATTCGGCTGAATTCGAATTCTGCTGAATCCCAAACTGAATCCTGGATTTGGTGCATCCCTAGCGTACACACTTCCCTTTCACAGATAATAAAATATACTCAAATTAAAAGGAAGAAGAAAAAGAACCTTGTTTGTGGCTGTATAGATTCCTTGTAAATTCTCAAATTTCTTAAACCCACCAGGGATTATCTCGTTAACCAATTCTCAATACTTCAACCTTTTTTTTTTATTTCTTCCTTTTAATTTGAGTGTATCTACAACTCCTTGGGTGTCTGAGGAGCAGGGAGACAATTTTAATTGAGAAGAGTTGATACTTCCCTTTTTTTCCAATAAACAGATAATAAAATATACGGAGCTAGTTGTCAAATATCTAGTCAGATTTTAGATTTCCGGGTTTTTCTTTGATGTATGCCCCACTATGAGCATGGTATTCACGAAAAAGCTAAAGCAGCCGTTTTAATAAGACCCAGAACCTGGCATAGAGAAAACAGAAGTTGCTCAACTTTCTTCAAAGGAAATTCAATACCAAAAAAAATATCCTTCAGGCAACAGTTTTTGCATATCAGGTCCCTCTACAGAGGACAGAGCCCATTACATCTGTATATACTTACACGTTAAGCATCACACAAACTCACCAGAGAACCATTAGTTGTATGCAAATCAGTGCATGTACCTCTGTTGGGATGTCAGTAGAACATGTTTCGGGATGATTGATGGTACTTATGGCAAGATTGAGGAAGATCTAAAATATGTTGGCAAAACATCTCATTAAAGGTAGATTTAAGGGAAATTCAACCCATTTTTGCGTAAATTTTGGAGACAAAAATATGCGATGTTTCTATCTTAGCAATAACCTTCCCTGCTCGTGCCAAACTAAACTATTGTCAGTTTTGTAAATCTGTAGATTATAAATAAAGAGCATCCCCTTTAATTAACCATTTGCCTGCCA
Organism: Xenopus petersii; assembly: GCA_038501925.1. NCBI lineage: Eukaryota > Metazoa > Chordata > Amphibia > Anura > Pipidae > Xenopus > Xenopus petersii. Next base: position 161,520,711 of record CM076680.1, read on the forward strand.
AGCAAGCATTTCATATGTGCTGGCAGGCAAGGGCTCAATCTGCCAAGAACGTACCATGTACATTCCACTGCAGACAAGCCCTTCTCTCTGCATCGGCGGCTTTTGCCTCCTCTTCAGAGAGTCTGGAAGAATGGCAGCCCCCTGGGCCGAACTCCAAGCAGCAGATGTGATTGGATCATGCGTCTGCTGCTCTCCCGGCTTCCTTCTGTTCCATTGCTGCACACACACACTTACTGATGTAGGTTATTTTTAAAAAAATGTCAGACAAAAACTTGTAACTTTAGGAAAGCGTTGAGGCTGAATAGTTTGCAAAAGAAAGACATATTTACTTATTTTGTATTCATCAGAATCTGTTCTTTCCAAAAATGTATAGATTTTTTGGGTAAACCCACTGTTATAGGAGTCTTTGGCCTTGAAATCAGAAGTATTCAGGTTTGCGGAGAAGCACTTTGTAAAAGTGGTAGTGTCCTGGTAGAGGTTTTTAACCTCTACAAATCAGAAATCTTCATAAAACTATACATATTTGGTATTGGCGTGTTCTGGAGACATGGGCCTTTCCAAATCAGTTGTAATTTCATGGATAAAATAAATTCTGTTTCGACCATATCTGTTTATATTATGGAATATATGATTTTTTTCTATTTTTTGGCAGAAGCTTAAAACGGATTACAGAAGTGGAATTACATCAAAATTCTAGCATATTTTAAAAGTTTAGTTTGTTCTGAAAAAAAAACAGTATATTGTTTTCCTGGGTAAACCTTAAGTACCCTCCAGGAAAGGTCCCTAAAGTGAAAGAGCAGTAAATGTTCAAAAACTGTCTAGAAATAAAAAATAACGAGTGACCAAATCGGCAGGCAGTGAAAGAGTTAAAGATAGTTGAGCAGATAGATGTTTTCTTCATTCCCCGCCAAGCACTACTCCTGGAAACAAGTATGAGTGACAGGTAAGAGGAGGATGTTTTCATTGCAAAAAAAAAGCTTTAGAAAAACAACTTTTTGAAAGTAATTCAATCATGTATTATTTAAAAGGGCCTAGCTCAAAAATAAATTTTCATTCTACAAAATGAGGAATAAACATATTTTCTTTTAACTGATTTCCTTTTAACTTAACATCTGACGAAAACGATTCCCTTTGAAAACTATGAATAGACCCTTGTGGAAACTACTTCTAAACAAACCAAACTCAGCAAAATTGCATTCAGTAGGATAACTACGTCTTAGAAACAAAAAATATGATGTGTTTTGTTCCAAAGCCCCGTTTTATGAACTAGATCCCAAAATTACAACCACAAGCCAAAATGGAGAAAAAGAATTAAGTTGGCCATAAACATAGATTTCGTACAAGCAGTATAGCCATACATACATATGCACACACCAAAGCAGAGACCTTGATGTTAGATTTTCCTATGGATATTTTTTGGTTTGTCCTGAATGGAAATTGTATCTGCTAAGCTGAGTGTAGAAAGCATCACCAGATCTGGAAGTGAGAGAACATTTCAATATGTGACTATATCTAAACACGCTATACATATGTAACGCAGGTATCCCAAATGCAGAACTAACTCTAAGGACATGTCATGGCTCACTCTTCTGCCTATAGCACCCGCCTTTGGCTTCGTGTGGAGCCCTCCGCTACTCAGATGCTGCCAGGTCTTAACGTGAGAGGTCCACAGAGAGAGAGTTCTTGGGAGGCTAGGGAACCGAACAAGTAGTAGAAGAATGGGGAACTGGAAGCGTAGCCGATGGCCAGGCCGGTAGCAGTCAGACAAAGCAGTACAAGATCAGGAATCAGAAGTGTAGTCAAGGTCACAGGCCGGGGTCAAAAAGCAAACAGTAATGCGGTACAGAATCAGAAGAATGGTCAATAACAGGCAAAGGTCAGTACAGGTGGCAGGATAGCAGGGACAAGCAAGGGTCAGGAACAAAGATCAGACTTGAAAACATAGAACTATAGAAACAGAACCTTCTGTTGGGCAATGCCGAAAAAGGACAGGGCGCCTTTAAATATTTGAATTTCAAGACATGCGTGATGACATCAGACGTGGATGCTCTTTTGAGAAATGGATTTCAGTGCAGAATTCTGCTGGAGCAGCACTATTAACTGATTCATTTTGAACAAAAAAAATTTCCCATGATCCCTTTAAATATGGATTGCATGAGGATAACTAAATGAATGAAATGGAAAACGAAGGCTAATAGCTTTATTTAAAGGGATACTGTCATGGGAAAAATTTTTTTTTTCAAAATGAATCAGTTAATAGTGCTGCTCCAGCAGAATTCTGCACTGAAATCCATTTCTCAAAAGAGCAAACAGATTTTTTTATATTCAATTTTGAAATCTGACATGGGGCTAGACATTTTGTCAATTTCCCAGCTGCCCCATGTCATGTGACTTGTGCTCTGATAAACTTCAATCACTCTTTACTGCTGTACTGCAAGTTGGAGTGATTATCACCCCCTCCCTTTTCCCCCCAGCAGCCAAACAAAAGAACAATGGGAAGGTAACCAGATAACAGCTCCCTAACACAAGATAACAGCTGCCTGGTAGATCGAAGAACAACACTCAATCGTAAAAACCCATGTCCCACTGAGACTCCTTCAGTTACACTGAGAAGGAGAAACAGCAGCCTGCCAAAAAGCATTACTCTCCTGAAGTGCAGGCACAAGTCACATGACATGGGGCAGCTGGGAAATTGACAAAATGTCTAGCCCCGTGTCAGATTTCAAAATTGAATATAAAAAAATCTGTTTGCTCTTTTGAGAAATGGATTTCAGTGCAGAATTCTGCTGGAGCAGCACTATTAACTGATTCATTTTGAAAAAAAATTTTTTTCCCATGACAGTATCCCTTTAACGTAATGGTAACACATGCTGTAGGCAGGCTTCTGGTATTAATAAAAAAATTGCCTTTTCAAATTTATAACCTTAGGTTTGGCTCTTGTTTTCAGGTTCTAGGCTGAACAGCAGCACTGAGGCTTGCTCTAAGTGCTAGGAGGACTTTTGGGTTCAAGTACCTTTGTGAAATGATGTGTCTATTCTGGCGCTTGCCACTTGTATTTGGATTCATAAACTAGCCTTCACATTTCCGTACCGTTAATTATTTTTCTACATTCAAATTTGGTTCAGAACCATTCAAACTTTAAATTCATGTTAACCTGTAGCTCATTAATTTTAATGTCAACTAAAGAGCTGGGTACATGAACTGACCATTTCAGGCCAAAACACATCTGTTAATCTCCTTTGATCTAATAACCTCAATGGTAATTTGTGAATAACACTTTTTCTTGTGTAAATACAGGCACTCTCAGCCAGTGGCAGTAGGAGCCGATCAACAGGGCAAATAGATGGTGACAGACGAAATGCAGAATTGAAAAGTCGCTCAAAAGAATCACTAAAGACTATGAACATTTTTCAAATGACAGAAATTCAAGGGAGCTTTTTATTTTCCATGTGAGTGGAGGAAAAACACATCACTGGAAGAAAAATATGTTTGCTCTGTTTCATTTACAAGATTGAGGCTCTATTGCGCCCCCGTGGGTCCCTCTGGTAGTTTCTGTAAAATCCAGGATCTTAACTGTTCCAGCTCTGCCAGATTAAGCTCATGATAAAGGTTTGGAAAGCTATGAAACAAGGTGTTCACGCCAAGAGATTTCAGTGTATTATTGGTTTTTTCACCCCATTTATGTAAAACCAGCTCATCTGCTACTCCGTGGCACTGGAATAATTCTGGCAGGGAACTTTTTGCTTCTTTAAGTGCCTGGTAGGGAAAAAAGAAAAAATTTTCACATTTCGAGGAAAAAAGCTGCCAAAAAACACCCAAAACCCAATAACGTGAATATACTCTAGAACAGTGATCCCCAACCAGTAGCTCGTGACCAACATGTTGATCCCCAACACCTTGGATGTTGCTCTCAGTGGCCTCAAAGCAGGAGCTTATTTTACAATTCTTGGCTTAGAGGCAAGTTTTGGTGCCATAAAAACCAGATGCATTGCCAAATAGAACCTCCTGTAGGCTGCCAGTCCACATAGGGGCTAGCCATTCACAGCCCTTATTTTAGCATCTCAATGGAGGTGTTTTAGCACCAATAAATGGCTTCAGCGAACTACTAACCATGAGTGAAAGAAAAGTTTTTGTGTTAACATTCATATTCTCTGAAAAATGGTTAAGAAATCATAAATTCTGCCAGGGTATGTAAACTTATGAGCACAACTGTAATCGGTTTGGGTAAAAACTGTGAAAACCTGAATCATACGATTTTTATATTTTTTTGTCCAATTTATTTTGCCTGAAAAGCCCGAAATAGTTTTCGGGCTAATTTTCGGGCTAATTGCGTCATAGACCACAGAAACGTCAAAATAGGATAAGTACCTCCGCCACTGACTAATACACAACTTCGGCAGATCTGAAATTGCGGATTTGCAGATTCTGGCTTTTTGCAGCATTGGGCATAAAAAAAAAAATTAAAAAAAAATGAAAATTTCGAGTTTTGCCCCAAAAAGCCCAATCAGATAAATTCGGAGTTTAGTAAATAAAGCCCTGTATGTACATTTTATTTCTTGTTTATAAAAAGAAAAATAGCAAGATCAAAGCGAGCCCACTCTGAGTAAAACCACATATTATAAATCAAATTAATAAGTGCTTGTACAGGTATGGGATCCGTTATCCGGAAACCTGTTATCCAGAAAGCTCCAAAATACGGAATCGTCATCTCCCATAGACTCCATATTATCCGAATGATCCTGATTTTTAAAAATTATTTTCTTTTTTTTGTAAAAATAAACAGTAGCTTGTACTTGATCCCAACTAAGATATAATGAATCCTTATTGGAAGCAAAACCAGCCTATTGGGTTTATTTAAAGCTTACATGATTTTCTAGTAGTCTTAAAGTGGACCTGTCACCCAGACATAAAAAGCTGTATAATAAAAGTCCTTTTCAAATTAAACATGAAATCCAAATTAGTTTTTTTTATTAAAGCATTCATAGCTGTTGTAAACTTGTTTAAAAATTTCAGCTGTCAATCAAATATTGCCTGCCCCTCCTGTATGCCTTAGGCATAGAGGCGGGGCAAGCAATTACTTTCACTTTCCATTCAGCACTTCCTAGATGTCACTGCTTTCCCCACATTTCCCCCTCTCTCTTTACCATTAAATTGTGTAGCAAGTGCATGGGGATGGACATCAGGTCCCCCATTCTGGTGCACAAGATTCCGAGATGATGCAAGGCTTGTCTTAATAACAGTGTAGACAAAATGGCTCCTGACTACTTGCTATAATTATGAATTTCCAGACCGAAGGAAACAATATTCAAATAACTGAAACGTGTAATTAAAGTTTATTTTGCTTGACTAACATGATAAAATAGGATTTGTAATATTTTTTCGGGTGACAGGTCCCCTTTAAGGTATTAAGATCCTAATTATGGAAAGATCCATCATCCGGAAAACCCTAGTTCCCGAGCATTCTGGATAACAGGTCCCATACCTGTACTGAACAAAACCACCATGTCATTTCTTATGGTGTCAAGCATCATGGTTAGTCTCTGTATGCTTTCTATTGAAGTACATGGCAGTTATACTATATTTTTGCACAGCACAGAACAGAGTACATTTGGAGAGACAGTAAATATCAGTGTGAATAACACTCTTTTGTTACCATTACCTGATATAGAATGGAACCATTATTGAGAAAACTAGAAAGAGCAAATACTCCAGCAACATCCTTATGGTACCTATAGGCTAAATGCATTGCCATGGCTCCTCCCATTGAAAACCCTCCTGCAAAGAGAAGACAGTTTAAAATGTAACAAAAGCTTAGTAGAGATTCAAATATTTTGAACACAGATTTAAAAACAAATGCATTTATTATATTTGTAAAAAAAAATACCCATTGGCTGCACTTAAATATACAAGTGCATGTGAGATGCAACCTTAATACTGGGTCAGGACGGTATATATCAGCTCTTACGACTAGAAGACCCCATCATCTGCTAACCATCATTATATTACTTTGGTAAATGTGCATAGCACTTGATTGGTGGTAAAGTCCCCTTGGATAAGCAGCAGAACCCAATTTCTAGACGTGTCAAGGGTTCTCAAGAAAATGTAGCTGAGTAGTGATGGGCGAATTTGCACGATTCGCCGGCAGCGTAAAAGTTTGTGAAACGGGCGCAAAAAATCGCTGGCAAAAATTCTCCCACGTCAAAAAAATTTCGGAAAAAATGGACGCCGGTGCCGTTTTGCGAATTTTCCGGCAAAGTGAAACAGCGCAAATTCGCCCATCACTATAGCTGAGTGTGATGGAACCATGGTGAGCAAACTGAGATCTTACTGTTCATCATATGGTCAGCAGGATGTAATAGTACAATGGTTCATACTGCTGATTTTGGGTCTGATTTTAAAGGAGAAGCAAGCCCAAAGGTTAAAAAACCCCTACCCCATACCCTACAATGCCCCTAAGTCTCTACTTACCCCTCCATGCAGATTCTGTCAAAAGGAGATCACGGGTGCCATCTTCCTGTCTTCAGTAATCTTCAGAATGAGACCGTGGAGCAGCATATGCACAGTTGTAGCAATTTTTCTGTTTCACGACAACTGCGCATGTGCCGAAACTCGCAAAAATTGCTGAAGTGTTGGTCTCATTACAAAGATTACTGAAGCGGCTGACAATGTCACTTGTAAACGCCGATGGCTGAAATTAAGGTGGAGGGTGCACCTCCCTGCCATTTGAAAGCATGATCATTTCCCTGCAGAGCAGTTAGAGACCGTCTGAAGTTTCCTATCAACAGCAGTGAGAGCAAGTAAAACGAAGGTGGGAATTTTGCTGCATACAGTCGGGTTTCTTATAAAAACAGTTAACATTTCTTAATTAAAGTATATTGGAGACAGTTTTCTTTTTCATTAAAGAAAGTAAAAATGGGATTTAATTCTTTTGCATTTACATTCCCTTTAAGATATGCCTTCTTAATCCTTAAGGTGACCATAGATCGTTTGTTTCAATACACACACGTAGAGCTGAATCATATACAGATAGAAACAATAGAATTCTACCTGTATCTGACAATTCAGCAACAGTAGTGGCTGATGTTCGGGTGCCTTCAAAGGCAATTTTACAACCAGCCCGATCTACAGACAGACCGATATCCATGTCTTCTGCCAATATCGATCGGCTTGTCTCCTGTCAAACACGCACCGAATACCATGCAAATTTTTTTTTGCAGAATATTATCCGTGCGTCTATGGCCACCTTAATGCATGTACAAAATTTTTGACTTCCAACAGGCTTAAAATGAAGATGAAATTACAATAAAAAGCTCATCTCATCTCTAAAATCCAGTGACCATTCAATACCACTGAAATACTGCAGCAAATATTAACGGCATAGCAAATCGCACAGATTCACAAAAATTTTGCTTCTCTTGCAGATTCATATTTCTAGCCAATTTGGAAGAACAAATATATCAGAATTGCTTCAAACCAAAAGGCACATCAGCGTTTTTCGGAATTCTCAAGTGCTCTTGGGAATTCTTTTCTTGCTTCCAATTGCTTTGTTAATAAAATCTATGTGACCCTTGAGCAATGTACTCAAAAAAATCACGGGTGTTTTCACTTTTGAGAAAATTCAAGGAACAAATTCTAAACATCGGAGAGCACAGTAAACGTTCCACATTATTTCTGTGCAACGTGCACCGCAAGTTCTAAAAAAAAAAAATCTACCCTTTAACAGCAGACTTTCCATTTAATGTATTAATATGACTCATTTTAATAAATCACGTTATTTTGTCTGAGAAGAACTAGATTGCTCCAAATACTTGGATGATATAAGCATTATGAAGATTACATTGAACTTTAATTGTTAATGAGAAAAACATCTTTCATGGAGGTTAAGTTGAGGTAAAGGTCTTATTTTTTATTGGAGTTTACAGAAGTCAAGCACAGCTTTTTGTTCCAACATTATAAGATCATATATATTTGACCTGTTACCCAGAATACTCAAGATCTGGGATTTTCCCGATAACAGAACGTTCTGTAATGTGGATCTTCATACCATAAGTTTTCATTAAAAGTTCTTGGTACATCGTCATATCAGTGGAAAGTGTCAGCAATTTATATGTGGGGTCTGGGTGCACATGCCCTAGACCTACATCTCAAGGTGGAGGCATCATACCAGGGAAAAAGAACGGCAGGCACTTATAGATCCCATGGACAGGCAAAGTAAAACAACTGCAGACTTTTTAAGGCAAAAATAAACAAATCCTTGCACGTTTTGTGCACTTAGGGACTTAATCATAGGCTGATTAAGTCTACTTAAAGGGGGTTATTTACTAAAATACAAATTTATCTCATATTTTATTAAAAAAACAACGACCAAACTCGCATGCACGATTTAACCTTATTTATGAATAAAATAACCAGAAATTTGGATGGCCGGAAAACGCAATAAAATCGACCAAGAACCCGAGCCCGAATTCACTCGAATTTTTGGCCTTTTTCCCCAAATTGTTATATTTTTTCGAGTTTTGCCCGAAAACTGGATTTTTGGGCTAAAACCAGCATAGACCCAGATAACTTCAACTTGGCATAGGTGCCTCAGGTTGCACTTGAGGAAGGGGTTGTTCCCCGAAAGCTTGTGCTTCAAATTTCTGCAAATAAATACAGAGATACAGGCTTTGCCAGCAAATTTGGTGTGCTTCGTCCCTACACAGTCTGGATAGGTGCCTCAATAATTGACTTATACAGGACCTCGACAGGTCTGAGATGGCGAAATTTCAGATTTGGGCTTTTTTTTTGCAGCATCCCTCTAAAAATTTAAGTTGTATAGTGAAAAAAACTTGAATTTTTCAAGATTTTACTTTTCAGACTTTAATAAATAAGTCTAGTAGAAAATCATGTAAACATTAAATAAATCCAATTGGATTTTTTTTTGTTTCCAATAAGGATTAATTATATCTTAGTTGGGATCAAGTACAAGCTACTGTTTTATTATTACAGAGAAAAATTAAACCATTTTTCAAAATTTGGATAATTTAGGGGCCCATTTACTTAGCTCGAGTGAAGGAATAGAATAAAAACAACTACGAATTTCGAATGTTTTTTCGGCTACTTCGACTTCGAATCTAACTAAAAATCGTTCGAATATTCGACCATTCGATAATCGAAGTACTGTCTCTTTAAAAAAACAACTTTGACCCCCTACTTCCGGCACCTAAAACCTACCGAGGTGCAATGTTATCCTATGGGGAAGGTCCCCATAGGCTTCCTAGCAATTTTTTGGTCGAAGAAAATCGAAATTCGAAGGATTTAATCGTTCAAGCGATTTCTCATTCGATTAAACTATTTGAGGTAAATCCTTCGACTTCGATATTTGAAGTCAAAGGATTTACATTCGGCAGTCGAATATCGAGGGTTAATTAACCCTTGATATTCGACCATATGTAAATCTGCCCCTTAGATAAAATGAAGTCTATGCATTTCCATAATTCAGAGCTTTCTGGATTACAGATCCTTTACTTGTCACTCTTCTGTACTTCTGGTACTAAATAAACCTTAAACCCCCGCCTAAGCATTGCAGTGGGCTTAGCCAAGGCAGCCAGTACCATAGGTTGTAAAAAGTGCTACCGTTCTATGGGCAGAGACTGCAAAGTATAATATAACCAGCAAGCAACTCCCAACCTATAGAATAATGCACATTTTATGGAGTTGCATAAGGGGGTCCAAAATCTCATAACGGTCCAAGAGAAAACTGAAGCTGCATTTTACACCCAGTTAGTCACAATCTGGCAAGTGAAGCTGCAATGAGTCACAAGCAATCTTTTACAATGCAGTCACCTCCAGAGTCGAATATTAGGTAACGAGACTTTCTTGTGGTTAACACTACAAAAGAAAGGGAGGTGGGGAGAAGAGTCTCGGTGCATTCGGCTACCTCTTTGAACGGCTTTTTTTCCATGGAAAAAGCTGCAGTGTATCATTCAGCAACACTACGCTCCCTGGGTGAAGTCTATAGTAAACCCTTTGCGAGACGGTGATTTCAATGAATATTTATAGTATGTGGCAAAATGTTATGATTCACAAAAGGTAGAATTTCAGCGACTGGCTTGACCTGATGCACAAAACACATGCTTAAGAGGGGGATTGCTTTCATTTTTTTCCAATGTGCTCAGTAAATTGGGTCTTCCCTGGCCTCGCTTACAAAAAATGTGGAATAATGAGCGACTGCCCCATCCACCAGAGGTTACACACAGGGATTCTGTAACGTCTTACCAAGGGAAAGGTGATTTTTACTGGCAGGAGACACCCTTTGTTTCCACTACACTGGTGTAATCCCTGAGCACGTCACACTGTCAGTTGCTTGAACAGATGGGCTATAAATTATCATTAGTCTTAACTTTCAGATTTTTCATTTGCAGGTGAGAAATCCAACGCTTCGTGACCTGCAATTCTTTATTTTAAAAAACGGGGAGGCCCATTTAATAAAAGTCAATTTTAGTGGTATTAGAAACCACGATTAAACTAATTTTCTCTAAAACCACAAATGTCATAAAAAATGATTAAAAGATCCAAATATAAAAAAATATGCCGCAAAAAAATCTAAAAAACTGAAAGATTGTTTTTTGAACCGGAGTGCCGCTGAAATATGTTTTGGATTGTTTTTTGGACAGTTACCAGCGGAAAAAAAAGAAATACTTGATAATCTGAAGAAAAAATCCAAATATCTCTAAAACCTCTAAAAACTTAAGTTTTTCGGACAATTACAAGCGAAAAAAAAAATTTGCAGGTGAGAAATCCAACGCTTCGTGACCTGCTTTTATACGTTTATAGTATTTCAATCTAAATAAAAACAGCTTGCTCTGTGATAGTAACATAAAGAAGGCTATTTACTAAAATCTGCATTTTTCCGATGATTTAAATAACAAAAATCTGACCAAACTAGAATCCACAATTTCACCTTATTTATTATTAAAAAAGGCTTGATTTACTGTAATAGCTTCGGGTAAAACCCAATAAAATCGGACGAAAACCTGAATCGTATGATTTTTTTATGGAGTTCTTTCCCGAATCGCTCGATTTTTTCTGTTTTTCTTCCTGAAAAGCCTCGAATTTTTGTCCGAAAACCAAAAAGGTCAGATTTTCAGGCTAATTCTAGCGCAGACAACAGAAACATCAAAATAGGATAGGGACCTCTGCCACTGATTTATACACAACCTTGGCAGGTTTGAGATTTTCAGATTTGGGCTTTTTGTTGCATCAGGCTTTAAAAAATATTTAAAAATACAAGTTTAAAAAAAAAAATTTAGTTTTGCCCCAAAAAGCCAGACAGGAGTTTAGTAAATAACTCCCAAAGTATATGATTTGCTACCTGCCTGAGGAGGGTATTAAAAATAGCATCATATTGCATAAACCCATTCTGTTTAGTGATGTGCAGGTCAACAACCGACCAATCCTCACATGACCCCAACCCGCTCTGCACTTCTATTTACAGGCCAGCGCCCAACCCACCCATCTCTGACATCACAAATGGGGGTGGGGCAGGCGCATGGATAGTCAGGCATGTGAAGCAGCACTTAAAAAAGAAGAAGACAGCAGAGGATCGCTCCGTGGTGCTCGCTGGAAGAATCCCTGGCTGGTGCAGTTTCATGCCGATAGGAGCACCGGCCCGGGGTGTCGGGTAAGTAAATACAATCAATTGGGGGTGACTAACTTTAGTAATAGACTAAGGGGCAGATTTATCAAGGATCAAATTTCGAGTTTATTGGAGTTTCTTAAAACTTGAAATTAGAAAAAAACCTGACCAATCGAAATGTATTAAAAAAATTCAAAATTTTTTTTTTTTCAAAAGTCCACCAAATGACTCCAAATTGATTGTAGGAGGTCCCCCATAGACTAAAACACCAATGTGGCAGGTTTAAAAGGCACATACATGGTGAATTTTGAAATTCAAATTTTTGAATTTGGACTATTCCCTAGTCAAATTACATTAAAATAAACTCAAAATTCAAATTTTCAATTTGATCCTTGATAAATCTGCCCCTTAAAGTATGGAGATCCAAATTACAGAAAGATCCCTTATCCAGAAAAACCCAGGTCCAGAGCATTCTGGATAACTATTCCCATACCTGCACTAAAACTAGTAATTAATTAAACCCAAAAGGCATGTTTTGCCTCCAATAAATCAATTTAGTTGGCATCGAGTACAAGGTACTGTTTTATTATTACAGAGAAAAAGGAAATCACAATTAATAATAAGAATTATTTGTTTCAAATTGAGTCTATGGGAAATGGCCTTCCTGTAATTCAGATATTTCTGGATAATAGGTTTCAAAATAACGGACTACATACCTCTAGTAAACAAAAGTAAACATTGATCAGTTTTGATAAATCACAGTTTTTTGCCCGCTATTTCATATATATCATTTTCCCAAAATTGCAACGTCAAGGATGCTAAATTAGCTTACATGTTGGTAAGTTTTGTTCAACAAATTTGTGCACAAATTGGTGTCACTTTCAGTGCACTGACGCGCACATTGTCAATGGTGGTACAGATTTACAGATACAGAATGAAGACGTTATGTTACAATGAATATATATCTGCATGTACATACAACACATATTAGGGGGGTTATTTACTAAACTCTGAATGCAGAAAATCCGAAAATTTAAATTTTTTTTTTTTTAGTATAAAATTGGAATTTTAAAAAAAACACAAATTTTTCGGGAATTTATTATACCCCGAGGATGGAAAAAGTCTGAATCCAAAAATCCGGTATCTCAGACCTGCGGAGGTTGCATACAAGTCAAAGTGGGAAGTCCCAAAGATTTTTTGATCTACGCTGGGTTTCATGCAATAATCCGAAGTTTTCTGGGTTTTCGGGCAACAATCCGAAAAAATCCGAGTTTACGGATGGAAATTCCGAAAATTTTTTAAAATTCAGATTTTTTTTTCCACAAACAACATTTTCGGGAAAGTGTATATATAAATTCGGAGAAAGACCCTGTACAGATTTGGTTAAAGTTTTTTTCAATAATATTGAGATCAATTCAGACTTTGATAAATGGGACTCCCCAAGTCAAATGAAATTATGATTGATATGAGTTATTTAACCATAGGGATATACTGGTACAGTAATTATTGTATGCGTATAGGCATGAAAGATGTGTAAATCGATTTGTTTGACAGATTTTGGAATTCCTTCGAATTTGAAAGCAATTTTGCCCTGGATTAGAGCAGTTGAGAAGCACATTGGCATCAGTTTCGACACCTGGATCATTCTGTCAGCTGAGTTATGTCCAGTTTCTGCAATATTATCTTGAATTCTAATTTCCTCCTCTAATATAAAGTGGAAATGTCCATGTTATCTGTGACGGATGATGGAAGTCTTAATCACACCATAAATTTGCTCAAAGACTTCTTTGTTGGACAACATATTATTCTTTTCGTAAACCCACACGGCATACGTATGGTGTCCCACTTGGCTAAGAAGAAAGTGCAAGAGTTCAAGGGAACAAGACTCTGGCATGAGAGCCACATAATAAATAGATTCACAAGGATGCAATTCTTTATTTTAAAAAACGGGGAGGCCCATTTAATGAAAGTCAATTTTAGTGGTATTAGAGCTTTCTGAAACCACGATAAACTGATTTTCTCTAAAACCACAAATGTCATAAAAAATGATTAAAAGATCCAAATATAAAAAAATATGCCGCAAAAAAATCTAAAAAAATTGAAAGATTGTTTTTTGAACCGGAGTGCTACTGAAATATGTTTTGGATTGTTTTTTGGACAGTTACCAGCGGAAAAAAAAAGAAGTACTTGAGAATCTGTAGAAAAAATGCAAATATCTCTAAAACCTCTAAAAATGTGAGTTTTTCGGACAATTACAAGTGAAAAAAAAAAAAACAACCCAAAAACCACTAAAAGTCTGAACGGGCCACATTAACGTCTTGGGGCATCGACTGCTTTTACTTGCCAAAGTTCTGTATTGGAGTTTTTCATGGTTTTTATACTTTTTAAGTCTTGAATTTTTAGAGTATAAGAGATTAAAAACGTAATTTTTTAGAGAAAAAAATTATTCTTTAAAAAAAAAAAAAAAGTTAGTCGACCTCTTAGGGAGTTACTGTATGTATAGGGATGCACCGAAATCAGGATTCGGCCGAATCCTTCTGCCCAGCCAACCAAATCTGAATTTGCATATGCAAATTAGGGACGGGGAGGGAAATTGCATGACTTTTTGTCACAAAACAAGGAAGTAAAAATTTTTCCCCCTTCCCACCCTTAATTAGCATATGCAAATTAGGATTCGGCCGACTCTTTTGCGAAGGATTCGGAGGTTTGGCCGAATCCAAAATAGTGGATTCGGTGCATCGCTAGTTATTTATTAAAGTCTAATTGCCAAATTTACTACATAATTCAAATTTTTAGTGGAAAAAAACCCTCAAATTTTTAGAGATTTCTTATAGTCCGAATCCGAAAATCCGGCATCTCAGACCTGACGAGGTTGTATATAAGTCAATGGCAGAGGTCCCTATCCTATTTGAAAGTTTCTGTGGTCTGACTTTTTTTATTTAAATACTCTGGAAAAGTCGGATTTTAATTAATAAGCCCTCTCACATAAGGTTTGTGGTTTAGTAGCAAGGTTATATGCCTACCTCTGATTTATGCTTTAATTAAAAACACATGGGAACGGTCACGTGTATCGGCCAAATTTAGGTTGACTGAAGCTTTTCCAAATAAAGCTAAAAACCTGCAACTTTAAAATGACTTTGGACTGTAATGACACCCACAGAACTCAGCCTGGAGAGAAGACATAAACAAAGCTAGCTAGTGCACATCATGGACAGGCAGACCATTGGCAATTTTGGCTAAACACACACTGGTAGCCAAATCTACCAATATAAGCCCAAGTAGTCTTGTTGGGAAGTCACCTGAATAAGTGGACCAGATATGAGAAATAGGCCCCCTTTCAGCCTATATCCTATTCAAATACAATGATTATTAGTCAATTGGATTCATTAACATCTCTGATCATGACCTGTAGCATACTCGTTAGTGTAGTGAAAAATTGTCCAGCTTTACTCACCCCCTGCTCTTATTTACCGTAAAACATCCACACCAAGACTTGATAAAGACAAAATAATAATCATGTTCCCATGACTATAGATAGCGTAGAGATGCACCGAATCCACTATTCTGGATTTGGCCGAAACCCCCAAATCCTTAGCGAAAGATTTGGCCGAATACTGAACCGAATCCTATTTTGCATACCGTATATACTCAAGTATAAGCCGAACCGAGTATAAACAGAGGTACCTAATTTTAACTACGAAAACGGGGAAAACTTATTGACTTGAGTATAAGCCAAGACACAACTACAGCCCTGTCTCCCAGCAGCGCACAGTCCGCCAAAGTGACCCCCCCAGCGATCAACCGGACTTCTTTGCAAAGTTGATGATGACAGAGAATTGCCAAATGGATTACTGTGTGCATTGTCCCACTGTTCCACTACCATGTGCAGAGGGTGCTGTGTGATATTGCCATCACTTTTAATCTTTCATATAAGCAACAGAGGGCACTGTGTGATATTGCAGTCACTGTTATTCTTTCATATAACCAACAGAGGGCGCTATGTGATATTGCAGTCACTGTTATTCTTTCATATAACCAACAGATGGCGCTGTGTGATATTGCAGTCACTGTTATTCTTTCATATAACCAACAGAGGGCGCACTGTTATTCTTTCATATAACCAACAGAGGGCGATGTGTGATATTGCAGACTCTCCCCAAACGAACTGTTGGTATAGGAATGATTAAAAGTGACTGCAATCTCAGCTACTGCCCGCTGACTTAAGCCGAGGTAGACTTTTTCAGCACATTTTGGATGCTGAAAAACTCGGCTTATATAGTATATAGGAGTATATACGATATGCTATGATATGCGGTGGGAAGGGGAAGATATTTTTTACTTCCTTGTTTTGTGACAAAAAGTCACACAATTTCCCTCCCCACTCTAAATTTGCATATGCAAATTAGCCAGGAAATTCTACCATTTCTGACTTTTTCGGGGAAAAAAGATCGAAAAAAATCTAGTGATTTGGGTTTTTGCTTGATTTTATCAAGTTTGCCCTGATCCTGCTTTTTTAATAATAAGTAATTTCCAATAGTGGATTCTAGTTTGGTCTGACTTTTTTTTATTTAAATACTTGGATGCTAATAAATAAGCCCGCCAGGTTTATGGTTTAGTAGCAAGGCATAAAGCTGCCGTTATATATATATATATATATATATATATATATATATGTGTATATATATATGTATATTATATATATATATATATTATATATATATGTATAATATATATATATATATATATATATATATATATATATATATATATATATATATATATATATATATTGCTAAGGAAAAAAAATGGTGGTACCTAAAAGAATTCTGTTCTTCTCTATACCCATTTTCACTTCTTCATTAATCAAACTTGTTAGATCCCGACACATTGAATCCAATGACTCGAGATGTTCGGGGCTGTGGACTGAAATTTTGTACCTGTCAAACCAAACACTGGACAAGGCTCCGTTCATTGGTGTGTATGGGCTGCAAGACAAACAAAACAAAATGTATTAAATTCATATATAAATACTGTATTTGTTTAAAAAAAAGATGCTCAGTCAATCCAGTTAGGAAACGTGCAGCTATGAGAACTATAGGTAGATAAAACAATCCATCAATGATATATAAAGTAACGATAAGGTGAAATATTCCCATTATGGTGAGCAGATTGGCCACATAATTTGCACTGTTGAGCTATATCTACCTGTAGCTTTAGGGAATTTACTAAATGCACATTTCAATTAAATGTTCTAAAACTGGACAAAGGGAAATGATATCTCTAGGGTTGCCACCTGGCTGGTATTTTACATGCCCAGTCGGAAAAACACCATCTACAGCCAGGGCCAGCATTACAAATTTACCAGATCTAGTTCTTATAACTAATCAACCCACCACTGTCCTTTCTCCTACTTCTCCTTCATATCACCCACACTCACCAAATCCTCAGCTGTTCCTCAGTTAACAGCTGACTCCTCCTATTGACATCACAACACAGGCCCTATGAAATTATCACCCCTCTCGTTTACGTCACTGACCATCCCCCCCTCGCAGACCCGCCCCCCAACCCGGCCAGTACAGTTTTTTAAAAAGTGGCAACTTTAGCTGAAATAAAAATGTTTTACAGAATTGTATTAATTGAAAAAAGCACCAACAAATAAGTAGTCGTAGCTAGTGATGGGCAAATTTGTCCTGCCCTGATTCATCAAAAAATTTGTGAATTTCCAGTGAAATTCGCGAAATTTTATTTTGCCGTCCGCATCAATTTTGATGCCCGTGTCAATTCTGACGCTCGCATTAACGCTGACGTTAAAGTCAATGTGCGTTGAAATAATGATGACGCACGGCGGTTTTGACACAATGGACTTTTCCGACAAGTATTTTCCCGCAAATTTATTCGCAGGCGACGACACATGGAAATTTGCTGCAAATTTGTGCCTGCCGAATTTATTCACCCATCACTAGTCACGCCATGGATACTGAATTTCCTAAAAAAATTCTTTAATACAGGTATGGAATCTGTTATCCGCAAATCCGTTATCCAAAAAGCTCCAATGCAGAATGGCAAACACCCATAGACTCCATTTTATGCAAATAATCCACATTTGTTAAAATGATTTCATTTATCTCTGTAATAATAAAACAGTACCTTGTACTTGATCCCAAATAAGATATACCGTAATTAAAGCTGGCCATAGATGCAAAGATCCGATCGTACAAATCCTCGATTCTTACAATTTTTGGACTGTGTGTGGAGAGTCCCGACATTTTTTGTCCCATGGTGATTGTCTTTTGGACGATTGGACAGGTTAAACGATTTCTGTCGGCTGCCGATAATTTCACTGCATGTATTGCCGATCTGATGATTTTCAGTTGGAGACTGTCACTGGCTTTTGTCGGACATAAACTTTCGTACGATTTCTGTCAGGGCAGAACATCGTCTGATCTGTTCTTTTACTACTTTATTTAAACTGAATGGTTAATGGCAGGTCGGGAAGTGGGGACGTCCTTTCGTTCCTCCGGATATTGCAGGTAAATCTGCACCAGCTTAATCAAAATTGGAAATAAAGCCTAATGGGTTTATTTAAAGTTTTTCTAGTAGACTTAAGGTGTAAAGATCCTAATTACAGAAAGATCTGTTATCCAGAAACCCCACATCCAGAGCATTCTGGATAACAGGTCCCATACCTGTACTGATAAACTTATGAGAATTGGTAAAATACACAGGAAAGCCGAAATGCCGCCAGACTCGCTCCTTTTTATTAACTTGCGCACGGTGTCCCCCGCCCCCTTCCATGATGTTACGGTGGGGCGGGCGAGCGCTGGTATAGAGATAGGAGTAACGGTGAACAGGTTAGGGTCAAGTTTTTCTTGACCCGCACATCACCACTGGGGTAGCATACATTCTGCCTTCAAAATCCTCTACTCTAGCTTACAATTTTCTTGCTTTTTAAGATTTTATTGTTAGCACAAATTCATGTTTACCCAACTAGTAAAAAAAAAAGGACTTCTCTCTAATTAAGCTTGTCTGATAGTGATAAACATTTTTTTTTTACAAATGCTCAAAACCTTTCAAAGCCTTCCTTTGATGCGGGATCATGAATCATTGTCTTCAATCTAGAGAAAAGTTCTAAAAGATTTATTTGGCAGATAACTGGATACTGCTGATCAACGGCACAGGGCAGAGCACACAAAGATCAGAGCTGTTCTAAAGAATGGCTCCGGGCCTTTGTCAAATTTACTTTGGACACCAACCAGCTTCAAGGTTTATTCGTCAAATGTACAGCATGCGATGAAAGCAGCTGAGTCAGTAACAAAAAGAAGTGCTAACAGGAATGGCATCAGTCACTATATAAATATATAGTCTCGTGGTTGGAAGCCAAATTTCAGATCCTAGAGACATGGAGGCAGCTGCACAGAGCATGGAACGTAAGAGAGACCTTTGTAGTAAACAGCAGGGACACAGCAGATGGAGAGTCCATGGAGATGGAAGGAGAAGCTTGTTGAAAAGTCTAACTCTCTTTCAGATTTCCTCCCTGGAGCCTGAACATTGGGCCCAGGTAACTTATTAAAGACTTACAATCATGAATTGTTTTTTCTTTTGGAACAAAAATCAAATACTTTATGGCCAATCAGAGGATAACATGAAGTGCATCCTGTCGTCCAAGCCTTCTGTATTTTTCTCTTTGAAATAACGACATTTTCGTCAAAGTGTAAAAAAACTCATTTGTCTACACTGTACCCAAGAATCCGGGAAATGCACTGCACTTCTTGTTGCCTGAATCTTACAATTTCCTGCCGAAAGGTTAAAATATTGTTTTAAACTTCAAACTTTATAAAAAATGAATAATGAAGATGGAGTCAACCCTATGTGAGCTAGTACCATAAAGATGTAGCAAACGTTCTTCCAACTCAGAATGACGCAGGGAAATGAATTTATCAATTTTTGAGTTCACATTTTCCGGATAACGGATCTTTCCGTATTTTGGATCTTCATACCTTAACTCTACTAGAAAATCATATAAATAAATAACCCCAATAGGCTGGTTTTGCTTCCAATAAGGATTATTTATTATTATTTACTGTTTTATTATTACAGAGAAAAAGGAAATCATTTTTAAAAATGTGGATTATTTGGATAAAATAGAGCCCATGGAAGATGGCCTTCCCACAATTTGGAGCATTCTGGATAACAGGTTTCCGGATAACAGACCCCTTACCTGTAAATATATTTATACAGGTATGGGACCGGTTATCCAGAAGGCTTGGGACCTGGGGTTTTCCAGATAACAGATATTTACGTATTTTGGATCTTCTTACCTTAAGTCTACTAGAAAATCATGTAAACATTAAATAAATCCAATAGGCTGTTTTTGCCTCCAATAAGCATAAATTATATCTTAGTTGGGATCAAGTACACGCTACTGTTTTATTATTACAGAGAAAAAGGAAATCATTTTTAAAAATTTGGATTATTTGGATAAAATGGAGTCTATGGGAGACGCCCATTCCGTAATTCAGAGCTTTGTGGAACCTGATAACGGATCCTATACCTGTATACATTATACTACAGTTGTGATATCATATAAACGTAAATGGGGTAATGTGATAAAAGAGACTTTGTTTGCTCAGGAGCAGGAACCCATAGCAAACCAATCAGCAGGTAGACGTTACTGGTCACCTGTATTAATATTACTCTTTATTAAGTATGCTGCTGGTATACAGATGGAGCAAAGATGCAAACGACATCACTTTAGGCTGTTTCTGTGTCACTAAAAGAACACAACATGCTCGTATTGCCGTATATATAAAGGGGTACTGCCCTATTTACGTTGTCAAAACCTACTATTCAAGAATAACTAGAGAAAGTACAAAAAAATTGGCACTTAGATGTTGTTGCCAGTTTTAGCCTCAAGTCCATGTGATCACTGGAGCTGGCATGAACCACCCCAGGGTCTAGTAGAAAGCTTAATTATAACCAGTGATATCCAGTATCTGTTTTTTTTTTCTCTGTGTAAAATGCATCTGGACTTTCCTAATAAGCTGCTAGCTCATCACGCTTATTGAATCACTACAAAGCAAAATATGTGCAACTACATGCAAAGAATTTAAGAGAAAAGGGGGAATGTGGGTTTTCTAAGGACAGTCCAGGACTTTAGTATTTATATTTAAGCCCATAAAAGTAATCCTATCTGTACAAACTGCTTTTGTTTGTGCGCTGGTACCAAACTGTGGCAGGCACTGCTCCGGAGCATCTGGTTCCTATCAGAGCTCAATGTTATGGCACTTATCAACCTAAAGGGCTCACAACCTTCTGGGCCTATTTAACACTTACACTCGTGCAAAGGATAAAAATATTACAATCGATGGGTTTCTGCCTTCTGGTTTTCTCAAGTACAGTAACATATTAAATAACACTCCAAGGGGAATGTCCATTGTTTATAGATGGTGGACCTGGTTTAAGGAGAGAAAAACGAATGATTAGTCTGGGCTGCATTATATAGTACGAAGCTTCGGGGAGACCCAAGTAGTTACTGAGTAAGTCAAAGTTAAACAACATGGTATCAGTGCTGATGGAGTAACAACTCCCAGATTCTGTTGAAGCTTGATTTAGAACTTCTTATGGCCACACAGTCCAACACCAGGCCTTCAGTATTGCAATATGGAGACTCCTTCAGGCTGTATAATAGAGCCTTAAGCATAACCCATGAGGGGGTTCATTTGCTAATAGAGGGCTAAATTGAAAAAACAAAAACATCAATGCAACTGTCCTTACCCCAGAATGCAGTACTCTCTTCCCACAGAAGAGACTATTATTCCCACTGCTACTATCAGCACCATCTTTCCCTACTATACCTGCTATCCCACAGTCACACTCTCTTCCCAGAGACTATTATCCACTGTTACTATAGGCACCATCTCTCCCTACTATACCTGCTATCCCACAGTCACACTCCCTTCCCAGAGACTATTATCCACTGTTACTATAGGCACCATCTCTCCCTACTATACCTGCTATCCCACAGTCACACTCCCTTCCCAGAGACTATTATCCACTGTTACTATAGGCACCATCTCTCCCTACTATACCTGCTATCCCACAGTCACACTCCCTTCCCAGACACTATTATCCCACTGTTACTATAGGCACCATCTCTCCCTACTATACCTGCTATCCCAGTCACACTCCCTTCCCAGAGACTATTATCCCACTGTTACTATAGGAACCATCTCTCCTTACTATACCTGCTATCCCACAATCACACTCCCTTCCCAGGAGACTATTATCCACTGTTACTATCGGCACCATCTCTCCCTACTATACCTGCTATCCCACAGTCACACTCCCTTCCCAGAGACTATTATCCCACTGTTACTATAGGCACCATCTCTCCCTACTATACCTGCTATCCCAGTCACACTCCCTTCCCAGAGACTATTATCCCACTGTTACTATAGGCACCATCTCTCCTTACTATACCTGCTATCCCACAGTCTCACTCCCCACTTCCCAGAGACTATTATACCACTGTTACTATAGGCACCATCTCTCCCTACTATACCTGCTATCCCACAGTCACACTCCCTTCCCAGACACTTTTATCCCACTGTTACTATAGGCACCATCTCTCCCTACTATACCTGCTATCACACAATCACACTCCCTTCCCAGGAGACTATTATCCACCGTTACTATAGGCACCATCTCTCCCTACTATACCTGCTATCCCACAGTCAAACTCCCTTCCCAGAGACTATTATCCCACTGTTACTATAGGCACCATCTCTCCCTACTATACCTGCTATCTCACAGTCACACTCCCTTCCCAGAGACTATTATCCCACTGTTACTATAGGCACCATCTCTCCCTACTATACCTGCTATCCCACAATCACACTCCCTTCCCAGGAGACTATTATCCACTGTTACTATAGGCACCATCTCTCCCTACTATACTTGCTATCCCACAGTCACACTCCCTTCCCAGAGACTATTATCCCACTGTTACTATAGGCACCATCTCTCCCTACTATACCTGCTATCCCAGTCACACTCCCTTCCCAGAGACTATTATCCCACTGTTACTATAGGCACCATCTCTCCTTACTATACCTGCTATCCCACAGTCTCACTCCCCACTTCCCAGAGACTATTATCCCACTGTTACTATAGGCACCACCTCTCCCTACTATACCTGCTATCCCACAGTCACACTCCCTTCCCAGACACTATTATCCCACTGTTACTATAGGCACCATCTCTCCCTACTATACCTGCTATCACACAATCACACTCCCTTCCAAGGATACTATTATCCACCGTTACTATAGGCACCATCTCTCCCTACTATACCTGCTATCCCACAGTCAAACTCCCTTCCCAGAGACTATTATCCCACTGTTACTATAGCACCATCTCTCCCTACTATACCTGCTATCCCACAGTCACACTCCCTTCCCAGAGACTATTATCCACTGTTACTATAGGCACCATCTCTCCCTACTATACCTGCTATCACACAATCACACTCCCTTCCCAGAGACTATTATCCACCGTTACTATAGGCACCATCTCTCCCAACTATACCTGCTATCCCACAGTCACACTCCCGTCCCAGACACTATTATCCCACTGTTACTATAGGCACCATCTCTCCCTACTATACCTGCTATCCCAGTCACACTCCCTTCCCAGAGACTATTATCCCACTGTTACTATAGGCACCATCTCTCCTTACTATACCTGCTATCCCACAATCACACTCCCTTCCCAGGAGACTATTATCCACTGTTACTATCGGCACCATCTCTCCCTACTATACTTGCTATCCCACAGTCACACTCCCTTCCCAGAGACTATTATCCCACTGTTACTATAGGCACCATCTCTCCCTACTATACCTGCTATCCCAGTCACACTCCCTTCCCAGAGACTATTATCCCACTGTTACTATAGGCACCATCTCTCCTTACTATACCTGCTATCCCACAGTCTCACTCCCCACTTCCCAGAGACTATTATCCCACTGTTACTATAGGCACCATCTCTCCCTACTATACCTGCTATCCCACAGTCACACTCCCTTCCCAGACACTTTTATCCCACTGTTACTATAGGCACCATCTCTCCCTACTATACCTGCTATCACACAATCACACTCCCTTCCCAGGAGACTATTATCCACCGTTACTATAGGCACCATCTCTCCCTACTATACCTGCTATCCCACAGTCAAACTCCCTTCCCAGAGACTATTATCCCACTGTTACTATAGGCACCATCTCTCCCTACTATACCTGCTATCTCACAGTCACACTCCCTTCCCAGAGACTATTATCCCACTGTTACTATAGGCACCATCTCTCCCTACTATACCTGCTATCCCACAATCACACTCCCTTCCCAGGAGACTATTATCCACTGTTACTATAGGCACCATCTCTCCCTACTATACTTGCTATCCCACAGTCACACTCCCTTCCCCGAGACTATTATCCCACTGTTACTATAGGCACCATCTCTCCCTACTATACCTGCTATCCCAGTCACACTCCCTTCCCAGAGACTATTATCCCACTGTTACTATAGGCACCATCTCTCCTTACTATACCTGCTATCCCACAGTCTCACTCCCCACTTCCCAGAGACTATTATCCCACTGTTACTATAGGCACCACCTCTCCCTACTATACCTGCTATCCCACAGTCACACTCCCTTCCCAGACACTATTATCCCACTGTTACTATAGGCACCATCTCTCCCTACTATACCTGCTATCACACAATCACACTCCCTTCCCAGGTGACTATTATCCACCGTTACTATAGGCACCATCTCTCCCTACTATACCTGCTATCCCACAGTCAAACTCCCTTCCCAGAGACTATTATCCCACTGTTACTATAGGCACCATCTCTCCCTACTATACCTGCTATCCCACAATCACACTCCCTTCCCAGGAGACTATTATCCACTGTTACTATCGGCACCATCTCTCCCTACTATACTTGCTATCCCACAGTCACACTCCCTTCACAGAGACTATTATCCCACTGTTACTATAGGCACCATCTCTCCCTACTATACCTGCTATCCCAGTCACACTCCCTTCCCAGAGACTATTATCCCACTGTTACTATAGGCACCATCTCTCCTTACTATACCTGCTATCCCACAGTCTCACTCCCCACTTCCCAGAGACTATTATCCCACTGTTACTATAGGCACCATCTCTCCCTACTATACCTGCTATCCCACAGTCACACTCCCTTCCCAGACACTATTATCCCACTGTTACTATAGGCACCATCTTTCCCTACTATACCTGCTATCCCACAGTCACACTCCCTTCCCAGAGACTATTATCCACTGTTTCTATAGGCACCATCTCTCCCTTCTATACCTGCTATCCCAAAGTCACACTCCCTTCCCAGAGACTATTATCCCACTGTTACTATCGGCACCATCTCTCCCTACTATACCTGCTATCCCACAGTCACACTCCCTTCCCAGAGACTATTATCCACTGTTACTATAGGCACCATCTCTCCCTACTATACCTGCTATCCCACAGTCACACTCCCTTCCCAGAGACTATTATCCACTGTTACTATAGGCACCATCTCTCCCTACTATACCTGCTATCCCATAGTCACACTCCCTTCCCAGAGACTATTATACCACTGTTACTATCGGCACCATCTCTCCCTACTATACCTGCTATCCCACAGTCACACTCCCTTCCCAGAGACTATTATCCCACTGTTACTATAGGCACCATCTCTCCCTACTATACCTGCTATCCCACAGTCACACTCCCTTCCCAGAGACTATTATCCCACTGTTACTATAGGCACCATCTCTCCCTACTATACCTGCTATCCCACAGTTACACTCCCTTCCCAGAGACTATTATCCACTGTTACTATAGGCACCATCTCTCCCTACTATACCTGCTATCCCACAGTCACACTCCCTTCCCAGAGACTATTATCCACTGTTACTATAGGCACCATCTCTCCCTACTATACCTGCTATCCCACAGTCACACTCCCTTCCCAGAGACTATTATCCACTGTTACTATAGGCACCATCTCTCCCTACTATACCTGCTATCCCACAGTCACACTCCCTTCCCAGAGACTATTATCCACTGTTACTATAGGCACCATCTCTCCCTACTATACCTGCTATCCCACAGTCACACTCCCTTCCCAGAGACTATTATCCACTGTTACTATAGGCACCATCTCTCCCTACTATACTTGCTATCCCACAGTCACACTCCCTTCCCAGAGACTATTGTCCTACTTTTACTATAGGCACCGTCTCTCCCTACTATATCTGATATCCCACAGTCACACTCCCTTCCCAGAGACTATTATCCACTGTTACTATAGGCACCATCTCTCCCTACTATACCTGCTATCCCACAGTCACACTCCCTTCCCAGAGACTATTATCCCACTGTTACTATAGGCACCATCTCTCCCTACTATACCTGCTATCCCACAGTCACACTCCCTTCCCAGAGACTATTATCCACTGTTACTATAGGTACCATCTCTCCCTACTATACCTGCTATCCCACAGTCACACTCCCTTCCCAGAGACTATTATCCTACTGTTACTATGGACACCATCTTTCCCTACTATACCTGCTATCCCACAGTCACACTCCCTTCCCAGAGACTATTATCCACTGTTACTATAGGCACCATCTCTCCCTACTATACCTGCTATCCCACAGTCACACTCCCTTCCCAGAGACTATTATCCCACTGTTACTATAGGCACCATCTCTCCCTACTATACCTGCTATCCCACAGTCACACTCCCTTCCCAGAGACTATTATCCACTGTTACTATAGGCACCATCTCTCCCTACTATACCTGCTATGCCACAGTCACACTCCCTTCCCAGAGACTATTATCCCACTGTTACTATCGGCACCATCTCTCCCTACTATACCTGCTATCCCACAGTCACACTCCCTTCCCAGAGACTATTATACACTGTTACTATAGACACCATCTCTCCCTACTATACCTGCTATTCCACAGTCACACTCCCTTCCCAGAGACTATTATCCCACTGTTACTATAGACACCATCTCTCCCTACTATACTAGCTATCCCACAGTCACACTCCCTTCCCAGAGACTATTATCCACTGTTACTATAGGCACCATCTCTCCCTACTATACCTGCTATCCCACAGTCACACTCCCTTACCAGAGACTATTGTCCTACTTTTACTATAGGCACCGTCTCTCCCTACTATATCTGATATCCCACAGTCACACTCCCTTCCCAGAGACTATTATCCCACTGTTACTATAGGTACCATCTCTCCCTACTATACCTGCTATCCCACAGTCACACTCCCTTCCCAGAGACTATTATCCTACTGTTACTATGGACACCATCTTTCCCTACTATACCTGCTATCCCACAGTCACACTCCCTTCCCAGAGACTATTATCCACTGTTACTATAGGCACCATCTCTCCCTACTATACCTGCTATCCCACAGTCACACTCCCTTCCCAGAGACTATTATCCCACTGTTACTATAGGCACCATCTCTCCCTACTATACCTGCTATCCCACAGTCACACTCCCTTCCCAGAGACTATTATCCACTGTTACTATAGGCACCATCTCTCCCTACTATACCTGCTATGCCACAGTCACACTCCCTTCCCAGAGACTATTATCCACTGTTACTATAGGCACCATCTCTCCCTACTATACCTGCTATCCCACAGTCACACTCCCTTCCCAGAGACTATTATCCCACTGTTACTATAGGCACCATCTCTCCCTACTATACCTGCTATCCCACAGTCACACTCCCTTCCCAGAGACTATTATCCACTGTTACTATAGGCACCATCTCTCCCTACTATACCTGCTATGCCACAGTCACACTCCCTTCCCAGAGACTATTATCCCACTGTTACTATCGGCACCATCTCTCCCTACTATACCTGCTATCCCACAGTCACACTCCCTTCCCAGAGACTATTATACACTGTTACTATAGACACCATCTCTCCCTACTATACCTGCTATTTCACAGTCACACTCCCTTCCCAGAGACTATTATCCCACTGTTACTATAGACACCATCTCTCCCTACTATACTAGCTATCCCACAGTCACACTCCCTTCCCAGAGACTATTATCCCACTGTTACTATAGGCACCATCTCTCCCTACTATACCTGCTATCCCACAGTCACACTCCCTTCCCAGAGACTATTATCCACTGTTACTATAGACACCATCTCTCCCTACTATACCTGCTATCCCACAGTCACACTCCCTTCCCAGAGACTATTATCCACTGTTACTATAGACACCATCTCTCCCTACTATACCTGCTATCCCACAGTCACACTCCCTTCCCAGAGACTATTATCCCACTGTTACTATAGGCACCATCTCTCCCTACTATACTAGATATCCCACAGTCACACTCCCTTCCCAGAGACTATTATCCACTGTTACTATAGACACCATCTCTCCCTACTATACCTGCTATCCCACAGTCACACTCCCTTCCCAGAGACTATTATCCCACTGTTACTATAGGCACCATCTCTCCCTACTATACTAGATATCCCACAGTCACACTCCCTTCCCAGAGACTATTATCCACTGTTACTATAGGCACCATCTCTCCCTACTATCCCACAGCCACACTCCCTTAAAGGCATCTCTGCACCATAATACAACACAATCCCTGCTTTATCTATTTTGTTTTCTAGAAGTTTTGTTTTCATAAATAATTTGCAGAACTCCGATTGTGTTTGAGACTTGCCAGGACAATGAAATCTATCAATATGAAAGGAATGGAGTAAAAACAAAATAAATGCATAAAATGTTTTATTGCAATGGCAGAAGAGAACATATTTTAAAAGTAATGCAGTGAATGATTAACATCTCTCTTGCTGGTAATATTATCAAGTAACTTGGCAAGGAGGCTGTTTGTAGGTTACTGGCAGGGTTTGGCTTGGAACACTTTTATGGGGCTATGACTCTTAACAGTAATTAAAAAAAAAACAGCAGAGGGGAAATCCATGGCCAGTGTCCCACTCCTGCTGAATCAGTGTTGGTCGGGGCTGCTGGCCCTGCCTATGAAGACATCTGGGAGCAGAGTTTCATAAAGGACATGCTAATTATCATCAATGCATACCTCCCTCAGAAAAACACCATTGCAGGTCCTCATTTATGGGAAAACCCAAAACGGATGATTCATCCTGGGGTTTGTAAGAATGAGGGGTAAAAAATCATGAAACGACCTCAGAACTGTAGCAACGCAGCAATAAGGCCTTTGAAACATTAAAAAAAAATGTTCCTTCATTTTAATTTTATTAGTGTTCTTGTAAAGATGTAGAACAGTGGAGGATTTGTGCTTATCATTTATCAAGACGTAGCCCGAAAAATGTGTCGATTAGAAACATGGGAGCAGCAGTGAGGAGGAGTATCTGGTGACTGGATGATTGGTCTATGGTGCATATTTCACATTACAACGAGCATGTTTACTACATGGAGCTTTCTGTTGTTTTTAAACAAAATGCTGCTGTCATGTACTGTCCTACATGTTAACCCCTATTGTTGACCAAGATAAAAAAAACAAAAAACAACCCTTTAAATGACAATAAAGCGTACCTTAAAGGAGAACTAAAGCCTAACTAAAGAAGTAGGTAGAAATTTTGTACATTATGTTTTGTGCTTCTGTACCAGCCCAAGGCAACCACAGCCCTTTAGCTGTAAAGATCTGTGTCTCCAAAGATGCCCTAGTAGCTCCCCATCTTCTTTTCTGCTGATTCACTGCACATTACAGTCCTGCGCGGGTCCATTTTTTGGAACGCGTACCCGACCCGTCCCCGCAACCTGCAATTCACAACCCGGACCCGCATTCTTACCTGCTTGGACCCACAAGTACCTTATACGCAACCTGGACCAGCTGACCATGTGACGAAGTAGATCAGAAAAAAGGAGTAAATATCGCTATTTAGAAGACTCCCGGCCCAACCCACAAACCTGCAGAACCGCCGACCCGCGTCTATACCCACACCCGGAACTTCTACCCACAAAGACAGTGTACTGGAGGTTTTTGCGGGTACCCGACCCGCTGCAGGACTCTACTGCACATGCTCTGTGCTGCTGTCGCTTACCGAGCTTAGGGGACCCACTCGCAATATACAGTACAGTTTTAGCCTACGGGGGACCTCTTAGAACCTATTTGGAGTTGATAGGTGGACTTTGAAAAATGTTAAGGTTTTTTGCGGAAAAACGGTGAATCAAATTTGATCGAATGTGCTATTCCTTCGATTCGAATTTGGCCGACTTATTCAATCGAAACGGACCTATTCAACCAAAAAAAAAAAAAAAACGACTTAATTTCAGTTGGTCTTTTTAATTTGAAATTCGACCCTTGTTAAATATGCCCCTAAACATATCAATTTAAAGCCGTTTACAGGGCCCCTTCTCAGAGCTGCTTTAGAAGGTGGAAAAATGACACTTTACACTTTATTATTAGAAAAACGGTGACACATAGAAATTAGAAAGTAATTAGAAAAAGTTGTAATTTCTGGTGATCCATCTGAAAACAACTAGTTGTTTGAAAGTGAACAACCGCTTTAACTTATAGCAGCCACTAAAAAAGGCAAAGTGTAAGTCATTTGTCCTATCCGGTTGCACATGGGATGTCTTTTCTTCTCTTTTTTAATTCAGTCATATATGTACAGTATATGTATCACTGGTTTTCGGAAAGCTGCATCAATTCGTGAAATACAAAATTAATAAGAATATATGAAAAACTCAATCAATTGCATTTGAGGTTAAAATCTAATATTGCTTTTTGCATGCAATTGGTTGAGATTGTCATGTGATCTTATTAATTTTGTATTCATTTATGTTTTTGGGCTTTCTGCATTATGTCTATGAATAAGGACCGGAGGGGTTCAAAACGCGTCAGACATAATGTATCCAACTTCTAATGTGCATTTTAAAAGTGATGAAGTTTTAACTATATATTACAGAAGAAGTGGCATATGTCTTGTTCTACTGCTACATACTGCTCTGTTCTGTACCAGGACATGTTCATATAGCCTAAAAAGCATATTTTCCGGTCCCCTCCTATTTATCTTCCTGGGTGAGATAAATAGACTAACTGCAAACCACTGCACAGTACAATCCCAATACGCACCTCGTTTAAGAAGTTAATTTTAAGGTGGAGTTGGAACTTCCAGTAGAAGTACACAAACATCAGGCTCATCTACAACACTGACCACATGGAAAGAATTTCAAATTTAGGATGGGTTAGAACTTAGGATGGATTAGAGGTTTTCTATAAAAGAGATGTTTGGCCAAAAGGCATTTACCAGCAGATTTACGGAGATGAACGATTTAAATAAAATAACTACCAGATGGCACTTACCGAGTTGGAGCAGTTGGAAAGATTACTTTGATATGTTTGAATGCCAAGTCTTGTTTTAAGATTTCCCTTATCCATGATTTAATTCCTTGACCCGAATCACCTAGAGTCGCAAAAAAGAAGGGCTAAAGATTATGCAATATGGCAAATACATTGTTTTCTAAAAACATAAAAGACATCCTTTTCAAAATCTCTAATGGGATCCTCATTAAGGCAACAGCTGGGCAATATCTCTTTCCAAAAGTCTCAATATTCCTCCTCTAACTATGGGGAAGTTAACAAAGTTGAGATGGATTAGCACCTTTAAGTTAACTTTTAGTATGTTATAGAATGGCCAATTTTAAGAAACTTTTCAATTAGCACTCATTATTTATTTTTTTATTGTTTTTTAATGATTTGCCTTCTTCTTCCGATCTTTTAAATGGGGGTCACTGACCCCTTCTAAAAACAAATGCTCTGTAAGGCTACACATTAATTGTTATTGCTACTTTTTAGTACTCATCTTTCTATTCAAACCCTCCTTTGCGAAAGATTCAGCTGAATACCGAACCAAACTCAAATTTGAATATTCAAATTAGGGGTGGGAAGGGGAAACCATTTTTTACTTCCTTGTTTTGTGACAAAAAGCCACATGATTCCCCTCCCTGTCCCAAATTTTGAATATGCAAATTAGTATTCGGTTTGGCCTCGCAGAAGGATTCGCCCGAATCCTGCTGAAAAAGGCAGAACCCTGGCCGAATCCCAAACCAAATCCTGGATTCAGTGCATCCCTAGTATCCTGGGCAACAGTACACTATTTCCATTTCCTTCTGTACAGTAATATACTGTTAGTTTTCAATTATCTTTTCCTTTAAAGGGTGACACAACAGTTAAATCATATAGTAGTGCTTATTGTAACATTTGCTTCCAGTTCAAGGCTCCACCTTTAAATAAGGTCAAATAACTAACATGGTCTCCAAAATTGATGTTTCAGCATTCAAAATTCCATTGCCCAAAAGTATGTGCTAGATTCAACCCAATCTTGGGGAATATATATATATATATATATATATATATATATATATATATATATATATATATATATATATATATAGGGTCAGTAGAAGTGGACAGGTGTTTGGGGTATATTTCTCCGGGACTGCAATGAGATGATTCTATTGATTGTTTTCTGCATGTAACGGACCTAAGGTGATGATGCCACTTAAGTCTGAATTAATCTTAAATATATTAAGGACAACTATGAACAAAAGTGCATATTTGACCACGACTTGACAAGTGCACTGGTTTGACATGGAAGGAAATTCAAGCAAGGGAGAGTCAGTTGACTCGAGGGTATAAAAATGATCACATTGGCTATGGTCTAGTGGCAGAGAATTAGCCTGGACCATAGTTTCTCCAAACTATTTTTTTCCACTGATCTTTAACGACTGTTTCCTTTATTGTTACACTTTATTTTATAAAAAGTGATTAGCCTTCTAGAACAGTTAATCCAATTATAAATGAAATGCAAATAGGTCCTAGATGCAGATGTCTAAACTAGGGATGCACCTAATCCAGGATTCGGAATCCTTGTGCCTGGCCAAACCGAATTTGCATATGAGAATTAGGGGCGGGAAATCTTCCCCTTTCGCTCCACTAATTTGTATATGCAAATTAGGAATCGGTTCAGTATTCAGTCTAATCTTTCACTAAGGATTCCGCCGAATTCCAAATAGTGGATTCGGTGCATCCCTCTAAACACATCTAAATGATCTATAAATTAATCACTGCAAGGGGGGGTTATTTACTAAACTCCGAATGCAAAAATCACGAAAAATTCATAAAATCCAGCATGTCAGAGCTGTCGAGGTTGCATATGAGTCAATGGGAGAAGTCCCAATAATTTTTTTGATGTGCGCTGGGTTTTGTGCAATACCCCAGAGTTTTCGGGTGAAAAATCTGAAAAAAATCGGATGAAAAATCCAAAAACAAATCTGATTTTTTCCTGTAAAGCAAATTTTCGGGAAAAATTAATAAATAAGCTCAAAAAGCCAGAGCAGATTTGATCGGAGTTTGTAGCAGAAAATATTGAGATAAATTCGGACTTTGATAAATAACCCCCTTAAAGGGATACTGTCATGGGAAAAAAACATTTTTCAAAATGAATCAGTTAATAGTGCTGCTCCAGCAGAATTCTGCACTGAAATCCATTTCTCAAAAGAGCAAACAGATTTTTTTTTATATTCAATTTTGAAATTTGACATGGGGCTAGACATATTGTCAATTTCCCAGCTGCCCCAAATCATGTGACTTGTGCTCTGATAAACTTCAATCACTCTTTACTGCTGTACTGCAAGTTGGAGTGATATCACCCCCATCCCTTTTCCCCCAGCAGCCAAACAAAAGAACAATGGGAAGGTAACCAGATAGCAGCTCCCTAACACAAGATAACAGCTGCCTGGTAGATCTAAGAACAACACATAATAGTAAAAACCCATGTCTCACTGAGACACATTCCGTTACATTGAGAAGGAAAAACAGCAGCCTGCCAGAAAGCATTTCTCTCCTAAAGTGCTGGCACAAGTCACATGACCAGGGGCAGCTGGGAAATTGACAAAATGTCTAGCCCCATGTCAGATTTCAAAATTGAATATAAAAAAATCTGTTTGCTCTTTTGAGAAATGGATTTCAGTGCAGAATTCTGCTGGAATAGCACTATTAACTGATGCATTTTGAAAAAAACATGTTTTCCGATGACAGGATCCCTTTAATGAATGTAATCCTTAGCAGCAGTGGAGAAATCTTTTATGCAGTAACAGCTTTACCCTTTATTGCTTGTTTGGCCACTACTATAGTCGTTATTATATTTTCCCACTTTCAGGCGACACAAATCAGAAAAGGCATCCAAACACAATTAAAGAGCGTGCTTGAAACTCTAAAGATTCATTTTGCAGTGGTTAAAACGGAGGTGAACATGACTCATGCCTCTGCCATTTAATAACGACCCACCCAGTTCTAATTTGATAATATAAACATGCATTCCTCTAAATGAATAACACAATGAGACTGAGACAGCCACTCAGTTAAAAGTGAACTGCTAATTGCAACAATAATGAAAACTATGGTTCATTAAAGAACGTGCTAACTTTTTGGTAATGTGTTTAGAAAATCTACAATATACAAGTTTGGGTGGTAACAACTTGAAACACCTTCATGTGTGGTTTATTTAGTGCTTTCTCCTTGATGGGGGATGGGAGTTTCAAATTAAATAAGTAATGGTAAGGAAACTATTTGCTCAAAACAAATCTTAGACTTATCCTCAAGTAGATAACAGGATTTAAACAAGATTCTTTGTAATAGCCAAGTGCAATATTGATACTATAGAAGTTTTGGTAGAAGACTGTGCTCTTTGCTACCCCTTGTACTTGTCTTCTTTCTTACCATCATCTTTTTACTACAATAACAAACTGGCAGTTCAATTAGTTGCAGTTGAAGACTTATTCAAGTACCATATGTTGTTGTTACATTACTTAAAGGGGAGCCGTCAACCAAAAAAAATGTTCAAAATCCTATTTTATCAAATGAGTCAAGCAAAATTAACTTCCATTACATGGTATAAATTATTTGAATCTTTTTTCCTTCAGTCTGGGAATTCATAATTATAGCAAACATGGAGCAGCCATTTTCTGGACACTGTTATTAAGGCAAGCCTTGCATCATCTCAGAATCTTGTTTGTCCACCAGCATCTGTCTCTTTTCAGTCTGTCTTCATGGAGGAGTTGGGAGTCTGCTTTTGAATGGTCCAGTGCAGTCTTTAAGGGGCTCCTTTTGCCTAGAAGATGTGTTAGAGCTCAGCTTTTTAAGGTCACCGGGGCTCCTTTTGCCTAGAAGATGTATTAGAGCTCACAGTTTTAATCCTGTTTCTTTACATGCAGGATTTGTGCAAAAGTCAGTTATCTTGTTAGATTTTACTTGTGCTCAAGTCAGTTATGTGAGTCAGTGCTAATACATCTGCTAGAAAAGGGAATCCCTGCCTTAAAGATCTAACTGTCAATGAAAATCTGACACCCCTGAATGAAGAGAAAATGAAGAGAGACAGATGCTGAGAGAAGTTTAGATTATTTTAAATATTTAGCAGGTTTCTTGTTTCAGTGTGATGAAACGGATATTACATTTTCATTTTGTGTACAGTAGGGATGTTTGTGATTTAAGGTTCACATTGACTATTATGGAAATGTTTCAGTTACCTAGGTGGCGGAGCTAGATTGCATCTTGTTAAATTGCTTAAACCACTATTATAAATTCCCCAGGACCACAAAAAAGACCTTGATTGTCTCAGACAATCTCCCCTCTTGCCCACTAACTTTAACTTGCCTGATGGTGCTGCCCTCCTGCCCCTTAACTGCAGTTATCTCTGGATTTCCAATATATATCGTGACCCTTCTTGCTCTAGCCCAGGGTTTCACATAAGCATAAAAACAGTCCCTGAGGATGCCAAATAAGGGCTGTGATTGTCTATTTGGAAACCAATATTTGGACTAATTACCTACAAGAGGCTCTATTTGGCAGTGCTCATGGTTTTTATGCAACTGAGACTTGCCTCCAAATCCAGGAATTCAAAAATAAGCACCTGCTTTGAGGCCACCAGGAACAACATCCATGGGGTTGGTGAGCAACTAGTTGCTAGCGAGCCACTGGTTGAGGATCACTGCTTTAGCATGTGTGTCCTGGGTTGAAGTTAATGACCCCATACTTACATTTATAACATTTACATTTAGTTATATACCTGAATAGGGGGTGCTGAAATAAGGTTTTTTCACACCAACAACTTCACGGAAGAAAAATTCATAATAATAACATAATTAATAACATAAGTTTGGGATATATTATCTGGATAACCGCTGCAAGAAGCATTTACATGTATGTAGCTACACTGCAATGAAGGCAATGGTACGGAGATGAAGGAAGTGGTGAGATGCCACGAAACGCGTCAATTGTGGGGGTGATATAACATCCATGTAATGTATTGACGGTTTTAATGGATATCTAATAAACACAGTTTCAATTTTCTGGACCACCGTGTACTCCGTACCATTGCCTTCATTGCTGTCTAGTTCGTCTGATTCCGGGGACGTAATCAACGTGTAGCACAGGTGTCGGTCTGGATTCACGGGACATGTTGGGGTGAGTGCTCACATGTTGTGCCTACTACAACTATGTAGCTACACTGACTTCAAGTTCTTGAGAAGCATGCTGATTGGTACAGATGCCATATAATCCCATATGGAGGGCTACAATGTGATTAATTCGTTAAGCCAGTGATCCCCAGCCAGTGACTCCTGAGCAACATGTTGCTCACAAACCCCTTGTGTGTTGCTCCCAGAGGCCTCAAAGCAGGTGCTTATTTTTTAATTCCTGGCTTGGAAGCAAGTTTTGGTTGTATAAAACCAGGTGTACTGCTAAACAGAGCTACCAGTCCACATATGGACTACCAAATAGTCAATCACAGCCCTTATTTGGCAACCCTGGGAACATTTCCATGCTTGTATTGCTCCCCAACTCTCTTTATAATTGATTGTGGCACACGGGTGAAAAAAGGTTGTGGACCCCTCCTGTAAGACAGAAGCAAAATACATAGTTCAACCTGATGCTGCACGTAGTCAAAAGTCTTCAGCGCAAAACGTATTCATCGCTCAGGAGAAACATTTTTCTTTTCCCATACCAATTTTTATACTTCTCCATCACCCCCAAGGAAAGAGCAAAACAGGGTTGTGATGGAAAATGGTCATCATCAATAACTTAAAACCATTCTTTAAGGTCTATAAACCTCTGGAAAATGTTACAGGTTCTTGAATGCAAAGCTTCTTCATGCAAAGACGTGTATTTCAACAGTCATTTTATTTTCATCTCTACAGAGATTAACAATTTTTATGAGTTTTGAATCCACTTGCTTCGGAAAGCATTAGTATCGGTGTGTTTAGAACAGTGCTGACATTACAAAGCGTATGCCTGCTCATGTGTATCCATCCTATGACTAATTCTACATTAATCATGGGTCAGAAAGTGACAAGCCACAACAGATGCAGCAGAGTGCCCAGATCTAAATGTTTCATGGCCAATAAGAAGCCAAACTTGTGAAGTTCAAAAGCCTTGAGTGTTGACCATTAGGTAGTGACTCACAAACAGCTCCTCATAATCTCAAGCCAATGATCTCATGCCCATTAGAGGCGCCTCGCTCGTTAACGTTGGACTCGTACACTATAATTGTCATCTGTTCAAGGTACAAAAAGCAAATCTTTTAATAGACTACATGACTACTCTGACATGTACAGAAGAAATTAACTTCATTGGCAGTGGAGATGCAATCGTTTGAGGTCCAACAAAATGATTAACCAATTAAAGACAATGGAAGGTTAAATTCTTAACAGGAAAAGATTGCTAAATGAGTTAAAGCCTAATTTACTTAGGCTACATCATCACATTGGTCATTTTGCAAACCCTTGATGTCATGCCCATCACTTTTTTTTTAGAAGAGAGTATAGCATTGACTTCAGAAGAGTTTCTAAGGGTAAGGGCACACAGGCAGATTCGTTGCCTCTGTGACAAATCGTCTCTTGTTCCGGGCAACTGCCTTCCCGCCAGCTATAATGAAAAATCGCCAGTGGGATGGCACTCACGGCGCTTCGTCTACTTCGGAAATGAAGCACCGCGAGTGCTTTCCCGCTGGCGATGTTTCATTATAGGACGGCGGAGATTGCCAACTAATCTCCCCGAATCTGCCCCTGTGCCCTTACCCTTACAAACTTAGGTTTGAAATACAAAAAAAAACAACCAAAAACTAGACGACATCTCTGTAAAGGGATGTCCACCTTTCCACAAAGTCCTACCCAAAGCCGTGCTGGAAGCAATTTTGGGTATCTGGAGTTGTAAGCGCCAAAAAGTGTGCCAACTACAATACCTTATAACTTTAGATACAAGCTTCTATGAAGGAGGATATGGCAGAAGCAGTTCTGTTTCTAAGAGCAATACTTCAGTTGATTTTGGATTGTATTTAAAAGCTATTCTACATATATATGCTGCAGGTTCTGTTAATATGTAAGTTGTTTTGGGTTTAATATATGAATTGTTTTTGGTTTATGTAGTTTCACTTTGATTTTGGTTTACAATTACAAGAGGATGTGGCTTATATTTTTGAGCTATGGAAGTAATGAAATGCCTTGTATGTTGTAAATGTAACTTTTTTCAACGGAAAATATATACATACAGAGGAGTTTCGCAGTTGGAGGTACCATAAACTGAGAAGTCGAAGGATTTATGTACTAACTCCACAACCCTAGTCCTACCAATGCGGTTGAACCACACACAGCTAAAACACCTTGAATTCCCCACCAAAGATATTGCTGAATATCACACTGAGTATGCGGTTCTGTAAACATAAGAATTTTTAACTAAACAAAGTACAAACCCAAAAATATTGGGTCACGGAGATGACACCTCTGCCTTAGTGTGAAATGTGAGTTTGTGATGTTAAAGAGTACAAGCAACATGGAGAACATAACGCACTTATTTAGGTTAACTAAAAAGGAGTACTTTTTGGGGGGGTAATTTACAGACACCCCAAATGTAAGTGAAAAAGCACTAAGGGGCACATTTTGACTCTCCTTAATTCTCTTTTAAGTAGTACTTGAGTCGGGGCTTTGGAAGTACTCTGCACCTGGTACTACAGGTATGGATCCTGTTATCTTGAATGCTTAGGACAAGGTGTTTTCCGAATAACCGATCTTTCAGTAATTTGGAGCTTCACACCTTAAGCCTCTTAAAAAACCAAGTAAACATTAAATAAACCCAATAGAATTCTTTTGGATTCAATAAGGATTAATTATATCTTAGTTGGGATCAAGTACAACATACTGTTTTACTATTACAGAGAAATTAAAAAATTGGATTATTTGTATAAAATGGAGTATATGGGAGACATCCTTTCTGTAATTTGGAGCTTTTTGGATAACAGGTTTCTGGATAACTAATGAAAATACCTGTATATAGAAAAAGCCAACACAAGGTTCAGAGAGCAGTACTGTTGGCCGCATAGCAACCCTGTCCATGTCTACCATGGGGTAGGTGGAAGTTATGGGGTTCCATTGCAGGCTATCATTTGGAAAATCACTTGAAGATTAGGACAACGTTATACATCTCCTCTAAAATATAACACATCGTTTGCTCTGCAATTAATCACAGACATGCAGAAATTTCCAGCTTGGTTGCTTATGGAAAAAGATTCATCCCTAAATTATTATCTGGTGCCATAAACACAAAGTCCTTTTTTTATTGGCCTTCTAGTCCAGTGTAAAAATGGTATAAATAAATATAATTTGGCTATTAGCACAGTGGAACAAGCAAATTACTGACCTTTCAGGCTACAAGGTGTCATTCTGTGTTTTGTGCAAAAAAAAAAAAAAAAAAAAAAAAAAAAAGAGGGGAAAAAATATTTAACAAACAAAGTTAATCATTTTTAACAGAGATGTTCATTTGTCAAGATCCCAAAATAGAGCTTAAGGGCAATTATTCTGGCTGAGTAATGTTTCAGGCTTCTGACTCAACAATTACCACTTTTAGCAAAGAGAGGATGGATGACCTGCAAATCTCAGAGACTTGTCCCTCGCACATCCAAGACAGGATAAGACGGCAGTACATAAAACAGCAATTACTCATAGTCAAGTTAAGTCCCTTCATCTGCACAGCACTAAATTAAAAGCATATGCAAAGCAGCACAAGTTTTTATCCTTTGGGGCACAAAAAATGCACTTTGGTGTGCATCTTTAAGTATTCCTGGGAGTTACAAACAGAGCCCCAGACAAAAAAAAAACAAAAAACGTTAGGAAATCCATAGTTAGAGCATCCTAAATATTAAATGAGAAATAAACCCTTGCTACTAAAATCCCCTACCCTACATAGACCACCCATGCTCCCCCCAGCCAAGCCCTTACCCTTAATAAATGCCCCTAAATCTTTACTTACCCCTCGTTGCAGATTCACGGACGCCATCTTCTTCTCTTCGGTAATCTTCAGGAAGTAAGTGCCGTATCGGCAAATGCGCAGTAGGAACAATTTTCCACAACTTCGCATGCCAGAAAGTTACGGAGATTGCCGAATCGCTGAAGAAGACCCGAAGATTACCAAAGCGGGTGAAGATGGCACCCGTGAACTCCGCTGGACAGAATCTGCACCGAGAGTTAAGTGAAGAGTTAGGGTCATTTAGCAAAAGTACCACCAAGGCTGGGGGGGAGAGGGTCTATGTAGGGTAGGGGATTTTAGTAGCAAGGGTTTGTTTCTCCTTTAAGAGACATCTTATCAATGCCCGGACACAAGTCTTAGAGCACTAAGGAGTACATAATTGTGTATTCTTTGGGGGTTATTTATCAAAGGTCGAGTTTTAGAGTTATGTGAGTTTTTTAAAGTCTTGCATGAACTCGAACAAACTCTCAACTCGAATGATATCCGATTTAAGAAAAAACTTGAATGACCAAGTTCGAGTTGCGAAACTCGAATCCAGAAAAAAAACAAAACCTTGAACCGCTTAAGTTTCCATGCAAAACCCTCTGAAAAAAAAAACGTGAACACCATGAAGGCTATTAACGTCGTCATGACATTAACCTTGACAGGTTTGAGATGGCATATTTTCCTATTGGCACTTGATTTCTAGCATATCTGAATGGTGTGCAAGCTAAAGGATGTCCAGGTATCACCCCAACCTACTCCTGAATAATAAATTGAAACACAA
Source organism: Xenopus petersii (assembly GCA_038501925.1). NCBI lineage: Eukaryota > Metazoa > Chordata > Amphibia > Anura > Pipidae > Xenopus > Xenopus petersii. The sequence continues at coordinate 161,561,538 of CM076680.1, forward strand.
GCAACAAAGTATTCATAAAATAAGCACAGTTGTAATGCATGGGTCAAAACTTTCTAAGCTGCATCCATCCCATCTCAATGTATTTTGAGGCTGAGAATGCACTTGAAGGCCCAACATTAGAAAAGGGGTTTGGCTCCGGGAACACTATGCCACCAATGGGAAGCAGTGGCGGAACTACCGGGGGTGCAACTGCACAGGGACCCGCAATCCCTCAGGGCCCGTTGGTGGGTTGCGCACAAGCGAATCTGCCACGAAGGGGGTGGGGGCCCGGCTGCACCAGGGTTCTGATTCTGTGATGGGCAATGATCCACCTCCGTGGAAGAAACAGCAGGCACGCACAGATGCCACGAACAGGCAACGTAAAGGAACTTTACTGTAGACCAGGGATCAATCCACGGCCCAGCTTGAACTTCCGCCAATCCAGGAAACATCATGTTGCAATGTCACGCACAGAGAGTATGTACGCGGTCGCTAATCCTGTGCATGTGTGGTTTAAATTTCACATAGGGTGTGTGTCTCCCTAGAGCAGGAAAATTGGTTAACAATTCAGCTGTGTGAGCAACTTTTTTCAAGAATGAACACACTAAGGGGCAGATTTATCAAGGGTCAAAATGAAAATTCTAAGTAAAAAAATTAGACTTTCGAGCTATTTTGGTGTACTTTGACTAACGAATAGGCCAAAGCAGCCTTATGAGTTTTGTGCATGCAGGCACTTAATCATAGGCTTGAATACCTCCACCTTGAGTTGTAGGTCTGGGTGCACATGCTCCACATGTAAACTGGTGAGACTATATATACTTTTTTTATGTACCGCACCAGAAAAATTTTTTTTGCATATGCATACCCATGGCTTGGTAAAAATACTATTTTTTTTTGCATATGCAAATTGGGATTTGGTTCGGCCGGGCAGAAGAATTCGACCGAATCCTGCTAAAAACGTCAGAATCCTGCCCGAATGCCGTACTGAATCCTGGATTCGGTGAACCCCTAGTCTATAGTGGAGCATGGAGACCAATGCCTATGGGCGATTAATGTGAGGAAAGGGTACAAAGTGTAAAAGACATGGAAGACTGCGGCTGTTCTTTGGACATTGCACCCTGCCACTTAGTAAATGAGGCTTACATATACCCATTTGCCATTGTACTTTTCAATGGGAAATGGGTTGAATATACATCACATCAAAATTACACGAATCTGAAGCAATACAGCAAATAGATTTGATGTTCTACTTAGGGGGGCATCAAATCCACTATTTTGGATTTGGCCGAACCTCCGAATCCTTCTTGAAAGATTCGGCCGAAGACCGAACCGATGGGAAGGGGGAAACATGTTTTACTTCCTTGTTTTGTAACAAAAAGTTACGCAATTTCCCGCCGGCCCTAATTTGCATATGTAAATTAGGATTTGCGTCGGCCTGGCAAAAGGATTCGGCCAAATCCCGAACCGAATCCTACTATATAAATATATACATACAACATTAAGGTCAAATGACCAACAAAGTCATTTACAAGGGGATCTGCTTCTACACGCCAAAAATTCAGCCCTAATTTATACTCCGCCTCTTTGACCCACATTATCTTGTGCCTTATCCACTTGTCTCTTGCAAATCCCCTCGTAAATGACTAACACCTTACACACAGATTGATATTCCTTTTTGTTGGACATTTGACCTATGAGCTGAATGTTGTGTATATACCAGAGAACACCACAACACCTTTATCTGCATGTTCTACTAACAAACATTTGAATGATATTTTTACTTTTGACCATCAAGTCTTCGGCAAATAATCACAGGTAATCAAATTGGCCAGTTCCACTGAGAGCTGCTTCTCATTTGCCTAAAGGTGGCCATAGACGTAACAATTACGATCTTTCTTGGAAAAGATCTTTCCAAGAAAGATCGTTTGTTTCAATACACACGTGTAGAGCTGAATCGGCAGACATACAGGTAGATAAACGGGAAGAAACAATAGAATTCTACCTGTATCTGACGATTCAGCACTAACAATGGCCGATGTTTGGGTCCCTTCAAAGGCACCCGATCAAAATTTTCCGTCCAGCCCGATCGACCGATATCCAAGTCTTCTGCCAATATCGGTCGGCTCTTTTTCCACCATACACGCAACGAATATCAGACGAAATTCGTTTCGTACGATATTATCTATGCGTCTATGGCCACCTTTAATGGTAAATGTCTATTAATGTCATTACCGGTTTTGAGTAAAACGGACACCTCTCTGTGAATTCCCCCCAAGAGAACGACCCTTGCAAATGTATCTCAGCATATTGATGTTTTGGCGTTGAAGGAAGAGTCAGAAAAGCTCAGCAAGTACAGAGAAATGTTACAAGCCACACTGGATCATAAGGAGGGTGCTAAGCGGCTAGAGCCAATGATATTATGCCAATTTCCATTTCACTACACTGATTCCCTACCATGGTAGAAGGTGTCAGGGCACACCCTTGGCCTTTGTAGAATCCTGTATGCCAACTCTGGATTACTTAACATGAAATAACCAGCTCTTCCTATTTAGGAAAGACTACTCCCACTTTGCTCTGGGTCTGATGTGCATAATTGCATATAGTATTTATACCAACCCTGAGTATGGAAACTGAGAAAAAGAACAGCTCTGTTTTTAGGGGAAAAACCCAAATGACATATAGTTGTATTTTTGTTGTAGCAATAATGCCCAAGATTACTGGTATGGGACCTGTTATTCAGAATGCTCGGGTGGGTCCTGGGGTTTTCCGGATAAGGGGTCTTTCCATGATTTGTATCTCCATGCACCTTAAAAAAAGTCTTTAAGGTAACTTTTAGTATGTTATTGAACGACCAATTCTAAGCAACTTTTCAATTGGTTTTAATTTTTTTTTTTTATAGTTTTATAGTTATTTGTATTTTTCTTCTGATTACTTGCAGCTTTCAAATGGGCTTCGCTGTCCCCTTCTAAAAATGTAGGTCTCTATAAAAAGATATTGCATAAAACAGCTCATTTGTAAAACCCTGCTTCATGTAAATAAACCTTTTTCATAAAAATACACTTTTCTAGTAGTATGTGCCATTGGGTAATCATAAATAGAAAATTGCCATTTTAAAAAATAAGGGCCGCCCCCTGGGATCGTAGGATTCACTGTACTCACAACCATACATGTTAGGTCACATGAGCCAATTAACAGACAGAGTTGTGTCTTTTGCTTCCACACTTCTTCCTGTTACAGTTAGAGTTGTAGTATTTCTGGTCAGGTGATCTCTGAGGCAGCACACAGACCATCATGAAATGGTGGCTCAAGGCAAGAGATGTAAAAGGGCAATATTTACTTAAATATATATTCCAGTTTGGTGAGATTCTTTAATATGCCACTTAATATGATATGAACCATCTGTTGCTTAAGTGTTCATTTTGGGGGTATAGTTTTCCTTTAAAAAGCAAATTGAAAAGCTGCTGAAGAAAAAGCTAAATAACTCAAAAACCTTCAATAACAAAAAAAAAAATGAAAACAAATTGCAAATTGTCTCTGAATATCCCTCTCTACATCATACTAAAGGTTAACTCAGAGGTGAACAATCCCTTTGTCTATTGGAAAATCATGTAAACATTAAAAAAAAAACCAATAGGATTGTTTTGCCTCCAATAAGGACTGATTATATCTTAGATGGGATCAAGTACAAGCTACTGTTTCATTATTAAAGGAGACATATAGGATAAATGAAAACACCCTAATTTTGTAGGCAATTATAAGTAATATATGATATTGCTTTTAAATAGTGCTAAAAATTAATATTATCTTTAAATATATTATCTTAGCTCCTTTATTGGAGCTCCCTATAGATGTTCTCAGGTCGCTGTTTGTGTTTCAAATGAGGGGTGGGCGTGTCCTAACCCTGGCAGAAGCACAGTAGGAGGGGGGACAGCCAATCACAGCCCTGCAGTCACACAAGCACATACTGTACAGGCGTCAGTTCCCTACCAGGTCCTGCTAGCTGCTGATTGGTTCCTGTCCTACAGTGCAGTGAGCTTTCAGCCGCCAGCTCCCCTGCACAGCCTGGGAATTCAGGAAACAGGAAGTGGAATAGAAGGGAGGGATTATTAGGGTTTTTGCAGAAATATTCAATAAATCAGCCTGAAACACTACTTTTTAACCACAATTCTTCTATATCTAAATGAGTAAAATGCACTGGTACATTCTTATTTTTTTTACAAAAAATGTCTCCTTTAACAGTGGTTGGAGTTCTGTATTATGTGAGTATTATAATAAAAATACATCACATCACAAAGGGAAGTGCTGGTCCAGGACTTGTTTATTTCAAGTTACAATTGTATGTTCAAAATTGACCTTGCACCCCACAAGATAGATGGATATATAGCCCAGGCACACCAAATACTTGCTACCATATTTGTGGTTGAGTTATTTAGCTTTTTATTCAGCAACTCTCTGGTTTGCAGTTTCAGTAATCTGGTTGCTAGGGTCCAAATTCCCCTAGCAACCATGCATTGATTTAAACGAGAGACTGGAATATGAATAGGAGAGGCCTGAATAGAAAGAGGAGTAATAAAAAAAAAGTCACAATAACAATATATTTGTATACTTACAGAGCATGTGTTTTTTAGATGAGGTCAGTGTAGGGTTGCCACCTTTGCTGGTGACTAAACCCGACCAAAGGGGCCGGGCAGATTGCATTAGGGATGGAGCAGTGATGACACAAGAGGCCGACATAATGAAGTCACTTAGACGCAACTGGCTGGATTTCCATCTAGTTTTCTCAATGTTGTAAATCTTAAAGTTTCAAAACCACACTGGTGGCAACCCTATCTCTTATCTATATTCTGCCTGATTAGTAAACCCAATCCTTTCATTACAGGTATGGGATCTATTATACACAGTAGTCCAAAAAGCTCTGAAATACAGCCATGCTAATTTAGAAAAAAACAATATCTTATTTTTGATTGATTTGCTTTTTTTTTTTTGTTTGTTTGTTTTGTTTCTGTAATAAGAAATTAACCTCACTTGATAATTCCTTTATTGGCCCAATTATCGTTCTGTTTTCACTGAAAACGGAACAGAAACTTGAGACCCGAAAAGGCCTTAGAAAAAACGAACTGTTCGGGTCAAAACCAACCAGGTGGCAACCCTGGGTCAGTGACCCCCGGCTCCATCTGAAAGCTGGAAAAAGAGTCAAAAGAAGAAGGAATATAATTCAAAAACTATAACATGTTAATGGAAAAGTTGAAAAGAAATTCAATTTGAGGATTAGAAGGGCTAGTTTCTGTTTTTAATGTTGCCCAATCCTTACTGCTTTAGCAATGCATTACTACCTCATACCTCCCAACATTTTGGAAGTAAAAAGAGGGACAAAAAAATTTTTTCCGCACGTAGCGCAGCAATTTTTTGACCACACCCTTTTCTGTGGCCACACCCCCTAATTACCATGTTTGTTTTACAAAATTTGGCAGGTTATGAAAGTTTGAAAATATTTCTCCTTATCTAAACTGTGTTTTTGTGTCTCAAAATTGTTACAAAGTATCTTATTTGCACCTGTTAGCAGTTCTGGGCTCTCTGCTAAAAGCCAATTAAGTGAGAAACTTTGTTTCTTTTTCTGGCTGTTCAGTGCAGAGAAAATAGGGACTTTCCAGTACAAATGAGGGACTGCAGGTTGAGCTGTCAAAAGAGGGACTGTCCCTCCAAAAAAGGGACAGTTCGGAGGTATGCTACCTGTGAGTTTCATATAAAACAAAACAAGAGGCCTACAATCCCTTAGCAACCAATCATGGCAATTACAACTAGTAGCCCTAGTGTAAACTTTGCTACTGATTATGATTGTACCACACAGGCTGCTGTTGTACTGAAACTCCCAGCATTCCTCGGTACAACACCTTCCGTGGTCCAATTCTCCGTTTGAGGGGGCCGCGAGTAGATGATTCTTTCTCTCAGTCTCACTCACATCTAAAGCCCCTAGAAGTAGCGAGAGTAATAAATAACCTGATCCGTGAAGGAAGATAACGGAAGCCGTATGCTTCCCAGCTGGAGCCACCACACATCGGGATAAAGAGCAGGGCGCCGCCATGTTGGTAGAGTTCCGGCTGACGTATCTAATTGCGCATGCGCGGGGTAAAGCGCGCTTATTCCTAAACAGGGCGTTTATTTCTTTCATTTCAGAGCTGAGTTGACAATAATAGCGGCAGCATGTCTCCTGTGACTGTTGCTGCTTTGTCGTTTATCGGGTTAGGAACAGAACAGCCCCATGTCCCCTCGGGCTCACTCGCCTTTTTTTTCATTAATTCATAAAGTTGCCAACATTTAATAACACGTTTTCACGGTTCTCTATTTTTACGGTATGGCGTATAATGTTTCCAGTCTGGGCAAGTGAAATATGAGCCACGTGGCAAAGCCGAACTAATTTGTGTTATAGGAGCCACATGTTGAAAGGCTACAAGCAATATTCTCTCCCTAAAACGCTACACAAACTTTGGGGAGATAAATTCGTGAGGCAACTTCGGAAAACGAAACGTCGCGAGTGCCATACCGCTGGCAATTTTTCATTATAGCCGACGGGAAAGCAGTTCGGGGAGATTGTCGCCCCAAAGAAAAGGATTTTTGTCACGGGGGCGACTAATCTCCCCAAATCTGCCCGTGTGCCCTGACTCTTATAGGTTTTTCTCTGCTATTTTTCATCAAAAGCAGAGGAGATGGGGAGGAAAGTTATTAAAGAATCAACAATTTAATATCTGAATTTGTATAATAAACAAATGGCATTATCTTTTGTTTGTTGTTTACTGATTGTATGTTCTTGTTATTGCTTTTATTATTAATAAAAAATCCTATTTGATCCCATTGTAAGCTGCAGTCCTGTCCTGCTTTATGGCAGCTGAGATTCTAGCTATCTGTATAACAGAGCATTCTGTCCCAGTGGCTGCACAGATCTTATCTGATCCCCATTGTAAGCAGCAGTCCTGCCCTGCTTTATGGCAGCTGAGATTCTAGCTATCTGTATAACAGAGCATTCTGTCCCAGTGGCTGCACAGATCCTGTCTGATCCCCATTGTAAGCAGCAGTCCTGCCCTGCTTTATGGCAGCTGAGATTCTAGCTATCTGTATAACAGAGCATTCTGTCACAGTGACTGCACGGATCCAATCTGATCACTATTGTAAGTAGGGTTGCCACCTGGCCGGTAAAAATAATGGTTGATCCCAATATTATTAATAGGGAAAAAAGATTAATATATATGAAGGTGGGTATTTCTTTCCAGAAAAGGGGGCAACCCTAATTGTAAGCAGCAGTCCTGCCCTGCTTTATGGCAGCTGAGATTCTAGCTATCTGTATAACAGAGCATTTTGTCCCAGTGACTGCACAGATCCTATCTGATCCCCATTGTAAGCAGCAGTCCTGCCCTGCTTTATGGCTGAGATTCTAGCTATTTGTATAACAGAGCATTCTGATGCCATACACTATAGTAAGGCTGTTATGGATCACACTCTACCAGTTACATACCCAGATAGGTCTGATACTATGCAATCAAGTGTGGCAGTTATTATGGATAATGTTGTACATTATATATCCCATAATATGTCTGATGCTATGCACTGGCTGAGAAGGGAGGGGGAGAGGAGCATGGAACTGCTCTGAATGCAGGCCCGGATTTGTGGAAAGGCCACCTAGGCCCGGGCCTAGGGTGGCAGGATTTTAGGGGGGGCGGCATGCTGCCCAACCACACCCACATTGGTTCAAAAACACTGGGGATGCGCTGGAGATACAATAATTTTTCAAATCCCCATTGTTCCGGTCCAGATGATGAAAATTTGCATGAATAAAGGGGAGGGGACAGGGGCGACAAACGGCAGTGGGCCTAGGGGCGCCCAGTATGTAAATCCGGCCCTGTCTGAATGAAGAGGTGGATGGGGAGAAAGAAGGAGTGCATGGGAGTATTAAAGGTGCAAAAAAGCAGGTTGTGAATGTAAAAGTGAATGTGGGTGGAAAGGGTTGGGGGTGATGAGGATTTGGGGGGAAGGCATGTCTGGGAGCTGAGCAGATTGAAGGGAATGTGACTGAGCAGGATCAGATGTCAAAAAGGCATAATGTGGCTTAAATCTGGTGGATGGGGAGGAGATGCCAGGAAGCATATAGATTTGCAGGAAACTAATTAAAGAATCAACAATTTAATATCTGAATTTGTATAATAAGCAAATGTTGTTTACTGATTGTATGTTCTTTCTTGTTATTGCTTTAATGATTGATAAAAATTCCTATCTCCTGCCCTGCTTTGTGGCTGACATTCAAAATATATTTATTACAGTTCATGCTGTGTTCATTAGAACTACATGGAGAAGGTGCTTGTGTGTCGTTTATTTGCTCTGGGGAACACGTACTTATTGATCACTAATTAGCAATTGGTATTAGTTTTCTGCTGACAGGATCATGTAGCTCTTCCTTATGCAACTAGCTGATCATTTAAAAATATGTAGGTATAGATAAAGGACTACACTTTCTGCTCAGACCCTCAGAAGATGCTGGAACTTTACGAAATGCTTTGTTCCATCATCCAATGACCTCTTAAACTTAATCTGTTTTTTTTCCCCTTATATCAATTTTCCTTTAATCCACCGTGGCTCTTATGGGACATCGCTTTTAAATGGAAGGTTTGAGGACAGAATAAAAAGGTTTACTTCTTTTATGTACATATTCAGACATTGGTTAAGGTTTTTTTTTTCTAGTCGAAATTTAGCTTTTGAAATTACACTCTGGCCAGGTTTATTGTATATAGCATGCATGAGCTGTGCTCAACATAAAACACATCACAGTTTTACTGCCCAGGTGCACTCTGTTTGGAGTAAAATGTAGATCAGAGAATACATTACTGTTCACCATGGTCTTTATAAAAATAAACACAAAATATATATTTATATATAAAAATCCATAGCTTTCATTATAAAGAAAACATTTAATGGAGCTGCGTTTTTTTCCCTTGAGCTTTTACATTTTATTAAATTGCATTTTTAATGCCCTTTTTTCTTTTAGCAAATGGTTGAAAAATCTTACTGTTTTTGAGTGTTTTAAAGGTTATAGTAGAGAAGTTTGGCCATGCTGGTGTGTAAAAACTCAATTGGCCCTGCTGACCCGCGCCGCACCCATCTGCTGCCTGTGCCCCCTTATCTACCCACCCCCTGGCCTCACGAGAGAGAAGAGGTATGCACAGAGAGCCCAGAGAGGGGTTGCGGTTGGGGCAGGGAGGTCCCTGTATCAGAAGCCCCAGTGGGCCTCAGACCCTCTAGTTCAACACTGGACACAAGTGGTGTTTGCTGGTAGCTGAGGAAGAATATGGAAGGGAATACATTTGTCCAGGTTCCTCTTCTTTTTACTGCTGTTTTAATACTTCAGCAATATCAATAACGAGCATAATTAGCTTGTTAGCAGACTGCTATACTCTCAGGACTATAGTGTTCAATGGTCCCTGCCTGTCAGTTACCACCTCAGATGAGAGGTTGGTAGGAGGGAGCCTGTGTGCTGTGTAACCCATGTTAAGCGTGTTGTCAAATAGAGAGTAAGAGGAAGGTATGTTCAAGAAGGTGATTTAATTGTAACAATGGTAACCAGTAGCTTTGCAGAATACAATGGAATCAAGTCCACTACACACAGAGGTTAGGCAGATAACAATAGAAAGTCCTTAGGCAGGCAAGAGATCTGGGGCAGATAGAGTTCAATCATAGATGGGGATAGGCCAAGATCAGAGGCTGTTCTGTCATAGTCGGGGACAGGCCAAGGTCAATCTCAGAATGTCCAGAAAACAGGCCGTGTCAAAATCCAAAGTTCAATAATGACAAACACAGGAACAAAAGCAAGGATTCAGGAACAAGGCTGAAACAGGAACCAGACTGAACTTAATGATCCAACCCCTGGGAGGTAGGAGGGCACAGGCTTAAATAGGCCCATAATGACCAGATTATAGGCACCTGGCTTTAATGAGAGTGAGGATGGAGACATAGGAAATAGCAGAGGTAGCAGATGTCTATATGGACAGTTGTGAGCAGCAAACTCCAAATGCCTCCAGTGACTTAGCAGCATACAACACCTGCTGAATACCATGCAGGCCAGGGCTTGAATCCCCAAGAATCCGGATACGGCCATTGTGGATGCCAGTGGGATGTTTAGAGTCATAATCAGGGCTGCCATCAGAAATCATTTGGCTCTATACTTGGTTATTGTCCCAGTACTCCCAACAAGTAGAATTTGGTCCCGATTAAATAAAATTGCTCATCTCAATTGACCAGACCACACATCCTAATCTACCTAGTCACTTAAATATGCCCATAACCTGCTTAAACTTTACCTATTCTCTGGTAAGCCCCCTCCTCCCCCCCCCTCTGATGCCAGCCGTAGTTTTAATTCAAAAAAGATGGGGAGACACGGGTTGAGGATCAAGGTGCAATAATATTACTGTTGCTACACTTTCATAATAGCAACCCATGAGTCAACATATACCTCAGTACAGTGATCCCCAACCAGTGGCTTGTGAGCAACATGTTGCTCTCCAACCCCTTGGATGTTGCTCCCAACGTCCTCATAGCAGGTGCTTATTTTTCAATTTCTGGTTTGAAGGAAAGCTTTAGTTGCATACAAAAATGTGTACTACCAAACAGAGCCTCCTGTAGGCTGCCAGTCCACATAGAGGCTACCAATAGCCAATTACACTTTTTGAGTGCTTATCTTGCGCTCCAACTTTTTTTACATTTGAATCTGGCTCAAGGGTAAAAAGGTTGGGGACCCCTGCCTTAGTACATCCTCTGCCTGGTTACCCAAATGTGACATTATTATTAATAATATGTATTTATATAGCGCCAACATATTGCGTAGCACTGTAAACTAAATGTGATTATACAACTACATCACACGAATTACATACATAGAACATATGGAGTAACAAACATCACAATCAATACAGGTACAAAAAGGTGAGGAACGCCCTATGCATAGGCATACAGTCTAAAGGGAAGGGAGTAATACACAAGGTGTGGGAGTGGGCAAGATCGAATTAAGTGGGTGAGAAATGTGGTATTGTATGCGGTGTTGCGTTTGGTAGTTAAACAGAGTGAGGGAAGGCTTCTCGAAAGAAGTGCGTTTTCAGAGATTTCTTGAAGGCAGAAAGGTTGGGAGAAAGTCGGACAGACCGTGGGAGAGCGTTCCAGAGGAGGGGTGCAGCCCTTGCAAAGTCTTGAATGCGAGCGTGTGAGGAGGTAATGAGAGAAGAGTTGAGTAGCAGGTCAGTAGAGGAGCGTAGTAAGCAATTGGGTGAGTATAAAGAGATGAGTTCAGAGATGTAGGGTGGGGCAGAGTTATGAAGTGCTTTGAAAGTCAGTGTCATTAATTTGAATTTAATTTTGAAAGGTAGCGGAAGCCAGTGCAGGGATTGACAGAATGGCGAGGCAGAGGAGGAGTGGTTGCTGAGGTGTATGAGCCTCGCAGCAGTGTTCATTATGGACTGGAGAGGTGACAATCTCTGGAGGGGGAGGCCAATTAAAAGAGAGTTACAGTAGTCAGCAGTAGACGCGATATGATGAGAGAGTGAATACGAATTATGGCAGCGTCTTGGGTGATAAATGATCATATTTTGGATATGTTCCTTAGGTGGAAGTGACATGATTTAATAAGTGACTGGATATGAGGAGTGAATGACAGGCCAGAATCTAGAATAACCCCAAAGCACCGGGCCTGGGGAGAGGGGGTGATAGTGGAATTGTTAACTATGATGGATACTTCTGGGATGTTACTGGTGTTAGTTGGAGGAAAGAGAACCATTTCAGTTTTAGAGAAGTTTAATTTAAGGTAGCGTTGCGACATCCAGGTAGAGATAGCGGACAGGCAGGAGGAGACGCGAGTTAGGAGTTCTGGGTTGAGATCAGGAGATGAGAGATAGATCTGAGTATCGTCAGCATAGAGGTGGTACATAAAAGGGTTCTCTCTACACGGGCTTATCAAGATTTATCAAGATTTATCTGCGTTCCTTCACTTACAAGCACTTGTGTGCTTGAGTTGGCCATCATTTTAACAAAATACGTTTTCTTAACTTGTATACAAATACAAAAACCCTCTACATATCTCCTTACTCTCTCGTGATTCCTGCTCTAAAGAACTGAAATTTCTTTGTCAAATCAGTAAGAAAGAGAGAAAGTACAAATCAAAGCAATTTAAGGTCAACCAAAGCCTTTATATAGAGTCATGTTTGCATGTTTGTGTCGAAGAGAGCTAAACAGTCATTTAGTTTAATTGTCCCTTTCTTGCTATATGTTTTGTTTGTTCTATTTTATTGTTTTTAAGTTACGGTAAATATGTGGGAAAATCTCTTAAAAAACAGATTTGCCAGAGAAGTAAAGCAGTTTTATTGGATGATTGCTGCTGTAGACCATGTGGATTTGATTGTCTATTCTGCAGACCTCTGCCATTCTGTAAGTGAACAAAACGGTTTTGTCGACCTTCGCTCTCCATTGTTTATGGCAATGTCAGTGTTCGTTACACATCCTTCACCAGTGGAAAGTGTCATTAACAAAGGGTTACTCTCCTGCCCCAACTAATTTCAGACGGTAGTTGAACTTTGATCTTCATATCTGATGCATCGTTTTGTGACCTGGTTCCAACATACAAATTGCAAGGAAACCAATTTTCAGAGGAAGTCCTTGTGTAAATCTCTCTTATTTGGAAATGTATTCTGATTTGAGTCTCAGCTTCAATTTCCACCCACAGACTCCTATGACCTCTCTAAAACGTTTTGCTTTACAGAGTAAACTAAACATGTTGTATGTTCCTATTTATGTGAATTTGCATACTTGGTTAATAATTCTAATCTTTTAATTTCCACATCACATAATCTGTAATCAGACCTCAAAATGTTGTCCTCCTCACTTTTGTCCATGGTGCTGGGCAAGTTCTTGACTCTCAGTGCTGTCGATTGAATGCTTCTGTTTTCTACTTTGAAAGTACAGTATGTGATGTGGCAAGATCAAAAAAGTGGCAACAACCAGCCACCGGATGGTTCACATACCATATGCTTATTATACACTCATATGAAAAGGGCACAATCGACTGAAGAATGTAGCTTCTATGACATTATAAAGATAAGATGCAATAAGCAAAAGCTCTCCATGTTCTCCATGTTGTTTGTAAAAATGCAATCAGCCCAGTACCACAAAGTAAGTACAAGTGGGAGTAAGATGTGGCCATCATGAAAATGACCTGTTCCAACACTGAGGAAAGACATGAAGAAGGGTGCCTGCTGCGTAACCTGGTGTATACCTGCAAATAGCAGAGTTCAGAAGCCATGAGAAGGTGAAAGTGAGGTTTAATGAAAATAACTTAAGGTGCAAAACAGAAACCAAAATTAATATGCAAAATATGACTGTGGTAACCGGCAGTCCTATAAACAGGCCAGAGGTTGAGACAGACAGCTACCAACGAAAGTCCAAATGAACAGGCTGAGGTCAAGAGAGGCTGAAGTAAGAGGGAATGCCCAAAGAGCAGGCCAAGGTCAGTACTGAAAGATCAACATCAAACAGGTAGGGACAGGGCCGCCATCAGAAATCACTGGGCCCCACACAACAAAATTTTCTGGGCCCCTTGCCACACCTCCCTTAACCACGCTTCCCTTGACCATGCCTCCCTTGGCCACACCCCCACCAGGTCACATGGACATAAACTCAGAAACAGTAAAAAAAAGCATTTTGGCAAAAAGGGTTATTAAGCCTGCCACCAGAGGGGCCCTTCCTTGGGGGGGGGGAATCAGGGGCCTTTCCTTGGGGGGAATCAGGGGCTTTTCCTTGGGAGGATCAGGGGCCCTGAATGGGGGGATCAGGGGCTCTGCATTGATGGTTCAGTGGCCCTTCCTTGGGGGAATGCAGGGGCCCGCAATTGGGGCTGCAGGGGCCCCATGGGGCTTCAAGGGCCCACGTGGGGCTTCAGAGGCCCACATGGGGCATCAAGGGCCCGGACGGGGGTTTCAGGGGCCAGCATTGGGGCTACAAGGGCCCACATTAGGGCTTCAGGGGCCCATTTTAGGCCTTCAAGTGCCTGCATTAGGTCTTCAGGGGCCTGGGGGCCAGCCCGGGGGTCCAGGGGCCCGCACGGGGGGTCACATTGGTGTTTAGGGGCTCACATTGGTGGTCAGTGGCGCTGAATGGTGGGATCAGGGGCTCACATTTGTGGTCAGTGGCACTTACCTGCAACTGGGGGTCTCCAGTGGCGACTTCTTTTCCTTCTTCTGTGCAGTCTTCTTCTTCCAAGCGAATTTTCGCCTGGCGAAGATTCGCCCTTTAATGAATTTGCACCAATATCTCTACCCTTGTACTTTACTAATACTTTAAGGAAAATTGACAGCCTCATCTATACATTGGGTATATGTTGACAGTAACCAGCACTCAAGTTCCACAGTGGACACTAACACTATACATTAGGTATTGTTATAACTAAGAAAGTCTCTGGTTTTAAAAGTGCAACAGATATTTCTATCTGGCCTGGAATTGTATCATCACCTTTATTTAATGCAGCGATCAAGCTACTCAAACTTTGAGCTTAAGATTCCAAGGAAAGATTTACATAAGATTCCAAGGAAAGATTTATATTGTACGTGATGTAGGTAGAGACCGGAAGTGCCACTGCTTCTCCTGCAAAGAAACTATAACAAAGAATCAAAATTATAGCATTATTCCAAGAGCAGAAATCTATTGCAGATGCTGGTGTAAATACTCTTTCTTCTCTGTTCATAATATTTAAATTTCAAGTGTTAACACTCCAGAGATCTGTTATACCAGCGAAGTGGTTCATTTATTTCTTCAAACCATGGGTTACATTTCGAGCGACGAGTCAAAAGTTGAGCACAATTATGGATCATTAACTTCAATATTATGATGACATCACAAATTGCATTACTAGTTTGCTTCCATGTGGAATAAATAAGTCATATTTGCATTAATATTTTTTTGGCCGTTCCCAGCTAAAATGAAAGTCATTCACCCATAGCAAACTCTGACTTCTGATATGAAAAAAACAGAACAATAATAAGCAGAAAAACATTAGAAGCGTAAGTGCTTTGATAGGACTTACTAGCTCCAATAAAGGATCCGCTGAATTCAAATGCATTGACCATCTTTAAAAAGTGCTGTTTTGCATGAGAAAGCCTCTTTCGAAGCAAGTACATTTACAAGGGCAACTAAAATAGAATAAGGCTAGAAATGCTGTATTTTGTATACTAAACATTAACATGAACTTACTGCACCACAAGCCTAATCAAACACATGATTTATGCTTTCGAAGTTGGCCACAGGGGGTCACCATCTTATAACTTTGTTATACATCTTTGCAAGACCAAGACTGTGCACATGCTCAGTGTGGTCTAGGCTGCTTAGGGATCATCATAAATTATCAAAACAGCACAAGTCAAAAAATGTCTGCCAGAAGCCATTACAGCAAGACTGATTAATAATCAGAATATACAGAGTGCACTGGGTCCTGTGTTGTCATGTAATCTAATGTGGATTTTATAGTTTTTGTTTTGTTTTTCTCCAACTCTGCAGAACCAGTGGCTGCAGCAAAATAATCCTCCAAATAGAATCCCAGTTTATCTGTTTAAATCTGACTCCATGATCATTGTCCCTGCAGCTGGAGTTGGAAACAGTAAAGGGGATTTAAAAAAATAAAATCCAATACAAATCTCTACACAGTCGCTGACTGCTCTACAGGGAAACAAACAAAGCTGCTTGAGTTCTGCATGGCTGGGAAGTAAGGCCGGGGCTCCCCCTGCTGTTCATAAGTATGACTGTTTCCTTGCCCAGCAGTTAGGGATCGTCTGACAATTCCTATCCACAGCAGTAAAAGAATGAATTTCACTGCATACAGTCTTCTTATCAAAAAAGTACACATTTTTTAATTAAAGTATATTGGAGATAGCTTTCTTTTTCATTGAAGAAAGTAAAAATTGCATTTTATTTAATTTTTTGCCTTTACATGCCCTTTAATGACCAAATCACAAAAGGTTCCAAAATGAAAGGTATACATTTTACTTGTCCGTAAAGCAACTGTATGGACAGCTGGAGGACCAAGGGCAGATGTGGTGAACCAAGATATTGTATAATAACTCCTAGTTTGCTCAGTAATCCCATCTACCTTTTTGGATGACATCATCATTTTAGTGTCATTTGGCCCGCGCATACATAGAATTGTGGTAACTATTTGCTGGTGGGCTTTGGTACAGGAGTGTCACCCTGGCCCCCTCCCCCTATGAATCGTGCACCGGAGTCCTGCTGCCGTTCCCACTGTAAACCCTCCCCTTGCCCAGCCAAGATAATCAGAAGGATTCCTCTGAAGTAAACGCAGTTTTGGGATAGTCTTCACTAAAGCAATTCACAAGTTGTTCTGGTCGGCATTTGCAGTTTTGGTCAGGAACAGGAAAGAGGAAAATGTAATCCTCACACCCAAGAAAAGTGCCACGTTTCCCCAAAAGATTCCAGAAAATCCCCCAAAGTTAAGATAATGAGTGAAAAGCGCAATTCTATATAAATATGCCTGCTAGTATTGTTCCATAAAGAAGGTTCATGCAGTCAGGAGACTTGTGGGAAACGGTAGCCAAGCAAGTAGTAACAATGTATCATTAGTTCACAGAGCCCAAGTAATACAGCAGCCCCCCAACTCCATTTAGGCTGCGCGCCCAGCTCCGACACCACACCCAACCAAATCACAATACAATTAGGCCCTATTCCGTGCTCTGTACAACACACCTGGCAAACAAGCGTACTTGATACATTCAATTAAGCCACAATAAGCAAGAATAACGGCCCAAATTAGAACATGTAGTGAACATCCCACATTATGCATTTACTCTACAAGGAGCGACCATGTGAGTTCCCGCATAAGCGAATGGACGAAGCGGTCAATGCACCTGGCGTTCCGTTAATTCCCCTAACCCTCATTTACTGACTCCATTTGCAATACCTTATACATGTAACGCATTCACACAGCCTGGCAGTTGTAAGCCCAGCAGGGCTTTTGTGACGCAGCACTTTCAGTGGGCTCTCTCATACCTACAGCAATACACCACTAACGGGCCTGGCGCAGGATGTGCACCCCCCTCCTGTGAGGCCAGGGCCAGCTCCTTTTCAGGGTCCCCCTCCCATCCCTCTAGATGCGTGGTCACCTCTCTAGACACACCACACTGCAGCGCGATCTCTGGTGGCCCCGAAGATGAGCTTGCCCTGGTGCACTTGGACCCCCTGCTCCCCCGGTAGTTACGCCACTGCCCGCCTCGTTCCCAGTGGGGACACCCGCCATCTTCTTCTTGCTCTCGCCGATCCTAATGTGCCGTTTACGGGTTCGCATTTCACTCGGATGTTGTCAGCTTTCTTAGCCGCACCGTGTGACGTCAGCATGGTTGGTGCAAAAATTCTAATATTTAAAGGCACATCTTCCTTTTTGTCATGTTGCCCAACGTAAAGGTCTATTCCATAGTTCCTGGTTGTGTTTTCCAAGTCTGATATTCAGGGCCGGAACTAGGGGTAGGCAAAAGAGGCAGGTGCCTAGGACGCAAAGGTGGAAGGGCACCAGGCACAGTACCTCTTCTGCCGGATTCCCCCTAGTTCGGACCCCTTTGCCCCCATTTGCGGGACACTGTGGCCACTTGCTCTACTCTACGCATGTGCATGTACACATCTTTGTTCACGTGCGCGCATGTGTAGGGGGGTTGCCTAGGGCGCCCAGTAGACTTTGCCTGGCACTGCTGATATTCGTTCTTGACCCTTGTCTGTCCCTTACTTTGCCTGCCTGTACTGCCCACTGCATGTTTTGACCACTCTGTGGATCCTGATTTTGGTACCACGTTTCTGATTGGTGTTGACCATGGCCTGTGACTGTCCTTAAGGTGGCCAAACGAGCGGATCTTTCCCCGAAATGCCACACACTCGTGTGGCCAGATATCGTTCGGGAAGACCCGTCGGAAGCCCCCATACACGGGCAGATAAGCTGTCAAATCGGTCCAAACAACCGATATCGGCAACTTTATCTGCCCGTGTATGGCCACCTTTAGGTTTTTTCTTATCCTGTGCAAGTATTGATCTTTGTTAGCAATGGTAATTTGCCTGTACTAAGCTTTTATCAGTAGGAGCAGCCCTATACATTTGTAGATGGCTTGTATAGAGAGATACTAGAGAATCATGGCAACGTTTGTATTCCCCCTGCACTAGGAGCAATTCTGCAGTAAAATTATAGGGTAAATTTTATTTCAGTGATCCTTTTTTATAACGGTAACTAGGAGACATATCAGAACCAGTGTTTTATTAAGTTTGTTATTAAAACAGCCTCCCTAGCTTTTGTGGGTGTTTATCTTTTCATAATATGATTGGGGAGTGCTGGTATAATGCTCTCAGTGTTACAGCGAAAGCCTCTCTCTGTACTAATTACCCATTCATTAGCTGCTTATTTACATAATTTTTGGCTCGTTGGTCTCTGTGTGCTTGCCATGTGCTTTCAGCCATCTGTTCTGGAGATATTCCCATGCAGTTTAATAAATGCAACAGCCACGGCATTTTCAGATGTTGATTCCATAAAAATGTAATGTGATTGGACTTGGACAGGTGTTTTAAACAGGCCACCCTTCTTATTTATTTTGCTGCCAATCAGATCATACAAACTCTGGTAGAATGTTGAAAGTATCCTGAAAGTTACATTGCAAGAAATTCCTACATGTCATAAATAGGTTTCTCCATCTTGCAGAAAAAAAGGATATTGCTGGGGTTTTTTTTTTGTATCTTCCTGAGATGGCTGTGGCAGAAAACACTTTTACATGTATACAGTCCCTATGGTAGGTTAAATTAAAGGAATTATTAAAATATGTTTGGGAATTTGGCCCAAGAGAATCTTTTCAGCCAATTACACTGTGAATTCCAAATTGTATATTTATGTTGAGCCTTAAATTGACCTTTAAAAGAACAGGCAGTGCTTTTATTCACACCTCCCAAGATTTTGGAAATAGAAAGAGGGACGAAAAGATTTGAATTTTTTTTGACCACGCCCATTTTTGTGTACAACCCGTAATTACCAAGTTAATTTTGCAGGTTATGAAAGTTTGAACACATTTCTGTGGTTTATATGTGTTATTACTGTTTTGCTAATGAAGGTGAAGTTGCCCTTTAAAGGGGTTGTTCACCTTTGAGTTAACCTTTAAAGGGCCAGATTTATTGAAAATTCGAATTTCAATTTCTTTTTTTAGTGTAATTCGACTAGGGAATAGTCCAAATTTGATTTGAATTTAAAAAAAAATTTGGAATTCGAATTTTGAAATTTATCATTTTGGGGCAGATTTATGAAAGGTCGAGGTGAATTTTCGAATGAAAAAAAAATCGTATTTTGAGCTATTTTTTCTGTAGGGAATTGTCCAAATTTGAACAGATTTCTAAAAAAACCTGCAGAATTGCTGTTTTAGCCTATGGGAGACCTACTAGAACCAATTTGAAGTCAATTGGTGGACTTGAAAAAATTTTTTTGTGGGGAAAAACTTTGAATCGAATTCCAACTAATGCGCTATTCCTTCGATTCGGACAATTCAAATTCGTATGAATACGGACCTATTTTACTGAAAACTGACATATATGATCGAAAACTGACCTATTCAACCAAAAAAAACCTTTCGACTTAATTTCGGTTGGTCTTTTTGAATTCGAATTTCAACGCTTTTTCAATTTGTAATTTGACCCTTAATAAATATGCCCCGTAATGTCCCTTTAAGAATTTTGAATTTGACTATTCGCCATCTAAAACCTGCCGAATTGGTGTTTTAGCCTACGGGGGACCTTCCATAATTGATTTGGCGTTGTTTGGTGGACTTTTTTTCTTTTTCTTTTGGCGAAAAAACTCGAATCAAACTTGATTCAAATATGATTCGAGTTTGCAGGTCGATCCTATTCTCCCGAATTTAAAAAATGTAATTTTTAAAATTATTTTCAATTGGTCTTTTTTCGACCCTTGATAAATCTGCCCTGCAGTATATTGTAGAGAGTAATATTTGGAGACAATTTGCAATTGGTTTTCATTTTTTATTATTTGTGGTATTTATAGTTATTAAGCTTTTTATTCGGCAGTTCTCCAGTTTGCAATTTCAGCAATCTGGTTGTTAAGGTCCAAATTACCCTAGCAACCATACATTAATGTGAATAAGAGACTGGAATATGAATAGGAGAGGCCTGAATAGAAAGAGGAGTAATAAAAAGTAACAATAACAATACATCTGTAGCCTTACGGAGCATTTGTTTTTAGATGGGGTCAGTGACCCCCATTTGAAAGCTGGTAGGAGCCAGAAGAAGATGGCAAATAATTAAAAAGCTATAAAAAAATAAATAAATGAAGACCAAATGAAAAGTTGTTTAGAACTGGGTATTCTATAACATACTAAACATTAACTTAAATGTGAACCACCCCTTTTAGTTGCAAGTCACAGTTTTCCCAAGTGACCTGCTTATCTTAATTTGCTACAATTATATTCTTGGTTATCTTACATTGTTACAAATGTATCTAAGTTCACCTGCCACGTATTCACGTGTTCAGTGCAGGAGATCAGTGAGAAAGTCGGGACATTTCAGTAAGAATCCTCGACTGTGGGTTGAGCTGTCAAAATCGGGATTGTCCCGTGTTAAACAGGACAGTTGGGAGGTATGTTTTATTGAACACCAATGTGCATCATTTTCTTTAGTGTCCCTGTGTATCTTCACCCTAAGTCCTATAAGTGCTGGGTTTGTATAGGCAAGTGCTACAGAGAGGCAGAAGGCAATGAGCTGCACCTACTACCCAATGTACTGCAGCTTTAACTGATACGTGAGCCAGGGACAGGGAGTATTGTTGAAAGTTTAATGGAATAAACTTAAAAATAAACCTGTAGACAAGGCATGCCCAAAAGGTTGATTGGGATCTACCAGTAGACCTTTAGCCGGTGATCAGTAGATCTCAAGACACTCAAGTAGATGTCAACAAACATCTTGTCTAAATCACCCTACTATTTCATGCTTTTCATTCAGATATGTATGTTAAGTTTACATAAGAAACAATTGTTTATCAAATATAGCAATATACATTTTCTCATAAATTAATATTTAAGTAATATTTTCCATGGAACAGAATGCTAACAGTGATATTATGGATGTAGATCATAATCACTAAAAGTAGACCTCACATTAGTAAAGTATGGGCACTCCTGCTGTAGACTATAGATAAGGCAACCAAAAACCTTTTGGCCTATGGTTCAAGCCTTCCTTTTCGGGTGCACAGTTCAGTAACAATAATGTCAAAGTAAATATATGATTGGTTGCTATTAATGACAAAGATCAGTTTGTCATTATATTAGGAATTAAGCTCAAATTTGCTAGTAAACTTAACCTTCTTGATGGTTTTAAGAAGAGTGACTTAAATATCTAATAAGTGGCAACAGATAAGATCAATATATTGTAACCGTTATTAGTCAATGGCATTAAACAGAAATATTGTTCATCTCATGGGAGCCTTTATAGTAGTTTCTGAGACCTCAGAGAAAAATACATGCTGGTATCTTAATACGTTCCACAGATGGTGTGAAAGACAAAGTAAGAAAGCACATTTATTGTCTAATCTTGGGATGATGTACTGTTTTTGGTTCGTGGTTTGGTCATTAATATTTTGTAATGGGTCGTACTGCAAATTTATCTTTCTTTAGCCTCTTAGATAATTTGTTTCACAAGTAATGTCTGTTCCGTTCCAATGGGTGATCTCACAGTTCAGGCCACCAGGAGTGTTGTATATATCAATTTGGGAAATAAAAAAATACTTCCACAATAAAAGGTTCTCAACGAACTCAGCTGAGGAAAACGTAATAATGTAACATCATTTTATTATTTGGTTCCCATCTGTTAATAAAAGGGTAGTGATCTCCACATTCACACTTTGCTAGAGTGTCCTGGGTTTTAGGTGGAAACTTGATTTGTTAGGACTTGTGTGTGGTTGATCAAGGATTACTTGTCTTAATGGAATGAGAACATTGAATTCACTGACTTATTGGACGTGTCGGTCACGTATGGTATCCAACAAACCCCAAGGTCCCGGTCTCGGCTCACGCTTCTGCCTCTAACAACTTTCGCTTTGGGAGGAGCCCTCCGCTACTTGGATGCTGCCAGGTCTTTAAGTGAAAGGACCAAGGGGGAAGTTCTGCACAAACAAGGGAACCATAATGTATACAGGAAGGATGGGGAACAGAGAGTGCAGATGTGTAACAGGCATGGACAGTACTAATCAGATTAGGAATCAGGAACTAGGAGCGTAGTCAGAATTACCAGGCTGGATCAGTACCAGTCAGACAGTGCAGTATAGAATCAGGAGCCAGGAGCGTAATCAGGATTTCCAGGCTGGATCAGTACCAGTCAGACAGTGCAGTATGGAATCAGCAGCCAGGAGCATAATCAGGATTACCAGGCTGGATCAGAACCAATCAGACGGTGCAGTACAGAATCAAGAGCATAATCAGGATTACCAAGGCGGATCAGAACCAGTCAGGCGGTGCAGTACAGAATCAAGAGCATAATCAGGATTACCAGGCTGCATCAGTACCAGTCAGACAAAGCAGTACAGAATCAGGAGCCAGGAGCATAATCAGGATTAGCAGGCCGGATCAGTACCAGTAAAACAGTGCAGTACAAAATCGAGAGCCAGGAGCGTAGTAGGGGTAAACAGGCCGGAGTCAAAATTAGTAACACGGTACCAAGTCAAGATCCAGAAGAGTGGTCAAACAGACATGGGTTGGTTCTGGCAGCGATACAGCAAGGTCAAAAACAAGCATAGGAACAGAAAATCATACAAGAATCACAACCAGGAACTATAGAACATAGACCTACTTTGGGCAATGAGTCAGTGCAGTGTAAGGGGTTTTATAGGCAGCTTAATGGCTTCCACAGATCACTTGTGGCCATATTAACAACAGGTAAAACAAGCCAAGCCTACGTGCAATTAAATGGAAAGCAATAGGAGTGAACCAGAGCCTTAGCTGTCTGCTCACATAGCACACTGGAAATGCAGACAGCACAGAGACACCAGGTCCCCGGTTCAACTCCAATCAGGTTGTTTCACTAGCCCTATAATTACTATGTAATAATTATATCTAACTAGAATTCAACGATCAGAGTTATAGGGTTGTTAATATAAAGTGTCTATGTATCAATTAAGTCTTCGTTGTTAGATAGAATTTACAATTCTCACCCATAAATACAGTTACTCAAGATAAATTTATTGTCTATAGGCATGGGTTGGGTTGTGAACTGCCTGTAGAATAAGCCCAGCTTTCCCTTCTCATGCTCAATAGAATCATGGGACACAGAGAGGCCACAGACACCAGTGATATCATGAAGAAACAAATATAGGGTCACTGGTCCATTTTATTTCTCGATTCCTAGTTTGCACTTCTAAGAATGTAGGAGAAAAACGTTTATTCCATTGATGGCGTTTTACCCTAATCTAATTGGATTTAAGGGCTTATTTACCAATGAAATACTAAGGGCAAAATTTGCCTTTAATTTTTCATACTTGTAAGCACAATTCCCCCTTTCAGATCTGCACCATCATTGAGGGAGCGCACAACTTGTCCCCACTGTTCGGGAATCACTTATTGAGTTATGGCACACGTTTTCATAGCTGGAATGGTCTCATTTAAATGCATCTGGCATCACTAACAGCATCCATGGAGAACACTGGAATTACCTCTAGGTCCACTGTGACAGTAATTTGAGGGTTCATTCGTGTCCACGAACATGTAGTTAATCATTCGGACTCAACACTAGTATGAATAACTTGCATGCTCAAACTGCCAACCATGTTTGTTCTTTGGTATAGTGTTTTTATAGAACTTATAATATTACAGTATGTTTCATATATACAATCTATGTGCAACATTTTGGGTTAAAGAACAGTGGTTTAGGAAGAAGAAACTGGGGAAATCATTACAGAATAATTTTCTTTGTTGAAGAGTTCCATTGGAAGTGTATTTAGGCAATTAATTACAAACGTTTACAAACGATGACACATATGCTATCTGCAATTAAACATGTGGTCTGAACAGCTTTCATGTGTTCTGTCAAGACTGATGTAACGCACGAAATCCTTCTGCTCAGTGCACCGCAAAATGCTCAGTGCAGCAACAAAGAAGATCCTTTAATTCCTTAAATTGATAAATCTAATTTTCTTCCTCTAAGTAGTTAAAGTTTTGTGGGCCTCGTGTTACTTGTTAAGGGCATGTCAGATTTTTTGACAATAACTTCCCAAAAGACCAATTTTGTAAAGTACTTGTACAATTCTTGACGTTACCTATGTCACCAGGAGGCTAAGCACCAAGCAATATGTTCTGTATTTGGTGCACAGGGTGGGTTTAAAGTCTGTTAATCGTAATCTAACCACACAGAATACCAGTTTGGCAAATTCTCACTGTAAAGATAACAAATCTTGGTGGATTTAGATGTTCTACATAGTTATAGAGTGCATCTGTAGTGCTGCACAGCATGTGTTTTTATTAAAGGGCAGGTTTCGAAGTAATTTTTGGGTACTTCGACCATCAAATAGGCCAAATTCGACTTCGATTCTAATTGAGAAACCTTCGAAAATTCGACCAGTTGAAAATTGAAGTACTGTCTCTTTAAAAAACTTTGACCTCTCCACCTTAAACCTGCTGAATTGCTGTTTAGCCTATGGGGGACCTCCTAGAACCTATCTGAGGCCTTTGGCCAAGTTTTGAGAAGTCAAAGGTTTTTTTTGAAAAATCCTTAAAATCGTTCGATTCAAAGGGATAACCGTTCGAGTGAACGATTTTACTTTGATCGTACTTCGATCGAATATGGCCGTTTTCGCTGGAAAAATTATTTCGACTATTGAAATATTCAAATTCGATGGTTGAATTTCGAATTTTTTTTTAATTCGAAATTCGATTCTTGATAAATATGCTCCTAAATGTTCAAATATTAATATAGCCCTTCAATCAACTCACCTATATATACAGCATGATATAATTTGCCTCTTAATAATGCACATGTAGGGGGCTATTTATCAAAGGTCGAATTTTAGAGCTATGTTAGCTTTTTTAAACCTTGAGCGAACTCGAACAAACTCACAACTTGAATGGTTTCTAATTTAAGAAAAACCTCAAATGGAAACAACTCGAATCAGTGAGCCAGAGTTTTTAACAACCGATCGAGTAAAACCCTCAGAAAAAAACTGGAACATATTAATGGCTACTGACATCTTAAAATTGTTCAAGGAACCTCTTCCATTGACTTTTAAATGACCTTGAAAGATTTTAACTGGTGTATTTCTGGATTTGAGCTATTTCCAGGGTGGGGGTATAATATATCTCGAAAAATGTGAGTATTTTTTTAACCTGAACATAAACTTGAGTTTTTCATGGAAAACACAACTCAGCCTTTGATAAATAACCCTCTAAGATGATTCAATATCATGGCCAATTTAAGGTACAGCCCCACTGAAGACTATTGTTGTATATTGGTATACAATGTTGAAAATTGTTATGTATTTATATACAGTGATTATGCAGCTATTGTGGCACAAATACAGGCATTTTTTCATTGTATATGGCACTGGATTGAGTTTTCAATGAGTTGTTATGTATTTAACTAGAATTTGTTTAGAACAGTGGGGTTGGACTACACTTAAAAATATATTATGATGTTAAAGTGATGTTTTTATATAGTAATTATGTAGACACTTTTTATATTTATTATTATATATTACTATGAAAGCTTGAAAGTCCTTATGTATGGTGAAAACTCTCTTTTTAAATATTAGTGTTGATTAACATTTTTATCAGTGCCCCCCTCCATGGCATAAATAACAGTCACCCCAATACAAAAGCCTGTGTCACAGCTAGTCCAACTAGAGAATTTACTATTGGAAACCACCATCTATAGACAATCCTTCAATCACTTCTCTATCCATGTTCAAAACCCAACGCCAACAGGCCATAGTTTATAAAGCAAATGTTTCTGGTGCAACGTCACTGTGTAACTTCCCACTTACCGAATCTTAAAAAAAAACTAGTTAATTATAAGATACAGTGACATAGTGTGTTGTGGTTATGCGCTTCATTTGCTTATCACCCATAGATTTCATACATGTGGTATCCATGTAAGAAGAAATGATGCCAAAACCCTAGCCAACATTACCTAAGGGTATGGAACAAAGACACAGCTCAATGCTGGATGTTCCCAAACTCTTTTCATTCAGACCACACATTATTGGCAATGCAAATGGGAAAACAAATCATAGTCTTTGATCATAATTGAAATATCAGTGCACTCACATACTAAATCATGACAAGCATGACAAGGTTTGAATGAGACCAAAAACTGACCACACACGAAGACACCGAAGACAATATCCTTGTATAATCACTTATAACAATTAAATGCAGGAACAAGTTATCTGGATAGCATTTTATTTGATTTTGCTCACATAGATAGGCCAACTGCATCACTGGGAATGATTAAATTTGGGGGGCATCTTCTAAGTTGGCCAATAAATTGTCATCAAGCTGAATGATCATGTGACTTAAAGGATAACTAAGGCTTTTTTATTTTAATTTCCTTAAAAAAGACTCTAAACAGACCCTAAAATTACATACTTCATTCCCACCAGCGAGTCTTATGTTTTCTCTAGGATGAAGCTGAAAACATGCTCCAGAAATCAGTCCCGTACATATCTAATGTGAAGCCTCCCCTCTTAGTATACTGAGCCTTCCTTCTCCTTTGAATAGGAAGTCTTGTTAAAGAACTGTCTACGCCAGGAGCTAGGTGCCTCCTGCTTCAATGGAAATCAATCAGGCATGCGTAGTAGACAGCTCTTTGACTAACTTCCTATACAATAATTTTTTGGCTAATTAACTATATTGAAAACATTTTTTATTTAATCTATATTTTTTTATTTTATCTATTTACTCAGTTTTTATTTTTATACTGAACAATTCCTTTAATGGCAATCCAATGTGTTGCTAGCTTAATTCTTAGATATCCCAATCCCTTGTTAGCGCATTGTACAGGCATCTCTAGAGGGCTAGAGAGATTTGGTCATGGGGGGCCTGTAACAGCGAAGTCGAGCAACCATTTATTGGGTAGTATGTATTAGTCAACTGATTGGTTGCTCTGGATGACTAGTCTTTTTTTTTAACATAACCTGTTAGTTGGTTAGGATGAGCATGTTACCCTAAAACATTGTGATCAGCACCAGCAACCAATTTACAAAAGAAATCTTTTTTTACCAACAAACTTTTTAAAAATCTGCCCTAAAAGCTTACTGCACTTAAAGGAGAACTAAATCCCCCGCAATGCTAAGTCCCCATTGTCCCCCCTCTGTTGGCCCCCCTCCCTGCCTCCTCCTGCACAGACTTACCCCAGAATCTTTTCCCCTCTTGAAAAAGTTACCCCAAATGCAGAGTGAGCGCAGCGGATCTCACGGGCGCCATATTCTTCTCTTTAGTAATCTTGGTGTCTTCTTCCTCCCCTTTGGCAATTTCCATCTCTTTCAGCGCATGCGCAGTTGTCGTGAACCAGAAGATTGCTCCAACTGCGCATGCGTGATTACGCAGCTCGTTCACAAAGTTTACTGAAGAAGAAAATGGCGCCCGTGAGCTCTGCTGCGATCATTCTGCATGTGCGGTCACTATTTCAAGAGCAGACAGAATTCTGGGGTAAGACTGTGCAGGGGGGAGGCAGAGAGTGGGCCGACGGAGGGGGAACAGTGGGGACTTAACATCATAGGGGGTTAAGTTATCCTTTAAGCAAGGGGGGAAAGATAGAGCACTTGAAGGAATTATTAATGAGGACTAGAAGGTGAGCCAAGAAAAAGGAAAAATGTGTGTAGCACAGAAGGAAGGAAACAAATTTTTGTTGGATCAGAAACCTTCCTAATGACACAGCAGGGAAATATTTTTTCTTCTTTGACAAAATGTACTTTGCTATTATTAATATTTTACAGGAGTGGAGATGATAAAGATATATATATATATATATATATATATATATATATATATATATATATATATATATATATATATATATATATATATGAGATTAGTTGTTAACCTCTTGAGTTCCAGAAGCATCAGCAGCTTACATCATGACCTGTTTGGCTGCTGGGTGCATCAACTCCAAATTTATCCTCACACAAAGACCCTTGTCCTTTCTATAATGATTTAAAAAAAAATGAATTTTCATCTGTTTAACTAGAGTTTTGACTGTTGGTAATGAACAGTTAGGCCTTCTTGAACAAATGCATACTTACACAGCTTGAAGCATTTAAAACCTTTCATGTTGGTCTCTGGCAATGCTAACGGTATGCAGTTCGCTTCTGTCACTTCATCATGTGAAATGATTTTCCTTTTTAACCCAGTTAACTGCAAGAAAAAGAACATAAAGGGCCATAGAATAACATTATAATATTCTACAAGTCTAGATAGCAAGTGAGTGGTTAATCAGTCAATACTTTGTTGGATGGAAACTGCTGGATTCTTCCTCTGTCTATGATTCCATCCTGTCCAATACATAATTTTTTTTTAATTCTATGAGTGTTTGCTAAGAAAAAACATGAGGAACTCTTATTTCTACTTCTTCAATGTTGTGCTGTAACTGATGTGGAAAAAGTATATGTCCAGGGGACTGCGATTTGTAGCGTTGCTTATAGCTGGCCAGCTACAAGGTTAGTAATCAATAACATCTATTTTTGGCTAACTACAATTAGCAGGAAATACTTGCTCCATATATGGAAATACTGAAGCACAGATTAGCTGTCTAAAATGCTGGATATGTGTATTGGCCTCTAATGAACGTATTTATGTAGAAATATAATCCAGTAGCAGCATCTTAATGTCCAGTAAGGGTATAACATGGGCAAAATGTCTCCACATTGTCCTCTCTGTGTTTTTCTAAAGTGTCATCAAGTAGGAGGAGCCCAACCCTCATCATGGCCTATAATATTGGAGACACATGAGATTTGCAAGCATATGTATCAGGTCTTTTTTACCATGACATTTTTTGTTAAAATTCAAATCTCAAATTTTCAACATTTATTAAGAGCACACAACTTGAAAAATTCAGAATCAGAAAGCTGGCAAAATCAGGTAGTCAATGGGAGATGTATATTTGAATTAAAATCTAACTATTGTTCAATTTGAGTTTTTAAGCAATTTGAGTTTTTTTTTAAAAAAAAGTAACTGTACAGGGTTTTAGTGAAAAAACAAAAAAATGTTTTATTATTAAGCCTCAACATTTCGATCCCCCACAGGGATCTTCGTCAGGAGCAAAAACAAACAGAAGATCCCTGTGGGGGATCGAAATGTTGAGGCTTAATAATAAAATATTTTTTTGTTTTTTCACTAAAACCCTGTGAGTGCCGTAATCCTTTTTCACTGCTTATTTCCCATGCTGACACCCAGGTATTAATTTTGTCTACGGAGTGCACCATTCCTTTGGTTTTATATATATATATATATATATATATATATATATATATATATATATATATATATATATATATATATATATATATATAGTAACTGGACACCCCTATAGAATTTAATCAAGTGCAAAACTAATCACTCAAAATAAAGCACCTCCATAGTACTAATGAAACATTGTAAGGCAAAACGTGCAATAAAATTTGTGAGTCAAAAACTTTCTGTACATGCATCTCAAATGCGTATATATTTTTCCATTTTATTCCTTGGTTCTTGTTTGTGGACGAGTGACATGATTTGGCGGGTTTCAAATTCAATGGTTTGGGTCGTTATCTAATGCATGGGTTGCCAGCATTTTGTGAAATGTTTCTGGGAACATATTAAAAAGGTGCCAAAAATCAGAATCATATTGCAGGGAATCATCACATGGTCTTAGAATATAATATATTTGGCCTTCCTTTGTCCTGATGAATTAAAATTGAAAAAAGTACGATATATTTTTTTCAAATTGGAACTTATGCAAATATTTTGTTTTCCAAAATACGTTTCTCAGATCTTACCACAGGGGGAGGTGTTGCTTTAATTTTCCAAATCTGGTTTCAGTTGAATCATTTGATGCTGTAATCCCACACAACAAAGTCCACCGTAATAACCTCACTGCCGTGTTGTATTTGCTGTTATTTTTTATTTTTCTGCTGGGACTTTTTGAACAATTTGTTTTTTAAAGATGCAGCTTGCAGATACAGCTTGGCTATTCCATACACCAACGTTATTAATAATAACAATCTTCCAAATGGCAGAGGGAAATCTTATGTATTTTCGATGTTAAAAAAAAATAAAATCAGTAATGAATAAGCACAGTGTTCTTTTTAGTTTTTTTTTTTACCAACAATTTCAGGGACTTTAAACAATAGCTGTCAATGTCACCTTCAAGTAAAGCTTGCTTATGGGATTATCATATGGGGAAATATGTTTTTGATTATTGTGATTACATTAACTGTGGGTTATGATCTCACAGGCTGGTTTCCCTTGAAATCGTCTTGATGCCACAGAAAGAGCCGATTCAATTAAGTCATGCTAACATGCGAGAGAGCAAAACATTGCACCACTTGATTGCCTGGCAGTGTGTCTATGTATTAATGAAGTGAAACCGTATCCGCGTGCATGCTTTTATGGAAAACATTTACAGGTTTTAGAAAACCACCTCTGTTTAAACCATTAAGGATGATGTGTACTTTGTTCGAGTATAATTTACATTGGGCTTACAAGTTAAACTCTTGTACTCAGCGGTGATGAAAACAAATTGAAAAAGGCTGAAGCTAAGCTCCACAATGCAACAGTTCAAATGGAAAATATTTGGAAACAAGAAGCCTGGATGACTTACATTGACGTTTAGCAAGGAAGCCTACTGAAGACAAGAGTACAGCGATCTTATATCAGGGACATTGGGAAATAGTGGATCTTACCTTTTGCTTTGTTGAAAAATCAGTTATATTTATATACTGTAGACATAAATAGAAATTTCTGCTATATTATTTTTACATAAAATATCTACAAACACGGGAAAAGCTTTATAATTCCTTTTTGTTTAAGCTTTTTTAGTTGGCCATGGCCATGTAAACTGACCATGTTTATGTATTTTTAAGTTGTGGTTTTGCTCTCTAGTCGAAGCATAATTTTGATTGAGTTTTTCAAAAAGAAAAAATCTAAAACAAATGTAAATGTGAATGAAAAAAAAAACAGTCACAAATCATTGCCCAATTACAACTCAAAAATTCCCATTTTTGTTTTACTGGCCAAAGCTTAACTCAATAAGGGTCATTTACGAAGACCACAGAAGAGTACAAAAGGGTGCCACATGCAAAGAGCACTTCTGCCCAAATTCTGACTGTGCTTTTCATCTCATGCTTAATAAAAATTGCAGTGCAAGTTGTAGATGCCACTCCATAACATATGTGTAAGGAAAACCGTAGGTCCTCCCCAAGATGGCGTCCAAGATGGCAGCCCCCTGGATCCTGCTGGTCGCAGCACGATGACGTCAGCGTCTTCCTGTCCCCGGATTGGTCGCCGGCGTCGGAGCGGACGCCGGCGTCAGAACGTGCGTCAACGTCAGGACGCTGGCGTCAGTGCGTCAGCGTCGGCGTCATGACGTCAGCGCGTCCAAATTTGGCGCCGAAACCTGGCCTATTTAAGGCAACTCCGGGATTCCCTCAATGCCCGATTATAGGTTTAGTTTACTACTCCTGGGTGTGATTCATTGCGAACCTTTTGTCTATTGTGTACCGAACCTTGCCTAGAATCTTCGACCTTGAACCTCTTCTGCCTGGACTGATCTTGTTGCCTGTTTGACCATTCTTCTGTCTCATCCTCTTCTGTACTGCGAACTTGGACATTGTTATTTTCCTCCCTTGGTCCTCACTACTCCTGAGGCCTTTGGCCTTACAATATGCCACTACTTTCCTTCCCCCACCAGACCCCAGTGAATACAGCCTTGCCAGGCAGTGCTGTATTCATGGGAGCAGCCGTAGGTTTCTCCATATTGGAGTGACAACACCTGCAACAATGTTGTCAGCGGTTGGTCAGTGTCAAAAGCCAGTATGGATATGTGAGAATTTTTAGCCCTGGAAACTCCTCAAAAATACAAGCTGTTGTAAGTTAGTTTGGTGCTGAAGAAATTTTATACTGAAAAAGGGAGCTTCTAAAAGTTCCCAAAACTTATCGTCCCAATGAGAAGGAATGCCCATCTAAAATGTTTTTTTTTTTTGCATTATTAAAGGAAATGTTGTGAGCAGAAAACAATTTTAAAATGCTACTTTTAATTGCAACTACTTTTACAAATAACTTTAATCATTGAAGACTTGGGAGCAGATTTATCAAAGGCCGAGGTGAAATTTCGAGCTATTTTTTGTATACTTCGACTGGAATAGTCCGAATTTGAAAAAAATTAAAAAATATGAATATATAGAAACTTATCATGTACTGTCTATTTAAAAATTCAACTTCGACCATTCGCCATCTAAAATCTGTCGAATTGCAGTTTTAGCCTATGGGGGACCTCCTATGACCTATCTGTAGTCAATTGGTTGACTTTGAAATATCAAAGTTTTTTTTTGGGAAAAACTTCTAATCGGATTTGATCGAATGCGCTATTCCTTCGATTCATACGATTCGAATTCGGCTGAATACGGACCTATTCGATCAAAAACTGACCTATTCGACCAAAAAAAAAACCTCGACTTAATTTTGAATTCGAATTTCGAAGTTTTTTTCAATTCAAAATTCGAAACTTGATAAATATGCCCCATGGAGAGTTACTTTTTTTTCACCAAGTTTTGCTGAAAAAATTACGCACACAGACTCCAATGGGAGGGAAAAAATTCTGCACATGAAAAAACTTTTGTATTTTTGTGAACGGGTCAGATTTGCCCATCACTATTGTCATCTACCACATACTGTCCTTAGTGGTTGTCTATTGGTCTTCATGCTTGTCATGTGCATGTTTCTTATTGCCACTTATCCCTCACTAGCTTTCCTTGTCTTCCCTTGTCTAATGCACTCTTTATGTTCCTCCACTGATGGCTGAAAACTCCACACTTTATTCGATACCAACAATTACAGGTACATTAACTCTAGCCTCTTAGATATTGCTTCCAAGAGATCCAACTGAGGCACAAGAATCCCTCTCTCTCTCGCTAGAGGAACCAGTCATGGTTACATTAGTCTCTGTACTGACCTTGTTTGCCTAATTGTTATTGATGTTGCTCATACTGTATTGGAGATATTGTTTATAGGACACCATCTTTTGAATGAAAGCTTGGTCTTTGATGAACTATCATGAACATATGGCACTTGCTAAGTTGAGGAGAAGTTTTGAGGAGATGGTTGAAGGGAGCAGTATTGGATTAGTATCCTAACCTCTTAAACATCTGTAAGAGAAACAGACATAGGCACTATAATAATACAAGATAAAAAAGGCCTCATGTAAAACACACCAGGAGATTAATCGATCACAATATATCTCCTCTTCTGAGGGTGACTAATCTCCTGTAAATGCCTTCCTACCGGCGTTAAAGTTAATCACTGGTGGTAAGACCCATGTGTCGACTTGACCTTCCAAAGTCACCTGATGTTACCTTGAGATAAAACTTCATAAGACTGAAGCAACACATGGGTTTTACCATTGGTCACATTATCGCTGGTGGGAAAGCATTTACAGGAGATTCATTGGAGGCAGAGAGAAGGCTATTAATCTCCTTGTTGACCATTGCCCTATTGGGCCAAATATAATTTCCCTGACTGCATTACTCAACCACCACCCCTAGACCTTGCACCTCAAGGGAAGGTGATCATGATGATTTTTCATAATAATTTATACATAGAAGCCCTGCCACTATCGATGCATGTTTGTACAGTTTAAATTATTTCTTTTCAAATAAACTGCTCTGCAAAATATGTTTGTGATTTATTTACCGTGATAAATAACACAGAGACCCTGGAACAATCCATCTCATCTTGCCATTCATTAAAGGATGGCTACAACTGCATATTTATGATACAAGCTCTGAAGCACTTTATCTTCTTGGAGAAATAATTTTTGTGACGGGTGGGGTATGTGGGGGGGTGGAAAGATTGGCATGAGAAAAAAAATCCAATCAGCGTTTGGTAGGAGGCTTAAGGGAAAACACTGTCAAACTGCAAAACAAAAATGAAAACCAGCAACTGGCAGATTAGTCAGGAAAGTAAACAAGATTTAACCCAGTATAAACTCAACAGCAGGAGTTTATGCTGTAATTTTAGTTTCAATGTTAAGGTTCAAACGTGTTGTCATTTTGAGGACAAGGACAGGATGAATACAATCAAGGGTCTAGGAAAAGGCATTCCTTAATACTGGGTAACTGCTCCAGATTCTTTTTTTGTAACTTAATTAACATTTTTTGAAAATAAGAGTATAAAAGCAATCACGTTGAGATGCAGTTTTTACAGCAAGTTTAGTATGGATCACATATATCTGAACTGTTATCTTGTCTGCATCAGTGTAGACATCAGTATAAGTACCATGGGTAAAAACAGTGGATAAAC
Source organism: Xenopus petersii (assembly GCA_038501925.1). Lineage (NCBI taxonomy): Eukaryota > Metazoa > Chordata > Amphibia > Anura > Pipidae > Xenopus > Xenopus petersii. The sequence goes on from CM076680.1 coordinate 161,596,100, forward strand.
AAACTAAAGGAGATAAAATAAAAATGTTAGACTCGGTTTTATGATTTACTAAAGGAGAAGTGGCTAACACCAGCGAAAATTTGCCAGTGTGACGTCATTTTGCCACTTCACCGATTTACTGGCAAAAATTCGCTAGCGAAGTGGACCTACTCTAGCGCTACTTCGTACCCTTATGCCAGGCAAAGTTGCGCTCTGGTGAAGGGACGTAACTACGCTAGTTCATTAAGTTGAGAATTTTTGTGAACGTTACCTCTTGCACCAGACTTTACTTCACCACCTCAGACCAGGTGAAGTGCAATAGAGTAGATAGGACTTGCTTCAAAAAAAGTTGACAAAAGTTGACAAAAAAAAAAGTCCCAAAAAACCCTGGCGTCTTTTACTTTTTTAAGGCTGAAAAAGATCATATGTTTGGGGGTACCCTCCTTCCCCCCTACATTTCCTAAGATATGGCACCTAAACTATACAGTGGGCACATGTATAGGACAAAATAACACCTCTATTTTATTTTATGAAGGTTTCCCAGGCTTTTGTAGTGTATTTGCTGCTACATATACGTCCATTGTACTTTAACTTGGCGCTGTATGCAAATTAGGCATCGCTAGCGTAACTTCGAACCGCTGATCGTAACATCGCTTCCGCAACTTCGCAAACGATCTGTAACTTGTGCACAACTTCGGATCTTCGTGAATTTGTGCAGCCCTGGCAAAATTATGCCTGGCGAAGTGCGGCGAAGCCAACACTGGCGCAACTTCGGAGGTAAGTAAATTTTCCCCAAAGTCGTCAATGCTCAGAATGATCAATTGTGGCATCATTATATAGTGCCAGAGTTCAAAGGGAACGAAGCTCCCATGTTGACTAAACCTTCAAAAACTGGGGGATTCTTTTCTGAATAAAAGCAATGGTATATTAAAACTTTTTTTTAACATTCTAGTCTATTGTCAATCTCTAACCAATGATTTCCATTTTGATGCTTTGGAGATGCGGACTGCAGTCAGTACATGATAAAGTAGTTTCTGGGTTTGTTCCTTCAAGGTGTTTCCCTAGTAGGAAAGTAATAATATCTAATTGGATGTTATCATGTGCCAGGCATTCTAATCTAATCTAATCATTCTCACTTTTTACATGCAGTCATGCAACGAGACTCTGACTTGTCGCCACTGAAGCACGGAATGTGGGAGCTAAAGGATCCAGCAGCAGAGAGCCAGGGAGGAGAAATCGAGCGCCGCTCCATGGATGGTCGCCGTGTCGCCTTTTCTCTAGAGGACAGGAAGCAGAGTTTCTGTGAGTTATTTTTTAATAAAGACTTTTTGATTTTAAAGTATAATTTGACTTGGTGTATTTTTTTCGTTGTGTACTAACGAATTTTTAAAAAAAATTTTTTGATGTTACTGGTCCTATTTATAAAGCCAAATATCTGACCAATATTCCATAGAGATTTCATATCCAAGTGCAGTGCTCCCATTTTGTCATATAGCTTTATTTATATTCTGATGAGAAGGGAGGTCATTAATTAACTTATCAAGCTTTGATATCAACCCTTTTTGAGGCAAACCTTGTAGTGCCAAAAATTCGGAAACTTCTCTTTAAAAGCTCTAAGAACTGGGTCAGTAAAGTGCCTTGGTTGGAAGTACAGGTACAAAGTTTTGAAGATATCAGATGCTTTCGTTCTTATTTGGTCTAATGAGAGAAGAGTTGCTAGGAAGGGACATAGTAAATCAGAAACCTTAAATAACTAAGTTGGGTCTCCTTGCTGTTGTCAGGGAGCCGGGAGCTCCCTCCAGGGAGGTTGTCAGGGTCAAGGAGGAAGCCCTCTTGAGGGTACAAGGTCGCGGTGTCCAAAGGGTTAAACGAAGAATAGTCAGGATCAGGCAAGAGTTCACAGGCAGGCAGAATACACACAAGGTCCAAAGTCCAGGCAAGGGGTCAGGATACAAGGCAGGAACAAGATTAGGCAATAAGGCACACAGGGAACCCAGGATATGCTTCAGGAAAGTAATCCTATTCTTGGGCGCCATACTGGTGTCTAGTTGGAGCTTTTATATTCAAATTTGGCGCCATTCTGACGTCATCGACGCTCCTGCGCCGACGTCGGCGCGCTGACGTCATCGCCCGGCGCCGCTACCCACGTGGCGGCCATGGGCGCCGCCATTTTGGGAGCGACGCCGGCAAGGATGGACGCGCCGCCCGGAGCTCCTGGGCCTGCTCCGGGCGGCAATCGTTACAGTACCCCCCCCCTCACGGGGGGCCTCCGGACCACCAGGACTTGGCTTCTGGGGAAACTTGGAATGGAACTCCCTCACTAGACGAGGAGCGTGAACATCACGGTGTCCTTCCCAGGAGCATTCTTCAGGGCCAAAGCCCTTCCACTGAATGAGGTACTGGAGGGACCCTCTGGAGACTCTGGAGTCTAGGATTTTCTCCACCTCGTACTCGAGTTGACCCTCCACAGAGATGGCAGGAGGAGGAGACTGACCGCCAGAGAACCGGTTGGTGATGGCGGGTTTCACCAGAGACACGTGGAACACGTTGGGGATTCTCATCTCTGGTGGAAGCTGGAGTCTGACAGCCACAGGGTTGATTATCTCCAAGATGGGAAATGGTCCCACGAATTTTGGACCCAACTTGGGAGAAGGGATCTTCAACCGGATATTCCTGGAAGAGAGCCAGACATTATCACCCACCTTGTAGAGAGGAGAGGATCTTCGACGACGATCCGCGAAAGTCTTATGAACAAGAGCGCTCTTCTCTAAGTTCAACTTGGTAGCAGCCCAAATAGCAGACATATGGGCTGCGGCATCGTCAGCAGCCGGGACGTCAGATAGCACAAAGTCTTGGGGAAAAGCTTGAGGATGCTGACCATATACCGACATGAACGGAGACCTTCCTGTAGAGGAATGACAAGCATTATTATGAGCGAATTCCGCCCATGGGAGGAGATCAGACCAGTCATCCTGGCAGAGGGATACGTGGTTCCTCAGGAACTGTTCCAGGGCTTGGTTGACACGTTCAGCTGCCCCATTCGTCTGCGGGTGGTATGCAGATGAAAACTGAAGAACGATTCCCAGGTCTTTGCATAAGGAACGCCAGAATTTGGCAGTAAACTGGGTGCCTCTATCGGAGACGATCTCCACCGGGAAACCATGCAGGCGGAAGATGTACTGGATAAATAGCTGGGACAACTCCACCGCAGAGGGCAACTTCTTCAGAGGGATGAAATGGGCCATTTTGGAGAAGCGATCAATGACAACCCAGATCACAGTGTTCCCACAGGAGGGAGGAAGTTCGACAATGAAATCCATGGACAGGTGGGTCCAAGGACGGGAAGGAACCGGCAAAGGCTGTAGTAACCCACTGGGGCGGGAGTGACTTGACTTGGATGTGGCACAAACATTACAAGCAGCAACAAAGTCCTTCACATCCTTGCGGATATCAGGCCACCAGACCAGGCGTCGTAAGAGTTCAAGAGTCTTAGCAGGGCCAGGGTGTCCGGCCTGCCTGGAGCAATGGGTCTGTTGCAGGATAGGCAGACGCAGCTCAGGAGGAACAAATGCCATCCCAATGGGAGTATCTGAAGGAGCAGAAGACTGACCAGCCAGGATTTGGTCGGCAAACTGTGGATACAGGGAGGCAATAATCTTGACTGGAGGGATGATTGGCTCTTGTCGTTCAGGAGAGGGGTCCACCGGAGTGAAGCTACGAGACAAGGCATCGGCCTTCCGATTCTTGGAGCCTGGGCGATAAGTCAAGATAAAATTAAATCGAGAGAAGAAGAGAGCCCACCTTGCCTGTCTGGGGTTTAGCCTCTTGAGGGACTGGATGAACTCGAGATTCTTATGGTCGGTGTAAATCTGAACAGGAATCAGAGAACCCTCCAAGAGGTGACGCCACTCTTCAAGGGCAAGTTTAACAGCCAAGAGTTCTCGGTTCCCGACATCGTAGTTCTGTTCTGCGGACGAGAACTTCTTGGAGAAATAAGCACAGGGGTGCAACTTCCCATCAGCGGGATGTCTCTGAGACAAGATGGCTCCGGCTCCGACTTCAGAAGCATCAACTTCGATGCAGAAGGGTAGTTCAGGATTGGGGTGTCGGAGGACAGAAGCGGATGTGAAGGCCTCTTTTAAGGACTGAAAAGCTTCAATGGCAGATGGGGGCCACAAGCTGGGTTTACCCCCTTTCCGGATGAGGGCCAGGATAGGTGCAATGCGGGAAGAGAACCCCCGGATAAACTGTCGATAATAATTAGCAAATCCGATGAATCTCTGGATTGCCTTGGTACTCAGTGGGAGAGGCCACTCCTGGATGGCCGACACTTTCACGGGGTCCATCTCAAATCCCTCTGGAGAGATAATGTACCCTAGGAAGGGGATCTTGGATACCTCGAAGACACACTTCTCCAACTTGGCGAAGAGAGAGTTCTTCCTCAGACGAGAGAGTACCTCCTTCACCTGGGAGCGATGACTTTCAAGGTCCTTGGAGAAGATCAGGATGTCGTCCAAATATACGACTACGAACCTTCCTAGGAGATCTCGGAATACATCATTAACAAACTCCTGGAAGACGGCAGGGGCATTGCAAAGGCCGAAGGGCATAACGAGATATTCATAGTGCCCGTCACGAGTGTTGAAAGCCGTCTTCCATTCGTCACCCTCACGGATGCGAATGAGGTTGTACGCCCCCCGGAGATCCAACTTAGAGAATATCTTCGCCCCCTTCAGCTGGTCGAAGAGCTCTGCAATCAAGGGCAATGGGTACCTGTTTTTTACAGTGATTTTATTCAGGCCCCGGTAGTCTATACATGGCCGAAGGCCTCCGTCCTTCTTCTCCACGAAGAAGAACCCAGCCCCTGCAGGAGAGGTAGAAGGGCGGATAAACCCCCGCTGGAGATTTTCTTGGATGTATTCCTTCATTGCGGTAGTCTCTGCAGGAGAGAGAGGGTAAGTGCGACCTCTAGGGGGCATGGCTCCTGGCAGGAGTTCGACAGGACAGTCGTAGGAGCGATGTGGAGGAAGGAATTCCGCAGACTTTTTACAGAACACATCGGAGAATTCCTTATAACAGGAGGGAAGAGATTTTAACTCGGTTGAGGAGATAGTTACCTTCTTGAGGGGTTTTGCAGGAAGGCAATGCTGTTGGCAGAATGGGCTCCAACGAGAAACCTGCCCTGTGGACCAGTCTATGGTGGGATTGTGCAGGCGCAGCCAGGGGAGACCCAAAACAACTGGAACAGCGGGACAAGAGATAATAAGAAACGAAAGTCTCTCTCTATGCAGGGTCCCAACCTGCACGGGTAGTTCGCCAGTGGTCATCGTGAGTACAGACTCCAGGGGTTTATCATCTATGGCGACGATCCGCATGGGAGAAGGCAAAGGGAATAAGGGAATTCCCATGTGCTTAGCAAAGAGAGCGTCTATGAAGTTACCCCCAGCACCGGAATCAATGAAAGCATTCCCGAAGATGGTCTTATCAGTCAGACGAATCTGGAAGGGAAGGAGAAACCTGTGTGAGTTTTCTAGGGTCTTCTCCTGAGACTTATCACGAGACTTTTGAGTAGTGCCCCCTACATGAGTTACCATAGACATACCTCGGGGTACAAAACTCTTAGCCTTTGCAGGACAGGCATTGGCGAAGTGGGAATGTCCGCCACAATACAGACACAGGCCTGACATCCGTCTACGGAGTCTCTCTTGTTCAGTGAGGCGAGTTCTTCCCACTTGCATGGGTTCCTCCTGGAGAGAAATGGATGCTCGGTCAGGCGGGGTGACGGGAGCCTGCAGGAGAGGCCTCTGGAAGCGGGGTGCCAATATGGGTAGAAACTTCCTGACACGATCTCTCAGGCTTTGATGCTCTCTCAGAAGAGTGTCCACCTTGACTGCTAAGGCGATGAGGTCCTCAAGTTGCGTGGGTAACTCACGGGAGACCAGGTCATCTTTGATGCGGAGGGAGAGACCATTATAAAATGCAGTATGGTATGCGTCGTTGTTCCAACGAGTCTCAGCAGCAAGTGTACGAAATTCGATAGCATACTCTGCTACACTGCGACTCCCTTGGCGGATTTGGAACAGACGGGAAGCAGCGGATGTCACCCGGCCGGGAGCATCGAAGACGATCCGGAATTCTTTGAGAAATGCTTCTGCGTCATCCATCAGTGGGGACTGCTTCTCCCAGTGTGGAGATGCCCACTCGAGAGCTTTCCCTGCCAGACGAGTAATCACGAACCCCACCTTGGCACGTTCAGAGTCAAATTCAGTGGGGTGCAGGGCAAAGCGAATCTGGCACTGATTCACGAATCCTCGACAGGCTTGAGGATCGCCATCGTAGAGAGGCGGAGCAGGAATATGTGGACCGGAAGTGGAGGGGTGGGTAGCCATGGCAGCAGCTGCTTGCGGAGGAGGTGCCGGCAGGAGGGGTGCTGGTGTCAACAAGGAGAGCTTTTCCAGGATCGCCTCCAGCGTGTGTCCCACGTAATTCTGCCGGGCTTCATATGCCTCCATGCGGGAATGTAGGCCCCGAAAGGCCCTGCCGAAATCTGGCTGAGCTTCCTCAGTGGGATCCATGGCCCAAGAATAATGTCAGGGAGCCGGGAGCTCCCTCCAGGGAGGTTGTCAGGATCAAGGAGGAAGCCCTCTTGAGGGTACAAGGTCGCGGTGTCCAAAGGGTTAAACGAAGAATAGTCAGGATCAGGCAAGAGTTCACAGGCAGGCAGAATACACACAAGGTCCAAAGTCCAGGCAAGGGGTCAGGATACAAGGCAGGAACAAGATTAGGCAATAAGGCACACAGGGAACCCAGGATATGCTTCAGGAAAGTAATCCTATTCTTGGGCGCCATACTGGTGTCTAGTTGGAGCTTTTATATTCAAATTTGGCGCCATTCTGACGTCATCGACGCTCCTGCGCCGACGTCGGCGCGCTGACGTCATCGCCCGGCGCCGCCATTTTGGGAGCGACGCCGGCAAGGATGGACGCGCCGCCCGGAGCTCCTGGGCCTGCTCCGGGCGGCGATCGTTACAGCTGTGTTATTGCTGGCTGTAAGGAAGGGTTGCTTAGAATTGCTGTCACTGGAGATTAAGTTAAGACAATTTGTATTTAACCTATAATGTATTCCACAAATCTAATGTTAACATGGTGGTCTTCAACATTGGGATATGGAGCCCTCAGCTACTTAGATGCCACCAGGTCTTACCTTGAGAGGAGCAAAGCAGATCTTCTGAATGAACAAAGGGGCACAAGCGTATCCAAGGTTTTGAACAGAAGCCAACAGTTCAGGAAATAGACGAGAAGTGTAGTCAGGAATGCCGGGGTCGGTACAGGCAGAGTTCAAGCAAGGTCAACAGGGTCAGTACAAGTAACGTTCAAGGAGTCGTCAGGCAGGCACGGGTCAATGCCAGTAGATTTCAGAATAGTCAGGCAGGCAAGGGTCAGAATTAGCAGAGTTCAGAATAGTCAGGCAGGCAAGGGTCACAACTGGAATTGAAACAGACAGGAATCACACCCAGATACTAAACAAATTAAACCTAACAACGAGCAATGAGTTTGGATTCAAAGCCCCTTTAAATTCTTTAATTTCACACCATACGAACGTGATGATGTCACGTGCACGACATGTAAAAACCCAAAAGGGGCACACTAGGAACCAGTAATCTACAAAGAAGAGGAACCATGTGGCGGAGCATCCCCGCCGCCCCCCCCCTAGAAGACCAGGTGAGATATTACATGTGCAATGAGTGTTTGAGTTCCAATGGGACCGTGCTATAAGCTGTCAAAGTTGGGCTGCCTCATAGTATTGTTGAAGTGACGGAACACCTAAGCCTCCTTGAATAACAGGCACATTCAAAATATGTTTTGATTCTATGTTTCATTCATCCCCAAATAAAAATGTAAATTGCTGCTTGTAATTCCTTAAAGAATTTCTGTGGTATGTGTCCATTTAAGCAAGGTAGTCCTAATTTTGTGGGCTAGTGGGAAAAGTTCTACCAAATAAGAGCTATGCAAAAGATATCTGTCTTCCAATTATATTTATAATGTGAGAGTAAAGACGCTTTTGTATTGGCGGGTAACAATATTGGTAGAGCCTCTGTTTTAGACAGAATTAAACAGAATAGGCTTATTTAGAGATTAATGTGTATTCCCATAATATCTATGCACTTGATCATTGAAATCACTGGTGGTAAAACATATGGTAGCTTTGTTCTTCTGAAGTCGCCAGAAGTTGTCTCACAAAGAAACTTTGGGCGACTTCACAACGCATAGGTTTTACGACCGACAATTTGAATTATTGCCAGTGCAATGGTAGATTTCTCAGCTACAGTCGTGCATTTTTATTGCAAATGACAAATCTCCTCATCAACCATGGCCCTAAGCGTAATATAGTCACCAACTGCCAGTCACTGTGCTACCATGAATCTCATTGAAATAGGTGTTCATTTTGCAAATTACATCATTGGAAGTGTGAATTGTTGTGAAATACCCATGTAAGGATGTTAAAGCAGTAGTTAGCCCTGCTATGTTGGACCTTTTGCTTACTGAGCAGTTGTTTGGTCTCCCCAATGTATACATATTTGCATCTTCTCTACACTGGACAAAATATGCCACTTTCATTTGCTTGGGCTTTGGTGTTGGGCAGTTCCTGCTAGGTACTGTATATCATAACCTGGATGAATGAAAGCCTTCATAGCAACATATACCTGAACTTATCACCAGGGATCCATTCAGGGCAGATTGACTCTTTACCACGGATACCTGCTGAGCTGGAGAAATTACCTTTTCCACAAGAGAGGGGCAAAAACCATGCTGTGGTAAAACACTGTAGTATGTAAGTATTTTTGGCACACATTATTCATAGAAACAGTGGTGGAGACTATACACTTCTTCACTAGACTCTAGCGCTACTTCGCACTCTAATGCCAGGTGAAGTTTCACTCTGGCGAAGGGACGTAACTACGCTAATTCACTAAAATACGGATTTTTCTGAACGTTACCTTGTGCGCCAGAGTTTACTTTGCGAGCTCAGACCATCTGAAGTGCAATAGAGTAGATAGGAGTCCCAAAAAAATGCTGGCGTCTTTTACTTTTTACTGGGTGATAGGCTGAAAAAGATCATACATTTTTTTGGGGTACCTTCCGTCCCCCCTACATTTCCTAACATATGGCACCTAAACTATACACTGGGCACATGTGTAGAGCAATATTATACCTCTATTTTATTTTATTAAGGTTCTCTGGCCTTGTGTAGTGTAATGTAGTTGCTTCTACATATACATCAATTGTACTTTAACTTTACGCCATATGCTAATTAGGCATCGCTAGCGTAACTTCAAACTGCTTATCGTATTATCGCTAGCGCAACTTTGCAAGCTTTCAGAACCCTGGACACAACTTTGGATTTTTCTGAATTAGCGTTGTCCTGGCGAATCTACGTGTTGCGATGTTAGCGAAGCCTTCACTGGCGCAATTTCGGAGGTAAGTAAATTTGCCCCAGAGCTTGATGTTGTAGTATCTGTTACACCCCTAAAATCAACTGTAATATCTGCTATTTTACTAAAGTTTCTGCTTTTTTTGTTTTATTAAGCATATTTTTATTGAGCTTTTGTCTTGCCGCAGACTCCCGCCAGTCCCCCATACATGCATAAAATAAAGTTCCATTACTACAGATTCACTTTAAAAAGTATTAATAAAAAATATAAAAAAATGATTCTTAATACTCGTCTGTCTCTATAAGGCCCATTGCCTGCCAAACCTTTAATGGCTTCATTCTTTTAGGGGGAACAAAAAGGGCTCTACTTGGGCTAAAAAAAAACCATATTCAGAAATCGATCATTAAATATTCCCTATCTCAGTAAATTCTCGTTTTTAGTACTTACATCTGGATGTGTCAATATTTTCTTTATTGTTGGAAACCAGCGTAATTGTTTTAAACTGTGCCTTCTAGTAAACACACATTCCAGCGGTGCTAATTTTTAGGCAATTTTTATAGCCATAGACAGCTGCTGTCTTAAAAGCCACATGAGTTTGCCTTGGAATTTCTCAAATGGTTTAGGTGGGAGCTGTAAAATCCCCTTTGATGAGCTCAGCTGATTTTTCTCTCTATATATTTGACATTAACACTGATCTTAAGCGTTAATACGCAACACAGCAGCTGCTTTAGCTTCAGGATAAAATCTGGAGTTCTGGCCAATCGCTTTGTAAATTAATCCAGTAAAAAAAAAAAAGGGCTTTTGACATATTAAAAAAAAAATGTATTTTATCGTTAACTGAAATCTTTTTAATGACGCCACACACATTTAGATACACAAAGGTACCTGGGCAGGAACACAGGCTTCAAAGCAAAATAAATGTGTTATAGTTCTGTTAACAGTTATGAACAATTTGTTTTCTCTGCGGTTGGCAAAATGCTGCAAAAGAACATTTAGTCCTGTGAAATGAAAGGGCTGTTACAGAATTTGAGAAATTGTAATAGACCAGATTTATTGGCGGAATACAAAAAAAAGGCTATTATTCTTGTAGCAGATACAGTTGAAATAGCTCTCCAGTGCCACTGAGTTGTAATTTTTTGTTACGCAGAGTCTTCGATCTAGGGCTGCTACTTGCTTGCACTGGAGAATTAAAAGACACTGCAAACCTATAAAAAATGAATTTCTTTGCTTAGTTTCTGTATTATATCCCTGGTAAAACAATTCTACATAGTCAAGCAATGCACTTTTGATTTGCTCATGGCACATTTGTTAGTTGCAGCAGAAAGGGCAGTACAATGGGCTTCCATGGAGTAGTGAAGTAAAGGTGTCCATATATCTGCTACACTTCATGGTATCTGATTGATAGGCCCACGGGATGACGGACAGATACTGTCTGATCAGCCATACTCAGGCATGGGAAAATATTATTGTTTGGGCCAACCAGATTTCAAAGTAAGTGGTTCCTCTCCTGGACACCCACTGACTATGTGCTGACGAAGCTTTTATTTTGTGAAAAATGAATCATAATCTTACAGGATGGCAGGGTGACCTGTACTAGAAGTTATAGTAATAGTATGTACAGATATTGGATCTGTTATCCAAAAAACTCAGAATTATGGAAAGGTTATCTCCCATAGATTCTATTTCATCCAAATAATCCATATTTTTTAAAAAGTAATAATAAAACTGTAGCTTGTACTTGATCCCAACTAAGATATAAATAATCCTTATTTTGTATTTCAGAGCTTTCTGAATAACGGATCCCATAACTGTATGTATACAGTGTCGGACTGGCCCACCGGGATACCTGGAAAAGTTCAGGTGGGCCAAGGTGTCAGTGGGCCCTTATGCTGAAAGACATTTGGTCTATTTCATGGCCATTCCTTATTTCTATGAGAACAATGAGGCTAAATAGATGGAATAATAGATTATAATATGTAAAGAAAAGAGATTAGGAGAATAGAGGTTGAGTGAGGAGAGGAATAAGATTAATTGGTGGGCCCCTAGTCAAAGGTTTTTTGGTGGGCCAGTCCAACACTGTATATATACACATTTATATATACCAAGCAAAGATGCCGCAATTGGGTGCACGTAGGTGTGGCTTGTATCATATAATATACACATAACCCCAGCACTCCACTATACAGCTTTAAGAGAAAATCAGAACCTAATCTTTAACACATTAAAGGGAAAATGTCTGAATTAAATAAAAAAAAAAGAGCGATACGTCTCATTACATGGTTTGTACAAAGTATTCATAAGCTGATGTTTCCCATCAAAGCAGCGTCCCTTCCTGAGGCCTAATCTAGTGAAAAAGAGATTAATTTGTTTGGGTGGAGAAAGTCCATACCTGTTTTTCACTTTATATAGTATGACCGCTTTAGAACACCTTCTTAACTGTAAGATGCCTGAAATTGCAAACTAGAGAGCTGCTGAATTAAAAGCTAAATAACTCAAAAACCACAAATGATAAAAAATAAAAACCGGTTGCAAATTGTCTCTGAATATCACTCTCTACATCATACTAAACATTAATTTAAAAGTGTACATCCCCTTTAAAAGGGCAAATTTACTAAAAGGCAACATTTTTGCCTCAAAGGGCTTTGCCATACTTCGCACAACTTTGTCAGACATTAATTTGCAGCGAATAAGCGTATTTATCAAAACGTGGTTTCTTCTTGGCAGATGAATGCTGGCAAAGTTTCGCCAGTGAGGATATATTTCCTTCCCAGCGAATACTTACATCAATTTAAATATGGCGGGTATACATATAGGTCAAATATATGTCTTTATTGGTGAGTGTTAATGCAATTGCTGTAAGTGACCGCTTGTTATTAAAAATGTCCAAGGAAGCAAAATAAAGACAAAAGAGATCCTCTAATGTCCTAGACATGAGCCCACCCTAAAACAAATGTGGAATGAGCTTCAAATGGTTAAAAAAAACATATATTTAACAGTTACAACTTTTAAGCATAATCCCACATTAAAATATAACAAAACACCACTGCTTTGTAATTTTTATGACTTTTTTGGCTTACAGGACATGATGTCACTGACAAAAGCATGTTGAGGATGTAGCCTCATCTTATCAATTTCACCAGGTATAACCTGGCGAAAGACTCTGGTGAAAAGGGTAACATATTGGGAAGTTCGCACTTTGATACATTTGCAAAATATCAATCATTTGCCTGAGTGAAAATTTGTCTGGCAAAATGGTGCAAAACTTCTCTAGCACTGAGCTTTTTTGCTAGAAAATTGTACTCTTCCCCCTTTAGTTAATTGGCAATGTCCCTGTGAATTGTCATTTTGGCAAATCTTCGCTAGAAAAGCCCACTTCGTGCCCCAAATAGTCTACTACAATGAAACGTAAAGCTTGCAAGGATTTCTCCTGAATTTTTCCAGATTATAGACCCCATACATATTTGAATATACATGCTTAGAATAGAAATTCTCATTTTCAGTTATCAGTTTTGATCATATAGAAATGCTTATTTCTTAAGAATAATACATTGAGTTTTAAGACTGAATGTTATCACAAAAGTTATTTAATCCTCCAACTTCAAGTCGCCTATTTATCAAAGGTCGGATTTTAGTGGTGTTAGAGGCTTTTGAAGCTACGACTAAACTCACAAAACAAATATCCTAATAAAAAAGTATGAACATAAAATTATGTGCTAAAAGATCCGAATACCTCGAAAACTTCAAAAAAATTACGTTTTCTGATAAACCCTAGCAAAAGACAAATCCGAAAACCTCTAAAAGTCCGAATTGATTTAAAAAGGTCCAAAGGATCATCCAAAGCTCCCATTGACTTCTATAGGACCTCAACAACCTTACTTGGCAACGTTTTGTATTAGTGGTTATCATGGTTTTTATTCTTAATAAATCTTGAATTTTTAGAGCTTTTGTAAAAAAAATAGGACATTTTGACAGATTTGTGAAAAAAAATGAAATTTGATTGTTAGTAAATGGGCCCCTAAGCGTAGCTTTTCTAAAAGTCCTGAATATTGCAGCTCTTCTCACTCTAGACCCCAAGCATGAATGAACAGGGTTTGCTCACAATAACTCTCTTTTATAAAGATCTTTTTGAATTGGTGATTTTACTTTAATTAAGAAATTAAGGTTTCTGTTTCTGAGCATGTTTAAGAGCAGAGCCTTTTATTTCCAGAAGGTCATTAAGTATGAGAAAAACCAACTTTGAGGAAACAAATGCAGTATTGACCCCAAGTCCGTAAGTAAGATTTTCCAAATTATGACAGTAGATGGTCAAAACTCTCTTTCCTTGGAAAAATAATCCACACCTATTACACGGAATAACGTTGATTTAGGAAAAATAAATACCTATCTCAAATGCCCTTCTTGGTAGTAAAATACTTAATTTCTTCAATGTTAATGATGGTGTTAGAGGAGAAATAAAGCTCAACAGTTAAGAATTAGACTAGAAATATTACACCTTTTTGGCCTTTTATGTACCAGCCCAAGGTAACCACAGCCCTGTAGCAGGGAAGATATGTGCCTCTGAACAAGTCCCAGTAGCTTCCCAACTTCTTTTCCCAGCACACTTACCTGAACTTAGGGACTAACTCATAATATACAGTACATAAACACTGTAACATTTATGATAAAAGGATGGTTATTATTTCAGACCCACAATATATGGCAGCATAGAAACCAGAGCCTGTATCATCAGCTTCTTTTACAGATGTAGCATTACAGTCTGCTATTGTCTTGTTGATTTCCAATGACCTAGGGGTCAGTGCTGATTATTTAACTTCTCACAGCAGTCCAGAACACACTGAGCATGTGCAGTGCCACCGATGCTCAAATGATTAAAATCCAAGATTTCGGGGCAGATTTATCAAGGTTTGAGTTGTTTTTTTCACGAAAACTCGTATATTTGAGATGTTTGGTCAAAACTCCAATTTTCAGTTTAAAAGAAAACTCAAATTGATCAAGTTTTTTAAAAAAACTCAAATATTTCAGATTTATTATATCTCAACACTGGAAATAGCTTGAATCCGAAAATATACCACCTAAAACATATCGAGGTTCTGTAGAAGTCAATGGCAGAGGTCCCTTGAATCATTTGAAGAGATCAGCAGCCTGCTTGATGTTTGAATGATAGAGGGGTTTTTTTTCGGCCAAAACTCAGTTCAAGTTTTCTGGTTGCAGAACTCACAGAATCGGGTTTTTGCCATTTGAGTTTTTTCTTAAGTAAGATACCATTTTATTTCCGAGGTCATTTCAAGTTCATTCTAGGTAACAAAAGAACTCTAACACATGGATTTGGTTCAGTATTGTGCCAGAATTCATCCTTTTTCAGGTGACTGAACTGAAGCCGAATCCTTAAAATCATCGGACTTTTTGTCACACAAGCAAGGAAGGAAAAGTTTGAATTCAGTTCGGTATTTGGGTGAATCTGTAACAAATGATTCAGGACTTGCCCGAATCCCAAAATAATGAACGAGGTGCATCTCTACTGCTATTACCATGCTGCTGAACCTATGGGCTAATACAGTAAGTTCCGTATACAAAATACAACATTTTTATATGTAGTCATGCTTCTTCAGCCAATAAAGGCCTCATTTTACAAAAATAAATAATTAAGTTCTACCCTGTATGCCATGTTTCAATGTAAGTACCAACAATCACGCCTAGTTAGAAGTATGAATTATATGCATTTTTAGGACTTAGATCCACTCAGTTATGTCCTTTTTAATTATGGTTTTCCCAACCAAGGTTGGCCTCCTTTGTAGTACCTGGCAATTCTATGCCTTTACATCACATGGTAGGTTTCAGCTAGAGGAAATAAATACATGAGGTGCATTTCCATATACAGCAATCTAAGGGTGCAATAGAATGGAGCTAAAGAAGGTCTTAGTCAACCAGAATGAGATCTGTTTTCACAAGGACATAGCATACAAGAGCAAGGAATATTATATATGACAATAAGACATTGCCTAGCCGAGGGCAATTGGGAGTTGTGGTTTAGAAACAGATTTGCATAGTTCACAAAGCACACTCTATTATACACAGGTTTGTTATTTGCCTCAAGCTCATTTTGTCATTCAGCAGACTGCCTGAACCTTAAAGTGCATACCAATTATGTCATTATTTATTACATTTCCAATGACATCTTTCAACGCATGCAAGCTTTAATTATGGAATCGTGGGTAATTCTGGAAAGGTGTGAAAAGGCGCACGTGAGATGCCACCCTGAGCTCCATATTTCTTCAGTAATTAGTTAGGACAACATCAACACTGTACAAAGTAAAGAGGTCAGATAAAAGCGCGTGTGTTTGTACATGTTACCGCCGGTAACTTGCATCATTCAGGAAACCTTACTAAAGGCCTTCTAACCGATTACATTTCTTTTAGCTTCCACGATGAGAAGGAATTAATCACCCAGTCAACAAGCATCCTAATTTTCCATAGGTATCCGCTGAACCATCATATGGAGTTAACTACAGTATACAGTATATATATATATATATATATAAAGGGGGTTATTTATTAAACCTCAAAATTTTTATTTTTTTGAGACAAAAACTAAAATTTTTCATAGAATAAAAAAACTCAAATTTTTGGAGATTTATTATACTGTGATGCTGCAAAAAGTCAGAATCCAAATCTGGCATCTCAGACCTGTCAAGCTCCTGTATATGTCAATGGGAGAGGCACCTATCTCAATTTGAAGTTATTGTGGTTTGCGCTGGGTTTAGCCCGAAAATCCAACTTTTTCGGGGTTTTTGGGCAAAAAAATAGGGTGATTCAGGAAAAAAAGCCCGAAAAATTTAGTTTTTGCTCGATTTTATAACGAGTTTCTTCAAGATTCGATTGGATCAAGTTTTTTTTTTTTAATAAATAAGCTAAAATCAAGCATTGGAGTATGGTTATTATGAGATAAATTCTGATTTTAGTAAAAACCCCTGAAGACTTGTCTAGTCCTTTAATGAACTTATTATTCTGTTGCAAGAAATCTTATCTCAAACTGATTCAGAGTTAAGGTTTTACTAAATTTGATAAAATTCATACTTTTATTTACTATAGCTGATTTAAAAATGAATTGGTTTTCGAGAGAATCATGCTAAAACTTTACCTAAGCCTAGTCACTTCAAAAGCCAATGAGCAGTTAGAACTCTCCAGTGATATGGTTGTAAGCATTGGTCTAATTGGTTACATGAGTGTCAATTTTGGGTGGAAATTACATTACCTGTATCGATATAGATATGACATCAATATTGTATATAGTCATCATATTATCGAAATAAACCTCTGACCCTGTACTTGATATCCATTTCTAGGGGGACAATTTATTAAGCCGCAACTTTTTCAGTTCGTGCTTTTTGATGCCAGAAATTTAGGAAAATTAAAATACTCCAGCCAAATCCTGTCGACAACATGTAGAAGTCCCTTTTACAACTGGAAGATCTTTGATTTAAGGTTTTGGGGTGTTTTTGACACTGACTTTTGTATGACAATATGAAAAAGTCACAATTTTACTGAATTTTGCCATTCGTGCTTTTTCAGGTCGGATTTTTTTTTTTGAAAATTGCATGACAATCCATGGTTTTAGAGAAATAGGGTTTAGTTGTGGTTTCAAAAACTTTCTAAAACCTTGAAAATGAGACTTGATAAAAAGGCCTCCACATGTACTAACAGCAATAATTGGATTATTCCGCTATATATTTTGTGTCATTTGCGCAAGATGTCCAGTTTCTGATTAAATATAGCAACTAAAATACAATACTTTGGGAGGTTTCCCTGTTTTTCTCATTTTCATTTTAGCATGGTATGTGATCAGGCACATATTTTTATATTTGAGCCAAACCTCCACTCGAGCGATTGGGCCCACAACATTACATCTGCATTAAATATTAAGTATAAATAGCCCAGATGACCCCGTGCTTTAAAGTGAGGAATATATAGTACATAGGTCTCAACACAGAGGCCTGACAATCAATCGTAGTAATAGAATCCTAGACATTGAGTGATCATCATTCCTTAGCTGAGTTGAAGGGAACATCAACATTACAAGGGAACCGTTTTCCAAAGAAGTCTTTGTTTTCATTGGAGTCTTTGTAAGATGTCAAGAGCAGGAGGTCAGTGTGAAGATGACTGGCTAGTTATAGGCTTCTGCCCCTTGTGTGTAAATGTAACTTTTTCATGTTTATCTTATTCTTACTAGCTGACTGAAATCCAGTAATTTTTCATGACATAGATTTCAGCATAGACAGCTCTGCTGCCCAGGCAAGTCGTTGCTAATTAAGCGCTATAAAGAAGAGGAAGAAAATGTCAATGAGCCCAAAATAGTTATGATATTACCATGTTAATGCCTTTGAAAGAATCAACCAATTAAAACATAAATTAATTGTAAATGAATTGTATTTGAGTGATTTGGGAACATTTCACATCTTGGTAGATAATATCTATAGTGCCTTGAGCTTTTTTACAAACATTCAAATTTTCACAAATCAAATTTTTCCTCTAACAATTCTTGTTTTTTTATTGTCTCTAAAAATGAAGAAATTCGAGATTTATTTAGGGTGTTATTTACTAAAATTTTAATGCAAAAATCACGAAAAATTTGTGATTTTTTTTATAAAATCTGACTTTAAAAAAATTACAAATTTTTCATAATGTATTAAACCCTTGAGGATGGAAAAGTTTGAATCTGAAAATCTGGCATCTCAGACTTGTCGAGGTTGCATATAAGTCAATGGGAGAAGTCCCAATGATTTTTTGATGTGCGCTAGGTTTCAATCAATACCCCGAAATTTTAGAAGTTTTGGGCAAAAATCAGTTTTTCTATGAAAAATCTAAAAATAATCATGAAAATCGAATGAAAAATCCAAAAAAATCGTTTTTTTTCCTGCAAACCAAATTTTTGTGAAAATGTAATAATAAATAATAAAGCGCTAAAAACCAGAGTGGATTTGATCAGAATTTGTAGCAGAAAATATTGAGATAAATTCGGACTTTTATAAATAACACCCTTAGGGGCCCATTTACTTAGTGAAGGAATAGATTAAAAAAAACTTCGAATTTCAAATGATTTTTTTTGCTACTTCGACCATCGAATTGGCTACTTCGACCTTCGACTACGACTTCGAATCGAACGATTCAAACTAAAAATTGTTCGACTATTCGACCATTCAATAGTCGAAGTGTTGTCTCTTTAAAAAAAACTTCAACCTCCTACTTCGCCACCTAAAACCTACCGAAGTGCAATGTTAGTCTATGGGGAAGGTCCTCATAGGCTTTCTAATGTTTTTTAGGTTGAAGAAAAATCGTTCGATTTAATCGTTCGATCGAAGGATTTTTCGTTTGATCGTTAGATCGAACTATTTGCGGTAAATTCTTCGACTTCGATATTTGACGTCGAAGGATTTACATTCGGCAGTCGAATATCGAGGGTTAATTAACCCTCGATATTCGACCCTATGTATATCTGCCCCTTAGTGTAAATAGCATGAAAGTAAAAGCAATTAAGACTTATAGAAGTCAATGGGAGCTGCGTTGATCCCATTGGACCTTTTTTTTTAGCCATTCACACTTTTAGAGGTGTTCGGATTTTTTTTTTTCGTTTGTAATTGTCCGCAAAACTTAAATACATTCTTTAAAGAATTTAGAGATATTTGTATTTTTTTCAGATCCTTTCCGTTAGTGCTCTTTATATTTGTAATTTTTAATGTCTTTCATGGCATTTGTGGTTTTAGAAAAATAGGGTTTAATCATGGTTTCAAAAAGATCTAATGCCACTAAAATGCGACCTTTAATAAATGGGTCTCATGGGGGCGGATTTATCAAAATGTGGGTTTAGAGCTTAATAAATAAAATCTCACCCACAATCTATTCATTCCTCTGGGATTTTTTAAATTGTATATTTCAATGAGTGAAAGTTGAAACTCGCCATTTGATAAATGCAATTCTACAAATCCCAGAGGAATGAATAAAATGTGGGTGAGATTTTATGTATTAAGCTCTAAATCCACATTTTGAGAAATCTGCTCCAAAGACAGACCTGCACTTGTGTGTCAAATGTCTTCTTCTATTGTGTGTCTAATATCCAGGCTTTGGGAACTTGGGTTCCCCTTTCCAACTAGGAGACCTTGTACCCAGGAGATAGGTACATTGGTGGTATTTGCTTGGGACCGAGCGTTGTCTGGATAATAGATCTTTCTGTAATTTGGAGAAAATCATCATCATATGAGAAAATCATGTAAACATTAAATAAACCCAATAGGCTGGTTTTGCTTCCAACAAGGATTAATTATATCTTAGTTTATATCAATTACAAAATTACAAGGTAATGTTTTATTAATTTGTAGCTTTCTGGATAACAGGTTTCTAGGTCAAGGATCCCATACCTGTATAACTATAGATTCCTAAATGGAATGCCTTCTAATAGCTCCCTTAACACAAATGTTCCTCTCCTCCACTGGTTCCAAAGCTCCTTGGCTTGGTTCTAATGGTTGTAGCACTGACCTGCATGAGCCAAGATTTAACCAAATACCATACTAATGTTTCAAGAAGAATTTTACGGGCAGAACTGCAAGAACACTAAGGGGGTTATTTACTAAACTCTGAATGGAATTATTATTTTTTTTTTTATAAAATTGGAAAATTTTATGATTGGAAAAAATCATGAATTTTACGGAATTTATTAAACCCCGATAATGGAATAGTCTGAATCTTAAATCTGCCATCTCAGACCTGTCGAGGTTGCATATAAGGCAATGGGAGAAGACCCAATGATTTTTTGATGTGCTTTGGATTTCGTGTAATACCCCAAAGTTTTCGGAGTTTTCAGGGATGAAAAACCCCAAAAAATCATGAAATCTGATTTTTTCCCCTCAAAGCAAATTTTCGGGAAAATGTAATAATAAATAAGTGTAAATAATATGAGCGGATTTATTCGGTGTTTGTAGCAGAAAATGTTGAGATAAAATCGAACTTTCATAAATAACCCCCTAAGGAACACAAGGAATCTTTTTGGGGTCTGGCTGTGCTGAATGATAAGTAAGCTAGGGGCTGAAAGGGAGTAAACCCAAGTTGATCCCTCCTTGTGCTCCTCATAAATAAAGTACAGGCAAATGCAGACAGCACTGTGTTATGGGGCAGCTGTAATTGAAACATAGTGTCTCACCCATTGTAAATGATATTTGTGTTCTGAAGCTGCAGAGCTATAGCCAAAACCTTTGGGTATACTTCCATTTTAAGAGTCCATTAGGGGGACCCAAAATCACATACTTATTATTTACTAGATGTTCTTTGGTTATTAACAGCGCTCACATATTATTGAGTAGTTATCCCTACAGAGCTCCTGTCTTATAACTCTTTAAAAAAGGCTTTGCAGCATATGCAAGCGTTTAAATAGCGTTCCACATCTGCAGCATGCTTAACTTCACTTTTATTGATTTTATGTTCTGATTTTGCTTTGACTCCAAGAGACAAAGTACAACAGACAATAATTAAAATAAATGAGACAATTAAAGGGATACCATGCGAATACTGTACTTCTCTTCCACAAATATTGTTGAAGTGAAGTATATACCGGGTGCACATGTTATGCATCCGCTTTCCCAAATGTAGTAAGTTCTTGTAAGGATTGCTTTGACAGATCCATTTTTCCTCGGCAAAAGGAAATCCGGCACAGCTGTAAGTAGTCTACCTCCCATACACTTATCTTTTGCCTTGGAAAAACTTGTAACTCTAACACATAATGCAAAATTGGTTTGAATGTACTCTGACCTTCTTGTTTGCTCAGTTATTCATGACCTCATGCATGGGTTCTGAGTATATTTTAGGGGTTGATTGGTGTTAATTGTATGCATCTGATGAAGGGATAATGTGCTGTCACTTGATGAGTATGTTAATAAACCCGCCAGCATTCACCTAAAAAGCAAGTGAGACCCTGCTCATTATCCTGATTGCTGTTTAGATTTATTATAAACTCATAAACCAAACTTCAGGCAGAGGAGCGGTGTGAGATACACGGCATCTGTGCAGGAGGAGAAGAATAACACATCACTTTGCTCACCATCAACAACAGTGCAGAGACTATGATTAGTGGCTCCAGGGCAAAACTAAACCTACTCCAGCCATGGCTCCTTCAATGTGCTAGAGGTTGTAATGGCCTTTTCTTGATCATTCTCTCTAAAATATTAATTATTTCTGCTTTTTGTGAGCCGTCTTGGTCTTCAGATCTTTATTCTTTCATAAGTGTCACGACCGGCACCCAATACCAGAACAAGTGCCAAGCACCCTGGTCTCGGCTCGGCTTCACCAGTAGTGTGACCACCGTTGGGCTTCGGGAGGAGCAGGCAAGAGAATCGTCAGACAGGCTGGGTCGAGGCAGGCAGATATCAAGAATCATCAGGCAGGCAAGGGTCAAAACCGGGTAATCGAACAGATGGGATCAGGCAGAAAGAGTAGTCGAGATGCAGGCAAATGTCAGAGTTCGGATATCAGAATAGTCAGGAACAGGCAGGGATCAAAACCGGAAATCACAGATAAAGTTTTCAGGAACAAACAGCACAAGGCTTCAGGAACCACTAGAATAAAGATTCTATCACAGGCACCCTCTGGAAGCCCTTACAGTCTATTTATACTGTTTAAATTTGGCGTCATCACGCCAGCGCACCTGCGCCTTTAAGGGACACGGAGGCGCGCGCGTGCCCATAGTGGGGCAAGATGGCGCCGGCGCTGGAGCATGCGGCCGGCGTCCCCGCCGCACAGGTATTTTTTATTACAATAAGGTTCAGAGGTTGGGAATAGATAATGGCATGTTTGTGGGTTTCAGTGGACTGGGCCTTGTGTTATGAGACTTTTAGAAATGTGTTTGAAAACTACGTGATATTGTTCCTGGGATTCTAAAGGGATTCTGTCATGGTTTTTATGGTGTAGCTTTTATTTCAAGTACACTAGTTACACTGGAAACAAATTAATCTACCATATAAAAATCTATTCCTGTACCAACAAGTGTATTTTGTTTAGTTGTAATATTGGTGGGTAGGTGCATCTCAGGTAATTTTGCCTGGCCATGTGCTTTCAGAAAGAGCCAGCACTTTAGAATGGAACTGCTATCAGTTAAGTTATTATTTATCCAACTCAATGTAACTGAAGGTGTCACAGTGGAACTTGGATTTTATTACTCAATGCTATTCTTATGTCTACCAGGGAGCTGTTATTTTGTTACCTTCCCATTGTTCTGCTGATGGGCTGCTGGGGGGGAGGGAGGGAGTGACTTCACTCTAACTTTCAGTGCAGCAGTAATGAGTGGCTGAAGTTTATCAGAGCACAAGTCACATGACTGAGGGCACCTGGGAAACTCACGTCTAGCCCCATGTCACATTTCAAAATTAAATATTGATAAAAAAAAACGGTTTGCTGTTTTGAGAAATGTATTTCAGTGCAGAAGTCTACTGGAGCAGCACTATTAACTGATGCATTTTTTTTTAAAACAGAATCCCTTTAATCTTTAGTCAGAGGGGAATTGATATGGACCCTACTGAAGAGTACAGAATACAGTAGAATTCATTTTTAAAATTTGTCTCACTTTTAAGAATTTTTAACAGAATTCTTAACATACCTCAAACAGTGCGATACCTCCTTTAAAATGTATTCGTATATATGTTTTTACCAATATTGTATGGCTAATGTATATTATAGCAGTTATCTACTATTACCCCAGATTGAAATTCAAAAGGGGTTAAGGAGGCCAAATGCATGCCTTTTAGCTCACATAGAAAGATCATTTCTTTCCAGGGTCTGGCTGAATACAAGGCAGCCCTGCCATAAGGCAGATATACGTAAAGGGACCCATTGCAGGTTGTGTCTTCCAGTGCTTCCTAACTTGCTCATCTGAATAATGACCATGTCAGGGGTGGTAGGGTAGATGCTTTAGTGCCTCCTTCCACTGCCCACCCCTCATGAATGTAGAGCTGCCTAATACAGGCAGAACTGTATTCATCAGGGGAACGCAGGACTCTATGCTCCATGTTTTGCACTTCATGTAGTAAATTACTCCTTATGACTATAACAAAACAGTCGGCCACTCAATATCCAGAAACAGAGGCCTTGATAAATACAGGATAAATATATAGAATATCATTATGAGACTAATTCAGTAAAGGAATACAAATATGCATGTAATAAATAAAGAAAAAATGCAGGTAACATTATTTAAATCTTTAAAGTTCATATTTTGGTGTGACTATATTAGCATAATGACACACAGGGCTTCATCTTTGCTTGTGTATTTCAGGAGTCTAGGAAGCAACTAGATGAGCTGCTGGATGAGCCATTAACTGGAATGAAAAATGAGTGACAGCACTGGTTCTAGAGCTTTTCAACCCCAAAGTGGCAGATGGTAGGTGGGCACTTTTCTGCCAGTAGTGAATACGCACCATGTGCCATCAAACTTGGTAACTTATAAATGCATCTGAAAATGAAATCAAATCAGTTGGGGGGTTTCTTACAACTACATTTTCTGCCTCCTTACCCAGACTAAGGATTAAGTTGTATGGAACAGCTAAAGGGCCACATGTTTGATTCCTGTCTCAGATTTTATGATTCTGTTTTAAATTACAGTGCTTTGTAATGAGGTACATTTCTAATAATATTTCTAGCCCCAACCAAAAAGTAGGCTCAAATCCAGGACCATGCTGTTTTACATTTTAAATTTAGGAATAACAACCCAGTTTAAGTCTGCGATAAACTTTTATTTTTCAGATCCTTTTATACATGTATATATATATATATATATATATATATATATATATATATATATATTATCACAGCAGATGGTAACTCGGAGCTCGGAGATGGTAACATCTTCACAATCAACGCAGGGAATTGGAGTGAGAGGATACCTACTATGACATCACTGGGAGATGTTCCAAACATAATATATCAAAGGCTCCAACTTCTGAGTTTAACAGATTAAAATGAAAACAAGCCCAGGCTGCAAATGCATAAACTACACATTAACACCTTTATCCGAATGAAATGCCGCCATTCAGAACCACTATTTATTTTGGTAAATGACACATAATAAGGAGGCTGGTTGCTAAATTACAATAATGACCTTGATTATTTCAATAATGATCCGCTTCAACTCTGGCATCAAATGGATGTTTGTCTGGGTTTCATCAGATATTTACAAAAGTCCAGCGTCAACGCCAAGATATTGATAAATTAGAATTTTAGGGAATAAATAAATATGTGAAAATTACGTTTGTGTGTTCCAGACATAGACCAGAACAGAGTTAACACTGGCACTCACGGCAGGTTCAAGCAGGGGTGTACCCATGTGCATTTATTTAGCAAACGTGCAACGTTTCGGGGTTGTACCCCTTTGTCAAGCATAGCCAAAGGGGTACAACCCCGAAACGTTGCACGTTTGCTAAATAAATACGCAAGGTTACACCCCTGCTTGAACCTGCCGTGAGTGCCAGTTTACTCTGTTCTGAATTGATGTGGAGGGTGCCGATCCCCCCAACACCGTGCAGCAGGCGCTGATATCCTGAAGGCCAGGGAGTGCGAGCGGGCTATATCACACCAGATATAGACCAACCTCAGCTTAGATACTGTTTTGCTATGTGGCCAAACCCAAGTGAAACAGACCCCTAATTGAATTGCTAGGAAAATAATACTAGCCTGGTATGTGTTGGTATACCACTGTTCATGTGGGCGGATGGGGGGAGGGGAGATTTGCAATTGTTTGCCATGATTTTTCAAAATCCTTTACATAACCAAGAAAATTATGGTACTGAGGATTAGTAATCACTTGCAGCAGTTTTTTGTAAACAGTTACCATGTTCCTTAAACTCTGGAGCATCTATTAAAAGTTTTTGTAAACATACAACCAATGCAATTGCCCTTAGTCCTTCTTCACACTTGCAAGTTTGATCTGATTGTTATCCGAGTAAGCAAGACCCAAATATTATGTGACTAACTCTTCACAATCACACCCAGTCATGGCCAATGAGACTAGCAAAATCAGGTTCAACTTGAGTTTCTTATTGGGTGCAATTACAGCTTGAACTGGTCCTATTCAAATTGGGAATGTGATTTGGATCAGAATCAGGTCAAATTCTTAGACAGGGGTGCCCAACCTTTTATACCTGTGAGCCACATGTAACATGTAAAAAGAGTTGGGGAGAAGCACAAGCATGAATAAAGTTCCTGTGGGTGCCAAATAAAGGCTGTGGCTATTCGGTGCCAAATAAAGTTACTCAGGGTAAGATCCTACTAGTCTAACAAGCACTCCAGCAGCCAAAGGGTTAATCTACATTCAAACACACTTTCCTCAGGAGTCATTAGTGGGGGATTACGTCTCTTATATGTGCCCTTGGCAGTAAAGCTTTGGTCAGGTAAACCCAATAATTTGGTTTTGAAATCAATACACACGGAAGCAGATCGAAATTAGAATTTGAGTAGTTTCAAGGTTTTTTTTTTTTCTCAAATCTGAAGACAATATGTAAACTCAAAAATGTTGATTGTGTGCTACTTTATGAAGAATCTTGAAAACGTGATTATTCAACATGATTTAAAAGAACTTTAAATTGT
Source organism: Xenopus petersii (assembly GCA_038501925.1). NCBI lineage: Eukaryota > Metazoa > Chordata > Amphibia > Anura > Pipidae > Xenopus > Xenopus petersii. Next base: position 161,622,126 of record CM076680.1, read on the forward strand.
ATTTTCAAGCAAATGAAATCATGAGAAACCCTGATTATCAACTTGCTTGAATGACAAAGATAAGAAGATAAACGACCTTCTGACTTTGTTGGTATCTTGGCAAGTTTAAGGTAGCATCATGATGATACCTTATATTCAGAATAATATATATATATATATATATATATATATATATATATATATATATATATATAAAGAGCAAAAAAAGCCAGCACAGCTCGTTTAAAAAGTCTTGTTGCCTGGGTGCTAACAGCAAAATAGTAATGTATATCTGGAAGCAGGCGAGCACACACAGGTCTTAGTTGAAAAACAAAAGGTGTTTATTAACCCTTTAAGTGCCAGCAGAATTTCACATTTTGGTTACGCGAAATGCCAGCCGTTTTTGAAACATTTTGTGCTCTCTCACTTTAGGGGCATTTTCTGAGGGGAAACCTATAGTTTACCTAGGAAAACTATACATTGTTTTTTTCGGTAGAAACTGAGCTTTCTAAATCTGCCTGAGTTTTCATGTATTTCCACCTGTGCAAAAAAATTTATAGTGCTAAATACCAAAAAAAAATGAAAAATTACCATTTTTCATCGTATATCAATTTATACCAGAAAAATATTTCATTTTACGGATGAAAATCCAACTGATTTGGAAAGCCTTATGTCTCTCGAACGTGCCAATACCAGATATGTATAGTTTTAGGGAGATTTAGGACTTCTGTACCTCAAAAACTCCCGGCAGTATATTGCCGAATTTTGAAAGCACTAAGGCAGAAAACGGCATGCTTTAGATTCCAAGGCAAAAAATCCTGAAACCGTAGGTTTATCCCAGAAAACCATACATTTTTGAAAAGTACACATTCTGCCGATTACAAAATGGGTAACTATGTCTCTCTACTCCCAACTACCAAACATAAAAGCTTGTCTGAACATAGCGGTTTTTCAAAAAAAAATTCAAAATTCTGAAAAATCATTTCAAAGGTTTTATTTTGCTGCTCCGCATATCCCAAACTATATTAGGTACCAAGAAAAAGCACCTGAAATATGATTGCCAGGGGTCCACTGAACAGTTTGATACCCATTATGCATAGGTTTACCAAAGTATCTGGCATTTAGAGACACCAATATGAAGTTAGCACATCCAAATTGATCAGGACTTTACTTCAGCTACTGAGAAAGCAACACATTGACTGCATTTTTTGTGGGGTAAAAACACAGAAATATATGTTTACCCCCCAAACCCATATATTTTTGGAAAGTACACATTCTACCGAATCTAAAATGGGTACCCACGCCTTTCTGCTCCAAACTACTGAGTCGCAAGGCTTTCCCAAAATTGTCGGTTTTCGTGAAATATGTGAAAATTGCCTCAAACCTTCAACTTCCCAGCACCATATCACCCATGTATCATTATGCACTAAGAAAAAACACCCTAAATATGATTGCCAGGGTTCCTCTGAACATTTTGGTGGCCATTGTTCATAGGTTTACCAAAGTATCTGGCATTTAGAGGCCCCAAAATGAAGTTAGCGCATACAAACAGTCCAGTGGGTAACTTCAGCTAATGAAAAATCAACACATTGACTGCATTTTTGTGGGGTAAAAACACAGAAATATATGTTTACCCCCAAAACCCATATATTTTTGGAAAGTACACATTCTACCGAATCTAAAATGGGTACCCATGCCTTTCTGCTCCAAACTACTGAGTCGCAAGGCTTTCCCACAATTGTCGGTTTTGGTGAAATATGTGAAAATTGCCTCAAACCTTCAACTTCTCAGCACCATATCACCCATGTATCGTTATGCACCAAGAAAAAGCACTCTAAATATGATTGCCAGGGTTCCTCCAAACAGTTTGGTGGCCATTGTTCATAGGTTTACCAAAGTATCTGGCATTTAGAGGCCCCAAAATGAAGTTAGCGCATACAAACAGTCCCGTGGGTAACTTCAGCTAATGAAAAATCAACACATTGACTGCATTTTTGTGGGGTAAAAACACAGAAATATATGTTTACCCCCAAAACCCATATATTTTTGGAAAGTACACATTCTACCGAATCTAAAATGGGTACCCATGCCTTTCTGCTCCAAACTACTGAGTCGCAAGGCTTTCCCACAATTGTCGGTTTTGGTGAAATATCTGAAAATTGCCTCAAAGCTTCAACTTCTCAGCACCATATTGCCCATGTATCGTTACGCACCAAGATAAAGCACCCTAAATATGATTGCCAGGGTTCCTCCAAACAGTTTGGTGGCCATTGTTCCTAGGTTTACCAAAGTATCTGGCATTTAGAGGCCCCAAAATGAAGTTAGCGCATACAAACAGTCCCGTGGGTAACTTCAGCTAATGAAAAATCAACACATTGACTGCATTTTTGTGGGGTAAAAACACAGAAATATATGTTTACCCCCAAAACCCATATATTTTTGGAAAGTACACATTCTACCGAATCTAAAATGGGTACCCATGCCTTTCTGCTCCAAACTACTGAGTCGCAAGGCTTTCCCACAATTGTCGGTTTTGGTGAAATATCTGAAAATTGCCTCAAAGCTTCAACTTCTCAGTACCATATCACCCATGTATCGTTACGCACCAAGAAAAAGCACCCTAAATATGATTGCCAGGGTTCCTCCAAACAGTTTGGTGGCCATTGTTCATAGGTTTACCAAAGTATCTGGCATTTAGAGGCCCCAAAATGAAGTTAGCGCATACAAACAGTCCCGTGGGTAACTTCAGCTAATGAAAAATCAACACATTGACTGCATTTTTGTGGGGTAAAAACACAGAAATATATGTTTACCCCCCAAACCCATATATTTTTGGAAAGTACACATTCTACCGAATCTAAAATGGGTACCCATGCCTTTCTGCTCCAAACTACTGAGTCGCAAGGCTTTCCCACAATTGTCGGTTTTGGTGAAATATCTGAAAATTGCCTCAAAGCTTCAACTTCTCAGTACCATATCACCCATGTATCGTTACGCACCAAGAAAAAGCACCCTAAATATGATTGCCAGGGTTCCTCCAAACAGTTTGGTGGCCATTGTTCATAGGTTTACCAAAGTATCTGGCATTTAGAGGCCCCAAAATGAAGTTAGCGCATACAAACAGTCCCGTGGGTAACTTCAGCTAATGAAAAATCAACACATTGACTGCATTTTTGTGGGGTAAAAACACAGAAATATATGTTTACCCCCCAAACCCATATATTTTTGGAAAGTACACATTCTACCGAATCTAAAATGGGTACCCATGCCTTTCTGCTCCAAACTACTGAGTCGCAAGGCTTTCCCACAATTGTCGGTTTTGGTGAAATATCTGAAAATTGCCTCAAAGCTTCAACTTCTCAGTACCATATCACCCATGTATCGTTACGCACCAAGAAAAAGCACCCTAAATATGATTGCCAGGGTTCCTCCAAACAGTTTGGTGGCCATTGTTCATAGGTTTACCAAAGTATCTGGCATTTAGAGGCCCCAAAATGAAGTTAGCGCATACAAACAGTCCCGTGGGTAACTTCAGCTAATGAAAAATCAACACATTGACTGCATTTTTGTGGGGTAAAAACACAGAAATATATGTTTACCCCCCAAACCCATATATTTTTGGAAAGTACACATTCTACCGAATCTAAAATGGGTACCCATGCCTTTCTGCTCCAAACTACTGAGTCGCAAGGCTTTCCCACAATTGTCGGTTTTGGTGAAATATCTGAAAATTGCCTCAAAGCTTCAACTTCTCAGTACCATATCACCCATGTATCGTTACGCACCAAGAAAAAGCACCCTAAATATGATTGTCAGGGGTCCGCCAAACAGTTTGGTGCCCATTGTGCATAGGTTTACCAAAGTATCTGGCATTTAGAGGCCCCAAAATGAAGTTAGCGCATACAAACAGTCCCGTGGGTAACTTCAGCTAATGAAAGATCAACACATTAACTGCATTTTTGTGGGGTAAAAACACAGAAATATATGTTTACCCCCCAAACCCATACATTTTTGGAAAGTACACATTCTACAGAATCTAAAATGGGTACCCATGCCTTATTGCTCCAAACTACTGAGTCGCAAGGCTTTCCCAAAGTTGTCGGTTTTGGTGAAATATCTGAAAATTGCCTCAATGCTTCAACTTTCCAGCATCATATCGCCCATGTATCATTACGTATCACAAAAAAGCACCCAAATTGTGATTGCCAGGGGTCCTCCAAACAGTTTGGTGCCCACTGTGCATAGGTTTACCGAAGTATATGGCATTTAGAGGCCCCAAAATTAAGTTAGCACATACAAATTGTCCTGTGGGTAACTTCAGCTAATGAAAAATCAGCACATTGTCTGCATTTTTGTGGGGTAAAAACACAGAAATATATGTTTACCCCCCAAACCCATACATTTTTGGAAAGTACACATTCTACAGAATCTAAAATGGGTACCCATGCTTTTCTGCTCCAAACTACTGAGTCGCAAGGCTTTGCCAAATTTGGCGGTTTTGGTGAAATATCTGAAAATTGCCTCAAAGCTTCAACTTTCCAGCATCGTATTGTCCATGTATCATTACCAGCATAAAGCATCCTAAATATAAACATACGGGTCTACTAAATAGTTTGATGCCCAATGTGCATAGATATACCAAACTATGTGGCGCACAGAGACCCCCAAATGACAATATGTATAGACATTTTCACGGCTGACGCGCTGGCTGCTGCAACATAACCACCCGGTGTGTGTATTATGCGACATTAGACCACCTAACAGTACAGAGACCCCAGAAAACCATATATTTTCAGAAAGTACACATTCTGACGAATCCAATATGGGTAAATAAGTGTTTCTACTACAAACTGCCAAACTGCAAAGCAATGCTGAACATAACGGTTTTTATCAAATTTCTGAAAATCGTCACAAAGCTTGAATTTTACTCCATTATATGCTCCACGTTTCGTAACGTATCAGCATAAAACATCCTAAATATGAACGCCAGGGGTCTACTGAACACTTTGATGCCCAATATGCATAGATATACCAAACTATGTGGCGCACAGAGACCCCCAAATGACAATACTGTATATACATTTTCATGGCTGACGCGCTGGCTGCTGCAATATAAGCACCTGGTGTGTGTATTATGCGATATTAGACCCCCCTAACAGTACAGAGACCACAGAAAACCATATATTTTCAGAAAGTACACATTCTGACGAATCCAATATGGGTAAATAAGTGTTTCTACTACAAACTGCCAAACTGCAAAGCAATGCTGAACATAACGGTTTTTATCAAATTTCTGAAAATCGTCACAAAGCTTGAATTTTACTCCATTATATGCTCCACGTTTCGTAACGTATCAGCATAAAACATCCTAAATATGAATGCCAGGGGTCTACTGAACACTTTGATGCCCAATATGCATAGATATACCAAACTATGTGGCGCATAGAGACCCCCAAATGACAATAGTGTATATACATTTTCACGGCTGACGCGCTGGCTGCTGCAATATAAGCACCTGGTGTGTGTATTATGCAACATTAGACCCCCCTAACAGTACAGAGACCCCAGAAAACCAGATATTTTCAGAAAGTACACATTCTGACGAATCCAATATGGGTAAATAAGTGTTTCTACTACAAACTGCCAAACTGCAAAGCAATGCTGAACATAACGGTTTTTATCAAATTTCTGAAAATCGTCACAAAGCTTGAATTTTACCCCATTATATGCTCCACGTTTCGTAACGTATCAGCATAAAACATCCTAAATATGAACGCCAGGGGTCTACTGAACACTTTGATGCCCAATATGCATAGATATACCAAACTATGTGGCGCATAGAGACCCCCAAATGACAATAGTGTATATACATTTTCACGGCTGACGCGCTGGCTGCTGCAATATAAGCACCTGGTGTGTGTATTATGCGACATTAGACCCCCCTAACAGTACAGAGACCCCAGAAAACCATATATTTTCAGAAAGTACACATTCTGACGAATCCAATATGGGTAAATAAGTGTTTCTACTACAAACTGCCAAACTGCAAAGCAGTGCTGAACATAACGGTTTTTATCAAATTTCTGAAAATCGTCACAAAGCTTGAATTTTACCCCATTATATGCTCCACGTTTCGTAACGTATCAGCATAAAACATCCTAAATATGAACGCCAGGGGTCTACTAAATAGTTTGATGCCCAATGTGCATAGATATACCAAACTATGTGGCGCACAGAGACCCCCAAATGACAATAGTGTATATACATTTTCACGGCTGACGCGCTGGCTGCTGCAATATAAGCGCCTGGTGTGTGTATTATTCGACATTAGACCCCCCTAACAGTACAGAGACCCCAGAAAACCATATATTTTCAGAAAGTACACATTCTGACGAATCCAATATGGGTAAATAAGTGTTTCTACTACAAACTGCCAAACTGCAAAGCAATGCTGAACATAACGGTTTTTTATCAAATTTCTGAAAATCGTCAGAAAGCTTGAATTTTACCCATTATATGCCCCACATTTCGTAACGTATCAGCATAAAACATCCTAAATATGAACGCATGGGGTCTACTGAACACTTTGATGCTCAATATGCATAGATATACCAAACTATGTGGCGCACAGAGACCCCCAAATGACAATAGTGTATATACATTTTCACAGCTGATGCGCTGGCTGCTGCAATATGAGCACCTGGTGTGTGTATTATGCGACATTAGACCCCCCTAACAGTACAGAGACCCCAGAAAACCATATATTTTCAGAAAGTACACATTCTGACGAATCCAATATGGGTAAATAAGTGTTTCTACTGCAAACTGCCAAACTGCAAAGCAATGCTGAACATAACGGTTTTTATCAAATTTCTGAAAATCGTCACAAAGCTTGAATTTTACCCCATTATATGCCCCACATTTCGTAACGTATCAGCATAAAACATCCTAAATATGAACGCCAGGGGTCTACTGAACACTTTGATGCCCAATATGCATAGATATACCAAACTATGTGGCGCACAGAGACCCCCAAATGGATATATAGTAGATAAAATGTACAAGGCAAAACAAAATAAGGCAGTAAAGAGTGAAATGAAAAAAAATCCAATAAAACCACAAAAATCAATGTTTTTTTTTCCAGACTAGTGTTATCGGCCGTCAGAATCACAGTTTGAATATTTTAGCTGGGCCAAACAGGTTATACGGCTAGAAACAAGTGAACACAACATATGCAGAGCTGAAAATGCAATAAAATGGCTAAAAAGGCTAAAAATGCACCAAAATACCCAAAATTGCAATATAATCACCGAAATAACATACAAAAGATATTGCACAGTACGGTTAGCGAATACGCTATTCGTAATGGCAATAAAACATTTTTTTCAGCAAAAAAAAGAGACGATGCGATAAGAAAAAAAAAAAAAAAGCCACAATGCCATGTATGTGCGTGTGCGTGTGTACAAATGGTAAATTACATGTTATGTGCGCGTGTGTGCGTGTGCACGTGTGTGTAAGTGCAGTGAGTGTAAGTGACCCCCCCAATCCCCAAAAATGTATGTGTAAGTGTGTGTAAGTGTGAATCTAAGTGTGTATTACTGTAATAAGTGTGTGTTGGTGTGTTTGTGTGTGTAATTGTTGCACTAACCTGAAAAAGTCGCTGAAGACTGTTGCACACGATGTGGAGGGGTCCCAGGAAGACATCTGCGACGATCTGCGTGTCTCTGTGCTGTGGGGGCGGAGCTGGATGGCGCGGTGTAGGCTGCAGCAGCAGGACACGTAAGGAACACGTGCCTGCTGCTGTTTTTGGGCCCCTGGGCGATCGCGCCCCAGGGGCCACTCGATCCCCTGCTCTGCTCGTTGCCTAGGGGCAGGGGATCGAAGCGGAACGGAGCGAGCGGCTCTAACAGCCGCTCCTCCGCTCCAGAACCCGGAAGTGCTGCAGAACGTAGAATCTACGTTCTGTGGCATTTCAAGTTACTTTTCCACAGAACGTAGATTCTACGTTCTGTGGCACTTAAAGGGTTAAACAAAAAACTAGTTTTTTGTTTAATAAACACCTTTTGTTTTTCAACTAAGACCTGTGTGTGCTCGCCTGCTTCCAGATATATATATATATATATATATATATGTAATAAATCATATATCAAAGAAAAGAATTGCGATTGCTGAAAATTTATTTTTGATTTTTTTGTGAAGCTCAACAAAAAACTGATCAAGAATGTTAATAAATCTGGCCCACAACCTCTTCAATATATGGCATTGCAATAAATTCGTAGAGATGTGCCATCTGTTATCAAGATACCGGTTATCCACAAAGCTTCAAAATATGGAAATTCCATTTCCCAGAGTCCTGCTAAACTTTACATTTCTTCATTTTTCACTGCTCTGTTTTTCTTTGTAAAGTGAGACTAACTAAACTAGCATAAATCCCTTATGGTGAAAAAAACAATCCCATTATTTTTCTTTAATGTTTATGTTTTCTTTAATAGTTTAAGTTCAGATTAGATTAAAAAAAAAAACCTGGATCATAGATCCCATACCAGTATGTACACGAGTAGTAAATTGTTTTTACATTTCAAACAACACAGTCAAATATAGCATTGATGTTATTGTGGAAATATCGCACTAAATCTTATATTTTCTGGGGAAAAAAACAAGAATCCTTGCAAGCAGATTTTCTAATTCCTTTTTGTTATTTAATATCCCCAATCTGATTCAAAATGGATGATATCACCAAAACATAGAAGTGATGACAGGCTAATGTGTAACCCTGATACTTGATCACTGTCTGTCGCGAGGGTTACCATATTCTTGGAATAGGAAAAATATTAAGTTGCGGTATAACAAATGGACATAATATTTTCCAAACCAGGTGTCAATCATGGCTCCAAACAAATACTGCAATTGTTTTGCTGTGGTTGGTTGGAATAGTCTATTTATACATCAATGTACAGTATTCTGTTATATAAGCGGTGATCAGTGTAGCAAGAATGTCCATTCCTCCTTTTCTGTAGATCTGATCTAAATCATGCCAATGTTACAGTAGTACAGGAAAACACCAATTTGTGCGGAGAAAATAGGATAAACATGGTCAAAAGATTATACAGTATTTCCTTACTCAAATGTTATTTTGTTTATCCTTTTTGTTGTCTTGACACTTGGAGGGCGATTTACTGAACTGCAACTTTTTCAGGTTGGGCAAAAACACCCAAAAAAGTCACAGGAAAAAAAGCACAACTTTTGTGGGATTTATTATATGACAAAACTGAGACAGTTCCAAATCCAAAAATACTCCAGCTAAAACATTTCAGAATCATGTAGAAGTCAACGGCCAACATCCCTTTTACAACTGGAAGAGCTTTCTTTTCTTTGTGGTTTTTGAGGTTTTCGGTGGTTTTTGAGGTTTTCGGGAGTTATTGATTCTGGCTTTAGTGCAACAATATGAAAAAGTCGTAGTTATTGAACGACAAATTGAAAATGTCAATTTTCATAACTTTTCTGCAACTTTTTCACTTGCTTTTTAGATCTTTTGATAAATGATTAACATTCGTGGAAATTATTTTATTTGTGGGTTCTTAACAAAATAAAAAGAGAATAAATTTTAGATTTAGTTTTAAAGGGGGTTTTAGTAAGCCCCCCCTTTTTTAATGGTAGACATTTGTTGGTATTAGAACTTTTTGAAACCACACTTAGGGGCAGATTTATCAAGGTTCGAAGTGAATTCGAGGGAATTTTCGAAGTAATTTTTGGATACTTCGACCATCGAATAGGATACTACGACTTCGAATTTACTTCGAATTCGATTAGAAGTAAAAATAGTTAGAATATTCGACCATTTGATAATCAAAGTACTGTCTCTTTAAAAAAACTTCGACTTCAATACTTCGCCAAATTAAATTTGCCGAAGTACTATGTTAGCCTATGGGGACCTTCTACAGCATTTTTCTAAGTTTGTGAAATCAAAGTAAAAATCATTCGATTGTATAATAAAATCGCTCAAATCGTTTGATTCAAAGGATTTAATCGTTCGATTTTACTTTGATCGTTCGATGGCCAAATTTGATGAAAAAACGTTTGAATTCGATATTCGAATTCAAAGTATTTTAATTTGATGGTCGAATTTCGAAATATTTTTAACTTCGAAATTTGACCCTTGATAAATCTGCCCCTTAAACTAATTTTCTATAAAACCATAAATGCCACAAAAGTTATTAAAAGATTTGAATATAAAAAGAAATGTAAATTTAAATTTTAGCAAATTGGCCCCTTACAGTCCAAGACATGGCATAATTAAAATTATGCTGGAAAACACCAGCATTTGGTGAGCATGAACATCTTCAAATCTTTTGGGTAATCTTCAGCAAATGTCTTAATTTCCCTTGAGTTACAATTCAAATACACTCAGTGCTAAGAACATACACCCAAAAGGCTATGGCAGTGCTGTCCAACTGGCAGCCCGTGGGCCACCCCCCCCTTGTGTGGCCTTATACAAAATGCTAATCGGGCACCAGCACTGTGTCACTGTATGTAGCACAGTATGAACTCTTCATCTTAGAGTGATCCTGATAGATTTCCCTGCTCTGTTCTGCCTGCCCTATGTTCCCTGTGTGTGTCATAATCTGCCTGCCCTATGCTCCCTGTGCGTGCCATACTATGCCTGTTCTATGCTCCCTGTGTGTGCCATACTCTGCCTGCCCTATGCTCCCTGTGTGTGCCATACTCTGCCTGCCCTATGCTCCCTGTGTGTGCCATACTCTGGCTGCCCTAAGTTCCTTGTGTGTACCATACTGTGCCTGCCCTATGTTCCTTGTGTGTGCCCTACTCTGCCTGCCCTAATTGTTGTTAGGGCCCCCTAAGGTGTTTAATCATGTGTTGGGGGGTTGCTGTGTTATCCACAGGGGAGGAGGAGGCATATGGATATGAGGGTATGTCTTAATATGACAACTTTTTTCACATAAATGACAAGTAATAGCCCTGCAGTGAGCACCAACCATTTGTTTTTTTGGTGTGTTACCACCATTAATGTGGACATGGTCTTGTGGTAACATGGGTGTGGTTTAATGTGGATGTGGTCCTCCACCATGTAGGCCAGAAGAAATCCGGCCCTTGGTACTACAGAACTTGGCCAGCACTGGGCTACGGTATTTCTTCCCATCCCTGTTTCACTATTGCATCGTATACAATACACAAGTGAACATGGTTTCCTTGTCTACCATAGCAATAACCATATATTCTCAATATAAGTAGTTTATGTCCATCTTTCACTTGAAGTTAAATATAAACTTTTTAAGTAGCTTACACAAAGGGATTTACAGTTTGTATGATTTTCTAATAAATGTTTTAGCAAGCTGTACGTTTCCACTTATATTTGGAAAACTTTATGGCCTCTGTCTAACGCATAAAGCTTTCCTCCCACAATGCCCCATACCATGCTAAAATTAGGTAATTATGGAAATATTTACCCATATGGCTTCTCACTTAATCTATCTGCGTGCCACTTGCAAGTTGTCAGTTTATAAAGGAACAAACTAAAAATGTTGGGAAAACTTTGGGTAAAATTCACAGAAATTGCTTTACTTCATACCTACAGAGCGTATCATGGCGAAACTAAAGGATGGATAATAGAAGCTTCAGTTGAGTTTTTGGTTTCAGTCATTTATAAAGATTCATTTATTTTGGGTCAAAAAAACACTTTTTCCTGATACTCATGTGACTGTTGCTGCTTTTATGCTTTTCAGAGTCCTGTCTTTATTTATGGCAGGGATTGTTGGTACAAAGACACCACAGAGGTCACAAGACCCTTTTATAGCATATCTACTGTATTCCTCCTTAAATATATGACTATAAATATGTAGATGGGATAAAGAATTTTAACCTACTTTTTTGACAACTAAATTTTCTTTCGCAAGTTGCTATTGTCAACGGGTGCATGTTGGCATTAGACACTTGCACACTTCCTTTCTGTGACTTGCAGCTCTCACTGCTTAGGGGGTAGGACACAACTTGCATACTGTAGGTGTAGACCCCAAGACTTGACCAATGGGGGCATATTCAATTTTTATTGCAGCAAAAATTTGCAAATTCAAATCTGAGTTTTCAAACCCTGAAGTTTTTGAGATTTATTAAGCACAGAAAAACTTTGAATACATTTTTTTTCCAGTTATCTGGTACACCACTGTCTTTCTACGAAGAGTGCATTGAACCCTTCAATCCAAAAACAAAAAGTAAAATATATATCCTTTACCACTGATAAACTAACACCATGGGGCGACTTCTTCGCACACTTCGCCAGGCGCAAATTCGTTACCACTACGCTAATTCACTAAAATTCGAAGTTGTGTCCTGGGCGCCGAATGCTGGTGACTTTTTGCTAGCGATACTTTTTCAGAGCAAGCATTCATAGCGATGATTCGCTAGCTTTCGTTTGTGCCTTGCAAAGGTCGCTAGTGATCTTACGCTTAGGTCAATTTGGATAGGGGGGTACATTAAAGTTGTATGGACGTCTTTATTAGAGATGTTGGTGCAAATGCTTGAAGTGCCATTTTTTTATTACAAGGAACCTTAATAAAGACAAAAGAGATCATATAATGCCCTAGACATGAGCCCACTGTAAAATGAATGTTCCATGGCCCTCAAATGTCTGGGGAAACATGAAAACCCCAAAAACTTTAACTTAGGACTTTTGCAGGCAATCCCGCTTAAAAAAAAGAAAAATCGACAGATTTTTCAAGTTTAATGTGTTTTCGGCAGACAGAATATGATGTAAGTGACGTAAGATTGAGGAAGCTCTAGCTTCATTTTAGCAGTTTGCCTGGTCTGAGGTGGCGAAGTCAACTCTGGTGAAAATAAAGTTTAGTAAAAAATGCACTTTAGTGAATTTGAGGAGCAACGACCAATCGCCTTAGCAAAAAGTCGCCAGGCGATAGAGTGCGAACGAACGCTAGCAATGGTCTCTTTCGCTAGCAAATTGTTGCCTGCGCCTGTTAGTGAATTGGCAATGTCCCTTCGGATGTGATTTCTGGCGAAAAGCTTTAGACCTTTAGTGAATATGCCCCCAGGAATCTGTACAAATGTTTACACCTCATACTTCTGGTCCATTCTCTAATATGTTAATTTTTCTTTCAGGTACGGGTATGGGACCTGTTATACAGAACACCCTGGACCTGTGGTTTTCTGGATAAGGGATATTTCCATAATTTGGATCAATATACCTTAAATAAAAAAATAAAATATTTAAACATGAATTAAACCCAATGGGGTTAATTTGCCTTCAATAAGGATTAATTATATCTTTGTTAGGATGAAGTATAAGGTTCTGTTTTATTATTACAGAGAAGTCTTTGTAAATCTCTTTAACTGGTATTCAACAAAGTTGTAGATCATCCTTGGGGTGAATATCTTGTTGATTACAGATAATAAATGGTGCCATAAAGTTATGGCCTTTGGGCAAAAGTTCGAACACTTTCTGTACATCCCTTAGTTTACAGTTAAATTAAAGGAGAATTTAAGCTGAAGGCAGGAAGTCTGATACAGAAGCCCATGAGTACACAATAGAAGGAAAGAAATGCAGTGTTTCTTTTGACAGGGGACTCAGAACAACATTACTTTGGGGGTTTACTGGTATATTTAGATGGACCTTTCTGATAAGGCTTACTTAGTTTTAACCTTTCCTTCTCCTTTAACAATCTGCAACAGAAATTGTACTTTATGAATATGCGCCTTATTTTGCCAGGATGCCTCTGTCTCAAAGGCTGAAATTTGCTTTGCTTATTCTGTAATGTTCCTTTCATAGAGCAAATTATTTCTTACATAACATTGCATTTCTTTTATGAATTTATTTTTTCAAAACCACTAAATAAAATTATGTTTTTGGTTTCATGATAATGGATTTAGTCTATGAACCCCTTTCAGCTAAATTGTTATTGCTTCAGATGTAGTTTATTATAGCTTTATTTGTATACACATAAAAGGGGGCCTCTTTAAGCATCTAACAATTTCATCCCTTCAGTGGAATCTTGAAAAACTTATAGAGAAGGCCAAAACCTTTTGTTTTCCATTGAAAATTGACTCTTGCTTAAAAGACTTTTAATTGGTTTTAGGCAGAGTAGCGTTTCACTTCATGTGTACAGGATACCCCATGCTGTTGATGGGTGATGTTCATGAATGGGCTTATTACCTCATTATAAACAGAATTTAGGAACAAAACATTTTTTTTTCTTCAATTCTGCCTTCTTTAATAGTAATACATTACTAATGCATATCAATTAGTTGGATACCTTAAAAAATACATATGTCGCAATGTTTCAATAGTTCAAATTCAGAATAATCAGCATTATAATATATCAATTAGTTGGACATAATGGTATGTTGTGGTTGTTCTGGGGTTAATGATTTTATGGGAGGGTACCTAGGTTTAGTAGGAACCCCCAAGCTTTTGAGAAAGTGACCAGAGGGCTATGAAACACGTCAAGTATAATGGTTCTTTGCACTACAGGCAATTTTTTTTTACTGATTTTAATGGATAAATAATGTATTGGATTCTACGTGGTGTTCCAAAGAATATTTGGTTTTGATGCTATCCGGAGCAGCTTTACATTTGCAGCACACGTTAAGTCCATTGTCGGGGAGCTCCCTAGTGACAACTTGGCCTTGCAGAAATATCTAGGAGAGCAAATAGGCTACTGTAAATGGCCTTTAGACTGAGACCCAACTATTTTCTGATTTGAGCTTCTAATGTGGAGACTAGACCCAAAATTTTCAAACCTCTGCCTTAACATTATCCTACATCTGATACCTGATACCTTCAGACTGGCCTTCTAAGAACATCTATAAAATGAATAAGCATTAAAGCAAAAAGCCATTGTAAATGGCCTTTACGGTGGGTGCGACCAAACCATTCACTGCTTTGGGCCTCTCACGTGGAGACCAGACTCATTGTTGAAACCTCTGCCTTAAATTTTCTTGTTGCATAAGTTATCAGCAGTTTTAGAAAATAAAAAGAAACCTGTTGTGAATAAAACACAGAAGAATATCTTCTTTATGTTACTATGAGTGTCACAATTGCTTCCCTAGGAAAAGGAATTGACAGTTCTACTATTTAAGTAAATTCCTGCATAATATATTTGCATGTATGGATGTCCTGTGTGGAGGTGTTTTAAGGATTGTCTTTCCACATATTCAAGTTTGATCACCTTGGTGACTGATATCGCAGATGGTGTTGGACTTGTTCCTCCAGGAGTATTTTTGATGATGTGTTATTATACATACTGTAAAAATAGTTTTTAATATTTAATAATACATTTCTGAATGGTAAACACTGTCTGTGTCCATCTTTCTTTTGTATATGCAAATGAAGCTTATTTTGTATTGGATTCAATGTATACCTAAACTATGCCTAAATCACTAACCTTTAGTTAGCCTCTGTGTTTGTATTCCTCAAAACATGTGCATTTATCAGATGACAGCCTAGGGAACCATGAAAATATCATGTGTAAATTCTGTACATCTCAATCTGATACCAAATATGTAGTGGCCTCTGTGAATTCATAACTTTGCCAGACCCCAAATTAGAAACATTACATGATATTGCTCACATTTGACTTTCTCATGCCTGTAACCAAAATGCATAACACATGTTTTACAAGGAGTAATTGACCCCCAGCAGCAACCCAACCCTATAAAATAGTGCATTTTGTGAAATTTGAGCTCCCCAAAAAATTGCAACATGTTTTCATACAGCATCATACCAAACTTTATGATACACACAGAGGTCTGTCTATGTCTATGGCTGTATGTATACCAACCTTGTCTGCTCCAACTCATATTCAAATGGTTGCAAATAAATACAATGCAGAATTAGTAATGCCAGTATGTTCCACTACTTGTGAAACAGGTTCCCAGACATATACTAAGGGCATAGAGAGTGGGAGTCATTATGAGGTTAGGATGGCATGGGGGGGGCAGCACAGGCTACACAGTGGAGTCAGCGGCAGAGCAGGTCCTGACATGAAGAAGTAAACAGGCATTGCAGGGAAGATGCACATAATATAGCAACATTGTGGGATCTGCAGCACATCAGGACCCTGCAGAAATTACCTTTCTTCTGCTCAGCTAGCTGGTTTAGCACAGTTTTCAAAGAACTCTACAGAGGCAGTAGAGGAGAGACTCATTAGTGTAGCCAGTGCAGCTAGTCCACCATGTAGGAAGCCTACCAGGAGGACTAAGTCCCCAGCCAGACTCAATCCCTCTACATCAGGGCAACACCAGCACTTCTCAAGCCCTCAGCAGGTCAGGGCAAGAAGGGTGTAAGGGGTCCACATCTACCATGATAAAATGGATTCAGTTGCTAGAACATCACAAGACTGTAGTCCACCAGGCCTTCCTTGGCACCCATGGAGCTGGGATTGAGCCCATCTACATCAGGGCAACACCAGCACTTCTCAATCCCTAAGGAGGTCAGTGCAAGAAGTGTATGCAGGGTCCACATCTACCATGATAAGATGGATTCAGTTGCTAGAAGGCCTTCCTTGGCACCCATGGAGCTGGGACTGAGCCCATCTAAATCAGTGCAACATCAGCACTTCTCAAACCCTCAGCAGATCAGGGCAAGAAGGGTTTAATGGGTCCACATCAACTATGATAAGATGGGTTCAGTTGCTAGAACATAAAACTACAGTCCACCAGGCCTTCTGTGGCACCCATGGAGCTAGGACTCCGCCCATCTACATCAGGGCAACACCAGCACTTCTCAGTCCCTCAGCAGGTCAGTGCAAGAAGGGTATACAGGGTCCATATCTACCATGATAAGATGGATTCAATTGCTAGAAGGTCATCCTTGGCACCCATGGAGCTGGGACTGAACCCATCTAAATCAGGGCAACGCCAGCACTTCTCAAGACCTCAGCAGGTCAGGGCAAGAAGTGTGTAAGGGGTCCATATCTACCATAGTAAGATGGATTCAGTTGCTAGACCAGCACAGGACTACAGCCCACCAGGCCTTCCTTGGCACCCATGGAGCTGGAATCAGATGCCATCATTTTATATCATAGATGCAAACTTTATGTGTGATGATAATCATTCCTCTTCAGAAAAAAAGACATTGCTGAACAAAATAAGCAAGCAACCGATTTTTTAAGTGTGGATTTTCTAAAACCTTCTAGCATGTAAAAATAAAACTTATATATACAATATGGAATAACCTAGAAATACTGATGATGAACAGCCCAAATACTACAGTATATACTGTAAGTGCCAGACTATCAAGCTCCAAAAATCAGGAAATGTAAACCCTTCAAACAACTGAAAACAAATTGTTCAGCTTTTTTTCTAGGTTTCAAGCTATTCGCAGTTTTTACACTGTTAATATAATTAATTTGTATCATCAGTGCCGCCTGCTGTTTATTTTGTCTGATTAAAGACGGTCGATTGAAAATTAAATTAGAGAGAAAATGAAAGTCTTGAGATGTTGGTCTGCTTAGAACTGACCATAGAACAGTCAGATGCCTCTGCTCTGGTCACTAACTATTTTTTGAGACTTTCCTTTTCACAAAAGGGATTCTGTAATGGTTTTTATGGTTTACTTTTTGTTTCTAAATTACGCTGTTTATACTGCAAATAATTCACTCTACCAACAAATGTATTTTTTTAGCTGTAATATCGATGTGGAGGCAGCCTCAATGCATTGTGCCTGACTCTGGGCTTTTAGAAGGAGCCTGCACTTCAGATGGAACTGTTTGAGACAGCTATTGTTTCTCCCCTTCTCATTGTACTTCAATATTACCCAAGTCATACTCCCTAGTCCCACCTTTTGGTAGACATGAGAATAGAACCCAATCAGGAAAAATTAGGGAGCACTTTTAGCAATGCAAATGAATCCTTCAACACAGATGTCAGATAGCTGTGCTCTGGTTAGCTGCCCATTGTTCTGTTGATAGGCTACTCTTGGGTTCCTGGGGGGAGATGGTTATATCACTCTAACTTGCAGTGTAGCAGTAAAGAGTGATTAACATTTATCTGAGCACAAGGCACATGGTTGGGGACACCTGGAAAACTAACAACATGCCAAATTTCCAAATTAAATATAAAAAAAAATCTGTTTACTCTTTTAAAATACAAATTCAGTGCAGAATTCTGCTGGAGCAGCACTTTTAACTGATGCCTTTTGCAAAAAAACATTTTTTACCTACACCAGTATCCCTTTAATTTTCTACTGACTGTGTCCATTCAGCTGAAATAAACAGCAGGTGGCGATGTTGTTACATATTCATCGTGCTTAATATCTTGAAAACATGGATAAAAATGTAAAAAATTCCAAAACTGCTCAGAAGAGAACCCACCATGCTCTGCACTCAACAAACAGAGACCCCCACCATCATCACCATGAATATAGCACTGCTGGTGTTCAGCAGCCCTTGTTTATGAGTGGTAAGTTAGGGGATGAATGTAGGCTTTTTAGAGTTTTTTTTGTACTATAATGCTCCATGTAAGCTCTTCTGGTAGTGAATTGTGCTGTTTTTTGGTGCATATGGCAGGCAGTCCAATCACCACTGCTGAACATGCAGCTTAAGTGGTACTAGGGATGTACCAAATCCAGGATTCGGTTTGGGATTCACCCAGGATTCGGCCTCTTTCAGCAGGATTCGGATTCAGCCGAAGACTTCTTCCCGGCCGAACCGAATCCTAATTTGAATATGCAAATTAGGGGTGGGGAGGGAGTGACTTTTTATCACAAAACAAGGAAGTATAAATGTTTTTCCCTTCCCAACCCTAATTTGCATATGCAAATTAGGATTCAGATTTGGTTCGGTATTTGGCCGATATTTCGCAAAGGATTCGGATGTTCAGCCCAATCTAAAATAGTAGATTCGGTTCATTCCTAAGTGGTACCTTAGGCTTTATTGAAGTCCCTAAAAACAGCAAAGCTCAGAATAGTTTGTAAAGGATGGGAGTGGTGACAGAAGATGGAAGCAAAGCTCCATGATGTTACAGATGTTCTATATTTATCCAAACACAAAATAAACAAACTTGGTGCCCTTCCCTGTTGCCTCATTCCAGCACACCCATAAAGAACTCATTCCTACAAGCCTAATAAAAAGCAATATGGCAGTGTGCCTAAGCACAGAGGCAGGAAATATTCATCACAATGACATACAAGTATATACTGCTAGTTTTGCATATATATGCCCTGGGTTAGCTGTGCACATCAATCTATTTATGCTGCATACAGACATTGAGCATTACAAAGGCATACCATATGCTATTTCAAATTTCTAAACCCAATCTTATCTCAATTTCTTCTGTACTGGGAAGTTTTACCATCTGTGCATGGCAGATTTATCGAATGAAAAAAATTTGAATTTCAATAAGAATAAAAATTCGCTTTTCACAATGCAATATTCCTTGAGCTGTTATCGCATTGTGAATTTTAATTGTGCACTTGTAAGAAGTGATTGAAGGTGTCAATCTTCTGGAGGAAACATAACTTTTTCAGTAAGAAGTTTTATAAAATACACTGCGCATTGGCGCAAACTTTCTTCCAGTGTAATAAGAGATCGCTAAACAGTTTCCAGGGGGCCCATTTAGCAAACCTCATTTTTTTCTGGATGAGGTTTTTAGGGGAAAAACTAGAATTTTTCATGGTAAAAATTTTAGAGATTTATCATACTCCAAAGCTGCTAAAAATCCAAATTCTAAAAATACGCCATCTCAAGCCTGCCAAGGTCATATAGACGTCAATGCCAGATGTCCCTAAAACTGTTTCTTGACATTGTGATCTGCACTGGATAATCTGAAAAATTCTTGGTTTTCGCCCGACTATAGAAAAGAAAGGGACAAACACTGCTTTTAATAGCAATACATATACAAATAACTTAAAAATCATAGAAAAATTCTAATGAATGTATAACGCAAAGTTGCTTAGAATTAGGTTTTCTTTAATTAGACAAATTTATATTTTGGAGCTGGCTTACCCTTTGTCTGATAAAAATAATTTAAACAGGTTGCCGCCAATAAGAATTAATTATATCTTAGTTGGGATAACAGGCAAGGCACTGTTTTATTATTACAGAAGAAAAGGAAGTAATTTAAAAAAAAAATAATTATTTGGCTAAAAAGGAGTCTATGGGAGATGGCCTTCCCATAATTTGGAGGTTTTTGGCTAACAAGTTTCCAGATAACAGATCCTATACCTATTATATAAAAAATTAAAGGAAAATTAAAATCTAATGGGGTAATGTACTGAGAAGTTTGCACCTGGTCTAGTAACCCATAACATCAGATCAGATGCTGATTGGTTGCTATGGGTTACTTGATCTGGTACAAACAGTTTTTGCCCCACATGAATCATCGGTCACAGCTAGGACTCAAAGATTCAAGAATTGACTTGAATGACTTATTGCATTAGGGACAGACATTAAGGGGCAGATTTATCAAAGGTCAATTTCAAGTTCATGAGAGTTATTTTAAACTCCCATGAACCTGAAATTTGATCGACTGCAATTTAATAAAAAAAAAAAATCAAATTTTTGGTACTCGGATGAATAGGATCGACCAGCAAACTCAAATTGAATTTGAATCGAATTTGATTTGAGTTTTTTGTAGGAAAAATGCTGCAAACAACTCCAAATTGATCCCAGGATATCCTCCATGAGTTAAAACAGCAATTCGGCAGGTTTAAGATGATGAATAGTCAAATTGAGTTCTTAAAGGGCCAGTGTATGATATATTTCGAAAATCAAATTAGAATTTTAATAAAAACTCGAATCAAATTTTAACAATCCCTTGTAGAATTTGACAGTTTTGGCCATAAAAAAACTTGAAAATTTGAAATTCAAATTTTCACTTTGACCCTAGATAAATCTGTCCCTATTATTACAGATGATTATTTTGGTCGTGATTTGAGAAAAATCAAATCAAAAACATCTGAAATCTTTTACAGAATATCTTTTTACAAAAAAACTGCCAATAAAAAAAGTATACAGGAAGTTTATTTTCAACATGCAAACAAGGTTTTTAATCAAGTTGTATTTTTTCATTTAGGTTATTTGCCACAAAAATATGATTGCATAATTTTGAGAAGATCCATTTTGAAATCTTAAATATAAGGTAAAATCTCTCCACTTAAAACTTTTTTTTTTTACGAAGTTGTTTTTTTTTTTGCATTTTTTTCACCACACAAAAAGAAATCTAGTTTTGATCTTGAAAATAACTCGTGCAAAAAATGCAATAGATGGAAAAGCTCAGCTGCATTTTGCTGTGAATCCAAAATTTAAAAATGTTGAAAAGCTCAAGCTTACAAAGCCTTATCCATTTAAACAGTTTCTGCTTTCAAATATTTTGTACATTAATAATGGTTCATTCTGGCACATAAACACGTTAATGAAGAATTTCCTGCATATGCCAAGTCAATCATTCTATCAATTAAGGCTCAGCTTTTGATGCGTTTTAGTGGTTTGTTTCCTGTCCGTGAAAATGATTTCCTTTGTGCAATTAAAAGGAAAGGAAAATTTTTTTTTCCTGCTGCAGAGAATATTCATAACTTCCTATAACTAATAAAAACATCCTGCCGTAATCTTACTAGGCTGAGACTAAAACCAGGAGAAGATATCTGTTTTTTCTTTGCCAGCACTGCCTCTCCTTTACTGATTTAGGATGTAAACTCAAATACAAAATTGCAAACATGTTGAAGACTTAGGGGCAGATTTATCAAGGGTTGAGTTGTGGTTTTTCAGTTAAAAATGGATCTGTTTTTATTGTTTTTTGTAAACAACTCAAGATTTATTATAACTTAACCTGGAAATAGCTTGAATCATACACCACATAAAACATGTTGAGGTCATATAGAAGTTAATGGCAGAGGTCCCTTGAACCATCTGAAAATATTAATCACCTTCATGATGTTTTTTTCAAAACGGTTTCGCTAGAAAACCCGAATAATTTGAACGATTTATGTTTTTTCCAGTGGAAAACCTGATTAATTTGAGTTTTCAGGTTGTTAAACTTGAACTCACAGATTCAGGTTTCTTCCATTCAAGATTTCTCTTAGATAAGAAACCATTTGTGTTGTGAGTTCATTTGCGCTCACATAACTAACTCTAAGGGGCAGATTTATCAAGGGTCGAATTTCGAAGTGGAAAATACTTTGAAATTCGACCATCGAATTGAATACTACGAAATTCGAATTCGTAGGATTTTTTGCATCGTACGATCGTACGCCGATCGTACTTCGAATCATACGCTTCAACCGATTTTATTGTACGGTCGTACGATTTTCCTTCGGATACAAAAAACTTAGAAATATGCTGTGGAGGTCCCCATAGGCTAACATAGCACTTCGGCAGGTTTAAGTTGGCGAAGTATAGAAGTTTTTTCAAAGAGACAATAATTCGATTATCAAATGGTCGAATAGTCGAAAGATTTTACTTCAAAATTGTAGAATTCTATTCGATGGTCGAAGTATCCAAAAATTACTTTGAATTTCGAATTTTTTAACTTCGAAAATTCCCTCAATTTCACTTCGACCCTTGATAAATCTGCCCCTAAGACTCGACCTTTGATAACTAGCCCCCATAATGAAGACTAGAATTTTGCCTCAATTCGAGAAAATTGCAGTGAAAAAACGCGATTTCTAATTTTTCAAACTCAAGTTTTCCAGACTCAAATTGTTGACATGTAGCAAATGAAAAGATTTTGAAAATTGTAATGAAAAAAAAGTTTGCTAAACCAGAGAGAAATGAGCAAAATTTCACCAAAATGCAATGTAGTCAGTGGGAAGGGAAATTACATTGCAGTTACATCAATCAGCTGAAGTTCCTTGAGTTCCTTGAAGTGCGTTCAGTATTCTGTATCTACTGATCGTTTTCTCCCCTTGCTGCAGTTTCAGGGGGCTGCAACTGGACCACCTAATGGGAGCGGTGAGTGACCTTCTACATTGAAATACACATAGTGATTAATTTGAACGGAGGGTTTGCCACTTGAGCACCCAAACATTCATTTGGTCAACGCTTAAGAAGGGATACTGTCATGGGAAAAATTGGGAAAAAAAATCTGTCCTACGGTCAATTTTCACCTGGCCAGATATGGGATGACTTTGTCGTAGTTGGCCAGCTTAAATATATTGCAATATATGGACAAACAATCCCTGTTTTGTTTAAAGGGTAAGGCATTTTTCAGTAGCAGTATGCACAAAATGTCTCTGTCTTAAATATATTGATAATGGGTTGAGTGCTGAGGACTCTTGTATTTGTCTATATGTATTTCGTGGTCACAGTCTCATTGCACCCGCGCCTAATGGTTTTAAAAATTAGTGGTGAGCACAACTTTCCCTTGTTTGTTATAGTTATACAGGAGCAGTGACCAGCTCCTTGTTGTAGCTCCCATCCTTCCCACCTATAGTCAGGTGATCCCACTGGTGTCTAATAAAAGGGCCAAGGGCCAAGTTTGAGAGTTTTAACCTTGAAAGCAGCGAGTAAGTTGCAGATAAAACTTGTTAACTTGTACTTGTAAAATGTATAATGAAGCAATAAAATTCTTAATGAATCAGATGAAAATTGAGCGTAGGACTGGCCAGATATGGGATGACTTTGACGTAGTTGGCCAGCTTAAATATATTGCAATATATGGACAAACAATCCCTGTTTTGTTTAAAGGGTAAGGCATTTTTAGTATCTTAAGGCACAAAATGTCTCAATGTCTTAAATATATTGATAATGGGTTGAGTGCAGAGGAATCTTGTATGGGCCCTTTTACTAATTTCTGTCTCTGAGTGTTTTTTGTTACATGCAGTTGTAGCACCACATATTATATAGTGAATAAAGTACCCCCTTTTGTAAAATATAAGGATATTATAAGTTCCTGAGGAGTTTCATGACCATATAAAAACACGAGGCTGAAGGCCGAGTGTTTTTATACAGGTCATGGAACTCTGAGGTAACTTCTAATATCCTCATATTTTGCAACTGGGGGTACTTTATTTATTATAATACACAAATTTCAGTGAGTCATGTGACAGAAATGACATCAGAACTCACTGTTTATAAGGATATAATTTACAGGATATTCATGGCTTTTGTGTATTATAAGTAATTACAGCATTATAAAGCTAATAAATAAATAAACGTGCACAATATGCTTGTCTACAAACACAAAAACAAAATAGTTTGCAAATTGAATAATAAAATGCTTCATCGTTCCAAAACCTCTAGAACTCTAGTGAAGTTATGCACCCCCTGTTGTGGAATTTTCTCTATAGGGGGCATTCTCCAGCGAAGAAGGTGAATCAGCCTATTTACATTCTTGGCATATGGCACAGTCTTGCAAACAATAACCAAGAAAATATTCTGAACATGTTGTTAACTTCACCTTCACTTATAAAAGAAATAAATAAATATTGAGGCCAGTTACGGATGCTTGAGCTAATTGGATTGTAACCCCCTGCCATGGCATACTAAAGGGCAGAGCCCAGTCTCTGGCAATGGCATGCAGTCACACGTTTAAACCCAGTAGGGGAGATGAACCCACTGTAGAAAAAATGATCTACATTTTTAAAGTTGAAGTTTGTTAGTCAATTGGTGTTGCATTAGCAAAGCTATTGCAGCCAGTATTTGGGAAAATGATTCAGAGTGTCCCTGACTCGCAGTCCCTTCTAATCTCCTCGAATCTTAGCATGTTCACTTACCCTTTCAGTCCATTGACTTTTAATCTTCCCTTTCTTTCCTTTCATGCGGTTGAACCCAACCAAATTTTCCACATCTGATCATCCTACCATGTCCCAGTTATTATCTATCCTATCTTTCACAGTATTATGCCTAATTACTTTCTTACTTCTGTACTAGAGCAGCTTGCCCTGGAGGTTTCAAACACTGCTCCTTCAGATTTAAGCTTTTATCTAGTTGCTAGGTACCCAGTAACACTAGCAACCAAGCAGTTCTTTGAGATGAAAAGGATTTTAAAATGATTTTATATATTTCAACTTTACAGAAAGTACAATGAAACAGCAATCAGACTGATACGATGGTCTATTTTACAAGAAGACAACCATGAAGTCCTCCCCAGTCTGAAAGCCAAATCACCACTTGAAGAATCTATGGAGAGAACCACACAATCTCTGTCCATTGGTGAGTTCAAAGCATTTGATACAGTGCCACACAGAAGGTTACTGTTTAAATTAAGTAATGTTGGCTTGGAACATAGTAGTATTTGTACATGGATAGAGAACTGGCTAAAAGATAGACTACAAAGAGTGGTGGTAAATGGAACATTTTCTAATTGGACCAGTGTTGTTAGTGGAGTACCGCAGGGCTCTGTACTAGGTCCCTTGCTTTTAAACTTGTTTATTAATGACCTGGAGGTGGCCATTGAAAGTACTGTTTCTATTTTTGCAGATGATACTAAATTGTGCAGAACTATAGGTTCCATGCAGGATGCTGCCACTTTGCAGAGTGATTTGTCTAAATTCGAAAACTGGGCAGAAAACTGGAAAATGAGGTTCAATGTTGATAAATGCAGGTTATGCAGTTTGGCAAAAATAATATAAACGCAAGTTCTACACTAAATGGCAGTGTGTTGGGAGTTTCCTTAAATGAGAAGGATCTTGGAGTTTTTGTAGATAACACGTTGTCTAATTCTGGGCAGTGTCATTCTGTGGCTACTAAAGCAAATAAAGTTCTGTCTTGTATAAAAAAGGGCATTAACTCAAGGGATGAAAACATAATTTTGCCTCTTTATAGGTCCCTAGTAAGGCCTCATCTGGAGTATGCAGTGCAGTTTTGGACTCCAGTCCTTAAGAGGGATATAAATGAGCTGGAGAGAGTGCAGAGACGTGCAACTAAACTGGTTAGAGGGACGGAAGACTTAAATTATGAGGGTAGACTGTCAAGGTTGGGGTTGTTTTCTCTGGAAAAAAGGTGCTTGCGAGGGGACATGATTATACTATACAAGTACATTAGAGGACATTATAGACAAATAGCAGGGGACCTTTTTACCCATAAAGTGGATCACCATACCAGAGGCCTCCCCTTCAGACTAGAAGTAAAGAACTTTCATTTGAAGCAACGTAGGGGGTTCTTCACAGTCAGGACAGTGAGGTTGGGGAATGCACTGCCAGGTGATGTTGTGATGCTGATTCAGTTCATGTCTTTGAGAATGTATTGGGTAATTTCTTGGACAGACATAATATCAAAGGCTATTGTGATTATAAGCTCTATAGTTAGTATTATAAGCTCTATAGTAAGTAGGGATGGGTGTATGTATGGATGTTGGGTTTTCATTTGGAGGGGTTGAACTTGATGGACTTTGTCTTTTTTCAACCTGATTTAACTATGTAACTATGTAATGCACTGTACATCTACAACTGTCTAGGCTGTAGAACCAAAGAAAGGACTCTATGTGCAGATGAACTTGGTTGCTCCTGATGGCCATCCAAAGAATAGGAGAAAGTCTGAAATCAAATGTTAGTGACAAAATAAATACATTAATGACAGAATTCAAGACTAAGAGGTTATTTATTAAATTCCAAATGCCAAAAAATCGAAAAAATTTGAGTTTTTTTTACTGTAAAATCTGAATTTTTATTATTCCCCAGAGGATGGAAAAAATCGGAATCAAAAATCCGGCATCTCAGACCTGCCAATGTTGCATATAAGTCAATGGGAGAAGTCCCGAGGATATCCTGATCTGTGCTGGGTTTTGTGGAAAAATTTTAACATTATGTGGTTTTCGGAAAAAAAATCGAGTTTTTGGGCAGAAAATCTGAAAAAGTTGTATGATTTGCATTTTCTTACGATTTTTTAGAGTTTTTTTCCCACACCAGAATTTTGTATTGATTTTTATTGATAAATAAGGGGAAATAACCATGCCGATTTGGTCAGAGTATATTTTAGAAACTATGAGATAAATTCGGATTTTGATCAATAACCCCTTAGGATGAATTTGCATTTTTGCATTAATGAACTAGTAGAAATAAATGTAATACTGCTACTCTCTCCATATGCCAATTCTACAGTCTTCTACAGTCCACTGATTTCTGATCTTTCCTTTCATGTGGATTAACCCAACCAATGTCTACATTATCTAATCTATTTTCACAGTACAACCCCTAGTTATTTTCTTAATTCTTGGAGGTTTGAAACACAGCCTTTGGGGTTTGAGCTTTTATTTATAAATCACAACTTGAAGAATCTGTGGAGAGAACCACACAGTCTCTTTCTTTTGGCGAGTCCATGCCAGCAACGGCTTCACAGCCATCGCAACAATTCGCCAGCCTAAAATTCGCTCAAACAACACTGATTTACTAAAATGTGAAGTTGCGTCCAGGGCGCCGAATGCTGGCGAATTTTCTCTAGTGTTACTTCGGCAATGCGAGCATATCAAAGCAAAGATGCGCTAGTGTTCAATTATGTCCAGTACAACTTCATTAGAGGTCAGGCTAATTTTCATATGGTGGGAAATTTAAAGTTGAATAGATGTATATGTTGCAGCAAATATATTACATTACACAAGTCCAGGGAACCTTAATAAAGAAAATAGAGTTGGTATAATGCCCTACACATGAGCCCACTGTATATTTAATGTTCCATATGTTGGAAAATGTATGGGGGAATCCTGTTACCCAAAAAAAAATTTAAGGACTTTTATCACTCTAAAAAAAAGGAAAGATGCCAGCATTTTTTGGACTTAGCAACTTTTTCCAGTAAAAAATATGATGTAAGTGACAGAAGATTGAGGAAGCTCTATGCACTCCAATGCACTTTGCCTGGTCTGAGCTGGCGAAGGCAAGTCTGGCGAAAGAGGTAATGGTCAGCATCAGCATCTTAGTGAATTTGCCGAGTAATGTTCATTCGCCAGACCGAAGTAACGCCTGTGCCCGTTAGTAAAGTCCCTGAAAAACGGTAAGGCTGGTGAATCTTTGCTAGCGTTTGTCACTTCACCCTTTAGTAAATCTGCCCCCATGTATTGCACATCTAGTGGCTGTCTAGGCTGAAGAACATAAGAAAGTATTCTATATGAAGATGAACTTGGTTGCTCCCACTGGCCACCCAAAGAATAGGAGAAAGTCTGAAATCAAATATACATAAATACATTAATGACAGAAATCGAGACTTAGGATACATTTGCTTTGATGGGGTTAGATTGCCGTCTAAATTTAAGTCTGAAAAACGTCAGAATAGAAAGGCAAGACCAATTGCAAATTGTCATACAATATTGTTGTCTATATCATTCTATAAGTTGATCTAACAGTGAACTGCGCCTTTAAGCAAAAATAAATACTGTATGTAAGTCATGCGTAGACTAGGGTATATCTTTAAATTAGTTACACTTGATTGGGTCCCTTAATCACAGTGAAGCACACTTCTTAGACGTTATTTCTCTGCAGTTTAATCAGTGTGCCTCAATATAATGCTAATGTCGTTCTTTAAAAACGAGAAATAAAAACAGAAGGTAAAGTGCTTAAAACCCGCATTGCATTGGAGACTGAAAGTATGGTGTTGGCTGCAGTCGTTTTCTAATCCGAGCCTCTTGGAAATTTGGAGAGCCATTTCTTAAAAATGTACATAGAAGAACACCCAGAGAGCCATGTCGATAAAAGAAATTGGCCTCTGATAGATTTTCATTTTACAAATATTTTCACATGGCAAAGAAAGCCAGTTTGGAGAGCCGAGATATAATTTGTGTTTTGCAAAACAATTTTAACTCAATCAATGAAAATTTGGCCTTGCATTTAAAAATAACATAATATCCAGAGAGAAAACATCTTTTTGTAGAATACTTAAAAATGCGGATGGCTTTTATAAGCAGATCTAATCAGGATAACCCAAATATTGACTGGATTTATTTCTATGAAATGTAAGTACTAATTAGATAGCATATGTTATAAGTAAAGGAATGGTTTAATGCTAGCCTGATTTATCCAAAGGTTATTCAAGTACAGGTATGGGACCTGTTATCCAGAATGCTCATGGTTTTCCGGATAACAGATCTTTAAATACCTTAAGTCTACTAGAAAAAAATGTTAACAGTAAGGGGTTTATTTATCAAAATCTCCAAAAATACTCCACACAGATTTTTTCATCTTATTTATCGATACATTTTCCTGAAAATTTCCTGTGCTGGAAAAAATTCTATAAAATCGTGAAAACATTCGAATCATACACATTTTTCAGATTTGTTGCGAAAAAAAATTTGACTATTTTGGATTTGACAGCCAAAAACCACAAAATCTTCAGATTATTGCACGAAACCCAGCACAGATTAGGATATAGTCGAGACTTCTCCCATTGACTTCTACTTGAACTCAGCAGGACTGAGTCAGAGTACTTCTTTATTTGGACTTTTAACACCCTCTGGGTTCAATATATTCCGAAAAAATTTTTTTTTTCCTATGAAAAAATGGTGTTTTTTACTCCTTTAAAAAGCCAATGAGATAAATTCAGACTTTGATGAATAACACTCTAAATAAACCCAATAGGCTGGTTTTGCTTTCAATAAGGATCAATTATATCTTAGTTGGGACCAAGTACACGTTACTGTTTTATTATTACAGAGAAAAAACAAATCAGTTTGGATAATTTGGATAAAATGGAGTCTATGGGAGATGGCCTTTCTGTAATTCAGAGCTTCTGGATTCCCATACCTGTATATGTTTCTTTCTAACATTTTTATTTATATCTTATTATGTATTTTTTAAATATCTGTATTTGATTTTATATATACATATATATATATATATATATATATATATATATATATATATTTGTAATTATACATAATTAATGGTATATGATTTATATAGAATACAATGTGATGCAGAGAATAGAAATCAATATTTACACCTAAGATGTTAGTCAACCTCTTAAAATTCAGTTTACCTAAACATTTCATGAAGTTTAACCAAATTATCAAAAGAAATGATTATGTTATTTCCCATTGGCTTGATACTGTATCACCCAACATTGAATCTATATTTTCAAAATGATAAAGAATCTTCTAAACAGCCACTCTCTGAATCTTGACAAAATGGTTTCCCATCTCAGCACCCATTTAAAACATGTATTCCTAATGTAGTTATGTTTTATATACAGGCCCTTGATAAATACTCTAATTTTACAGAATAAGTAATTATAGTGAAACTATGTTTCTGTCAAAAATATTTTTATTTCGAAGAACAAAAATAGTGGGAAAACATGCTATGATATATTAAAAAAAACATTATTTTGCTGTTTTTGTGTATTCATGTTTTCTTTGTAATATTTTGTAGCACCACCTTTTGTGGCAATAACAGTTTTTAAGTCTTTACGGCTACCATCTTGGCACACTGTTAAGAACTTTGGGCTTCTCTTCTACAAGTTGTTTAGGTTAGTTGTTTGACTCTTAAAAGCAATGTCCAGAGAACCTGAGCAACCAGGAGGAATGAGCACACCAGTTTATCAATAAACCAAAGGTAGACGAAAATTATGCTAAATATGCACGTTTGACACATTTTACACAAAAATTCTCCTTGGCCACAATGACAATGCGACCAAGGAGAATTCATAAATACAGTCCAAAACTGTAATTGCCGCAAAAGTGGGCTCTCCAAAATTGTGTAGTGATTGGCTTAAATAATATATGTTTCAGCAAAGATTAATTATGAGTTTCAGTGCTTTGGAATAAATATATCACAGAGAAAAATCAGTGTAGGATTTCTCACTAAGTGAAGCAAAGAACCAAACCTGATTAGGGTAAGAAGGGCTAAAAGGAGCCAAAAAGCCATTCACTTGCAAGACATACAGCATTATGCCTTCTAAAAATGAAAGGTATTTACTTGCCTCATGCCAAATACACTTCTTTAATACCAAAAATGTAAGTGAACTAAGAGAATTTGTCATGGGTCTGAATACTTCTGCAAGACAGTGTATACTGTTTCTTTTTTTTAGTATTTAGTGGTGTATACCTGTATAAAGCCAGATGCATAGACACATGTTTAGCAAAAATACTTCCTTATGCTCCTCATTTTGGACTGACCCATAGATTCACTTTGGAAGGAGTGGAAAAAATTTAGTACCACTCTGTCTCTAATTTTCACTATATAACAAAGGGCTTCTTACTTATCATGCCTGAGAACACAGGGCATTGAGAAGCAAGGATGTAAATACATTGTCATCCTATGGTGGGCTGTTTCAGGTTCTCAAATTGATACTCAAAAATATATAGCTCAATGATCCCAAAACTGCTCCATGGGACATTGCCCTTGGAAGGGTAAGTGCAAATAAATGGATTTCAGTGGTAGACTTGGCACAAAAACTGGACTTCACTCCAAAAAATAGATGCCTATGATTAAGTGCCCAAAAGGCACAAAATGTGTAAGGCCTCCCTCTGAGATGTTCCTTTTTGTATGAATACAACTTTTTAATTTGCATCTAATTTTTGGAGTGAAGTCTACCACTGAAATCCATATGTCTAGCATTGCCTCCCCAAGCTAAAGGTCTGGGGCTTGAGCACCTGGACTCCCTGATGCTATTAGTGAGTTTACCTTACTGTCTACATGTTTTTGTCACACTGGAATATTTTTTCCTTTTTCATATTCCCTGTTGCCCTTGTTAGATCCTAAGTGCAAATAAAGCCTGTAAAATAATTGGCCAATTCAGTCATTTCTGCTTAACTTGACAAATTACAAAAAAAAACTTCCTAGTGCCAACAGAAGAGAAGATACGATACAAAATGATCAGCAGCTGTACTTGTAGGGCTTGTTTAAAGCCATGAATTCCATTTAGTAACAATTGCCCCTTTGACCCAGCACTAGGTATTTGTTATGTGGCCTCATGGTTTGTCGGCCTTTTCAGAAAAGATCTACAATAAAGGATGTGATCTAAACAATACTGCAAACCTTTTCAAAAAGTTGTATAGACGATGTGTTAATTATACAGACTGAGGGAGAAGAAAACCCTCAAATTTAGCACAGCTGTCAAACCATTCCACCCAACCATCAAACGTAAAGTGGATTGCTTTACACAATGTATACACTTCTGAAGACTTCACTAGCTCTCTGATGGCAAACTCCACGCATCTATATACAAGGAAACCAACAGACAGATGTTCTTTCCTTCAAAGCTCCAACTTCCTCCTCAACCTCACTCATATTAAATAAAACCTGATCTATTGCCAAGCAATGAAATGCAAAGGAATGATCTGAAGACCATAACAGGCATCTTAGAACATTGTTCAAACAAAAGGAATACAAACTTGTGACCAGTGCTAAAAACGGCATCATGCCGTGAAATTTGATACAACAGACAAAATGAAACAAACCAAACTTGTAAATATTACTAGCAACCACATAGTGTCCAGTTCTAGTCAAGGCAAGCACATTTACAGAATTAAACATCTGTAGCTATTTTTGTTGAACAATGCCAAGCCAAGCAAACCATCCATCTATTCCAAGCTTAGCACACAGAAAGCATGGACTCTTTGTAGGGGGGTGGGGAAGATGCAACGTTTGCTGACCTTCCTTTTGTTCTGTTACTCCTATCAACCAGTCGTCTTGATTCAAAAGGGTTCAAGCTTGAGCTGCTGTGGGGGAAATCTCACTGTATAATGAGCAATAGCTAACATTGATCTCACCATGATGTGCCATATGTAATAGAGTCCATTCATTTTACTCCATGCTGCAATGTAGATTCAAGTACCCATTACTTTTGTGGGTAGATTTATCAAAGATTGAATTTCTTATTTATGTGATTTTTTTTACTTGAATCAAATTTGAATCAGAAAAATGTCTGAGGTGTGATGAATCTCACATTCAAATTTACATTCGAATTGTGGGATTAAAATTTGAATGTTGGAATTTTGACACCAAAAAAAACGATGTATATTTTATCTACCAGTTGTAATTCTAGTTAACTAGGAACCCAAGGAGACCTCTAGGAAGCACCTGTCAGTGAACAAGGTCACCCCTGACGATCCTGTTCTTCACTGACACCCTTTTGGGGCTCCGGACTTTCAGCTGCAGAAACAACAGGGAACCAGAACACGTCAAGTATACTTGCAGTACAGACAAGGAGTAGGTGGAATCCAGGTCAAAGGCCAGGCGAGGTTCGGGACAGGCAGCGCAGATCAGAGTCAGAGGTCAGGCGGGAGTCGAAACCAGGATAACAAACACAGAAAGGTTAAGGCAGGATCAGAGTCAAAAGGCAGGCAGAAGTCCAAAACCAGAGTAGCAATCACGAACAAAGCTTTAGCAGGAACTGACAAGAAGGGGAACAAATAGACATAATATATGCATCATTAGCTTTTCTCTAATTACTAGAATGTACCTAGAACGTGCTGGGTGTGTATTCGCCAGGCACACATGCACAGGAACATTATGCACAGAGCGCAAATCCTCCGGACACCTAGGCGCCAGAACCGGGCGTGCATGCGCCAAATCACGCTATCTGGGCGCGTCACCACTAGGCACCTAAGCACCGTAAGGGAACTGTTGGAGTATGGGTTAACCACACTATATCTCCACCATAAAAACGATTCTTCAAATGGCTTGGGACTCTTTATTGGGCAAATGATTCACAATCAGAAATGATGGGTGCTAGTTTGATGGACTATATCAAATCAGTAAATACTTTAATTTACATTCTCAATCAGTTGTAGTGTATGAAACACCCAGAGGTAGTGAATACTGCCTTGGTGAAACAATCCCTAGCATTAGGCGAAGCTCAAATGCTGTATTACTCCAGGAATCCTGACCACTTGAGTCCCTATACTAGCAGCATTCACATCACAAAATGCTTACCCTCATTAGCCTCTTCATTGGAGCATCTGACTGCTCTACTAACTACCCTGATCACGTCTCTCACTCCTATCGGGAGCTATTGCAAATCTTCCTTGATACAAGTATGGGACCTTTTATCCAGAATGCTTTTTGGATAACAGATCTTTCCATAATTTGGATCTTTATACCTTAAGTCTACTGGAAAATCATGTTAACATTAAATAAACCCAATAGGCTGGTTTTGCTTCCAAAAATGATTAATTATATCTTAGTTGGAATTAAGTACAAGCTACTGTTTTATTATAACAGAGAAAAAATAAATTTTAAAAAATTTTTGGGAGATGACCTTTCCCTAATTCAGAGCTTTCTGGATAACGGATCCCATACCTGTATTGTATTTGTTATACAAAAGTGTACATTTTAAGCTGGTTTCGGGGTAATAACAGTGGTCTCAATTTTGTGGCACCATCTTTTGATATATAGTACATCCCTATTGTTTTAAAAACATATATATGACGCTGGCATACGGTTTTTTGTCGCGGCGCACATTAGCCGGCAAATTTCCGCTGGTGAATTTTCGCCGAAGTTTCGCGAATTTATTTGCCGGTGACGAATTGCGAGGAATTTGTCACAAATTAGCGCCTGCCGAATAAATTTGCCAATCACTACCCAGAACATAAACATTGGTACATATGGTAACTGCTAATTGTTTTAGCCTGTTGACTGGCTCTAGAGGGGCTACAATGCTCTTGGGAACAATAAAGTTCCAGAATATAGTCAATTATGCTTATTTAGCTCTTTGATCTTCCATAACACATATATTGTTTGTTTGTTTGGGGGTCGGGTGACATATTACTGAGAAATATGACTTAAAATTTTACTGTATGAGCAGCTAAAGAGTTTTTTAATTACACCTAATGTTCATGTAAAAGTTCTCTTTATGGAGTGTGGTTTCTGAGAGCTGGAAGCTTTTCATGGACCATGCCCTTAACAAGAAAAAAAAAAGTAGCAAAAATATGTTCCCAAGACATATTGGTAAATTATTTTTATAGAACAATCTCACACCTAACGGGCTTGTTGAGGGGATATTTTCAGGTCCAGTGTGGCTACACAATACGCAGTTGCATACGTAAGATCCCTTCAAGCATGTACTTTATACAAAGTGTTTCTTCTAACAAGAGAATTGAACCACTTACACCAGCGCAAGAAGTCATTTAAGGTTAATCTTCCTCCGCTCTTTGTTTTTTTCTATAGTTTCATATCGTTTAAAGGGGAGATTTATCCTAAAAAATGGATTGGTGGAAACTTAGGGGCAGATTTACTCGAGGGCGAAGTGGCTAACGCTAGCGTCAATTCGCCAGGGTTACTGCTTTCAGGGACTTTGCCGATTTACTAACGGGCGCAGACTTCACTTCGCTAGTGAAGTAGATAGACGGTAGCGGTGATTCGCACTCTAACGTCAGGCGACTTTTCGCTTTGGCAAATGGACGTTACTTTGCAAATTCACTAAAATACGGATTTTAATCCATTTTAAGTTAACTCTTTCTCCAGATTTGCCTTCGCCAGCTCAGACCAGGCAAAGTGCAATGGAGTACATAGATTTTCTTCAATCTTCTGTTACTTACATCATATTTTTGGAGTGGAAAAACTTCTAAGTCCAAAAAATGCTGGCATCTTTTACTTTTTTTTCAGGGTGATAGGCAGCAAAAAAACTTTTTACATTTTTTTTTGTGTAACCGGTTTCCCCCAACATTTATAACATATGGGAACATTATTTTACACTGGGCTTTTGTGTAGGGCATTATAACAACTCAAATGACTTTATTAGGGTTCCCTTGGCACTTGTAGTTATCAGAGTAATAAATGTATTAGATGCAGCATGTAACATCAAGACATGCATTCAACTTTAAATTTCCCGCCGTATGCAAATTGGCCTAGACAAAAGACCTCTAATGAAGTTGCGCCAGCGCTTCTTCGCTGTAATTTGCTTGCATTTACCAAAGTAACGATAGTGAAAGCTCGCCAGCGTCTGACACCCCACCACGTAAGTGTGCCCTTTATCTGAGTTGTCCTCTTAGTATGTTTGCAATAAACATTAACTTTCTATTATTGGTGGTTTAGCAGTTTAACAACACTAGGCAAGCTTTTTGGAGGCCCTTTGAGTTTAGATACCCTTTAAGATAATTTTTAGATTGCATTCTTAATATGGCACTTATATTAGATAATATGTGACTTATGCTTATGTATTCTTGTAATAATCACTGCCAATGCTCAATAACACTATTATGAATTTTTATTTGCTCAATTTAAGATGTGAATAACCAGAGTGAGAGATTGAGGTTGCTATTATTATTATTATTAATTTAACATATATTTAAAGCAGCAACATATTCAGCAGTACTGTATAATAAAAGGACGTATACATTAAATATACAAAAATACCACTGATACCAAATAAATGAGGTATAGGAAGGGGTGTGAAGTAAGTCTGCCAGTCCACATAGGGGCTACCAATAGGCAATGTCAGGCCATATTGTTTTTTGGTGGCATCTTGGGTGATATGTTATCATATTTTGGAAATATTCCTTAGGTGAAAGTCACATGATGTAGTACGCGTATGTATATGTGGAATGAAGAACAGGGCAAAGTATCAAGTATAACACCAAGGCACCAGGTCTAGGAATTGGGGTGGTAATACAGTTTTTAATTGTAATCTAAACTTCTGGGATGTTATGGATGGTGGAAATGAACTGTTTATGTCTTAGCGGGAAATTTTTAATAGATGGTTTAAAGGACATGCCTACATTTTCCTACCATGTATATAAGTTGGGCATATCTTCCACACCCAAGCCACATCTGCCAGCGCCATATAATTTTCCTAAAACAAATAGCAGCTTTCACCCGCTGGCCATTTTCCCTCTGACACATCATCAGTAACATTGAGACATGTATGCTCTAAAGTTCATGCAATACAGAATGCAGGTTACACAGGTACAACATACTTTGATTAAAAGTTCTTCTGAGGTTCAGCACTGTAATGGTTAAGCTGAGCTCAGGAGAGGGGATTTAGAAAAAAAAATAGGATCAGACAGCTAGAGTTTCTATGGGAACCAGCAATGCTCTCTCTTCATTGGCTGTTAGACTGGTGGTGTGTTTAATAATCTGAGCTGAGAAGAACTGAGCATGCTCATAAGTCAAAAGCCAAAGAAAATTCCTAAGGGGGGGTGCTGAGTGGGTTAGAGGAGGAGAAGGAATTCTAAGTGATTAAGGGGATGCTGCAGCCTTAATGTTAACCTTTTAACAACCAGAGTGGCAGGTATCTAAAGATTTTAAAGAGGCTGTTCACTGATTTTTGTGGAGGGGGTTTACATGTCCTTTAAGGCTTTGATAAGACAGGAGTTATGATTACAGAAAAGTTTGGATTGGAATGGGATCAAGAGTGCAAGTTGTAAGATGCAAGGAAAGTTGAAATGTTGAGACCCATGCAAGAGGTAAAGTGTGAGCTTGGAGTATAAGAGACATGGCTTCTCATAGCTTGAACAAAATATGTGAACTGCCATTCTTAATTCACCCATTCTCAACAATTTCATTGACAGTCCACTCTCATAGATATATGTAGTGGAGATAAAGTGCTGTCAAAGGACAGCTTTGAAGGCATACATTTTGATGTATAAAATATAAATTCTGAATTATAATAATACATCTTTTTAGACTATCTTTAACATTTTCCTGACAGTCACAAAAGTTTTCTTGAACTGACTCATTTATGTTAGAAATTGTCTAGAGTCAAACACTGGTCTGTGTGTTTTTTGAACTGTGCGCTATCCTTTTTTTGAGCATGCCTTTGTGGTTTGATCAGTTAACCTATATCATACTGACTCTGTTCTCAACTACTACTAGTTTACTCCATCTGCTAATAATTGTCTAATTAATGCCTATTTAAGTCACTCCCTTTTTGTTTCTCTTTGCTGGATTATTGTATCAGTTCCTTGTTCTGTACCCTTGCTCCTGAGTTTTATGTTCCTCTGTTCCTTCGTTCCAGAGTTCTTCAGAATAAGTCTCTTTCCTCTGTTCCTTTTCTTTTGCTGTTTGCCGCCAGCCCAGATCTTTAGCCTGATTGCTGCTAGCCCTGACCTTGTTTCTGTTATTTGGACATCCTTCATTTGCATTTATTTTTTTATTAAATTGTTATTTTTACATGAATAACCTTTTCTGGTTATACATAGCACCTGACTTGTGTACAACCATTCGCACCTCAGTGTCTAAGTCTGACAATTCATCAAACTGGAGATCTGTGTCACTTGGTCAGAAAGTATTCGAATGGTTTGAGTTAATATACAAAAAAAATGCAAAGAAAAATATCAAACTTTAGGAATGATTTTTGAATAACAGTTTATTTTGAGAAACACACTATTTTAACTTTTTATTTCATCATATTCACTTTTATTTCATCGTATTGTTTTTTTTCTTAAATGGACCATCATCCAAGGCCTGATTTTAATTTCAGTTTAAACATTATTTGTAAAATAATTGACAAATTCTTGGCAAGTGGGCACATTTGGCACCCTTACATCTGCTAGAGTTATTACTGTAAGTTATATAATAGGGGAGGCATGCATACATATCCTGTACATACAGAGTCCAAGCCAGAAAACAATGTTGAGAAGTTTTAGAAATGGAATTCAATCCAATATTGCTTTGGAGCAATGGGTAAAACAATCACTGTGCTCACCATATCTTTTCTACTTCGAATATATTTGATATTTTCCTTCTCCTGCCTTAGAGTAGATATTGCTTTGTGGCTATTGATGTGAATTTTTTTACAAATTGTAAACATTGAGTAATAATAATACAGAGATCCACTGATATCTAATGGAAAATAAAAATACCAGCAATATAAGGTCCTGTAAAATGGATGAACTGCTAAAGCCAACCTAATGATTATTCCAAATATACTTTCTTTCTTTCTTGTGTGCTGACTTGTTTCCAGGAAATTCCATAACTGAAGAGTTGAGGTGAAAGATAAAGTTTGTTTGTTTGACACAAGCTCTGTGAATTCTGAACTCACAAAGAGTCAGAACGCTGAACAAAGAAATCACAGGTTTTTTATAGGCTTGGGAGCATATGACATGAGAACATATGATTATGGGAGTTACAGGGAGTTACCGGTGGGAGAGAACAGTGATATAGTTCCACAGCACAAAAAAACAAAGAACTGCTCTTACAGCCAGACAGGTGGCTCTGCCCACAATGCCAGGGTACTAGTGACCAATGCTAGCTTGAGAACAGAATCCAAGTCACTAGGGCTCCCAGGGGAATCTATATACATACAGAATGTTATTCGTCATTCTGCGTGTTCAATGGATTTCTATTGGTGGTTCTTCTTTTGGTGGTCAAGGTGTATTGATTGAAGTTTGGGCCTTCACCCACTTCTATCAATTAGTGTAAATTACTACAGAAAGAACATGTCTTAAGGGTACACATTCATCCAGCCCTTCTTTAATATCTTGGTTTCACTAAGCCTATTGTGTTCAAAAACTTATATATTACATATTCATCCATTGTCTCAAATAAAATAACCATGTTTTCTAAAAATGGAGCCACATTTTCAAAACTAAAAACGAAGGCGCAGATTATTTCTTGTGTTTTTCTTTTTCATGTCTATCACTCGTCATGTTAAAATGTCCAATAACATTCTCCCATGGTGCAAGACTTTAATGGCATTGAAACTCAACATTTCTCAAGAAGTCTTGAGACGTCTCAAATAAGTGGAGGGATAAAAAAGATTTCCATTCAAACAAATAAAAGTGCCTATTGACTTGAACTTATATTGGCAGCTTTAGGTTTCCTAAAGAAAACTCTGCTGAGAATAAAAGTTAATAAATACCGAAAAATTATAATAATTTTTTTTTGTCAGGATTGAGCTGACATTTTTTTCTTCAACCTTTCATAAATCATCACCTTAGTTTTTCATTTTGAAAATGTGGCTCCATTTTTAGAAGTGGATGAATATGTAATATATAAGTTTTTGAACACAATAGGCTTAGTGAAACCAAGATATTAAAGAAGGGCTGGGCACAGAGAATCTGATAGTAATGCAATGAAAGGACAGACATTTGTACAAGTACAGGATGGAAATAAACAGCATGTCAAATCACAGGAATAGTTTTTATTGCTGATGTTGCTAGTCCTTTAATGTGGTGATGTTAGACATGGATATTGCAGCATCGAAGACTTGCACTTCTCAGTATGCCCAAACATCCGCAGGCTGACTGAGGAGCCTGGGAAACTGTTAGAGAGCTGTTTCCAAAATGGGGGGGCTCACTGTTGATTAATAATGGAGAATTCAGAAAATGTTTGTCTGATGAAGTGACATTCAAAATACAAAAATCCTCCGTCTCTTCATTAGTAAATTCAATCCAGATAAATCACACGAGATCCAGTCACAGCAACAAATTCTGTTAAAAATGCATAAAATCTACCAAATAATTGAGCTGTGTTTACCATTTGGCAATACTTCTTTCCCAATGAGCAGACCACACAAGGACCCAATGGCAATATTGGATTAGAATCCCACCAATTTTCCTCAGTCTAAACACACACAGAGACATTCCTCTGCTGGTTCCAAATGTACTGCATGCACAGGGTGAAATGCGTTGCTCTCATCTAGCCAAACTTGAAGTCCCTGAAGCCACGAAAAGACCCAAAGTCACGAAAATAACCTAACTTTTATTATTTGAATACTTTATAGTCCCCTGCCACCATTGTTTTTTTTTTTTAAATATTCTCTGGGGCCCCAATGTTTCTTTAACTTGTAAGGGGGGCCCTGGTCCTGGCACCAACATTTTTTTTAACTTATGGGGGCCCTGACCACCAATGATTTTTATAAAACTTTTATGGGGTCCCTGGCACCAATGATTAAAAAAAAAACCTTTATGGGGGGGTCTGGCGCCACAGTTTTATTTTTACTTATGAGGTGCCCTGACCACCAATGATTTTTAAAATACTTTTATGGGGGGTCCTGGCACCACTGTTTTTTTATTTAACTTATAGGGGGTCGCTGACCATCAATGACTTTTTATAATGTGTGTGTGTGTGGGGCCCGAAAATGTTGTTGTACGAGGCCCTGTGATTTCTAATGGCGGCCCTGATCATGACTATCATAGCATTGCCTGACAGTTGGGCTTTCCAGGAAATCTGATGCCTGTACAAATATCTTTTTCAAATTGCAAATGCATATTATTGTTTGGTAGAATATGCCATTGATTAAATTAAGGTATAATTTAGTATTGGATTGTTTAATTTAGGTCTGTTCATTTATACAATGATTTAGTCAGCAATTACACAGAACACATAGAACAATGCGATATACTTATTTAACAGACATTCAGTCCAGTGCAAGAAAAGTGCAAAATTACTAATATACTATAGCTATCGGCAGCTAATCAACAGTCCTCAACGC
Source organism: Xenopus petersii (assembly GCA_038501925.1). NCBI lineage: Eukaryota > Metazoa > Chordata > Amphibia > Anura > Pipidae > Xenopus > Xenopus petersii. Next base: position 161,663,306 of record CM076680.1, read on the forward strand.
TCTGTTTGTTACAATGACATTTTTGGAATTGTACTGGAACTATAGCTGGGTGACTGTTACACCAATGTTTCTATATATCTGTAACCTTATTATGAGCTAAGGGGACCCAGCATGAAGGCCAGTTAGGGGGAGATTTGGGGTGAGTGCTTATTTGTGCCCTGGGTACCCCTGGAACTATAGCAGGGTGACTGTTACCCCAATGTTTCTATATATCTGTAACCTTGTTATGAGCTAAGGGGACCCAGCCTGAAGGCTAGTTAGGGGGAGATTTGGGGTGAGTGCTTATTTGTGCCCTGGGTACCCCTGGAACTATAGCAGGGTGACTGTTACCCTAATTTTCTATATCTGTAAGCATTTTCTTTTTGTGGCACTTGCGACTGGCACAAAATACACTTAGAAACCCTTTAAAATCACAACAAGCTGTTCTAAAGATGAACATGCAAGTGCCCCTAAAGTTTTCTTTTGTCTTTCAATATATTATAGATTGTATATTACAGTATATAGAGCAAGTGGTGGTTCTTGATTTCTAGTGCTACTTGGAACCAAATACAAAACATAAATCCCATAGCTTTCAGAAAGAGACTTTTTTTTAATGATATCTCCATCTTTTTCTGGCATGTTGTTTCATAGGCTGTGCAGTTGGATGACATTACTAAATAGCAATCTCATACTTTTCCCTGGCCATACATTCGATTCTACTTGGTATGTTCCCAAGAAGCAGATTCCATTTTATAATCCATACATTGAATCTGTGTTTTTGGCAGAATAATTATATAGATTTTGTGCCATTATTTAAAAAAAAAATACAAGGCAATATATTTCAGAGCGAGGTGTTGACATGTGATTTCATCTTTATTATTTGAAAAGGTTGCTATGTAAAGCTTGCAGGCCACATAACATTTACCTTTATTTTTTGGCTGCCCATTACCCCATTTTAGGGCCTTCAGTTCAGGCAATATAGCTTATATTATGTCAAAGTGGTGCCTCTTTGGGCATTCCTGATTGGTGTCATCTTGGCAAACCAAACTAGATATCTGGGCTTCTGGGGAGGATGTCAGCAGACAGCATATTGGTCCAAAATTCACAGAGAAAAGGCCACTGATTCTTATTAGGTCTCCTTGCTTGTGGCTAGTACTCATCTTGGTGTTGCCATTGACCTGACCTGTCTTTGTCTGTATGCTGCCTGTTCTGTATTATTGCCTGGACATTAGACCTGGGTGCTGACCCATGGACTTTTCCCTGTCTGCACGCCTCTCTATTAATTCTGCTTATGTCAGTACCTTGCCTTGTTTTCTGACTGTCCTTCAATATAAGCTCCTACCTTCAGTTACCCCTGCCTGAAGAAGAGCCTAAACTTCTAGTTTGTTTTGCTGCAATAAAGCTTATTTCTGTTATCAAGCACTGGTCCAGTCTGTTTGCTTTCTCATTGATCTTCCTTAAACCCTTAACAGGGCTGAGGGGCCTTTGTGGTTTGTCATGGTCCCTGGTGTCCTGACATTTTGTAATGGAGGCTTACAAATGAAGGGGTTTCTACACCGTAATCAGTTATGTAAAGGAATGTCATCCTTACAGTGTTGGAATTGGCTCATTGATTGGATACATTTTTAAAAAAATCATTAGATGTGCTGCCTTGATGCACGATAATGGAGAGCTCAACTCACCTTGAAGCAAACACTTATGAAAGTGCTGGTGCTTTACCAGAAGACCCATCCATTGCACATAGTCAAAAATCAATGCAGAAAAATCAAGAAGCACATTAATATCTGAGCTGTCTCAGAAGTGATTTATTTAGAATTTAAATCGCATGTAAATCCCCAAAACAGGTCAATGTCCCTTTATCAAGACTAATGTGTTGGCATTAAGTAGTCAAAGAGAGATGGCAGATAGATACTGATTGACCTATTTTAATCAGAAAATAATGTAAACCCCTCCCCTTCCCCATCAAAATTAACTAATATTTAATTGTAAGTGTTTGGTTTGCCTTGTTATACCTTTTATACCTGTGACCCACATTGAAATGGGGAGCAAGACAAGCATGAAAAAAAGTTCTTGAGGTGGCAAATAGGTGATTGGTATCCCTATGTGGACTGCAAGTGAATAGAAGGCTCTGCTTGGCAGTACACAAGATCTTTGTGCCTCCAAAACCTGCTTTGATGCCACTGGAAGCAACATTCAAGGGATTGGTGTGCAACATGTTGCTCGCATGCTACAAGTTGAGGAGGACTGCTCTAGATCAATATAACCATGGATATTGTAATTTAGATATTGACCTCAATGAATTTACTTGTTTTATTCAACCTTAGCTACAAGGCTGTTATGTCTTTTGATGATGTGACAACTGGAGGGTCCTTGTTGAGGGTCTACTTTAGGGCTTACCTAGCCCTCCTCGCAGAACCTCTCACAAGAACCCACCAAAAGTTTTGGCAAACGAGTGACATGGAATGATTCCATTTTGTGCATTGTCTGCTAAAAGTCTGCAATTATGAAAAAGATAAAGCAATTGCAACAAGGCAATATTTTACTTTCAGAATTGTGCACAGGGTCGCTAACCCTTAGTGTGGTAAGGGGTTAATGATGGATAACACAATGGAGGATTCTGAAGTAGGGCACAAAAGAAGAGTTGAATGCAATATCAACAAAATATATAGGATTCTATGTACTATGTACTATGTGTCAGGACTGCCAGACGTACCCGACTCAGAAGTATCCGACGGCGCTGTTTACATTCCCGGCGGTCACAGTGAAGATCCAAGATGGCGGCACCCATGCTGAACACATGGCTGCAGCGTCGCTGTATGATGATGTCATCTCTGGTGCCGGGATCTCATCATAAAAGGGCGCCCAAAACACTGTGACGGTGCCCAAGAATAGGATTTGCTGCCATTAATCCTGGGTTCCTGTTTGTATTTCCTGATTCCTGATTCCAGCCTTATTCCAGCCTGTTTCCAGCTCCCAGCCTGAATCCTGCTCCCAGTCTGTTTCTAGCTCCTACCTTGGTTCTGACCCCCTGCCTGAACTCTTGATATTTGCATCTGATCTGCCTGCCCTCGTTAACTCCTGCCTGTGACCACTACTATTGATTCTGCTTAACCCTTTGGATACCGCGACCTTGCTCCCTCAAGAGGGCTTCCTCCTTGATCCTGACAACCTCCCTGGAGGGAGCTCCCGGCTCCCTGACACTATGCAAAGGAGTAAAGTTTATATTAGGACATCACTTAGAAACCAAGGACAAACTATTAAGTCTGGGAGGGGGGGAAAGGCAAGGAGTTAATTGTGGAATCATGCAGTGCAGATGTAAACCGTGCACATAGCTACAAAGCATCTGGGTTTTTTTTTTCTTTCTTTATAACATGTAAAAAACAGCCTTTTCAAAATACATAAATACTCGTCTCTATGAAAATCAAATGAAAATCCTCCAGCTTTCCCAGTGGAAATATCAGAAGCCCCAAGGAGCACCACACCCATCTGGCAAAACATCTTGGAAGCTAATTCACAGCAGTGCATTATCCACCCTACTTCCTCCAAACTGTGCACTTGTGTTAATTGCCATAGGAACAGTTCCCTTATGTGCTAAACAAATCCTCTCCCAATCTGTGACTAAATTGCATTATTTTGTGTAGAATACAAACAGATTGAAGGGGAGGCTTTCCCACTGCCAACACATGTGCTCTTCGGGTCAAAGTATTTCTTTGCTCGTTAAACAAGCCAGAAATGATACAGTATTGTTTTTTTATTTATTTTTCTTTTTTGGTCTCTAAAAATGAATGTTTAACATTAAAAAAAAAAGGTACGTCCGTGAAATATCATAAAACTGCCAGTGGCTGAAAGTATTTATTGGCTTCCCTCGTGCTCAACTGCAAGAGTTTATAAAAGGGAGATTGAGAACATGATACCATGTGACTAATGAAGATATTGCTCCGGACACATCTTTGTAGCGAGCTATCGTTGGATAAACACTACCTTGCGTGAAGCAATGAAACGCTCAAGAGATACCTGCTCATTTGTTCTAATTGTGGTTGGTTAAACATTGGGTTCTTCCATGAACTAACAGGATTGTGAGCATGTTGATCTTCTCCCCATACACAGGTGTTCATGTTTTATGAGCCCAGATGCTCACAGGCTCAAGTTCAGGTTAATTAGCTGTGTCATCTGATTCTACAGAGCCCCAGTAGGAAGTTCTTAGCAGGCTCCAGAGGATTATTCATTATAATGGACTTTTTTTCTTTTTGGCTTTGGGTTTATTGACATGCAAGTAACTCATGACTGTTGACGTTCGTGTGATCTGAGAATTATTTGAGGTCAAAGGTCAATGGAAAGCAACAGGCTGTGATCTAAAGGCAAGGGGTCAAATGTTAAAGGAGTGACTCATTAATATCAAAATATTCTCCAACTGGGGTTTGAACATGCCACAAGGCATTAGGCTCACACTGGGAATATGTTTGCCTAGACTTTCTTGTGTGCAGGTGTTTTAGAAAGTACAAAGCTAGCAGTGATTAACCTCAAAGCGTGTACATTGCTGAATAACAGGATTAAGATGATGGAAAGCAAATAGAAACTGTGCATTAAAACCACCTCTAGGGGTTGTTCCAACATAAAATACATTTTTAGTATAGTGTAGATAGCAGAATGCTAGGGCAATGTGCAACTGGTCTTAACGTGTTGTTTTTGAATTAATGACATTTTTTGTTCTGCAGCACAGAACTGAAATTGTTATCCAGCCATAGAGGTTTCAAGTGAAGATGTTAAAATGTGTAATGTTGGGAAATCCCCCTCCCCTCAGAAACTGTTGTAATGGCAGATACATAAGATAGCTTTAAGAAAGGACTGTATCTTTTTAGCGTGAGAAAATACAAGAGTATTAGTATCAATAAACAAAGAAGGTGCAAGGCTTATAGGCACATTTATTGCAGAAAAAGTACAGGGCATAACGTAACCCTTCCTCAGGTTAACATAAACTGTATTCCAAAAAAGTCATAAAAAAAAACCAAACACTGGCATTTTTTCACATTTTAATGTGGGATTATGTTTACAAGTTGTAACTGCTATTTAAACTTTTTTTAACCCTTTGAAGCTCATGCCACATTTATTTAGGGTGGGATCATGTCTAGGACAATAGAGGATCTCTTTTGTCTTTATTTTGCTTCCTTGGACATTTTTAATTGCCACTTCCAGCAATTTCACCAACATCACTAATAAATACATATATACGACCTTTATATACCCACCATATTTAAATTCACGTAAGTGAAGTATGTTAACGAAGTTCAGCTAGGAAGAAAGAAATGGTAGAGAAAATTTGCTAAGAAACTTTCTCACTGATGAAAGTTCACCAGCACTCTTTTTCCAAGACAACATTTTATATATTGATAAATATCAATAAAGTCTGGCGTAGTTGTACAAAGTATGGCGTAGTTTCCCAAAGCAAAAATTTGTACGTAAGTAAATATGCCCCCATATATCTGCTATATTCACCCCATACACTTGTGACAGTCAAGAGGGGAAGTACGGTACAGAAGTTTAGGGGGGCTGGTCCACAGCTGGTCCAAAGCAACAGATTTGCCATTTTGGGTGAAGATGCTGGGGGTGACTGCTCTGAACTTGCATACGTGGAGCAGGCTCACTCTCTGAGCACCCTGGGAGGCAGTGTCTCTAATAAGGGAGGTGGGGGGAGTGCAAATAAGGAAAGGTAACTACCCTCTGTGGCTTAATATAGAAGTAAATAAGTTAATAGGAATGAAGAGAAGGGAATGTAAAAAGTATAAGTCTATGGGGACAGAAGCTGCATTTAATGAATATAAACACTATAGTAAATGTTGGAAAACTTTAATCTGAAAGTGAAAGATTGTAAATGAGGAGTGCATTGTGGTAGAGACTAAGACAAACACCAAAAAGTTTTTTAAGTATATTAATAGTAATAAGATGTGGGTTGAGAATGTGGCTCCTTTAAATAATAGTATGGATGTAACTAGGGTCGCACCAAATCCTTCTGTCCGGCCAAAGCAAATCCAAATCCTAATTTGCATATGCAAATTAGGGACGGAGAGGGAATTAAAAATTCAGTGCATCCCTAGATGTAACAAATACAGAAATGGTAAATGTGCTAAATCAGTTCTTTTCTTCAATGTATACAACAGAGGAGTCAGAATTCCCAGGCTCACTTCATAGTTGCTCTGTTGGTTTAGCTCAGTCTAGTCAGTAGCTGACTCAGGATATGATTCATAAAGCTTTACTAAAAACAATTGTGAACAAGGCGACAGGGCCAGATGGAACACACCCATCGGTTCTAAGAGAGCTTAGTTCAGTTTTAGACTAGCCTCTATTTCTGTTTTCTCAGACTCACCTTCATCTTGTATGCTACCTATGGATTGGACCAAGGCTGATGTAATTCCTACATTTAAAAAGGGATTATGATCTCAGCCTGACAATTATAGGCCAGTAAGTTTGACATCCGTGGTGGGCAAATTATTTGAAGGCTTGTTAAGGGATCACATTCAAAATGTTGTCCTAGTGAATGGCATTATGAGCAGCAATCAGCATGGCTTTATGACTATTTAATCAGACAAATTTGATTGCTTTTCATAATGCTGGACAGTGGGGGAGGGGAGTTGATGTGATTTATTAGGATTTTGCCAAGGTGTTTGATACAATGCCCCACAAACGACTGCTTTCTAAACTAAGCGCTGTTGGACATAATGAAGTCGTTTGCACATGGATAGGAAATTGGCTACATGATCGGGTACAGACGGTGGTTGTTAATGGTACATTCTCTACTTGGAGTAAAGTGGGGTCCCTCAGGGCTTGGTATTGGGTTCACTTTTATTTAACTTGTTTATAAATGACTTAGGGGAAGGTATTGTAAGTAATGTATCAGTGTTTGCAGATGACACAAAACTATCCAGCCCAATTAATTGGGCAGCTAGTGGCAATTGAGATTCAATGTTGATAAATGTAAAGTCATGCACCTGGGATGTAAAAATATCCACTTATACCCTTAATGGGACTGAACTAGGCAAATCCATTATGGAAAATGACCTTGGAGTCCTTGTAGATGATAAACTTGACTGTAGCAAGCAATACCAGTCAGCAGCATCAAGGGCAAATAAGGTCGTGGTTGTTTTAAAAGGGGCATTGATTCACAGGAGGAGGGGTTATTCTTCCACTGTACAGAGTGCTGGTAAGGCTCAATCTAGAATGTTCCATGCAGGTTTGGCCTCCAGCACTCAAATGGGATATTAGTGAATTAGAGAAGGGCAACTGAGCTGGTAAAAGGTATGGAAAATTTCAGCTATGAGGAAAGACTGGCCAAATTTTGGTTATTCACACTGGAAAAAAAGGGGCTTAAGTAAGTATATGACAACTATGTATAAATATATATATACAATAATCTCTTTAATGCTTTATTTACCAGTAGGTCCTTCCAGCTGACAAGAGGGCAGCCATTCAGTTTAGAAGAAAATAGGTTGCATCTAAATATTCAGAAGGGGTTTGTTACAGTGAGAGCTGTGAAGATGTGAAATTCTCTCCCTGAATCTGTCGTACAGACTGATACATTAGATAGATTTAAGAAGGGGTTAGATGGCTTTTTAGCAAGTGAGGGAATACAGGGTTATGAAAGTACAAGTTGGTTGATAATGAATCGCAACGACTTTCCTAACTTCCCTACTTATCCTGTCTTCTCAAAATATAACCATTGGTGAATATTCCTCATTTCCACATTCTCACAGATGCTGTGGCCTTTGATGACAGATTATTAACTAATGATAATTATTATTGTTGGTAAGGATGATTCATTTACAGTACAGGCATGGGATCCATTACCTGGAAACTCATTATCCAGTAAACTCTGGATTAGAGAAAGGTCATCTTCCATTTCCTTTTTCTCTGTTATAATAAAACAGTAGCTTGTACTTGATCCAGACTACAATATAAATTAATCCTTATTGGAAGCAAAACCAGCCTATTGGGTTTAATTGATATTTACATGGTTTTCTAGTAGACTTAAGACATGAAGATCCAAGTTACGGAAAGATCCGTTATCTATTAAACCCCAGCTCCTACGTACTCTGGATAACCGGTCCCTCTAGGGGGCATTGTTTCATTTTAGTCCATGATGATTTTTTTTACTAAGTTCTTTCTAGGAAAAATAAAGCCCAACTGCAAAGTTATTTCAGGGAATACTGTCTACTATATATTTAAAATTGTATTTTACCCAGTGTTTCCTTTAGGATGAAGATGCTTAGTTTTCCTTAAGCCATTCTGATGTAAGGCTGAATAAAGTGTTTCTTAATTTAACGTGTGTATAAAAACAAACACTGTATAAAATAAGCAATGAAATGAAATAATTAAATGTGTATAATCATCTGAGCTTCTGATATATAACCTATTTGAGTAAATATTTAAAGTGGTACTTGTTAAGTATAAGCAGTAACAGATGTCTGGGTCTTTGCTTGTGCTAAGTCATTTATTTAATGCTTATTATGTCGTATTTCTCCCCAATCTCCCTAATCTCCCATTTGTAAACTGTTCTTTCGTATAGTGATTTCAGGTGCTTTAATATATGTCGATCTTCTGGAAACATTTGGGCTCTTTCTAATAACTTTAATATTTAAAAATGCAATGAGTTAAACATACTGAAACAAGAGACGTTTACAATCAGCACAAAATAAATTCCACCGTAAATGCATGGCCTTTAACAACAGGCTTTTATATCCTATCTAAGCTGAAAGAACAGCTTTTCACTGTGTTTCCTGATCTCCGACAAATATTCCTGGCTCTAACAGTGATCTTCTCCAAACGATCAAGTATAAAGGGATATTGAAAAATCCTGGTATATGTAGGAAGATAATGGTTTTGCCAACCTTTATTTTAGGTAGTCCCGTCTGAGGGGTTGGCCAATGGGGCCTGATTTCCAGTTGGGAAGGGGATATTTTATTTTTCCAAGTCCAAGTATTTCCCTTGCAGTTCAGTATTTGGCCAGTAGTGTCAGGGTCTCCTAGCCTTTAAAAACGGAAGCCACCACGTGCTCTGTCTCTTTAGTCCTTACTGAATGGAAGAGGAAGTGGTGTGCTGAAGAGACTTGGGAGGAGGTAGCCCTCAGTAGGTGATATAAGTGTGAAGAAAAATTGCAATAGCTCACTCTAGGGCACAAATTCACTAAGCGCCGAACGCTAGCGTTAATTCACTAGCGTTTGGCATTTTTCGTTACTGCGCAAATTCACTAAAGAACGCTGGCGTAGTTTCGCTAGTGTTACTTCGCACCCTTACGCCAGGCGAATTTTCGCTAGCGACGTAACTACGCAAATTCACTAACTTGCGCAGTGTACTGAACGATACCTTTTACGCTAGACTTCCTTCGCCACCTCAGACCTGGCGAAGCGCAATAGAGTAGATTGAAAAAGATCGAAAATATTTTTGGGGCTCCCCTCCTTCCCCCCTACATTTCCTGACTCATGGCAACTTACCTAGACAGTGGGCACATGTGTAGGGCAAAATAAAAATTTTATTTGCTGATTTGAAGGTTTTCTAGGCATTTGTAGTGCTAATACGTGTTCCTCCATTGAAATTTGAATTTGGCGCCGTATGCAAATGAACCATCGCTAGCGAAACTTCGCTTCGCTTGGCGAATTAACGCTAGCGCAACTTCGAAAACTTACGCTACCCCTGTGCGCAACTTCGGATTTTAGTGAATTTGCGGAGCGCTGGCGAAAATACACCTGGCAAAGTGTGGCGAAGTGCGGCAAAGTTTCTCCTGGCGCAACTTCGAATCTTAGTGAATTTGCCTCCAGGAGTGAAAGGCAGGTCTAGCATAGTTAGTAGAGCAGCCAGGGGCTCCAACAAGGGGACAAGGAAGGCTTAGTACCCTGTGGTGTGACCTGTATATGTAATTTCTGGAAACCAATTTGGTAGGGATGACACTTTTTTTTGACCCACTAAGAAGAGTGGAAAGGAGACAATATTCCCCCTTTGTGTGTATGTGTGCCAAAAATGCTGGGTAGCTATAGAGCCATATATTAGTTTGAGGGGAGTTCCGTAGGAAGTCCAGTCTTGCAGTTGTCATGTCATGGCTGTACAATTTTCAGCAAAGAGGTGCACTGTCATTGTATGTCTCTATAGTTGCTTTAACAAACAAGGGAAAGTTGTGCTCACCACTAATTTTTAGAACCATTAGGCGGGGTGCAATGAGGCTGTGACCACAAAACAGTGCCTGGATTCCCCTTAGCTGTCCCTATGTTCCATGTGATTGCCAATATGTCCATCTTGCCTCTTCTGATGAATGGGCTTCAGTGGGTTGTATCAATAAGCGCATCAGACTTGTGCCCAGTGAATTAGATGCAAATACAGTTTTGAATGTGGGCTCCAGAAGTGATGCAACCCACCCTCTAAAATTCTAGCAGGTCATGATTGGACTTCAAAATAGGCCCTGGACTTGTCATAATCATCATTAATGGCCTAGTGTCACTGAGGGTGCGGCCAGACAGATGAAGCCAATAATGGGATTCTACGCATAGCTGCATCAAATTTTACTTAGAGCCCTTACAGGTACTGTAAAATGATGTAAACCTTATCATTCCCCCATCCATAGAGATATCATAAAAATAATGTAGTCATAAGAATTATACTGAGCTAAGCATACTTCTACAAGAAAATGAAAGTGTTTAAGTGTCCTTTAATATCTTATAAAAATATTATTGTGACAGAGGGTGCTATAATTTAGAGGGGCGGTTTAGAAGCATCCCAGAGCAATAATGAAGAATAATCACACAGTTATTTTTATGAATTTTTGGAAAGCACTTGAACATGTGTAGCCTGAAATAAATTTCCTGCACAGCTTACTTGTGCCAATGTATACAAAGTAAAATGTGAGACTAAATGTATTTTTTAATACTTACTTTAAATGGGTGATGTTTTCTAACCAGCACGCCTAAACGCACTCTTAATAATTTTACCTCTTTTCAGAGGGTTTTTGTAAGGCTTTTTGTCTTGGGTCTCAAAGTGGTTCTTTAAATACGTGACTTTCACCTGTACAAAAACTCTGTTCCAATGTTATATCATTATCATTGTCTGCTTTTTGCCTTTATTATTGTTTAGGTTTTGCCATTCAAAGACATCACGAGACGTTGGCTCTTTTTCAATAAATTTCTGGCATAACACTCAACAAAAAATGAAGAGCAAATCTCTCATGTGCTTCACTGTCTAAGAAGTTTTTTCCCCTAGCCTTTGCCCTTTACGCTGTATTAATTATATCCGAGACCACTGGTCCCCAAACTTTAGTGCTCACACATCCCTGGTTGAGGGATGGACCAATGGCAGGGTGGTTCATACTACACTAAATTATTATGTAGGAGGATAAAGTTTTTGTAAACCTTTAGGTCCTTTGGTCCCCTGGGCATAATTTAGAAGGGAAGCTGTTTCCTTTTCTTGTATGAAAGTATTATGCCTGCAGTTCAAAGGGGGAGATCATGTGCTCAGTCTCTTTTGATCTACACACTTGCTGGAGAAAGTAATCTGGAACATAGGGTTCAAGAATAAGTGAAAAAAGTGCAAGGGCAGTTCTATTATAGCCACTCTAGAGCTGACCATAGATGTTGAGATTTTTCAAAGATCAGATCCTCATCGTGAGACCACGATCTTCTCTGAACGATCGTACGAATTTACCATCAACTAAAAAGATCAATTTGCCAGGAAAACAAAGGGGAGCTGCCTGCTTGGCCCTGCAAACATAGATAGATTGCACTGAGGCCGACAAAGATTTTTTGACCTGGCCGAACAATTTCCTGACAGATGTCCGCCGAAAAATCGTAAGATGTACAATCGTTCGAATCCCACTAACTGCACGATAATTTTGAAGGATTGGTTGGACTTCCCTAAAATTGGTTGTCCAGCAAGAAGAATCGTTGTGTCTATGGGGAGCTTAGTGAGTTAGTTAGAAAGCAGCAAGAGGCTCCAATGAGGAGATTAGGATGGTTAGTACCTTGCAGTGACAAGGCAGCCAGGTTAGGGACTCAAGTCGTTAGGCTCAGGGAAAGAGATATCTTTGGAGCGCAGGACATCCGTCAGATTCGCCTTCAGTGGGGATTGTGCACCAAAGGCAGGCAATACTACCTATTACCTACGAAAGTTATGAGTATATACTGGATTATTATTTTGAGAAGCACTTACAAATCATTTGTGTGACTACCTATCAAAGAGAGACTGTAAAGAGATCAATATTCTGCATGTTATTTAAAGTTACACTGTTCTGAAAAATTAAATGTTCAACTCTATCCCTGCCATTGATTATGTATCAAAGAAGTTCCCAGGAAGGGGTATTATAGCCTAGTCTGTCCTGACCCTGGGTGGAGGCACACCATTTTATAGTGTAACTGCTCTCCCATATAGCAAAGGCAAAAGAGGCACGGTAGCACACGTACATGTAAAAAAATGAGTGCTAGATCTCTTGCAATAGCAGAATAGGGCTACACTTATTTAAGATTCATTTTGGGCACAAAAGCTATTTGTTATTCTAGAAATGTCTAAAGCTTAGCTTGAAGGTCAATTAGGTTGATATTTAGGGGGTTATTTATCAAAATCCGAATTTTTAAATAAAGAAAGTCTGACCAAACTAGAATCCACAATTTACCCTAATGTATCATAAAAAAAACATGAAAAAATTGGATTTGGAAAACCCACGACTTTTTCTGATTGTCTCATGCTTTCAGAATCGGAATTTTTGAGATTTGACACCCGAAAATTCAGAATTTCTCATAAAATCAATGGAACATGTTCGGATTATCATTTGAAGCCCAGTGCAGACCATAATATCTTTAAATTGCAAATAGGACCTCTGCCATTGACTTCTACAGAACCACGACAGGTTGAAGATGGAGTATTTTTGGATCCTGACTTTTTGCATCCTCGGAGTATAATAAAGCTCAAAAAATTTTAGTTTTTTTTCCATTATATTAAAATATAATACAATTTTTCGAGTTTTTACCATTTAGACTTTAATAAAGGGGGAGGTTGCAAGAGTCTCTCACATTCCATTTTTAAATCAACCCATTTTGTATGGAATAGAATGATCTCATGAAGTGTGCTGGGATACATAAGTCTAATTTATTAAGGGATAACCCATCTAAAATTTGAAAATGGTGACACTTTTGAGCTTGTAGGCCCATGGCTGATATTCTTTCTACTTAACCATAAAAATAACTATCTGAATGGAAAGGAATGCAGGGAGTAAAAGTCAAAATACAAGAAGTCCATTGGTATCCTCCTTCTCTTAATTTGGGCATTATTGGGTTGCAAAAACTCTATCTTTTGACATAAGAGCCGCCCATCCCTAAGGAAACTAAGTTGCCTGTATAATTGAAAATGTTACATACTGGGCTACTATTTCCATTTGGAGTAACTTAAAAGTGGATAATACTTTATTTTGTACCAAATGATAGTGCATGCAATTTGCAGCTGGATTAATATCTTCAGTGTAACATCTTAGATTCCGATTCCATGATAATACCAGTCTGAATGGAGCTTTGCTTGACTTAAATCATAAACCTTCCCTTTCTGGCTCATCTGTGCAGGCAGCTATCCTACCAGTACAAATAAAATGGAAATTCTTCAACAAAAAAATGTTGCACATCAGTAAGGCATTTCAGGTATGATACCTTGATTGTTTTCATTACGGATAACCTTCCGCCAAATGTTAGACATTTCTTCAAATATTATTTGGAATGTAAAACTGTTTTTATAGAGGATAGACCCACGGAAAAAAAGAGAAATCAGACGAATGCAGACAGGAGTCTTCCAAGATTGGTGTCTAACATTTTCTATGATGGGAAACATAACATTCAGTATAATGCTATACAACAGACACATTGATATACTCAGATAGAGGCATGTGCATATTTTAACAAGATGCTCACACAATTCTATCGATTTCACTAACGCAATTGCCATCTAATACTTTTATATTCATGCTAAATAAATCACATTAAAACATATATACCAGGATAATTTGACTTAAGAAAGAACCAATACTTTTCTATAACTAGATATTGTTCTTGTAATTAAATATATAATCAGAGGCCTAGCTTGTTACATCATAGACTCCAATTGTAAGTTGAAAATGCCTCTGTGATGTAATATTGCATATTGGTATGTTAATCTTTTTATCCATTGGTTCAAATTATTATAAAACAGTTGGGTTGGCTTTTTAAACCACACCCATCATTGCCGATGTAACTGTCACGACATTGTACAATGGCATGCTTGAGCATTCTGTGTTTCCTACTTTGTGGCAGTTATAGCAGGAAAATAACACTGTGCACAGTATAAGGTCATTAAAGAATATAGTAGCTGAGATGGGAGTGGAAAAAGTTGACTGGCCTGCACAGAGCATTGACCTCAACCCATGTGAACATCTGTTAACTATATTGGAACACTGACCATAAACCAGGCATGAAGTCCAGCATCAGTGTCCAAAATTGTAGGTATAAATGGAAGCAAAGTCCTTTGAACAGTGTTCCAACATCTAGTGGGAAGAGTTCCTAGAAGGAAAGCGAGAACCAACTTCATATTAGTACCCATGGTTTGGGAATGAGACATTGGATGGACAGGTGTCCGCATACTTCTTACCCATGTTGTGAATATCCGTCTAGATGGATGGAAATTTTGAGTCAATAGAATCTATAAGGCATGTTTGTAGGAAACAGGGCCAATATTAAATTAGGAAAGGAAAAACAAAGCTCTCTGGTTCTACATTTGGCACTAAAGGTTACATTCTGGAGCTAAAACTGTTCTTCGAGTTTTCAATGTGTACATTCAGTTATGCTCATTGTGGCATAGCATGACTGTGTTGTTAGGATAAAGCATTCAATATCTCGAAAACTCTAAGGAAGCAAATTTATAGTCTGTTGAGAAAATTATGTAAGAAAAATTCACTCTCATTTGATTCCCCTTTAAATAAAAAAAAGAGCAAAGAAGAAGATGCTGGTATTGTAACCTTCGGCAGCGCTGTGTGCTCCTTGCGTGGCAGCTGGCCAGGATCATGGGAAAACAGACAACAGTCCCATTAATCTCCTTTTAACGGTGGATTTGTTTGCTTAAAGCTTGTTAACCATCCAAGGGTGATATCCCAATGTTAATTCAGCACTTTTCTTATACAGCACTATGATTTACTTGGATTAAGACACAGAGTCCTGCAGCAGAGCTTTACTTGCACAAATCACAGTTCTGGCTTTTCCTTATCTGCTGTTGCAATATATCAACCAAGCATTCCTATTAACCCTATTGCCATGGGGTTCCAGGTAGAGTCCTGCAGCGGGTCGTGTACCCGCGGGTTACCCGTAAAAACCTGCGGTACTTTGCGAGTTGAGGGGATAAGTTCTGGGTGCGGGTAAAGACGCAGGTCGGCGGCTCTGCGGCTTTGCAGGTTGGGCCGCGGGTCTTCTCAATTGTGATATTTACTCCTTTTTTCTGGTCACAGCTACTTCCAATGATGTCACTTCCTGTTTACAATGACAGCACTTCCTGTTTTACTTCTTTTTTTCTGATCATGTCTACTTCCGATGACGTCACTTCCGGTTTACAATGACAGCACTTCCTGATTCTTGATGGTCAGCAGGTCGCAGGTCCGGGTTGCGGATAAGGTACTTGCGGGTAGGGTCGGGTAGCGGTTCCAAGCGGGTAAGAATGTGGGTTGCGGGTAGGGGTCAGGTACGGGTCCCAAAAAATGGACCGGCGCAGAACTCTAGTTCCAGGGATCTATCGATATGATTTACCACTTAACTCAAGAACTCTATACCAATGTAGACATTAGGGCTCATTTACTTCAGCAATTGCAGTGCGCAGAGTACAATTTTGGGCACAAATGACCATGAGAGGAGGATGGACAGAATGGTCCACAACTATACAGATGTACAAGGAATATGTTTGGACAGAAGTAACTTAAAGGGGTCTATTAGAAACGCAGGCATGACATGCTAAAATGGAGACATTGTTGTGCTTACTGATGCCATTTATTAAAAGTACTTGTGTCCAAACGTGCTCTTTCCACTTCTGTATAGTTGTATAGTGCTGTTGTGTCCGTCCTGCCTCTTCTGCTGAATCCTGTGCAAGTGCACCTATTAACCCTGGGGAAACTTGAGCTGCCACCACCCTGAAAATGGTCGTCATTCCAGTTTTTCACAGAGGGTTCTGTCAATAGGCTCAGCACACTTGCAACAAAATATTCACACTAAAACCAGGCCCAGATTTGTGGAAAAGCCAGAAAGACCCAGGCCTAGGGTGCTTAATTTTAGGGGTGGCATGTCACCCAGCCACATCAGAAGCACTGGGGACATGTGGAAGATTTGATTGCTCTTTAAATCTCCTCCGTGCCATTCCCTGTGCTCAATGTTGGACTGCAGGCCCCCCTGGCCGCAAATTATTCTGTGCTGGCGATACCTTCTGCACCTTCATAATTTTAATGTGGCATGCTGGAAGGGATGAAATCCTGACTATGTAATGTTAACCACAATTTGCATTCTATTTTCTACCACATACGAGTGCAATTGTGTATGTTTTGACCAGGATCGGACTGGGAGGCCCGCGGCCCACCAGGGCTGCTGTCACATGGCAACCACCGGGGCCCCCTACTGATCTCCACGAATGCACTGCGTGAGCAAAAACCATAATGGGTTGCATCTAAAATTTGCACAATTTGCACAATGTACTTGCGCTGGTAAGGTACCGTTTTAATCTTATTTAATCTTATTTTATTTTTATCCTCATGACTTGGGCATTGGCTTGAGAAAAGCACAAGAAATGTTATTGGAAGTGTTAGGATCCTTTTCTTGCTTTTTAATTTTGTCATACTAAAGATTTATATTAATCCATCTAAAGTATTTTAGTTCCGTGGAAATACCATTGGGTGCAGTTTTACTCTCCACAAAAGAATGATATTGTTTCAGGCCATTTCAATTAGGATTTTGCTTGATTTAATTCTCATTCAGTCTGACGTGAAGAAACACAGATTTCCTTCCAACTTAAGGGAGTTTTGTTAGTGTAAAAATATGCAGATATATGGCACATTCCTGCCAGCCACAAGCTGACTTTATTTACAGCAATTAAGGTAGTTTTCATAGGTGCAATAATTATGCCAAAAGGCCAGAGGGGACGGCAGTAAGTACAGGGCTCCTTTGCACCCTGTGCCCTTCAGTATTCTCTAACTTGAGCATCTAAATAATACACAAGTTAGGGAGGGGCAGGGTTAGGGGTTAGTGCTCTATTCATGGGCCAAAGTACCTATTCTACAAAATCCATGAAGATTGCAAAAGTAAAAAACATGTCAGTGCCTCAAAGTTTGAACTTTCTCCATAAGGTCTAGTTAAAGTTATTAATTTTCTTGAAAGTACACTACGTTATTTTAATCTTTTTTCCTCCCCATCTTATCAAGTGCAGATCAATCAGAAGCAAGCCCATGCACGGGTCAACCTTAATGACGTCTGGATCACTTGGTATTCACTGCTAACACTACAATGCCTTCCCAAAAGCAACAAACAGAAAAATCAAATATGGTGGCTGCTAAGGCCTTAGAAGATGATTTGATAAAATAGAATTAAGTGAATTTAGTGTCCTTTAACACCCTTTGCAAACAGGAGGAAATGAGGACAAAAAAGTTAAAATAGAATAGAAATTGGAAATGTAGGAATAGTTCAAGAATGAAAATTGAAAATTTCACCAAATTCTCTAAATTTGACACTTGGGTCCTACTACACTTGTTGGTTGTCTTAAAGAGTTGCCAATGAGTTTCACACCAGGGTCTCTTGAGATCTAATATCAGAAGCAGATAATTTAACCTTTGAGTCAAGCAAGCATTATTTGCTCAGTAAGACCATATGTAACGAAGTCTCACCCTGGTGGTCTAGTGGGGGGACGGCAGGGACGCCCGCCGCGCCGATCCTCTTCTTGTGCCGGCTCTCTCCTAGTGCGCGCGCGCATGCGCTCTTCCAGATTTAAAGGCGCATGCGCGCTGACATAATGACGTCAGCGCGCAATGGCGCCAAATTCAAAAGTATTAAAGGGGCATTCCCACAGTTTTTCATTGTCGTGTTCCTGGTGCTGTTAGCTATTGCTATTCCGTTAGAATCTGTTTCTGATTATCTGTTTTGACCCCTGCCTGCCTGTTTGACTATTCTGATCTCTGGAACCTGACCCTTGCCTGCCTTCGACTACTCTTCCTGCTAAATCCCTTGATTGACAACCCGGTTTGACCCTTGCCTGCCTGACGATTCTCGATATCTGCCTGCCTCGATCCTGCCTGCTCCAATTGTACCGTGACCATCGGCCTAACTGACTTTTACAACTGTCGTGCCCCTTTGCTTGCCAGAACTCCTCGCTTTGCTCCTCTCGAAAAGTCCAGGTGGCATCTGAGTACGCTGAGGGCTCCTCCCGAAGCCAAAGGCGGTCACACTACTGGTGAAGCCGAGACCAGGGAGCTTGGCATTAGTTCTGGTTTAGGGTGCCGACCGTGACACCATACTTCCATTTCACCATTTCTGATGGTATCATTACCAGTGATTGTATGGAACTTTAACCCGCGTTGTAACTAGAGGTTCATGGGTCCCACAGCCAAATCTTTTTACAGCCCGAGAAACCTTGAGTAAGTCAGTAAATCATACATTGTGACTTGTGAGGCCATGCTTGTATTCTTGCACACAGATATCATGGTATACTTTGCACGTGGGTAAACATGTCCTTTCACATGAAGGGAAAAGTTTAATTTGGCAGCTGGAACTAAAGACATGACTCTTATCTTGTTTAAAGCCAAGCCTGCAGAAACTCAAGGCACTTCCAAAAACAACTGAAAATTAGAGCTTTCTTGGATATTTTATACCGATCATGCTGAGAATGATGATATGAGGGGCTAACAGAGCTACTGCATCCCCCAAGGAGACATTTTTTTTGTTTTGTGCTGATTTTGTATTTCAACAATGTATAAAACGAGTCTTGGGAAATCCATAGGCTGTTAATCAAATAAAAGAAACTAAAATATAATGAAAGGAAATAGGTTCAAGTGTAATTTATGTGATCCATGTGCATCCAGCTCCCTCGTTCAACTCAAGGAGTTCATGAAACACATAGATATATTGGCTATTCAGTTGCACACTGTGACCAGAAGATGATATTTGAACTCAGAAAGTTAATCCATCACATAAATTATCCAGTTGGTACAATATATATATATATATATATATAGAGAGAGAGAGAGAGAGAGAGAGAGAGAGAGAGAGAGAGAGAGAGAGAGAGAGAGAGAGGTTTTAGAAGACATATTTTTCATGGAGCCCTTGCCAGTGGGAAGAATGGGTTGAAGTCCCATGTTGACTCCTTGTGACCTAGAGCAACTCCTTGCCTCGGGTTCTCAAAGATACAGATGAACTGAAAAGATTCAAAACTCTGAACACATGATGTGGACCATTCCTAGGATACTTAATTGTGAATATGCAGTTTCAAGCTAGTTCAAGCAAAAAACAGCTGGTAGGTGCACCAGTTAGTAAGGCTAAAGACATCTATACCTTCCATTCTCTTATAGACATTGGCTATGCATCTATTGAGCAGGACAAGGGCCAATAAGCTACCAACTCAGCCTACAGGGGCCAAGTCAGCAACTTTAATAGACCCGTTTATGAGCAGAAAGACGCCAGCACACTAAGATCAACAATAAAACACACCTGCTTGCTCAGATGAAAAAACATCTCCATAATTACAATGTCATTACTATGATTTCATTCATGATTTCTATTTACTTGTCCATGTTAATAGTCAGGCTGTGACAGAGCACACATTGCAACCACTGTCTCACACAGTCATTTCCTCATCTTTAGCTATTTTTGGTTTGGAGCAGAAAACAGATCTCTAAATGCCAGAAATGGGTGATTATGACACTTGTTACCTGCAATTACATAGAGGATTATATAGCTGTAAATACATATGCCGGGTTTGTTTCCAAAGTTCAGTTATTTCAACAAACATCTTCCCAATAATAATGTTAGTGCATAGTCTGAAATGTTATGTTATGATTTGTCAGTGGGTTACAATGGGCTCTTTATATGTAGGTGCAATTGTACAAACCAGCTAGTTACAATGATGATAAAATAATGTGATTTCTATTAGCCCCTTTTGCCTTAAATAGTGGCTTCCCCATCCCTTCCTTGCCCAACCTGGCTTCTGTTTGTTCAGTTCCTGCTAAAGCTTTATTCGTGATTGCTTCTCTGGTTTTGACTCCTGCCTACCTTCTGACTCCGATCCTGCCTAAGCATTGTCTATGTTTTATATTTTGGTTTTGACTCCCGCCTGGTCTCCAACTCCGATCCGTGCTGCCTGTCCTGAACCTTGCCTGGTCATTGACTTTGATTCCTCCTTCTCCTTAGCTGTACTGCGAGTATCCCAGACTTGTTCAGGTTCCCTGTTGATTCTGCAGCAGAAAGTCCGGGCCCCAAAAGGGCGTCGTGAAGACCAGGGTCGTCAGGGGTGACCTTGTTCACGGAAAGGTACTTCCTAGAGGTCTCTTTGGGTTCCTTGCTAACTAGAATTACAGGCGTCGAATCAGTGAAATACTGTAATACATTTTAATCTGCCGCTCCACATTGATGGAATACCTACAGTACTGTATGTGGAAAGCTCTGGAACGGTAAAGCAATCTTGTCAGATTGCTATAAAATACAAATTGAAAGAGATGAAACTCAGAAACTCCCATACATGGAAATATGGAAAAAGGAGCTCCAAATACAACTGTCCCCTGCCCGATGGATGGAAAGTCTAGACAGAACAAAAGGGGCAACGCACTGCACCAACCATATAGAATCCCACATCAAACTAATTTGCAGATGGTATCTAACCCCCACAAGGATAGCATCATTCACTCCAAACTATCCTACCCAGTGCTGGAGACAGTGCGGAAATCAAGGTTCGATGCTCCGTATGTTGTGGTGGTGTCCGTCGGTAACCCCCTTTCGGACAGATGTGTTTAAATTAATAAAATCAATAATCCAGCTGGACATCCCTCAACTACCACAATTGGCATTATTACAGATCTACCCAATGACAATCTCAAAAACCACCAAAAAACTTTTGTTCCAGATCTTCAACACATAAATGACTCTAATAGCAAAGAATTGGAAAAAACCCGACACACCTGCAATGCAGCAATTAATCCACCAACTGAATCATAGGAGAATAATGGAAACAAGAATAGGGAAAGACCAGGAAAAAAGAGCTCAAATGAACAAAATCTTCGAACCATGGACCATTAAACAAACCTACATATCTGTCCACAATTAATGTAATATATATCTCTCTATATTACATGTATAAGAGCTGCCGTAGTATCTGCAAGTTAATGCACTTTAACAGCAATAACCTACAGGACAGAAATATGTGAACTTTGTAAACACGTTGATACGTATCAATTGTAAATGACCTTGCACTGATTCACCTGGGAACTTGTTAATATACACTTGAATTATAAAAATTCAATACATTTTATATTTCTATGCTATGAGTAACGTTAGGGACTGTTCCTAGGGGATATTAAATGATAGATAATGCTGGGTTGTTTTTAATGCTGTTATTTGCTGGTTCAGGACTCACTAGGTTACATTACTTCTTTTGAGGGAGTTTAGATAAGAGAGAATAAGTTCAGGCAGTCATAAACAATGGAGCATTATATACAACTGAAACTGCCATGATGGCTAAAGCTGACCATACATGCTATGTAATGGTATATCTGATCTGACAAACTGCCCTGCCTGAACATCAGTTGGAAATTAATGTAGTACAGGTAATGGAACTGTCATGCAGAATACTTGGGGCCTGGGGTTTTCAAGATTAAGGATCGTTCCGTAATTTGGATCTTCATGCCTTAAGTCTACTAAAAAATCATTGAAACATTAGATAAAACCAATAGGATTGTTTTGCCTCCAATAAGTATTAATTATATCTTAGTTTGGATTAAGTAAAAGGTACGGTTTTATGACTGCAGAGAAAAACAAAATAGTTTTTCACAATTTGGATTATTTGGATAAAATGGATGCTAAATGAGACAGTCTTTCCATAATTTGGAGTTTATTGGATTACGGGTTTCTGGATAACAGATCCCCTACCTGTATTGAGGGTGGACACATTTATTGCACTGGTTTACAGTCAATAGTCATGTTTTAAGTCTAAATCCACTAATGTTTGGATTTATGTTGTCTTGTCAATAACCCAGTATGCCCATTATATATACATTTCCAAATCAACATTTTTCTTATAGAGAGCAGGACGCATATAAATCAATCTTTAAGATAAAACATTTAAGAGAATTCCAGAAATTCCATAATTTTCAGATAAGGGGCATATTAAATAAGTATATATCGATACATGTTGTTGCCTCCTAGAATCTATTAAAGGTCTCATTTCATGCACTCCACTTTATCGCTACCATGCAAAGGAAAGAATTTTTTCAAGGCATTTCCTAAAACATGTTTTTAATATCCAAATATATCAAAGCCAGTGGCTTTAAGAGATGAAAGGTTTGGGGCAACAGATGAAGAGGATGTTCATAATAAAATGAAAAGACTCAATAGAGGTATTTAGGTCTCACACACATCTACACATTCCTGAGATGCTGCATGCCTTCAGAATCGGAGGATTCACTTCTTTAAATACAGTACGTCTTGGAGATAAAAGGGAACGTTACCTGAAAAAATGCGATTTTTATTATTTTATTATTTTTTCCCCCTCTCGGTTGCTCGGTTTATATAGGTTTCTTGGTTTATGAAAACCAGATGTGAGATTGAAAGGAAGCTCAGAGGGGAATGATTGATATTGCTCAGACCATTTGTTGAAGTAAAAACAGCAGCATCTCTGCATACGGAGGAAAAAAATGTCCCCACATACCTTGTGCTAGCTTGGCTACAGATCTATAGTATTCTACAGGAAATATACCAGTTTGTTTAACTTTTTTGCCCCAGCTTAAACTGGTTTTACAAGGTATAAATGCAAGAATTCCTCATTAGGCTCCTGAATCTAAACAGACACATTCCCTTAACTAAAAAAGTAGGGTATAAATACTATGTTTTGTACCAACCTGCTGTGAGCTACTCGGGCCAGGGTGGATATGTAGGTTAAAGTGACTGGAATACCGGAGCCACAGCATTAGCAGATCAACTTTCCATGTTGCCTTATAGCTATTATATCTCTGTCAAATTCGTAGATCTGTGATCTGCTTCCAGTTGGACCAAATTTGCCCAGATCTGAACAACTGGCTTTTGTTTGGCGTCAGTGTGTGTATGGGGGGTTATTAGTTCATCTAACCTAATTGGCCATTCTGCTTTCATTGGACTTACATTTGGTCCAATTTGGTCAATAACTATCATAAAAAGATTTCTCAGCATAAGAATCTCCCTTAAGGACAATGGTTAGTCACTTGCCACTGGTTTTCTGTTCTAAAAATGCAGTGTTTAACAATTCATTAATAAAGTCTTTAAAAAATATGTTTTTCAGAGTTGAACTGCAAAATGTATGGCCATGTAACTCACCAAACATTGACTAGAGGCAAGTAAAGAAAAATAGCAATCCTTTGTTACAGGCATGTCATCAATGTATCCTTCTTCACTGAAATGATAGAGACCTCCTTCTAGTAAATGAGTCACTTTTGCATCCGAGCCAGAATAATTAAACTTCTTGTAGAAAAAAATTATCTGCAACCTTCCTTCCCTGCATCATTCCTTGTTATATCCCCAAAGGCTTTGACATTTAGCAGCGAACAATCTCCATTTGTAAACTGCAAAGGGCGACCCTTTCCAACACTAAGATTAGCCCAATGAGAAATATTCATCTTATTTTAAACAACAATATTTTGTTAACTGGACTAAAATATTCCCCCTTGAGCTCGTGAGCTCATTCAGTTAGGTTATGTAGACAAGGTATATAAACACTATATGAACTTCCATGAATCCAAAAATATTTATTTACACAGACAAACCTGATTCCACAGACTGAAGGGAAGCCATGACACGTGTACAAGCCATTTCCCAAGCCCCTTTAGGCTCACAGCATCTTGACATAAATATAGATCAAATATGTAGCTGGTAAGTTCCTACCTAGGCCAATGGATAAGAAGATGTTGAAGAATAGAACATTTCCAAAGTATTCATCCATCATGAAGCCTGGACCTTGTAGTAACTCCTGCGATGTGGTGCAGTCATTGCAGACTTTCACCAAGTGAATCAGATACTAATGTTATTATTAATACTGGCCAAGACGTGATACCATTTGCTCACAAATGCAGTAAGAAAATTTTGTGCCACTAATTTGCAGGTACATTGGTGCACCATACGCAAGTTGCAATGAAAGCTACTTGTTATGAGATTGAAATTCTGGGGAGCAAAATTCACTGTGGAAAAAAAAACATGGCAATTTGCCCATGAATTTTATAAGGGATTTTATAATGGGTAATGGATCTTTCTGTAATGTGGATCTACATACATCAAGTCTACTAAAACATTAATCAAACCCAATAGGATTGTTTTGCCTCCAATAAGGATTAATTATATCTTAGTCGGGATCAATTACAAAGTACTGTTTCTGTTTTAATTATTGATTAAAATGGGTGTTCCCATAATTTGGAGCTTTCTGGATAAAAACAGATCCTATACATGAAGAACCAGTTTTACATTTTGTAAACCAAAAGCAGTGTCTATGTGTAATAACTTGAAAGCACATACTTTTAGGCCAATGTGTTTTGCCATGCCATTTGTCACTCAGCAGTCCCTGTGATTCCTTCTTTTCTTACTTTATTGTGTCATTTTTCACAAGGAAGAAGTAGTGAAAAGACGATACTGGCTTCTGGGTGCTTCTTCAAGAAATCCTCATAGAAATAAGACATTTTCTAAATATAATCAATTCAGTTAAAATAATAAAGATTTTGATTGACAGTTAGTCAAAACTTTGGTGTGTGCTCTGTTTGTCTACGTAATACATTAGAACTAACTGTCTTTCAAAATAACCGACTCTGACACAAAGCTGCATGTACATAGACAGATTACTGGGGGTGGGGGATAGGGAACCAGTGTCGGACTGGGACACCAGGGGCCCACCAGAAAAGCTTAGACCATGGGCCCACTTTCCAAACTATTCCTCCTTTCCTCACTCAACCTCTTTATTCTCCTAGTCTTTTATATTTACTTAGTCTATTCTTTCATTATTAAGCATTTTTCCCATAAAGAAATAAGGAATGACCATGAAATTGGCCACATAGTTAGAAGAAAAAGGGCCCAGTGACACCTGGGCCCACCAGGAGTTTTCCTGGTATCCCGGTGGGCCAGTCCGACACTGTAGGGAACAGTAAAATCTTAAAAAAGGTACTGAATATTTAATTTGTTACATACAGAACATTTCTTATTTTGACCCCAGCAGGCTTCATACAGAGTAATGTGGAAGTCAAACACCTTGCCCAGCTTCAGCCTTTTCCCATTCATTTGAATAGGGAATGTGCTGCCTGTGGAATACGCTAGCATTTAATGAGAGGATCACATTGTTAAAGATGGTATGAAACTAAGGGGACACCATCTATATTTCCACAACAAAGCAGAAACAAAGTAGAAAAGAGCACTGGGACCCCAGCCAGGAGGAGATCTTAATAGCAACATTTTCCAACAGTGTCAAGGGCAACCAAAGAATCTACTGCTTGGTGTATTTTTAGTTAATGCATTAGCTTTGATATTGTATCCCCGACAAATATGGCCAGTTATTTGTACTGCATCTGTAATCCAATATTTCCCATTGCGAATCAGCACAGAGTATTCGGGTGATTATTTATGGTGAAACGCATTTGTTGATGTCACATTTCTTAGAACGATATATAATTTTTCTACTCTAAATGGTAACAATCTGTTTGGCTCATCAGTTGCTACTCAAATAATGCTATTTTAAGCATGTAATGTCCGTGTTGCGTAGACTAGTCACGCTACCCACGCTGAAGTGATTTAGAGATTAAGTCTAATGAGTAAACAGGCTGGTATACGTATATACAATAAGGGGGATTTTAAATTACAGATTACCACAGAGGGCCGCTATAGTTACTACTTCTTCAGTGTTTTTCTTTTTTTTTAAATTCTCACTTGGATTTAAGAGCAGAATGTACTTTTATTCCTTATTGAAGGTGTCAATATCTCACCTGGTAGTTGTAACCATGCTTAAAGGAGAACCAAACCCTTAATTATAAAATCCCCTACCCTACATAGACCCCCCCCTCCCTGCTTCCCCCCAGCCTAGATGTTACCCCCAGTAAATGCCCCTACCTCTTTACTTACCCCTCAGTGCAGATTCTGTGCAACAGAGATTTCCAGGGGCGCCATCTTCTTCTCTTAAGTAATCCTCTGGTCTTCTTCCAGCGCTTCTGCAATTTCTGTCACTTTTGGCTCATGCGAAGTTTTCATGAACGGAAAGATTGCTCCAACTTTATGCACCGATATACCGCTCTCTTCCTGAAGATTATAGAAGAGAAGAAGATGGCGCCTGTGAACTCTGCTGCACAGAATCTGCACCGAGGGGTAAGTAAAGATGTTGGGGCATTTATCTGGGGGTCATCCTCACCCTGGGTCATATCATGACCTTTTGTGTTTCCTAGTTTAGCCACAAGGTGGCAGTGTGTTAAGATATATATTTGGGAAGCCATGCTGTTTCAGAGGCTTTTTTGCCTGGGACTCCCTAGTAAGTGGAAGAGAGTCAAGAGTGGAACCCCAGACCAGTGCAGGATCTAGTAAGTGGTTATATACTATTATAGATCTCTCTAGGAGAGACAATTAGGTTCAGGGCTAACTGAGCAGTTTTGGGCTCCACCAAGGAGCATTAGAGGGGCTTTGTCCCCAGTAGCATTGTTGTCCAGAAAGCGAATCAGTGTGCAAGCATAGGGGCTAAATAGTTTCCAGATAAAAAATAAAATTGCACTCTGGAGAACCAAATCAGCTTCTGTGTATTCAGTTACAACATGTTTCGGACAGATATGTCCTTCATCAGGTGCTAGTTACAATGTGAATCAGACTCTTTATTAACCCTATACACTAAAAAGTTCCCACCTGGGTTCCATTCAGAGAGGAGTTCCAAGAGATGGAATGACTCCTCTGGGAGAACATAATGATTCCTCTTTACATGTTCTATAGAGGGGAGTGCTCGGCTCATAATGTTCGTGAGTATATACCGATTGTTCAATGATTGCAACCTGTGTTATCTTAGTGATCTTCTTTGTAGTTTGTTTTTACTAAAAAAAGGTTAGGTCTGGTTAAGTCACAGAAACCATTGGCACACATTTTTGTTAAATACTAAAGATTGCAGTTTCACAACACCCTGCCTCCACCCTGTGAGGGTCCACAATTGAGTACTGTATGTCTCATCCGGATCAAACCTAAGGTAAAGCAGATAGTCTTGTGTACAGGTACTATTTCCATTTACTATAGCCCTCCAATCACTTTAAAGAAGCCAGTCCTAGAACCCAGTTATTATACAATTACATCTTTAATGAAAAGTGCTGTATTTGCCTGTAGCCTACATATTGAGCATGTATGAGCAAACACATGTTGCCAAGCCAAAGATTCTTTGAAACAGGGATGTAGTAGTATGGCTTGAGGCCTGAGCCATTTATGGTTCTATTGGGAACAGGGATCCCTACTGACTATGTAAAGACTGACTGTCCAACGTGTGACCAATAAGACTTTCAAATAATCAAAGCTACACCTCAACAACAATAAATCAGAGACTGGGTCCCACTGATATAGAGTGTTACTGTAACTTACTATATTTCCTGCTGAAATTTGCAAGACCACATTATTTACGGGCTGCAAGGTACTCATTCAAAGCTCCAATTGAGATCATACTCAGATCCATGTACATGACACACAGCACTGCATTCATTGAATTCTACTGTTCTCCTATTTGTGCTCTTCCCTAAAAGACCATCCTATTTTTACTTTACTAACTAATAAAATGTTTCAGTTTTTACCACTGAATTTAACATCAAAGGGAAATTAATAAATAGAGAGAATAAATATTAACTATTTGCTATTAGGAAATGATGTCTCATTATAAGAACTTAGCAGAAATCTGTGGTACATCGCTATCAGCCAGAACATTCCTCTGTTGGGTTGAGCTGTGCTTCCAAGCTATATATAAATTTAATCTTGAGTTCATTTCCTTTCAAAAATTGTTCTAGAATTAAGGCAAAGCAGACTGCCTTAAACTGAACCCGCCTTAAAGTGAACCTGCCCTTGGTAAATAAATGCACTCATTTAACTTGAGGTGCAAAATAATCCACAGGAATGGGTCATATTTTTGCATCCCAATAATTCCAGTTTGCATCCAAGAATGCACTGCTCCACTGTCATGTTTCTCATTTACCATAGGCAAAGAGCATACTACATTAAAATCACCAATCCATTATTATTGTGACACCAATAGCCGTGATGATTTTACTGCATGATTATTGTGACATCAGTACTTTGTTTACATTGGATGATGAGGATGCATAAAAAAGAATTATGGCAACATTTTTATGTACAATGGCTTTCCTAATAGCACTTTTTACAACCCGCCAACTGCAGCAAAAGCTGGAAACCCTACAAACTGAATAGAATCTAATCCCAATGTGATAAATCCCAATAATTTATTTGACCTGATTTACATTCTTATCAGTTTTTTTCATCTGTAGTCATAAACAGTTTGCTTGCTCAATCACATAGCTTAGAAGAAGAAACTGTTGTGCAGCTATGCATAAAGCCAGATTTAGACCTTTATTAAAGTTTTGGATACATTTAACCCAAAAAAAGTTTTTGAGGGTATTTTTCAGTCAAAACTCAAATTTTTGGATTTCTTAAAAAAAAACGAGTTTCATAAGTTGTTTTTTTTAGATTTTTTAGATTTATTACACTCAAAAGCTAGAAATAGCTCGAAATTCTCAAGCTAAAGCCTGTCCAGGTCATGTCGAAGTCAATGGTCCCTTGAACCCTTTGAAGATGTTAACAGATTTCATGATGTTCATGTTTTTTTGGTGGGTTTTTACTTGAAAACTCAATTAATTGAAGCAATTCAAGTTTTTTATGTAGAAAACGCGATTAATTCGAGTTTTCGGGTTACATTTTTCTCCTAAATTGGAAAAAATTTGAGTTGTGACTTCATTTGAGGTATAAAATACCTCAAAAAGCTCTAAAATTCAACCTTTGATAAATAACCCCCTTAATAAACTAATGTTTTTATTTTATGTTTTATTGTAATTTTTTTAATGGATTCGTTTTTCACTTGATCTTCAAAAAAATGGAGAATTGGATAAAACTTATTGGGATTAAATAGTGTGAAAAAAATTTGAAGGAGTTTTTTCCTACTTCAAATAAACTCACAATTTAAAAAAATATTTACTTATTTATTAATACTTGCTTATTTATTAAAAATCTGAATATAAAAAACTTGACTGAAAACAATTGTGGGAAAACTTGAATACCTCGAGTTTGTGAGTTTACAAGTTTAACAAAAACTCTAATTTGTGAGTTTACAAGCTCAAATTTTTGCCTAGGACAACTCCCATTGACTTCTATGTGAACTTCAAAGCTTTTACATTCAAGTTTTTTGTGCTTAATAAATACCAAACATTCATGTTTTTGAAAGTATAATTTGAATTTGTGAGTTTTTGTGCAAACTTTTTTCAATCATAGCAAAACTTTGAATTAGAACCTTCATAAATACCCTTGAAAATACTTGAAAAGTCTAGATTTTTTCTTAAACTTTAATTTTAAAATAGTTTACATTTTGAAAACACACCGCCTATTGACTCCAAGAGCTTGCCAGGTTTTGGCTACCACATTTTTAAATTTTATTTTGGTAACTTTTCGATTGATAAATCTTGAAAATTAGAGATTGTAAAACTGAAATTAGACAATGTGTCTTCAAATAACACAACAAAACACAATGGCAAATTTTATAAAAAAAACAGCCCATAGTGAATGTACTTTTATGACCTAGAAAAATCTGTGAGTCCATGGGGCTCATTTACAACCATAACTGCAGGAAAAAGGGCAAAGTCAATGCACAAATTAATGCCATTTATGTAAGGTAATTAAACCCATGTCAACCTGTGCCCAAAATTGCCCTTTGTGTTTGTAAATGACTCCTCATGAATCTGAATATATTTGAAACATTTTCTTCTTTATGTTCAGTATGTTTCAATATTTCCATTAGTTTGCTTGTAAAACAGGTTATTATGGCATGTCCAGTTCCAATTCCCACATGCCACAAGCAAGATATCCGTCATATTCATCTTGTTTCTTAAATAATGGATGAATGCAATATTAGTTCATAATAACCCTAATATTTTATCAAATTGTGACAGGAAGATAATCTGGAGATTCCAATCATTTTACAATGAAACGACTGGGCAAGTGTCTAATTTTCTGTTCTTAAAACACCCGGAATCGCCATATGGGATCTTGTTTTGCAGAACGTTGGCAAACTATCAAGGATTTTATTTCTTCAGTTTTAAGAACTTTTCATCACTTTTTCCCTTTTGCATAAAAATACAACCTTAACTACTTTACCAGGAAAATGCTTTGGTCTGAAAAATAATTGTGTCCACTGCCAGCGTCTGCAATTGAAATTAACGTCAATTCACTTTCAGTTCGGATTCTCACAAAGCGGATTCATTTTCACGAGAAATTCTCTTATATCCTGAGCCCATCACCTTCCCTGGATAGCATCTGTGTTATTTGAACATACTCTTCCAGTTGCTACATAGAAAAACAACCTTGCAGACACACACATCATTATTGTAGCACCAAATTAAGGAAGGTAGCTTCCAATAACCTCCAATGTATATGCATTCCGCAATAGTCTTCCTGTCTTCGTCCTGGATTAAACACTTACACAAGAGAAGGAAGTCATAATCGTGCCCAGAAATATTGTAAGCTTATTTTCCATATACATTTGGTTAAGCTCAATGCAGTAATGCTAAAAGATATAAATGGAAATAAAAGAAAAATAAATTCTCCGTGCCACATATAGCATGTGCTCCATGATTTTTCAAGGTTCCCTGTTTTGCAAAAAATCTATACATTATTTTCTGGCAACGCAGCACAGTACATTTTCAGAATTAGTTTTTTATGTGGCCCAAATCGAACACTGAAATTCTGCATGAAACCATTTGTAAAGGCAATGTGTTGAGAGCAAGCGGAAATCCCCTTAGAATACATTATTGGGTTCCCCCACCACCAGTGACAGGTTTGGTCTGGGCTGGCCGGGCACCAGGAAAAAACTCGGTGGGTTCATGGTGGAGCTCAAGACTGGGAAGCAGTCCCAAACACCCATGTCTGACCCTGACCAGTGATGATCTGTTACCCTCAGCCACCATTTGCCTCCCCCAAACCCAAGCCAACAAATGTATGCATGTGTTCTCTTATTCGTAGCAGAACTGACAGATGCAGTAGAACCAGGACAGATGGGGGGTCCTGTTCCAGCCCTTCGACTCAGATGTAGTTTTTGGTTAAAAGAACTGATTGCTGACAGTTAAGCTATACAGCATATTTTATCCATGGAGTTCAATAAGTTTCCTTGTTCTGCTGCCGAAAATTCAAAAAATGGTTTCACCAACCAAAAGATTCTATTCCCTCAAATGCAATTGTTAATTATTTTAAACACGTTAGAAAAACATTAACGAAAGAATGCATTGTTACAGTAATTCATGACTCATGAAAGAATGTAAAAAATGCATCTGTCATCGTCGTCTGACTTATATCCTTGATTGTATTCTACAGTTGCAATGACTTCATTGGAGTCAGTCTATAAAATGGATTCTGTGCAGAATAAATATATATACAGGATATATAGAAAGAGTTTTGCTATGGGATTAGTGCATCAGACCTAACTTTAAAATTCAAATTGTGGGACTGATTCCAGTGTATTCATGGAATTTTGTATGTGAAAAATAACCTTGGTTGTTTATGACCAACCAAATCATAGTGTGGTCCTTTTTAAGAACCAAGGGGTTCATTAAATAATGTGTGCATTACCTCCAATGTAGTAACCCATACCAACTTGCTTTCATTATTCAATTATTAATTGAGAGTGGTGCTCTAAATTCAGAAGTAATTGTGATAAAATCTACTCACCCTGGTGGTCCAGTGGAGCGGCAGGGACGCCCACCACGCCAGTCCGTTTCCGTCTCGTATGGCGCGCCAGCGTCTCGTTCTATTTATTGACGCGGACACGCGGGCGTCTGATGCAGACGCGCAACGGCGTGAAAATCTTGACGCAAAACTGCCACTATAAAAAGCTCAGTTGGGCTGCTCGACCTTGCCCGTGATAGGATCTGTTTCCAGTGGTTCCTGAGCTTTAAGCTATTTTGTTATTCTGTCTGATTCCTGTTTTGACCCCTGCCTGGCTAACGACTATTCTGAACTCCTGATTCCTGACCATTGCCTGTTATACAACTACCTCTTCCGCTGATTCCCTTATGATTGATTACCCGGTTTGACCCTTGCCTGCTTGACTACGCGTTTTCTCTGCCCGACCCGGCCTGATCTGACTATGATTTTGTCTCACGCCTTGTAATGTGACCTTCAGCCCAAAGACTCTTGCCTTACAGTTGGGCCCCTCTGCTTGTTTAGAACCCCTCGCCTTGCACCTCTCGTTTTAAGACCTGGTGGTATCTGAGTACCTGAGGGCTCCTCCCGAAGCCAAAGGCGGCTGCTACAGGCAGAAGTACGAGCCAAGACCAGGGTGCTTGGCATCGGTTCTAGATTTAGGGTGCCAACTTTTACAGTAGTGGACTCAGTTGGCTGGACAGCTTAGTATCCTATTTGGAAGCAACACATTCACAGTCTTGGAGGAAAGCCACACTTCTAGAGACTTTAATTTATCTACCTCACCAACAAATTTGAGAAGGATTTGGTGGTTTGGTGTATAACAGACTTAGCAACTCTAGGCAGTGTCAGGCAGTGGCAATTAAAGCTAATAAAGTTTAGTCTTCTACAAAAATGGTATTGGCTTGAGGGATGAAAACATAAATTTGCTTCTTTATAGATGTCACGGTCGGCACCCAACACCAGAACAAACACCAGGCACCCTGGTCTCGGCCGGTGCTTCACCAGTAGTGTAACCGCCTTTGGGCCTTGGGAGGAGCCCTCGGCTTACTTGGATGCCACCTGGACTTAAACGAGAGGTGCAAGATGAGAGTTCTGGATAGGCAGAGGGGCACGACTGTAGAGCAAAGTCTTTGGACAGAAGGTCGTAGTACAAGGCGTTAGGCAATAGAGTAGTCAGATCAGGCCGGGTCGAGGCAGGCAGAGAATAAACGTAGTCAGGCAGGCAAGGGTCAAACCAGGAAGTCAATCAGAGGGTTAAGCAGAAGAGGTAGTCGGTATTCAGGCAATGGTCAGGATCCAGAAGTCAGAATAGTCAAAAGCCAGGCAGGGGTCACAACAGGAATCAAAAACAGGTTCAGACGGATATAGCTTCAGACAGATATAGCCTAAAGCACCAGGAACAAATCCTATCACGGGCAGTACCTTTAAGTACCATTTAAAATTTGCACCTTTAGGATGCGAGGAGGCGCGCCGTGCGCACCCTAGGAACCGGCACAGAACATCATGGCGGGCGCCCCTGCTTGGAGTGTGGTCGGCGTATTTGTTACAATAGATCTCTAGTAAAGCTTCACCTTGAGTAAGCAATGCAGTTTCCGGTGCCAGTACTTAAGAAGGTTAGTAACCCTTCTCAAGCTGGAAAGGATGCCATGCAAAAGGAATTGAAAAATTTAACTTTGAGGAAAGACTATCAAAGTTCGGGGTTGTTTTCTCTTGGGAAAAGGGGGCATGTTTACTTTTTACAATTAGATTACAGGACATTATAGACACGTAGCAAGGATCTTTTGTATAAGGAAAGAACAAGAGACCCACCACTTCAGATGCATGATGTTGTAAAGGCAGATTCTATTAATGCATTTAATAGGTGACTTTGAGGACTTCTTGGACTGTCAAAATATCCAGTGTGTGTGTGTGTGTGTGTGCGTGTGTGTGTGTGCGTGTGCGCGTGTGTGTGTGCGTGTGTGTGTGTGTGTGTCATCATGTATGGGTTGAACTTGACCCTACAAACTTTGGGCCAGATTCAATTCAGTGAAAAAAAAGTTATCTCATGGTTTATGACGTGAAAACTCATGTGCGAGATTCAATTCAATGTTTCTCTAAATTCACTTCCACTTTTTGCCATAGATTTCAATAGTTTTCACTTGATAAACCATGAGATAACTTTTTCTCACTGAATTGAATCTGGCTCATTATCTCATAAAATGAAGAAGGATAATACTCATCTTGATTGTTATAAGAATTGTTTTAAGATTATAAAGAAGTTTGTTCCAAGGAATGACACACTCCAGGACTTCATAATGAGATCAAGCAAAGTGAAGTTTATTTTTCAACGTTTCAGTCCAGTCAAGACATGTCTTGAGAAAGGTCCAGACTGGACCGAAACGTTGACAAATAAACTTCACTTTGCTTGATCTCATTATGAAGTCCTGGAGTGCGTCATTCCTTGGAACACGATGAGTAAAAGTCTGCTGGATTGGAGTGCACCACAGCCTGAACTGTATATATATATATATTGTGACAGGGTGTTTGGAAAACACCATTGTCTTGGAGGAAAATGCATGTAAAAGAGTGCATTTAAACTGCAAGAGATGTGTTGCAGAGGGATACCCAGCAGAGGTAGGGTTAAGTAATTAAGTGGCAGCTGAAAGAGTAGCTAATTAGGAAAGGTAATAGGCCTGTGTTACCACCTGAGGGCTCTCCAAACACCTTCTAGAGTGGAGGGAAGTGGGTGCTGTGAGAGACAGTGTCTGGCAGAAGGAGCTTCCAGAGGTTGGAGCCTAAATCCCTTGAGGGGGAAGAAAGAGAAAGGACTGGCAGAGGCTAGTGAGTCTGAGTCCCAGGAGGGGAAGCCAGCAGGGCTGAGTAGAAGCCCAAATACTCAGAAGTTCAAGAGGGTGAGAGTTTCCCTTGATGTTGAACGACCAGAGGAGGAGGGGGGGACCCTGAATGTTTTATAGTGAAGTTGCTGAACTGTAACCTGTTTTAGCTTTGAAGTTGCTGAACTGTGTTTTGTTGCCTTTTTTTGGGAATGCCCAGTGCTTAATAAACCTGTGTTTTGTCTGAAGCCTTGGTGTTCCTGTCTCTAAGATCCAAATCCTACGCTACCTGCCTGTCAAATTCTAATTACCCCATAAAAGTGCATGTGCAGGCCAGTGGCATGTCACTATATAGATATAGATATAGATATATACAAAAGACAATGTTCCTAAAACAAAAAAGTGCAATTCTCACCAAAAAAAGCCAATAATGACAAAAGCATATAGCACCTTTCTATCTAAGTTTGGATTAGAAAGATGTAATTGATATTTATTGCAAGGATGGGATGCCTTATCCAGAAACCCATTATCCAAAAGGCTCCGTCTTATGGGAAGGCCGTGTCCCATAGATTCCATTTTAAGCACATTGTTCTAAAGTACCAAGTACAAGTACCTTGTACTTGATCCTACCTTAGCTGTATGAAGCCATATTGGTGGCAAAACAATTGTATTGGGTTTATTTATAGTTTAAAAGTTTAAGGAAATATCCCATATCCACAAAACCCCAGGTCCCAAGCATTCCACATAATAGAACGAATACCTGTACATACATTGATTGTCACAAACATAGTAGGTAAGGTTGAAAAATACACGTCTATTATTTGCATGCTTTTTTCGGAAAGTGGAGCCTGACGTAGAAAGGGCATTTACAGTTGTTGAGGCATTTACAGTGGTTAGTTAGTGGCTAGTTAGTGGCGGGGTCAGATTTTACAGTGGTGTCCTACAGTATGATGTCAGGTTCTTACAATATCAGAATATTCTTCTTATTCTGAGCATGACCATCACAGTTTCAGCTCTCCCTATGTCACTGTGTTTTATGTTTTAAAAAACCCAACACGAACACACACAGAAATATTGAGTGGGTTATTCCAAGCACTAGTGCTTGTTTCATGTATTCTGCTTCACACCCCAATCGGGGTGCATCTTAATTAGCTGAACCTCCCTGTTTTTTTTCAGTAGAGCTCCTGGTTAAAGGGTAAGTGCAACAACAATATTTGCAGGAGAACAAATGACGTTAAATGCAATGAAGATTTAAATACAGACCACTTAATATGAAGTATTTATTCTGGAGGTATATAAACGACTATTTTTACTATGCCATGAATGAAGAAATTCAATGGGAAGGAGAATCACAAAATGGGTGAAAACCTTCCTTAAATAGGAAAATAGCAGTAATCTAGAAATAATAATAGAAATAATATCTAAAAAACAAGAATTCAGGGAAATATTTCGATTTTTGATGGAAATACTTGTGCTATAAAACTTTTGTCATACTAAAGAACTAGAATGGGAAACTGGAAAGGCATAAGGTTAGGCTGAAAGTATTCATAATAACACTTCAGTCAAAGTAGTATGGCATAACTTTTTTTGTGCTGATGTATGTTTACGTTTGGGTGGGACAAACTGTTAGTGTATATTGTATTTGTTGGATAAAATCATGTTGTGGTATTGTGGGGTGTATATCTCAATCCCATGAGGTGGAAGCACTTGAGGCTCAGTGTGTATGCATTGTTCCACCTGACTCTATGTCAATTATTAACAACCATGAAAAATGTAACCCACGTTGAAGAATGTTTCACTATGATGTAACTTTTTACTGATTTAAGGATGTTATAAGAGAGTCTAAATTGACTCATTATAATGTAACATTGTTTGCATATTCTGTGTTCAAAATTACCCAGACATGGCAAGTACCACTATACCAATATACCAACATAGCACATATTGTATGCATTCATTGACAAAATATGTAAGTAGACATCTAAAAACAACCAGGACAAAATGAATGTAGTGTAGTGGTGTAATACAGTATGTTTTGAAAGTAAAGTAGAGGGAATTTTGGAAAGAGAGACAATTCAACAGGGTAGATTTGTGGGGGCAAGAATGAACTAATCCTAGCTTAGCTTAGGCTGGTCATTAGCAGTGAAAAAGATAAGAAGCAGTTGTGCCTTTTATAAAGGAGACAGTAATGGAGATTGAAAAATGTGAAAATAACTATAAATGGGATATGGAGCCTGAATGCTAGTAAGGGGTTTCCTTGGTGACAAAGAGTTAGAGAGCTCAGATGGTGTTTATGTATAGTGATGTATAAGTTGTCCATTCCTGTAATTGTAACTGTGATTCTTTTTCTCTTGAAAACTCCCCCACAAAAGAAAAGGAGGATGTATATCCAGAGCCTGAGTGTAAGGAGTCTCTAAAGGGGAGGAAGGTGTGAGTCTTTCAGGTGAGGACTGATATTGTGCCAACAGGTAGATATGAGTGACTGAAGGTTAGGACCAAGATCAGGGTGACGATGGTGAAGAGTCAGGGTCTGCCTGGATAGGCGTTGGAAAAGAGAACAAGAATGGAACAGGATGGAGTAGGTGGAGAACTGGTGAATGGACAGTGTGGGTGTAGACACAGGACTGAAACAGGATGGTGTGGGTGGAGAACCAGAAACTGGACAGTGTATACACAGACAGGAATGGAATGGGAAAGTGTGGGTGAAGAGGCAGCAACTGGAACAGAACTGGGACTGAGCCAGAATGGGGGTTAGAGTAAGGGAAAGACAAGAGCTGGAGCAAGGAACAGAGACCTATGGACATGCCACAATGATCAGGAACATAGGCTAATGCTCAGGTATAGGGAGTGAGGTGAAAGGGTTCAAATAGGGTAGCCTGATTGGCTGACCCTTTCCAACCACTAAGGTTGCTTGGACCAGATAGGCAAGGCCAGGTAATATATAATGAGCATGCTTGCTAGTTGCTCACTGAGTCTAGAGTATAGGGTACGGAGCCAGAAACCCAGATGTTCCTGGTTTAAATCCCAGCAGATCCTTACACTGAGGCTGAATGGATTAGTAAAACCTAAAAAGAGGGCCAGGGTCTCTGTGTATGGTGCTAGTTTTAGGGCTGGACCCTGGTTAAAATTCTGTAGGAGTACAAGTTGTTCTGAGAGGGCTGGGGTCTCTGTGTATGGTGCCAGTTTTAGGGCTGAATGTAATGTAAGAGTACAGGTTGTTCTGGCTTATACAGCAAAAAATCTGAATAGGGTTAGTACCTCATTTTTATTTACCAACTTTTGAACAAAGAGTAGAGCTGCTTAGAATAATTAGCTAAAATGCGACTGATTTGAACTTTCATGAATACCACCAAATCACCCGGTCACCTAGCTCTGAAATAATACACAAGACTTATGCTTAGTCCAGGGTGATGTGTAATGTCTTAGATATCAGTAAACATATGGGGCTGTTCCTGTTGAAATCTACAGGGAGAATACCAATCCTGGCACTGACTCGTGTTATCTCTCTGTGTGGCCTATGTGAAAATGTAGAGAGTTTTTTCATGATTTGGTGTCATTTATGTAGGGTTGCCACCTGTCCGGTTTTCATCCAGACAAGGGGTGATGATGCTAATGCAACTATACAATTGTGGGTGTAGTGATATCAGCATCAATACCTGGAGAACTAATAGGTGTGCTAAATTAAGAGACAATAGCTACTTTGCTGCTGAAAAAGGGTATTTTTTGTACTGTATATGCAAATATGTTTGTGAAGATTCTCATTCATCCAGGTCATGGTATATCTATAGAAATGAGTCAAATCAACTGGACTTGCTGTGTTTTTGTCCAGTCCAGTCCACTGGTGAAATGTCTTCAAGGAAAAAAACACAGCAAGTCCAGTTGATTTGACTTATTTCTATAGATGTATGTGCAAATGTTCCACACATGACTGTACTTTCTGGTAAAACAACAGCAGTTCTATTTTGCTTTTCAGTAAGAATTCTAGATATATATTTAGAATTACTGTATCCTTTATCCATAATAATATCTATTAAAGTCTTAAATTACTACACTGTTTATGGGAATATTTTTGCCTAATGTAGAGATTAAGAGATTAAAAGAAGAAAACATAATGAACTTTAACCTGACCTTTTATTATAAACTGAGGAACAGGAAAAGTATATCTTGTAAAGTATTTCCGATGCCTTGCAACAACAGTGTACAACTGGTGGCCCTCAGGTCAGATGCAGATAGGTTGTATTGAATATTTGGCCCATCTCATGGAAAAAAAGATGAACAGCATTGCCCTTAAAAAACATTGTGAACAATTTATGAAAACATCTATCAGATTGTTTGACTACATGCTGTTTTGTATCTGCAAGCAAGTTATTATCAAAAGTTTTGCCCATGAATAATTGTGGGAACGAGATCTGGGTGGTCCATCAAAGTACAAGAACTCTAGTTTTTCCAGCATCTCAATCAGTTGAATAATGAACAAAACAAGTAAACAACTTCAATGTTTACATCATGACAGACATGCTACAAGGTCACTTTAATAATACATGACATTTCCCACACTTGATGCAAAAAATGCAGATAGATTCGCACATATGTTTAGGACAACAACCCCAAATGAAGTCACAGATTTTACTCGATGACACATTAAAAAATGCTTTGCATACCTAAAATTCCTTACAGTTGTGATCAACATGAATGTAAGTATGACTTTCCCTCTTATAATATTAATAGCTAACCATTTTGGGATGGAGTTAAATATAGAGAAATGAAGACCAAGAAGACAGAGGAGAAGCAAAAGAAGAAG
Organism: Xenopus petersii; assembly: GCA_038501925.1. Taxonomy (NCBI): domain Eukaryota; kingdom Metazoa; phylum Chordata; class Amphibia; order Anura; family Pipidae; genus Xenopus; species Xenopus petersii. Next base: position 161,703,040 of record CM076680.1, read on the forward strand.
ATAGAGAGGAGAGCAGAGCTTGAGGGAAAACAGTAAAAGAGAAATGCGTAGACAAGTGAGTAGTGGTGAATGAAGACGTAGCAAACTAGATAGATGATAGATAGGTAGATCGATAGATGCTGGTGAAATTGAACAATCTAGAAAGACCATGGCCTCTACCTGGCAGAGAACTAGCATACAGATGTAGCCACCATGAATTCTCCATCTAGCACAGACAGCCACAACATTTTCTCTTTGAAATGTGGCCACTCCAACCACTGTGCCAGATGTACTAACATGATATAACAGGGGATGTACAACTTGTGAAACTCCATGTGCTGTTGATATACAATTCCCAGTAGACATGCTGGACAGGGTAGGTCAGTTTGAAATGTCATAGGTTGAACATTCCTCATGCAAATTCTAAAAATAGTATTTTTTTATACCTTAAAATTATATGTAATTTAAACTCTTACCAAAGATACCTAATGTCATGAATGGTATCCCAAATCTCAGAACAAACCCCAAGGTCCCAGTCTGAGCTCACGTTTCTGCCGCTAACAACCACCTTTTGCTTTGGGAGGAGCCCTCAGCTACTTGGATGCCACCAGGTCCTAAAGTGAGAGGACCAAGGGGAACGTTCTGGCCAGGCAAGGGAACCATAACATATACAGAAAGGACAGGGAACAGAGAGTGCAGATGTGGAACAGACAGGGACAGTACTAATCAGACAATCCAGTAATGGATCAGGAACCAGGAGCGTAGTCAGGATTACCTGGCCAGATCAGTACCAGTCTGACAGTGCAGTACAGAACCAGGAGCCAGGAGCATAGTCAGGATAAACAGGCTGGAGTCCAAATCAGTAACACGGTAAGTCAGGATCCAGAAGAGTGGTCAAACAGGCAAGGGTCAGTTTAGGCAGTGATAAAGCAAGGTCAAAAACAGTCAAAGGTCAGGAACAGAAAATCAGACAAGAATAACACCCAGGAACTATGGAACATAGACCTACATTGAGTCAGTGCAGTGTAGTGGGTTTAATAGGCAGCAGGTGAAACAAGCGAAGCCTACTTGCAATTACATGGAAAGCAATACAGTGAACCAGGGCCTTAGCTGTCTTCTCACATAGCACACTAGAAATGCAGACTGCACAGAGTCACCAGGTCCCCGGTTCAACTCCAAGCAGGTTGTTGCACATTTTTCCAGTAAACCAAATATAATGATGGGCCCATGCACAAGACAATCTTGTCCATCTATATCCTGCCTTTAAATTGGTTATGATAAAGAACATGAGGAAGACAGATGAAGTGTCATGAAGACATAGGCCACTAGAGGAAGTTGGAGTAAGAACTGAACAGAAAACAAGTGCAAGATGTTTCTTCCTCTCATTGTTAGGAGCACATTATGCAGACAAAGAGTAATGACCAGTTCATGAATAGATTTAATCTGTGTGTTTATGTCATCTAAAGTGAGATTTCAGTTTTTATCCAAAGCTTTCTCTAATAGAGAAGTCACTATTGTTTATATCTAATGAGGGTTGATGTACAGTAACTGCTTCACAGAGAATGCTAAATTCCCTGCTCGCATTACTCATGACATCTACTGTAATTCTATCTGCCTTCAGTCTGTATTTAAAAGCATATAGAGATATGTAAGACCACCCAGCAATTCCAGAAACTCCGTTCTGTTTGCGTTATTAGTCAGGGTTACTGCCATTGGGGCTCAGACTGGTTGAATGCACTCATGATACCAAAGAGTTTAGGAACACATGGAATGAGGGGCAGCATGATATTATATGATGATTTAACTAAACATATTTTAATTAGGGCATATATGGGTCATAATCTGCCACCGGCCACCAAAATATACAAAAAAACTGGCAAAATTATCTTATTTATTTATTTATTAGCAGATATATAGTCCTTATTTTCCAATCTTTAATATTAGCAGTAAAATATTAGCAGTTATAGAGTAACAGGGATAACCAACTATACAGGAAGTGCATAGACTGTGCAGTGACAGTAAGGGTTGCTGACAATTTAAACTTCTGGTATAAGCAGTCTAAAACTGCCACTATCTCAGAAACATTAAAATAGAAATTGTAGGGAAATTGGTCCACTGAGAGAAGTTTATATCAATTTAAAGTTTAGTTAAAGGGAAACTCATGGAAAAAAAACATTTTTTCAAAATGAATCAGTTAATAGTGCTGATCCAGTAGAATTCTGCACTGAAATCCATTTCTCAAAAGAGCAAACAGATTTTTTTATATTCAATCTTGAAATCTGACATGGGGCTAGACATATTGTCAATTTCCCAGCTGCCCCAAGTCATGTGACTTGTGCTCTGATAAACTTCAATCACTCTTTACTGCTGTACTGCAAGTTGGAGTGAGATCACCCCCTTCCCTTTCCCCCCCAGCAGCCAAACAAAAGAACAATGGGAAGGTAACCAGATAACAGTTCCCTAACACAAGATAATAGCTGCCTGGTAGATCTAAGAACAGCGCCCAATAGTAAAAACCCATGTCTCACTGAGACACATTCAGTTACATTGAGAAGGAAAAACAGCAGCCTGCCAGAAAGTATTTCTCTCCTAAAGTGCAGGCACAAGTCACATGACCAGGGGCAGCTGGGAAATTGACAATATGTCTAGCCCCATGTCAGATTTCAAAATTGAATATAAAAAAATCTGTTTGCTCTTTTGAGAAATGGATTTCAGTGCAGAATTTCAACCCATTCTATATGTAAGCTCCATCAGGGCTATCAGTTTGTGTATGTCCCATAAAGAGAGTATAACTACTTCTTCTACCCTAAACATGAAACTTCATTGTCTCATATAGAAGTTTTGTAACGTACTATTGGTATGTGAGATAAACAAGGGCTTCTGTTTACTCGAAGTTCTTTAGCATTCTTCAAGATTACAGCTTATATGTATCAACAAAAGCTACGTTTGATAAAAGCCAGCTGACACTATCTGATCCTTCCTGCTCAAGGTTGCTACAGTACCTGGAAGGGCATAGCATTACTCATTATAATTAACAGCAGCTGCAGTTTTTAATTAAACACAGGAATTCTTGGATTATAAGGGCACATTGATAGGATAGAGTTGGCTGTACATTGCACGTTGTCCAACATAAAAGCATTTTATTTTATTGCTAACATTTCATCGACAAGAATTTATTTTCTATTTCTCCTTGTTAAAATGTCTATTATTTTGCTACCTGGATGACATCTGACAATAGTACAAGTGTAGCCAGCAAATCTGTTGACTTCAGCAGATATTGGGCCAGATGTAATTCAGTGAGAAAAAGGTTCATCACGTGAAAACTCTTTGGGTAAGCCTTGAAAGATCAAATGAAGAGTATAATAGTGTGCTACATAATATTTCACCTTTGATTTATTGTCTGGCATAGAACTTGCAGGATCTGAGCTTTTTTTGTTCTACCTTAATCCATTAAAAGCATATCAAACATCTAAGGCTGCATCTGTAACGATCGCCGGGTGGCGCGTACTTACCCGACAAAGGATCCAAGATGGCAGCGCCCATCCGACCCATGTGGGTTGCGACGTTGGCGCAGAGACGCTGGTGCGATGACGTCACTGGCGCCAAATTCAAAATAAAAGGATGCCCACAACGGTGGTTCAATGCCCGTGTATAAGATAAGTTCCTGTGTGCTATTATTACTGACTTATTGATTATTGGACTTTGACCTCTGCCTGGACCTGGATTTTGCATTCTTTCTGCCTGCCTTTAAACTCTTGCCTGAATTTGGATTTAGTCTTTGCTTGAACCCTCCTGTACTGCGATCTTGGACTTTTTACCCCAAAGCTTCCTCCTTGGTCCTGACTACTCCCGGCTGGGAGCCGATATGCCCCCTGACAGCACCATTGCCAACAATGAGATAAATAGTCTTGAATTCAACATAGAACCAAAACTACTCAGGCAAATCAAATTGTTTATGCCGGGATTCATGCCTTCCCCTGTCTTTCAGTCCAAGGAAATTCAAGAGCCAGTAAAGTGCTCACCAGACTTGGCACCAACATAACAAAGGTATGCTACCTATTTCATATCTATAATGAGCCTTGGAAATCCTTTTTATAAGTTGAGCAAGTTTGACCACCCAGATGGAATGACCCTTCCCGGTGAAATGAAAAGGAATTCATAAAACGTAGAACTGCTAGAGAAAAATTAAAGATTAATGACAGTAATAACCTAAATCTTTCAGTAATGATGAGATCTAAAATTCACACATTTTTGCTTTTTTCACACAAGCATTGGATATTATGTTTCCTGCTCTGGGGGAGAGATAGGACTCACAGACCACCCATGACCACTCTCCTACTGTGCTATTTAGGGATATTGCTGCGTTTGATTATGATGCCAGAGAGTAATGTCATGCATTTTTCTGTGGTGCGTTCAAGTTTGATGTTCCTGTTTACAAAATAGTTGCAGATCACTTACACACTGTATATGTCCAGATTTCATTTCTTATGAATATCTGAAATGGAACACACTGATCTGTATAACCGCACATATCTCACATACTGTTATAACTCTTATTTGAGAATTTACAGATTGAAATCTCTGATATTCTAAATCCTAATACTAACATTTCATCATTTGGTTATAATTTGTAATGTCTAAATGTGTACAAGTAGTACATGGATATCGTTGCAGTAACACAGAGCTGGGTACCGCAGGTTATTCTATGGGAATAAAATCAGGGATATTGTAACGATCGCCGCCCGGAGCAGGCCCAGGAGCTCCGGGCGGCGCGTCCTCTCCTGCCGGCGTCGCTCCCAAGATGGCGGCGCCCATGGCCGCCACGTGGGTAAGCGGCGCCGGCGCGATGACGTCAGTGCGCCGACGTCGGCGCAAGGACGTCAATGACGTCACTAAGGCGCCAAATTCAAATAAAAAGCCAGTTCAGATGCTAGAATGGCGCCCAAGTATAGAATCCTGTTCCCTAAGTGATTCCTGGGTTCCCTACCTGTTCCCTCTGCTATTATCTGCCTGATTCCTCCTTGTGTCCCCTTGCCTGTACCTGGACTTCGCTGTTACTCTGCCTGCCGTAGACCCTTTGCCTGGACCTGGACTTTGTTTGTATTCCGACTGCCTTTTGACCTGTGCCTGGACTTTGATTATTCTCTTGCCTTACCCCTGGATACCACGACCCGGATCCCTCGTGAGGGGCTTCCTCCTAGATCCGGACTACTCCCCAGAGGGGGCTCCCGGCTCCCTGACATTATACTTGGGCCATGGATCCCACTGAGGAAGCTCAGCCCGATTTCGGCAGGGCCTTTCGAGGCCTGCATTCCCGCATGGAGGCGTATGAAGCCCGGCAGAATTACGTGGGACACACGCTGGAGGCGATCCTGGAAAAACTCTCCTTGTTGACCCCAGCGACCCTCCTGCCGGCACCTCCTCCGCAAGCGGCTGCTGCCATGGCTACCCAATCCTCCACTTCTGGTCCACATATTCCTGCTCCGCCTCTCTACGATGGCGATCCTCAAGCCTGTCGAGGATTCGTGAATCAGTGCCAGATTCGCTTTGCCCTACACCCCACTGAATTTGACTCTGAACGTGCCAAGGTGGGGTTCGTGATTACTCGTCTGGCAGGGAAAGCTCTCGAGTGGGCATCTCCACACTGGGAGAAGCAGTCCCCACTAATGGATGACGCAGAAGCATTTCTCAAAGAATTCCGGATTGTCTTCGATGCTCCCGGCCGGGTGACATCCGCTGCTTCCCGTCTGTTCCAAATCCGCCAAGGGAGCCGCAGTGTAGCGGAGTATGCTATCGAATTCCGTACACTTGCTGCTGAGACTCGTTGGAACAACGACGCTTACCATACTGCATTTTATAATGGTCTCTCCCTCCGCATCAAAGATGACCTGGTCTCCCGTGAGTTGCCCACGCAACTGGAGGACCTCATCGCCTTGGCAGTCAAGGTGGACACTCTTCTGAGGGAGCATCAAATCCTGAGAGATCGCGTCAAGAAGTTTCAACCCATGTTGGCACCCCGCTTCCAGAGGCCTCTCCTGCAGGCTCCCGTCACCCCGCCTGCCCAAGCACCCATTTCTCTCCAGGAGGAACCCATGCAAGTGGGAAGAACTCGCCTCACGGAACAAGAGAGACTCCGTAGACGGATGTCAGGCCTGTGTCTGTATTGTGGCGGACATTCCCACTTCGCCAATGCCTGTCCTGCAAAGGCTAAGAGTTTTGTACCCCGAGGTATGTCTATGGTAACTCATGTAGGGGTCACTACTCAAAAGTCTCGAGATAAGTCTCAGGAGAAGACCCTAGAAAACTCACACAGGTTTCTCCTTCCCTTCCAGATTCATCTGACTGATAAGACCATCTTCGGGAATGCTTTCATCGATTCCGGAGCAGGGGGTAACTTCATAGACGCTCTCTTTGCCAAACACATGGGAATTCCTTTATTTCCTTTGCCTTCTCCCATGCGGATCATCGCCATAGATGATAAACCCCTGGAGTCTGTACTCACGATGACCACTGGCGAACTACCTGTACAGGTTGGGACCCTGCATAAAGAGAGACTTTCGTTTCTTATTATCTCTTGTCCTGCTGTTCCAGTTGTTTTGGGTCTCCCCTGGCTGCGCCTGCACAATCCCACCATAGATTGGTCCACAGGGCAGATTTCTCGTTGGAGCCCATTCTGCCAACAGCATTGCCTTCCTGCTAAACCCCTCAAGAAGGTAGCTATTTCCTCAACCGAGCTAAAGTCTCTTCCCTCCTGTTATAAAGAATTCTCCGATGTGTTCTGTAAGAAGTCTGCGGAATTCCTTCCTCCACATCGCTCCTACGATTGTCCTGTCGAACTCATGCCTGGAGCAATGCCCCCCAGAGGCCGCACTTACCCTCTCTCTCCTGCAGAGACTACCGCAATGAAGGAATACATTCAAGAAAATCTCCAGCGGGGGTTTATCCGCCCTTCTACCTCTCCTGCAGGGGCTGGGTTCTTCTTTGTGGAGAAGAAGGACGGAGGCCTTCGGCCATGTATAGACTACCGGGGCCTGAATAAGATCACTGTAAAAAACAGGTACCCACTGCCCTTGATTGCGGAACTCTTCGACCAGCTGAAGGGGGCGAAGATATTCTCTAAGTTGGATCTCCGGGGGGCGTACAACCTCATTCGCATCCGTGAGGGTGACGAATGGAAGACGGCTTTCAACACTCGTGACGGGCACTATGAATATCTCGTTATGCCCTTCGGCCTTTGCAACGCCCCTGCCGTCTTCCAGGAGTTTGTTAACGATGTGTTCCGGGATCTCCTAGGAAGGTTCGTAGTCGTGTACCTGGACGACATCCTGATCTTTTCTAAAGACCTAGAAAGCCATCGCTCCCAGGTGAAGGAGGTACTCTCTCGTCTGAGGAAGAACTCTCTCTTCGCCAAGTTGGAGAAGTGCGTCTTCGAGGTGTCCAAGATCCCCTTCCTAGGATACATTATCTCTCCCGAGGGATTTGAGATGGACCCCGTGAAAGTGTCTGCCATCCAGGAGTGGCCTCTCCCGCTGAGTACCAAGGCAATCCAGAGATTTGTCGGGTTTGCTAACTACTATCGGCAGTTCATCCAGGGGTTCTCTTCCCGCATAGCACCTATCCTGGCCCTCATCCGGAAAGGGGGTAAACCCAGCTTGTGGCCTCCATCTGCCATTGAAGCTTTTCAGTTCTTGAAAGAGGCCTTCACGTCCGCTTCTGTCCTCCGACACCCCAATCCTGAACTACCCTTCTGCATCGAAGTCGATGCTTCTGAAGTCGGAGCCGGAGCCATCCTGTCTCAGAGACATCCCGCTGATGGGAAGTTGCACCCCTGTGCCTATTTCTCCAAGAAATTCTCGTCCGCAGAGCAGAACTACGATGTCGGGAACCGTGAACTCTTGGCTGTTAAACTTGCCCTTGAGGAGTGGCGTCACCTCTTGGAGGGTTCTCTGATTCCTGTTCAGATTTTCACCGATCATAAGAATCTCGAGTTCATCCAGTCCCTCAAGAGGCTAAACCCCAGACAGGCAAGGTGGGCTCTCTTCTTCTCTCGATTTAATTTTATCTTGACTTATCGCCCAGGCTCCAAGAATCGGAAGGCCGATGCCTTGTCTCGTAGCTTCACTCCAGTGGACCGCTCTCCTGAGAGACAAGAGCCAATCATCCCTCCAGTCAAGATTATTGCCTCCTTGTATCCACAGTTTGCCGACCAAATCCTGGCTGGTCAGTCTTCTGCTCCTTCTGATACTCCCATTGGGATGGCATTTGTTCCTCCTGAGCTGCGTCTGCCTATCCTGCAACAGACCCATTGCTCCAGACAAGCCGGACACCCTGGCCCAGCTAAGACTCTTGAACTCTTACGACGCCTGGTCTGGTGGCCTGATATCCGCAAAGATGTGAAGGACTTTGTTGCTGCTTGTAATGTTTGTGCCACATCTAAGTCAAGTCACTCCCGCCCCAGTGGGTTACTACAGCCCTTGCCGGTTCCTTCCCGTCCCTGGACCCACCTGTCCATGGACTTCATTGTCGAACTTCCTCCCTCCTGTGGGAACACTGTGATCTGGGTTGTCATTGATCGTTTCTCCAAAATGGCCCATTTCATCCCTCTGAAGAAGTTGCCCTCTGCGGTGGAGTTGTCCCAGCTATTTATCCAGTACATCTTCCGCCTGCATGGTTTCCCGGTGGAGATCGTCTCCGATAGAGGCACCCAGTTTACTGCCAAGTTCTGGCGTTCCTTATGCAAAGACCTGGGAATTGTTCTTCAGTTTTCATCTGCATACCACCCGCAGACGAATGGGGCAGCTGAACGTGTCAACCAAGCCCTGGAACAGTTCCTGAGGAACCACGTATCCCTCTGCCAGGATGACTGGTCTGATCTCCTCCCATGGGCGGAATTCGCTCATAATAATGCTTGTCATTCCTCTACAGGAAGGTCTCCGTTCATGACGGTGTACGGTCAGCATCCTCAAGCTTTTCCCCAAGACTTTGTGTTATCTGACGTCCCGGCTGCTGACGATTCCGCAAGCCATATGTCTGCTATTTGGGCTGCTACCAAGTTGAACCTAGAGAAGAGCGCTCTTGTTCATAAGACTTTCGCGGATCGTCGTCGAAGATCCTCTCCTCTCTACAAGGTGGGTGATAAGGTCTGGCTCTCTTCCAGGAATATCCGGTTAAAGATACCATCTCCCAAGTTGGGTCCAAAATTCGTGGGTCCATTTCCCATCTTGGAGATAATCAACCCTGTGGCTGTCAGACTCCAGCTTCCACCAGAGATGAGAATCCCCAACGTGTTTCACGTGTCTCTAGTGAAACCCGCCATCACCAACCGGTTCTCTGGCGCTCAGTCTCCTCCTCCTGCCATCTCTGTGGAGGGCCAACTCGAGTACGAGGTGGAAAAGATCCTAGACTCCAGAATCTCCAGAGGGTCCCTTCAATACCTCATCAAGTGGAAGGGCTTTGGCCTTGAAGAATGCTCCTGGGAAGGATACTCTGATGTCCATGCTCCTCGTCTGGTGAGGGAGTTCCATTCCAAGTTTCCCCAGAAGCCAAGTCCTGGTGGTCCGGAGGCCCCCCGTGAGGGGGGGGTACTGTAACGATCGCCGCCCGGAGCAGGCCCAGGAGCTCCGGGCGGCGCGTCCTCTCCTGCCGGCGTCGCTCCCAAGATCGCGGCGCCCATGGCCGCCACGTGGGTAAGCGGCGCCGGCGCGATGACGTCAGTGCGCCGACGTCGGCGCAAGGACGTCAATGACGTCACTAAGGCGCCAAATTCAAATAAAAAGCCAGTTCAGATGCTAGAATGGCGCCCAAGTATAGAATCCTGTTCCCTAAGTGATTCCTGGGTTCCCTACCTGTTCCCTCTGCTATTATCTGCCTGATTCCTCCTTGTGTCCCCTTGCCTGTACCTGGACTTCGCTGTTACTCTGCCTGCCGTAGACCCTTTGCCTGGACCTGGACTTTGTTTGTATTCCGACTGCCTTTTGACCTGTGCCTGGACTTTGATTATTCTCTTGCCTTACCCCTGGATACCACGACCCGGATCCCTCGTGAGGGGCTTCCTCCTAGATCCGGACTACTCCCCAGAGGGGGCTCCCGGCTCCCTGACAGATATTAACCCAAGTTCTAGTTACAACCAACTTGACCTTTCAGAATATAATTAAAAATGTTTTTATGTAGGTGATGAGCAATGTAGGTCAAAGTGGGATTAAGAATCCAATGCTGCTTGGGATATAGGTATTTGGGTGCTACAAGTCTCCAGCCAATTGTTCACCAGGACCTATCAATGCCAATTAAGCATCAGAATAAAATGTAAAATTGTTGTCATGAGCACAGTCGGGGGATGCTTCAGACATTTTCAGAGTATGAATGCTATATGTTGGTACCCATGCCAACAGATAAAATGAGATTGGGGCAGTTACAGTGAGATTTGGGGTGAGTGCTTGTTCATTGTCCTCGGTACAGTGTAATATTAGCATGAGTGTTACCCCAATGTTTCTATATATCTGTAACCTTGTTACAAGCTAAGGGGGCCCAGCCTGAAGGCCAGTTAGGGGGAGATTTTGGGTAAGTGCTTATTTGTGTCCTGGGTACCCCTGGAACTATAGCAGGATGCCTGATATTATGTTTCTATTAATCTGTAACCTTATTTTAAGATGAGGGGGGCAGCTTGAAGGTCAGTTAAGATGAGATTTGGGGTAAGTGTTTATTTGTACCCTGGGTACCCCTGGAACTATAGCAGGGTGACTGTTACCCCAATGTTTCTATATATCTGTAACCTTGTTATGATCTAAGGGGCCCAGCCTGAAGACCAGTTAGGGGGAGATTTGGGGTGAGTGTTTATTTGTGCCCTGGGTACCCCTGGAACTATAGCAGGGTGACTATTACCCCAATGTTTCTATATATCTGTAACCTTGTTATGAGCTAAGGGGCCCAGCCTGAAGGCCAGTTAGGGGGAGATTTGGGGTGAGTGTTTATTTGTGCCCTGGGTACCCCTGGAACTATAGCAGGGTCACTGTTACGCTAATGTTTCTATATCTGTAACCTTGTTATGAGCTAAGGGGGCCCAGCCTGAAGGCCAGTTAGGGGGAGATTTGGGGTGAGTGTTTATTTGTGCCCTGGGTACCCCTGGAACTATAGCAGGGTGAGTATTACCCCAATGTTTCTATATCTGTAACCTTGTTATGAGCTAAGGGGGCCCAGCCTGAAGGCCAGTTAGGGGGAGATTTGGGGTGAGTGCTTATTTGCTGCCCTAGGTAGCCTAGGAACTATAGCAGGGTGACTGCTACCCCAGTGTTTCTACATGTATATGTCTGTAACAGGGTTACCAGTTATCGAGAAGTTTGGGGTATGTGCTAAATTAGCTAAATGTGGAATGTTAAACTTTACCCTGCACCTTCTGCAATTTTCGGTGAGTTCTGTCTGCATTATTGCCTAAAGCCCAATTTAAGTGCCAACTATGATATGCTTATGGAGCGATAGTTTATTCTCACATTTTTAAACTACCGTATACAGCCATGATTTATATACCTGTATGGGTGCCCAGTTTGAAGGCCAATAAGATAGAGATATTTGTGATGAAGGGTGTGGGTTGAATTGTTTTTATTTATCTAGCTGTATTTTGAGAAAATCTGAACCAAATCAGAAGTAAAATCTTTAGATGAATATGCCAACTTTTTACTGCGCACTCAACCTCTGCAATCTTCCATGTATGGATAACCAAGCTTCTTTTTATTACTTGTTCCAGCAGAGCCTTATCCATCAGCAAATCAGCACACAAGCTTCAATGTGTTGCTTCTGAAGTATGCTTGGATTGTGATCTATAGATTAACGATAAAGCTAAACATTACATGGATGCAAATTGCATTTTATCTGGTGCTCCGTAAATTACATCATACCACAGTTTTATATTGATCTGATTTAACATTTCACCAACTCATTTAAGTGTAAGGATGGAGCATGCATGATTTAAATATCTGGCGCAAACAATAGTGAGGATTAGTGACCCTTTTACTCTTTGAAATAAAAAGAGAGCGACCATTCACTCGGGACATTTTGGGAGTACAGTAAAAAGATATATGCGTCCATAGAAGTGATCTGGCAAGATACAGACTGATGTAAAAGAAGCAATGACCCAGTAGCTTCCTATAAAAAGATGTAGTATAGAGTTGTACGTGTACCTTGCCTGATGACAAATATGCTTTGATGCATTTCTGTTTGAATGGCCTTTCAACTCCAACAAGGAGTAAGGAGATGGGACCTCTCTGGTTGTGGAGGATGGGTACATTCATAGTAATTAAAGGACATCGGTATAGGACTCCCATTGGCACAACTTTTCTTGTTTTTTCAAATGCACGTTACATGAAACCTGTAGATAATGAAAGCTGCTACTTGAGTGTATATTTTATTATCTTAGTAGACCAGTCTGTGTGTATTTAACCCATTCAACAACTTTGGGGGTTTCATGCTCAAAATGCAATGTTGGTGTTTATAAAGCCCCTCTTTCTCATACTGAAGGCACTTTGCACTCCGGTGGTTAGACTACATAATACATACATGGAGAACTTCAGGGACCTCTCTTCCCAAGTTCATGATGACTCCCCTGGATTTATAATTACCTTGGCACATGGTTTATATCTTAGAAAGTAAGTTCTCCTGTTTAGAAAGCTTGATACTATCTACATAAATTTGTTTGTACAGTTCTTCCTGTGCACATACTTATTCACCCTAATTATCTGAATAATTAGTTAGTGCTTTACAGAAAAAAAAATATTTTGCCACTGTAGCAGTTTGGAACAAGTTAACCCTACAAAATCCATTATCTGATCTAAAGCTTTTTGTATCCATCCTGACAGTTGCTAGGCAAGGCAGAAGCATAATTGTGTATTTTGAATTGTTCCAGTGCTCTGGATTGATGCTATCAGGTTAGATATGTAGTGTGGGGTTAGTAGACTCCTGCAGAAAGAATGTTGGATTGTTTTGAATGGTCAGTGTATGTTTTGTGTAGCTTCACAAACCACATTTATGGCTGTATATATGGATATGTGCCATCTGAGCACTTTGGAAATTCAGACAAGAATCTTTACTTTGTTATTTTGGATTTCTAATTTAAAAAAAAAGGAAATTTCACTCCTGAAATGCGTCAGCTCAAACACTTTCAGCGAGCTGTAAAAATGACATCTGTCTGTGGAACCACAATCCTCTTCAATGTTGTCCATCATTCTTTTGTAAACTGGGTCTTTAGCTAAGAATAAAATATTCAGTAAGGGCAATGCTTATACTCTACACTTGCTAAGCTGAAGGATCATCTCTTGTTTGCTTTAAACTCATTATCTTGGATTTGCAGCTAAAGATATAAATAAAGGAATTGCAAATGTATACAAAGTTCTATCAAGGCAACTTAATGTTGGTGTTTCCTGCTTCACACACAAAGAACAGGTCTATTTTGTTGGGAATTACTGAAATAGGAAGAATGTTGTGAGGGTAAAATAATAACATTCGCAACACCTGTGCCAGCTTTATCAAACCTATCTTCCAATCAGATGCTTGCTATGAAATACATGACCAGTAACTACTTCCTGATGATGATGGTTTGTTACTATGAGTTAGTAGACTCGGGACAGACTTGACCCAAGTCAAAGTCTCTAGAAAGTGTTTTACAAACCCCTTATGGTACTGCTGAGAATATGTAGAATATGTTAAATTTGTTTGCCTCTGATTACCCATAATAACCCCATGCTCCCCACCAATATTTCTTATGCTGACCTTCTTCCGAAGACAGTTTGGAACTCAGCAGTTATTGTTCTAACTGAGGACACTTGATTTTTGATGGGGCTTCTGGACATTATTGTCCATATAGTTCAGATGACTGGTCTTCATAACTAAATTTGCATCCATGACTCAAGTTTTATTTGAAGCACCATTTGTTGAGGATGCAAATTTTGGCAACTTTGATATTTAAGGGATCGCGTCACACTGCGTTTTGGCATGAAAATTCAAAATGAAAAGATACCAGAGACCCAAGGCCCAAATATAGGTTTCTGAGTTCCTGGGTGCTCTAAATTTGCTATTTTCACCGATCCTTGGTTCTTAACCCTTCTGCCTGTTTCTGACCATGTGCCTCTGACTATTGCTTGGAGTATGATTTTGAGCCTCTTAACCCCTTGTGTACCACGACTTACTGTTTCTATCTGCCTACATTGCAGCTTCCTCCTTGATTCCAACTTCATCATCGTAAGTGCCATTAGGCCTTGACATTATCCATTGAGCCATTGGCAAACACATAAACTGGTAGCATGGACTTCCCATTACTTATACATGTAATGGAGCAAATAAAACTGTAGGTATCTAAAGAGGTTTTGGCTTGTTTTCGTAGTAGACAATGAAAAGGAATATTAATATAATTCGAAACACTTAAATGGAGCTAGCAATGTTCTAACATCCATTAGAAATCATGTGCAATACCTCCAAATATAAAGGCTACCAAGGAGATGGGAATGTTGGAAGAACTCAAAACAAAGAATTGAGTCATTACTGGCATTCCCTAACAAAGAAATATAATTCCCAAAGGCTCTAGAAAGTATGTTCAACTCACAAGAGTATTTGATAATCCTACATATTGTGAGGGAGGGAGAGAATGATTGCTGGACAGTACTTAATAAATGTTCTATTGGTAAGAGAGGCATCCAGCAATGAACTGGCTCGCATGAAGAGAGGAATACTTTAAGTGAAATTGGAGATCAAAGATATAATCCCAAGGGCTGAGATAAAAGACTGATGGAAGGCGCTGGAGGCAAAGCTGCAATTGTATTTTTTATGATGTATTCTATTGAAATGCACTCTTTGGAGAGAAGGAAGGATAACATATTAGCCAGGATTAAAAGTCAGCTGCCAAAAGAAAAAGATGTTGAGATATTGCATTTGCTGGCCATTTGATGACTACTGTTTATTAATATTGCAGAGGCCATTTATCAGGGCTACGGGTGCAAGTGTTGGGCCCTAATTTATATACAATTTCAATAAATATTGATAAAACAGGTCAGTCTCTAGACATTTTGGGATTGCTGTGGGTCCCAGTAATATCATCTAGTTATGCCACTCTTAGGTCCCATGGATGGAGCATTTGGTACTGTTTCCCTAGCACTGAATTTTTAATTTTAGGTGCAGTGTTCCTGGTCCTCTGGTGCTCCCTAGAAATGGGGGGCATTCTATGTGACACCTACATGTCACCACCATCTATCACCTGAATGAAACACTCTAAAATCCAAGTAACATAAGGCACAACTCTTTTTGCTGCATTTTAGGTGCACCCCTTGGCACAGAGTGTAAAGCACATTGAATCTTTCCATATTTCTGCAGAACCCAATGTTAGCATGGACAAGACAGCCGTGCCCTTACAGCATGCCAAAGGGTCATTCATAAGTACAAGGGTCCATGGAGGGCTTGTTTTGCAGAGCAGAGATCTGCTGCAATTTGTATTCTTACAGGGCAGGGCACAGGGAGGCCCATTTTTCAAGATTTTCAATTTAGTGATTTGTGAAACAATGAATAAATTCATTTTCTCTAAAACCACAAATGCCATAAAATTTATTAAAAGATCTGAATGAAAAAAACACGAATGAGAAAAAAGCTGAACAATCTACTAAAAAATACTAAACTCAAAATCCTCTGAAAATTTTAGTTTTTCTAACAATTAGCAAATAAAAATCAGAAAATCACTAAAAGTCCAAATGGCTAAAAAAAGGTTCAGTAGGATCTGCACAGCTCCCATTGAATTCTTTAGGACCTCGACTGCTGAAGTTTTGTACAGGTATGGGACTTGTTATCCAGAATGCTCAGGACCTGGGGTATTCCGCATAACAGATCTTACTGTTATAATGGATCTTCATACCTTAATGGGGAACTAAAGTCTAAAATAGAATAATGTGAGAAATGCTGTATTTTATATAATAAACATAAACATGAACTTACTGCACCAGAAGCCTAGTAAAACAAATGATTTATGCTTTCAAAGTTGGCCACAGGGGGTCACCATCTTGTAACTTTATTAACCATCTTTGCAAGACCAAGACTGTGCACATGCTCAGTGTGGTCTGGGCTTCAGTTGGGAGGTTAAGATTTGGGATTGTCATAAATTATCAAAACAGCACAAGTCAAATAATATCTGCCAGAAGTTGATACAGCAAGACTGGCTAATAATCAGAATATACAGACTGCACTGAGTCCTGTGTTTTTGTATTGTTTAATACAAACTTTCTCCAACTCTGCAGAACCAGTGGCTGTTGCAAAATAATCCTCCAAATAGAATCCCAGTTTATCTGGCCCCATGATCTTTGTTCCTGCAGCTGGAGTTGGAAACAGTAAAGGGGATGTAAAGGCAAAAATGAAATCCAATAGAAATCTGTACACAGTCGCCAACTGCTCTACAGGGAAACAAACAAAGCTGCTTGAGTTCTACATGGCTAGGAAGTAAGGTGGGTTGCTGTTCAAAAGTATGATCGTTTCCCTACAGTGCAGCTAGGGATCGTCTGAAGTTTTCTATCCTAAACAAAGGGGGAATTTCACTGCATACAGTCAGGTTTCTTATAAAAACGGTGCACATTTTTTAATTAGAGTATATCGGAGATCTTTTTTATTAAAGAAAGTAAAAATGCGATTTTATTTTTTTTTTGCCTTTACATCCCCTTTAAGTCTGCTAGAAAATCATTTAAACATTAAATAAACTCAAATAGGCTGGTTTTGCTTCCAATAAGGATTAATTATATCTTAGTTGGGATCAAGTACAAGCTCCTGTTTTATTTTTACAGATAAAAATGTAATCATTATTAAACATTTTAATAATTTGGATAAAATGGAGTCTATGGGAGACTTTCCATAATTCTGAGCTTTGTGGATAAATGGTTTCCGGATAACAAACCCCATACCTGTATTTGAGTTTTTTGTGTTTTTTACACTCCATACATCTCAATTTTTTTGTGTTTTATGGATATACATTTTTTTTAGTAATGGGCCCCAAAGTGTAAAAAATATGGCAGATTGTGTCCTTTTTATGTTCTTTGCCCCTGCTCTGCATGTTGTTCATGGCCCTTCGTTGTGTTCTAATATTTTACTATATCTTTAAAGGAAGATTCTAAATTCCAGTCTTCTCCCCAGTTAATTATAATGAGAGGTCTGCTATTTCTGGGAGATGAAACAGTGCAAACAGCGTTTGTTTTGCTGTGGGGCAGGTTTGCTGTAATGTGAGAAGTGGGGGAAGTCTATGGACATGGAAGAAAGCATCACTTGTCTTAGTGGCCGGTATTGAAAAGTTGCCTGTGTAGAAGCTCCAAGTTCTTGCCTTAAAGGTTACATCAGTTACCTAAACACCACAAAAATGGAGAGGGGGTGCAAACAGTTATAATTGTTAATGATCTTTTTCTGCCTGTGCTTGGAATTTCACTGTTAAAACAAGCAGTCACATTGTATCACCGTTACTTACCTTGACGTTGTTGTGAGTCAGGATGGATAAACAGCGGAAGAGAGTTTGAAATTCACTTTTAAGTATATGTTTGTCGAAATAAAAATAACAAACCTGATTGCCTCTGAAGACAGGTTAAAGGTCTACCTGCTCATGAATAGAACCAAAGACGGAAACATACACACAGCAAGCCTGAGACTGTCACTGCAAAAACCATCAACTTGCTTCAAATGCACAAATCCAATGGCTGAGATTTTATCTCTTTAGTATGCACCCTGGACTTGACAGTTTTAAAAAAAAACAAAAAACGGATAGATGATCCATTCCCACAGCAATAGCCAAATTTTCTAAAAACAGTCGGTTACTTTTACGCTGCCCTCCAAGTCTGGAAAATAAAACTTTCAAATTAGTCACAGCTGAAAAAATGAAAAAGGTATGGGAGATAAAAGGCTATTGAACAGACGCACAGGAGACGCTCGACCACAGAATAACAAAGTCAGTCTCTAAAAGCCACAAGCGTAAAAATATCAACAGAAAAACATCTTGGAAATGTAGGACCGGCATAACCAATTAATACGAATTAGGTTCAAACAGAATACGGTGTTTACTACACCTCCAGTGCACCATCCCCTTTTCCTTCAGGGTGTGCCATTTTTGTTTTGTGTTGGCCAAAGTATCAAAATTACAGTTGGTTGTGGTTTTGGACTTTCCAGCAAATACAGGGCAGCGAATGTGCCTTCATAAAATATTTACTTCCTCTTGGAAGTCTTTTAAAATTGAGTCCACTTAGCAAACAAATACAGTAGGAAGTTGCTTGGGTCCTTTCACACATGCTCCTTTGAACTACCCACATTCTGTTCAGAAGGCAACTTGTTGTTTATATAGCAGCTGGAAGCGAATAAGTGTGTGCAGACACGTTCCGCAGGCTGATACACAAGAGAATTGGCAATGTCAGATATCTCTGAATCTTCCAAAGTTTGGGAGTAATTAGCAGAAGTTTGCCACCAGAGAAACAAATCGGAAATACTTTTCACCTAATTAGAATTAGAGCAAAAGGAATAGAGGAGACTAGGGGGCAGATTTATCAAGGGTATAATTGAAAACTCGAATTTGACAGTTTTATGGTCAAAACTGTCAATTTTGACTAGGGAGTTATTCAAATTCGATTTTTTTTTTAAAAAAAATTCTAATTCGGTTTTCTAGATTTATCAAACACTGGCCCTTTAAGAACTCGAATTTGACTATTTGCAGTCTAAAACCTGCCGAATTGCTGTTTAAGTCAATGGGAGAGGTCCAGGGATCAATTTGAAGTTGTTTGCAGCCTTCCTGACATTCGAGTTTTTTTCAGAGAAAAAACTTGAATCAAATTTAATTCGAATTTTTGGGTCGATTTAATTCATCCGAGTTCGAAAAATTTGATTTTTTTCTTTAATAAATTTTCATTGGTTGAATTTCAAATTCATGGGAGTTTATTGGAGTTTTTAAAAACCCACGTGAATTCAAAATTCGACCTTTAATAAATGTGCGTTTAAGTGATAATAAATGTGCCTTTTCTTTATATTAGGCACCTATTTAATCAATACCAAAGTATTTTTCTGCTGGAAGAATGAAAGCAGAGCAGTCAGTAGCCCTTTCAACACTTCTACCCATGTCTCTGTCTCTTTGTTCAACCTTGGCATTGTCCCTGTGATTCCCTCAATTGCTGTAAACTGGTGCTTGTAAGGACTCACCCTGTTGGTCTAGTGGGGATGCGACGGGGACGCCCATTGCACCCTCGGCGGGGATGACTGCCGCGTCAGTCTTCATTGGTGCCGGTCCGATGAATGTGCAAAACTTCCGGGTTTGCGTCGATCGGCTATTCCCTGATTTTCCTGCACGAAAAACTATTTAAAGAGCTCTCTGTGTAGTTTTCCTTGCCCTGGGTGCGATTCTCTGTGTTGCTATTAGTGTTTGACCCTGCCTGTTCTTCACCAAGTCCTGTCTGCTACCTGTTTTGACCCCTGCCTGTATTTTGACCATTCTTTTGGATCCTGAAAACTCTCTGGTATTTTGACCCGGTCTGTGACCCGATTACGCTCATGTTTTGTACTGCGCTGCAGTTTTGGTAAACTGATCTGGCTCGTGCCCCACTGTTATTGTTCTGCTCAGCTCATCTGGTGTATTGACCCGGCCTGTGACCCCTGATTACGTTCCTGGTTCTCCCAGTCAGTTTAACTACTCCAGCAGAATTCTGCACTGAAATCCATTTCTCAATAGAGAAATGGATTTTTTTTTATATTCAATTTTGAAATCTGACATGGGGCTAGACATTTTGTCAATTTCCCAGCTGCCCCTGGTCATGTGACTTGTGCCTGCACTTTAGGAGAGAAATGCTTTCTGGCAGGCTGCTGTTTTTCCTTCTCAATGTAACTGAATGTGTCTCAGTGGGACATGGGTTTTTACTATTGAGTGTTGTTCTTAGATCTACCAGGCAGCTGTTATCTTGTGTTAGGGAGCTGCTATCTGGTTACCTTCCCATTGTTCTTTTGTTTGGCTGCTGGGGGGGGGGGGAAAGGGAGGGGGTGATATCACTGCAAATTGCAGTACAGTAGTAAATAGTGATTGAAGTTTATCAGAGCACAAGTCACATGACTTGGGGCAGCTGGGAAACTGACAATATGCCTAGCCCCATGTCAGATTTCAAAATTGAATATAAAAAAAATCTGTTTGCTCTTTTGAGAAATGGATTTCAGTGCAGAATTCTGCTAGAGCAGTACTATTAACTGATTTATTTTGAAAACATGTTTTTCCCATGACAGTATCCCTTTAACAGCACAGCCCAGAGAGGAATCTGCTGACTATCATGGTTCCATTGTTCAGAGTTTGATGAGCTTTAAACTGACAGACATTTTGTGCAATTGTATTAGACTTAAGAGTACAATGGGTGTTGTGGGAATTTACTTGGCAGAAGTGATCATACTTTTTTCCAGAGTAGGAGATTGTGATGCCCAAATGCAGGTTAGCCTGTGTTTTATTTACAGCAGGGTTTTTTTTCCTGTTTTCCTTAGGTTCCACATATCATATGCTAGAAACAAATTACAGTACAATATCGGCACAGTTGAGAACCATTGAATAGAAGAAGCGATGCATTCTCAACCACATGGAAGTACCGGTGGGCAATTTTACCTATTGACTCTGCCACAGGACCGGTCGATTTCAGTTGAATTAATTTTTTTTTGTTTAATTTGTTTGTTGTGTATATGTGGAACCTAAACTTATTTTATATAGAGTAAATAAAAACCTGCTGTGAATAAAACACAGGCTAAACCTGCTTTAAGTCACATTTTGTCTTATAGGTAAGACAAAAGCTGACTGTACATGGGAACATTTTAACGCACTCAGTAGCCTTTTGGCCGTATGCCCTGGTTGTGTGATATCTGATTGGTGCATATTCTAATATTGATATGGAAGGATGAAAAATTCTGTTGCCAAGGACCACATTGGGCCTTTGGTGCCAATTCGCCCCATTGGGTCTTTACCTTCTCCATATAACCCTGATTTGGCCTTTACTCTATTGCTAGATGGATTACGAATATCTCTGAACAAACGCCTTTTTATAACATACAAACTGGTTCACAGGAAATAATTCTTCATATGTGAGATATGAGCAAGTGCCATGTGTGAGGTCCTTTTTTCTTTTTTGAAATGGAACACATTGTAAGTCAAGCTAAAGCAGCCGCTATAGGAACACCTGCTAACTACAGCACTAGAATTATGATCACTTGCAGAACTGATATCAAAGCAATCATTTCCATACAAATGCAGGCATCAAAATGTGCCACAGCCGTTTGACTTAATAGACCCAACACGTTCCTGACTAGGTTACAATAAGCAACGCATTTTGCATTTTTATGACTTACAGACTTACAACAACAGTTGCTTGGAATGTGCAGGAATCTGAAATATTATCCAAAGGGTTTATCATGTTATAGATGTTAGAATGTGTAAGGATATGGGGAAAATAGGATATGCTTACTAGAAGGTGTCCCTTAAGGGCATAAAGGACCAATGAGCCGGTGGGTGGTACATAAATCCCCATAGCCAAGTTTGGTTCTGTGTATGCACTGATTCAACACATTGACGCCAGTGCCATTCAGCATGTACTTATACAGTCATCACCTGCGGTCTTCAAATAGATGCTAGCCAGCCTAGATTAACTGCTAGGTTGTCCTGGTCCTCCACCTCAGCCAGTTTCTGACCAGGTTCTTGCCTCCACACTTGGTACTTTGTCTCAGTTAGCCTCACTGGCTAAACTCCACTCCACTACATAAGAAGTGATAACATTTTTACACCATGCTATAAATAACACTCACTTTATCGACCTTTAGTGAACTGGCTATGTCTTTCTTTTGGCTTTCCTTTGGTCCAAAGCCTGGTGGGGAAGCATTCACAGTGAGACAGTTGGGTTACTACACTGCGGCACTCTAGATGCTGATAACATTAGTTGTTACCCTTCTTTTGTAGCCCCATCCTGTAATTAAAATAAATAGGATTGTTTAAAAATTATTTCATAAGTATAACATTAGCCATATCAGTTAAATGACCATGTTGTACAGTCACTTTGAGACTCGGGTCAATAGGTCTAGTGAAGTCAATGTTAAGGGCAGCCTTGACATGGCTTTTGGCTTTTTAGATTTTGGAGTCTTGAGAGTCTCAACATCTGCTAGGAGGTCTTCTCCTTCCTGCAACAGAGGATTATACTTCATGGCATCAGGGGACAAGCCTCAAGGAATTGAGTCTAACATGGCATGGAGTCATAGGTTAGCAGAAAGTGAGCCTACACAGGTTGGATAGGGAGGCAGTGGAAGCTTAGGGAGAATGGTATAGGGAGGAGACTTTTTACTTTAGATAATGTGGTAAGAGAAATGGGTCCAAGTCTGAAGAGCTTAGAATGTAAGAGGCCATTAATTATAAAGCTGACCTCTTATATGTAGAACCTTTCCTAATTGTAAAGCAAAAACCCGTATATATGCAAATAAATAGGCTTAGCTCCTTTAACAGGTCTCAAGTATGGGGCAAACCTTTTTCACTGGGGGGGGGGCTAAATACTAGATACTGACCTAGATACTGACTGGTGTAACATTACTACTGTGAGTTTGCACTGGTCAGTGCACATCTGGCTTGGGTGATGGATGAGTCTACTGTATGATGGAGTAGGCTATAGGGGTTATTCGATAGAGCAAGTAATGCCCACTAGAAACAGCAAGGACCAGCAAGTATGTGTTCTGTATTCTGTTTAGAAATCCCTGCTACCCCCATACCATTAACTGCCTAGTTTTATCCTGAAGCAAGCTGTAGTAACACGGGGAAGTAAAGATAATATCTAGATATCAGTTGCTCCATAAATATAGTAACTCTTTATGGCTAAATGGCAGAGGATGCCTTTAAGGTTAATTAAGCACCATTTTCCTTCTATTCCTGAGCCAAAGTGTATCTAATACATTCCAGTCGCTGATTCGCTAAAAGCACAACTGTGGGTTAAACGTGCCGACGGGCATCAAAGCAAAGCCATAAAAGCAGCTGAGTAACACCTGCGAATGTTCCAGCCCCATAAATGTTTATTTTTACCTGTTTGATCTCCCAACATCTAACAATGGAGAAGTGTGGGAACCGGCTGCCATTTACTTTAAACAAGCGTCTGGCATGTGGGTGTGCGAGGCTGCCTATCAGCTGCTGGCTGCCACTACAATGTTATCATGTTTTTACAACATGACACTACTCACTGAGATTATACACACTTTATCTTGTGTGTTAATGCAAGAGAATAATATTTGCACAGGCTCCGATTAAATTCCTAAAGGGTAAGTACAGGCTTTTATGGAATAAAAATAATAAGCCATTGAAATAGAAGTGAGCCATAAAGACATCAATTAGGTGCCCCACTTAGGCCCCATTAGAGAATTATGTTAATACAACAGAGGGCTCTGGCATGATTGGAAATTCAACAAAGTTCACTGATTGGCCAACGATTTTTGTAGCATGATCTGCAAAGGTCTAAGAAAGGAGTTAGTTATAAAGCAGGTATTTATCCTTATAGGGATTAGTAGAACTAGATAAATGCCTAATATATAGGAATAGAGAAAGTGCTGGAAGGGTTACTGCTATAGGTACCTAATATATAGAGACAGATACAAGAGGAAAGTGTTGGAAGGGTTACTGTCTGCTCTGCTCTTTTTCCCTACAGAAACAGGAATTGGAAGCCCTATAAAGTGCCTGATATATATGGACAGAGACAAGAGGAAAGTGTTGGAAAGGTTACTGCCTGCTCTGCTTTTAATTCCCTACATAAATAGGGATTGGTAGTACTAGATAGGTACCTAATATATTGGGGCAGAGACAAGAGGAAAGTGTTGGAAGGGTTACTGCCTGCTCTGCTCTTACAGTATATCCCTACAGAAACAGTGATTGGTAGCACTATAAAGTGCCTGATACATATGAACAGAGACAAGGGGAAAGTGTTGAGAGGGTTACTGTCTGCTCTGCTTTCATTTCCCGTACAGAATTAGGGATTGATATCACTAGATAGGTGCCTAATATTTAGGGACAAGGGGAAAGTGTTGGAAGGGTTACTGCCTGCTCTGCTCTCATTTCCCTACAGAAATAAGGATTGGAAGCACTATAAAGTGCCTGATAGATAAGGACAGAGATAAGGGGAAAGTCTTGAGAGGTTTACTTCCTGCTGTGCCTTCGTTTCCCTTTCAGAATTAGGGATTGATATCACTAGATAGGTGCCTAATATTTAGGGACAAGGGGAAAGTGTTGGAAGGGTTACTGCCTGCTTTGCTCTCTTTTCACCTTTTCAATTCAGCAGACACTTTATTGGTTACAGAGATCATGAGCATGAAGTTAGGCAATGTGTAAATACAAGGCTCCTCAATGATCACTTATCTCATATGTTCAAAGGTTATGTTGTTACATATACAATGAGAAACAAACCTGTGTTTTTTTTTTTTTACTTGAATGATGTCACATCAAATGAAGTACTATTTAAATTAGTGCAAATATATGAGTATAATAGCAAAAAAGAAAATTGTGTGACAACTGTATCCACAGAAACCATTCTGTTGCTTAAAATTCATGTACAGGGTAACACCTTCTTCTGCCTTTCCAGCTGAGGTCATGTAAATCCCCGGCAGATTCTGCCCACACAGCGCA
Source organism: Xenopus petersii (assembly GCA_038501925.1). Classification (NCBI taxonomy): domain Eukaryota; kingdom Metazoa; phylum Chordata; class Amphibia; order Anura; family Pipidae; genus Xenopus; species Xenopus petersii. The sequence continues at coordinate 161,727,659 of CM076680.1, forward strand.
CAACGTGGTACACACTGCCAAGTATATGACATGTGAGAATAAAGATAAGACAGCTGCTTTACATCAAACACCTTGCTTGGACATAGCCTGGAAATGTTTTAAATGCAAGTAGAACTCAAAGGTATTGGCCGCATTTGGGAATGAGAGAATGGGAAAAGGTTAGCAGACACTTTAAAGAATATTAATGTAAGTGGTGTTTTTTGGTAAATTGAGCAGCTGTTGCAGTTGCTCTTTCTATGCTGGCTGTCCATATGTTCTCAATAAAAAATGTTCCACAGTCACAACATTATTCTAAATACATCACCTGGTATAAATGAAGCAGATAAAGGAAAAAAACACTCAGGCACCTAAGTGGTAAACAAGGGTGCCCAGAACTGTTGAGAGATAACTGGCGCCTAGAAGTTCAAGGGCAGATTTAATTTTGGCTAGTTTATGAGTAGGAATGGGAGACCCCATTGTGGGCCTATATACTCAAGGGAAACACTTCCCTATTCCTGTTTGTGGGTTCCTGGGCACTCGAAAGGAAAAAAATGTTGCCACTCTGTCAAGTTCTTGAAAATTCTGTGCTCCTTACTTTGAGGCAACAGTTTGGGAAAGGCCCCATGCAGAAAGCCAGGTCCATACAGAAAGGGGTTGCTGAGATGGGAGTAGAAGAACTTGACTAGCCTTCACAGAGCCCTGGCTTCAACCCATCAGAATCCCTCTGGGATGAAGTGGAACTGCAAGCCTGGCCTGAATTCAGTGTCCAATATCAGTATATAATACACAAAAGCCATGAATATGTGTAAATTGTAAATTATATCCTTATAAACAGTGAGTTCTGATGTCATTTTTGTCACATGACTCACTGACATTTGTGTATTATAATAAATAAAGTACCCCCAGTTGTAAAATATGAGGATGTTAGAAGTTACCTCGGAGTTCCATGACCTGTATAAAAACACTCGCCTTCGGCCTCGTACTTTTATATGGTCATGAAACTCCTCGGTAACTTATAATATCCTTATATTTTACAAGAGGGGGTACTTTATTCACTATATATATATGACGGAAGCAAATCATCACAAACAATGTTCCGAAATGTATTGGAAACCCTTCATAGATGTTTTGGCTGCGATGGGAGGATCAACTTTTCTATCGCTGTTTGCAGGTCCCCTGAGCACTGGAAGGGAGTTCCCCAAGATTTATATCTAAAAAAAATGTTGCTACTACATCAAGTTCTGGAAAATTCTGTGCTTCCTACTTTGTGGTAACAGTTTGGGAAAGGCCCTTTCCTGTTTCAGCTGGATAATGACCCCATGTAGAAAGCCAGGTCTATATAGAATGGGAGATGGGAGTGGAAGAACTTTAATAGCCCTAAACTCAACCCATCTGAACATCTGTGGGAAGAACTGGAACACCAGCAGTAAGCCAGGCCTGATCCCCAACATCAGTGTCCAATAACAGTTTGCAGTATATGATGAGAGCAAATCATCACTAACAATGTACCAACATCTAGTGGAAACCCTTCACACAAGTTTTGGCTGCAAAGTGAGGACCAACGTCATATGATTACCCTTGGTTTTGGCGTGAGATGATGGACAGGCAGGTGTCCCCATGTTTGTCCATATAGTCGATTTTACAAAGTGTTTGACTTAGTTACAGGAAAGGTATCTGTAATTTTTCTCTTTGTTTTTCCCTTTTTTTCCACTTTTTTGTAACTTAAATGTAAACACCTTTTTTTAAAACCATTGAATTTTATCTGTCCTGACAACACAGTTTAAGCACTCTCTTAACCTAGAGAACATTGGAAATGCCTACACCTTCTGCCCACACAATTGGCACAGCGTGTACTAATGGGTTCTTAGCCTTCTACTGCAGAGTTTTCGTAGAAGAAAACCAAGAGATAAATATGTTATCTCCATTTTTTCCTGATTTTTCTTGGACCAGCTGGCAAATGATTTTAGTTCACACCCTGCACCAAAAGGTACAACTTCTACATCTATGTGTAGGCATTGCCAAGTTCATGACTTTATGGGATTAAATAACTAAACTGCTTTATATCAAAATGCAGCTTTGGATGAACCATCAGGTGGGTCAGTATATCAATGTACGGGAAGGACTTAAAACACAACAAAACCACACAAAAACAGTTGTTTAAGGAGAGTTAAAGTTAAAAAAGAAAGTAGTAATGTAGAAGTTGTTTTTTGAACCCAAGGCAACCACAGCCCTCTAGCAGGGAAGATCTGTGCCATAGAAAATCAGATTTTATCTAATTTTTTTGCCTTTTTTTATCATTAAAATAACTAGAATAAATCCGACCGGGAAAAAAACAGATGATTTTTTTTGGCCTTTTTTCCCAAATCACTAGGTTTTTTCTCTGGTACGGTGATCCACTTTGATGGGTATAAAGGTCCAAAGAGAAGCTTTGGAAGCAGTTTGTTCAATCATTTCTCTGGAACACTTATTAAGATTAGATTAAAGTAGATTATAAGGATAATAAATATAATTTTTGATATTCAGCCTTCTTGGGCCCTAACAAAATTGCTATACTTACAAATAAGAAAATAGTATTTTCACCAAAAAAAATCTCTACACTGCTGAAAACCCAGATACATATTTTTTGTCACTGTCTCTGCAAATAAATTGAGAAAAAATGTTACTTAAAGGAGAAGGAAAGGTCTAAATCATGGGGGTGCCAAATGTTAGTGCCCCCTCCAAGGATTGTAATGACTGATCTGATACCCGAGCCAGTGCTCCTTTTTGCAGAATACTGCACTAGCCCAGGGGACTTGGGAGTGAGCATTCCTCTTCAGTCTTTCTACTTTCTTCAAAATTCAGTGGCTGAGGCTGACTCATGCTCATAGCTTTTTTTTGTTAAAGTCCGAAAGAGGCTCACTCACTCGCAAGTACCCCATGCCAGTGCATTTCTTTCCTGAGGGGAACACTGGGCCAGGGTATCCTTGAGGTTGCCATAACATTTAGTACCCCCCGTGGAGTGGACATTTCCTTCTCCTGTAACTATCAAATATTTTTTTCTTTGCTTTTCTTATTTATTATTTACAGGGAATATTCAATAATTAAATTTGTTGTTGTTGTAATGAGAGTGTAGGCTTTTTTTATACTATATACAACAAGAATGGGACTTCTCCCCCTGCCCATGTGGTTCCAATTTGCTCAACACCTACACATGAAATAAAAGGCAATATTTATTCAACACTATGCCAATATCTTAATTAAAACCAATTACAATTAAAATTAAGCAGCGCTGCATGTGCAAAAGGGATCCCTTGATATAATATATATGCACGCACTAGTGGCAATTATATACTATGAGATAGCATGTGTCCATAAGGACTAGACCAAGGGCTCCAATGATGAAAGATAATCCGAATTTGTAAATAAATGGGTGGACTCAGGGTATCCAATGATGATATCGAAACTAGTTATGACAAAGCGTAATGTTAGTGCATCCCAAGGTCTGTAGAATACATAGTTCGCTAATTAAATAAAGCACCCCATATAGTCCAAGTATCCTTGAAATATAAGTGTAATACACTATCGAGTGTTATGGGGATAAGCCTGCAGTGAGATCCAAAAATACACGGAGAGCCCAATGATAAGTGGGTGGACAGGGTCCAGGGTACTATTTTGAGTAATAAAAACAGTAATTCAACCAATCAACAAAAGAGAAAAGAGAAGTAGAAATTGCAGACTGTGCTTTTATTTAATTCTATGTACTTGGCAGTCGCACAACTCCCAAGGCAAGCAGTTCCAATAAAGCTATCCATGCCTACTATTTACAACACGTTCCCACATACATGTCAAGAAGTATACACAGATTTTGTAAGACTTTATAAGCCAGTCTATTAAATCACTCGAATGTATACATAGCTATAAGGGGCCGGAAGGACTTAGCACAAACGTGTCTCCAGCCATACTGTTAAAAAAAAAAGCAAAAAAAAAATAAAAAATTGCCACAAAAATGAATATACTGTAAACCTTTACTCGGAAAACACAGAAATATATCATGAAAAGAGAGAGAGGCTCTGTTGTGCGGTCAGAAATATTTTTTGATAGAGCTTCGGAAATTGAGCGCCAAAAACAACACAGAGTGTGTTTAATCTTTATTTAAAAGTAAACAAATTAACAGCTTTCGTATACTAATAATGACTCAGGCGAGGTCACTTGCTCTATGTAAAAACAGTTTTTCTGACATTGCTTCTCTTCGGGAGGAAGTTTCGAATTCCTTTAGAAGTTAGTGAAGTCAGATCAAAAACATTTTTCATGCCTTTATATAAGAGAGAGAAAAAAAAGCTTCTCGTTCAAACCACAGTTACCGGTGAACTCCCTGTTATTTCAGCCAAATATGTCTGCTTGCACTTCTCAGCAGACTAAAAGGTGATGAAAAAATATCACATAAAACTCTGCATGCACATTGTTGTTGTTGCTGTAAAAATAAATTCCTAATAAAATGTTTCATGCAATTAAGTCCCCGGCTCTCCTGCTCCAAAAAGGTCACTTTAACTGAGAATGCGTAAATTTTAATCGCAAAAGACTTAGACCTTCCACTTCTGCATCATGCTAGACATTTATGGTTAGTTCTCATGGAACTCTTCTTCTATAGTCAGAGACCTTTTCTTTTGAGGGCCTTGCTGAACTCAAAGTGATTATGGAGGTCATATATTTGATGTATATCCAAATGAATGAGACTTGAGATAGAGGAGACTGTTTGTCCGAAAGAATTTTGTTTAATAATAATGTGCCTGTATTCTTGTGTGCACCTTCGCTGTGGATGCAAAAATGTGATTGGCTGTTCATATTCAATAGCAAGATTTCTTCCTCGTTGTAGGCAAAAGTTGTGGCTCCAGTATTAGGTATTCTGGGGGAAGTGACTTCTGACATTACAAAAAATCTTAAATTCAGGATAACAGTCAGGCGGAAAGAATCAGAATCAAAATAGAGGAGACTGTTATTTCCAGAGAATTTTTTTAATAATAATGTGCCTGTATTCTTGTGTGCACCTCCGCCGTGGATGCAAAAATATGATCCAAAAATATGATCCAAAAATTAGAGTTTTCAAGAATATGGCACTCCGCCACTGATTAACTGCTCAAAAGTGTTTATTGCCACACAACATGTTTCGAGCTTGTGAGGCTCTTTCTCACCTACTAAAATCCACCAATCTCTATTAAACAGGAAGTTCAGACTTTTATTAAACAGGAAGTTCAGACGTTATTACTGCAGGAAAGCACAATCCATTTTTTTAAGGCAGTGATCCCCAAACAGTGGCTCGTGAGCAACATATTGCTCAGCAACCCCTTAGCTATCGCTCCCAGTGGCCTCCAAGCAAGTGCTTATTTATGAATGCAGAAAAGGTGGTTAATATTTAAATACAATGGAAGTGCTACTGATCTGGCCAAATTAACTACAAACATAGAAAAAGAAGGGGTATTGAAGGGGTATTGATCAATGCACATTCCCTGGTCCCCTTTCTCATAAGTAATTCAGTTTATATGCAAATGCACGTGTTTACAAAAACAGGGCTTTGATAATAAAATTGGTAAGCCACCATACCACCGCCAAGGTAAACCCCACATGGTGGTCCCTAACTATGAACCTCTGGTCATAGCATCCCTGCATGTTAGCATTTCTTGGGATAAGTGTCTCCTGACCTAAGCATTGGTTTCAGTCAGAGGGCTGAGTCCTCCCCCGCCATTAGCTTTTAATAGAGACGAAGCCCATAATTGGCATTGCAAAGGACTTTTTTCATTCTTGTGTTGCTCCCAAACACTTTTTCCAGTTGAATGTGGCTCACGTGTATAAAAGGTTGGGGACTTCTTAGGGCAACCTTTTTAACCCGTGAGCCATATTCTAAACTATAAAGAGTTGGGCAGTAACACAGACATGCAAAAACTTCCTGGGGTGCCTAATAAGGACTGTAATTGGCTATTTGGTGACCCCTATGTGGACTGACAGCCTACAGGAGACTCTGTTTGGCAGTACAGCTGGTTTTTATACAACCACATCTTGCCTCAAAGCCTGGAGTTCAAAAATAAGCACCTGCTTTGAGACCACTGTGAGCAACATCCAAGGGGTTGGTGAGCAACATGTTTCTCACGATCTACTGGTTGGGTATAACTGCCTGAAGGTCCCCATAGTTGCAAAGATTTTTCTTTGGCAAACGACCGATTTTAGTGAAATCCGACCAATCCGTCAAATTATGGTGAAGTTAGTGGGAATCGAACGATCGGGAGATCTTGAGGTGGCCATAGACTTAAAGATCCGCTCGTTTGGCGACATCGCCAAACGAGCGGATCTTTCCCCGATATGCCACTAAACTGCGTGGCTATATCGGGGGTAATTCGAGCGTTCGGCCGTGTGGCCGAACGATCGAATTACGATGCGCCAAGCGGCTCCGACGGGTCGGTCGGGTAAAAATCCAACCTTCCCGATCTATATCGTGGCCAGATATCGATCGGGATGACCCGTCGGAAGCCCCCATACACGGGCAGATAAGCTGTCAAATCGGTCCAAACGACCAATATCAGCAGCTTTATCTGCCCGTGTATGGCCACCTTTGGTCTCACGATAACGAAAAGATCTTTTAAAGATCTTTACATCTATGGCCAGGTTTAGGGCATTAGAAAAGCTGCTAGTCAACAAATCCCTTGATTCACCAGACCCTCATTAGACATAAGAGTTTCAAAATTTTGATAATTTATTCCTGGCTTACTGCTTGATTTTACAAAGAACTTTAATGAGAGAGAAGGCTCCTATTACTGAACTGATATGGTTAGCCACATTAAACAAATCTTACTACTAACAGGACCATTTTTTCCTGCACCTCCAGGTATCCAGCATTGGGCCATATTCAGTGAGAATCATGCTTTATCATGTGAAAAACGCATGGATGAGATTTAATTAGAGGAGAAAAAACTTTTCTCCTAATTCAGTTCCAGTTTTTTCCTATAGACTTCAATAGAGTTTTCACATGACAAAATGTGAGATACATATTTCTGAATTGAATTGCATCTCAATTCGAATCTTTTTCTCACTGAATTGAATCTGGCCCATTGTTCTTTAGGGACCCTAATAAAACAGACTATTGATATAGTAATCAGAGGATATTATAAGCAAACGCGACAGCACTCCCTTGACCAGTTTCAACATGTCTTCTCTTCTTGAAACATATACTTTTTTTATTATTATTGGAAACATAAGAGACTTCTCCCATTATATCTTTGTTTCATGTAATGCTTTCCTCTAAATAAAATTAGGACTTGGATCAATGATTCTGATGAAAGGCACCAATAAAAACATGATCTATATTTGGTTTCCAAAATAATTATAATGTCTTTTTTAATTTTTTTTCTTTATTTTGCCAGCCTGCTTTATAAACCTCTGACAACTTGGGACAATGACACGTGGTGCTATTTGTCACCCACATTTAAACACCGTGTTTCATTGCCCTTAAACTTTAAGGGGCATTATCATAATCAGCAGAAATGTGTTTTGTTATTTATACAAAAGTCATATACTTTAAAGAGATTCTGTCATGATTTTTATGATGTATTTTTTATTTCTAAATTACACTGTTTACACTGCAAATAATTCACTCTACAATATAAAATTTCATTCCTGAACCAGCAAGTGTATTTGCATCTCAGGTCATTTTGCCTGGTCATGTGCTCAGAAAGAGCCTGCACTTTAGGAGAGAAATGCTTTCTGGCAGGCTGCTGTTTTTCCTTCTCAGTGTAACTGAATGTGTCTCAGTGGGACATGGGTTTTTACTATTGAGTGTTGTTCTTAGATCTACCAGGCAGCTGTTATCTTGTGTTAGGGAGCTGCTATCTGGTTACCTTCCCATTGTTCTGTTGTTAGGCTGCTGGGGGGGGGGGAAGGGAGGGGGTGATATCACTCCAACTTGCAATAAAGCAGTAAGAGTGACTGAAGTTTATCAAAGCACAAGTCACATGACTTGGGCAATTGGGAAACTGACAATATGTCTAGCCCCATGTCAGATTTCAAAACTAAATATAAAAAAATCTGTTTGCTCTTTTGATAAACGGATTTCAGTGCTGCTGGAGCAGCACTATTCAAGTCAGTACATAGTAGAAACGAAATGACATTCCTCCAGAACCCCTCAGTGCTATACAACAACTCTAGTACACGGTCATGCTGGGCAAAGTGGACATTTGAGTTCCTTATGAATATATTCAGTTCAGTCCTTGGGAGTTGAGCTACCTGATGGCTTGTGGAAATATTTTGAAAATGTTTTATTTGATTTTCATATTAAACAAGTAACAACATTATGACAGCAAATATTATGCAGATGAAAAAAAGACTCTTAATTTTAAGAGACTGACAACAATAAATTGAAAATAACAAAAATTAACTAAGCCAGTGGAAGTAAACATATTGAAAGAAAGAAAAATGTCCATTCGTTGACTGGAATGTCTGAACGCGTAACTTACAAATGAAGAAACCGTCCTATTTGTTTACCTGAATTAGAATTACAAGCTTCAAGATAAGGAGACCAAATCAGTTTAAAAGAGTCTATGGAATTATTCCCTTTGGTTTTGGATAATAAGGCTTCTTGCCAACTAAGCTGGTTCATAAAAGAAATAGCATCTGCTAACGAGGGGGCTTCTTTATGTAACCAAGAATTAAATAAAGCTTTCTTGGAAGCAGCTAGGAAAAAAACTGTCAAAACTTTATCTTCATGGGAAATAAAATTTGTGTTAGGAACTGAAGAACATACCATATTATCCACATGCAAAAAAACAAAGCACGGAGACAATTTAATCTGTATCTTCAAATGATAATTCAAAAAACCAAAAATTTCCCTCCAATATAGGACAATCTTTGGACAGGACCATAGATAATGGAAAAGTGATACATTAATTTCATCACATTTAGGGCAATATGAAATAGGGCTATTAGAGGAATTTTTTGACAACAGTTTCCCATAGCCTAGATGGGCAAGCTTAAAATGTTGTATCCTCCAATTCTCTGCTAAAATTAATTTATTATTTTTTTTATCAATTCTTTATTTTTGGAATTATCAGAAGAAAAGTAGAGGGAAGAGGAGTTACAGAAAAAAAAGAGGGAGGGGGGAAGGGTAACAAAATTGCACAATAAACTCACATCTTGTACAAGAATTACAAGAAACAACAAGTTTTTACGCATAACAGGTCATATAATCACACGTATATACTTATCAACATTTCACAATAAATTCTAAAGAGGGAAAGTAATGTTTAGTCGTTCAGAAATGGCAATGGTATCTTAGAATATTCTCAGGGGATTTGTTCATAAGTAAGGCAAAATATCCAACAATACTTCTCAAACAGGTTATTATAAGGACTTCAAGAACTCTACCCAGGGGTTCCAAATTTTCCAATATTTGGGAGTCTGATTATGTATTAAACATGTAATTTCTTCCATTTGTCTTACTTCTTCAACTTTACATAACCATTCCCGCCATGAGGGAGCCTCTATTGACTTCCATTTTAAGGGGATTAATGCCTTAGCAGCTTGGAGAAGATGTAAAGTGAGAGGGTCTTTTATTATATTCCCGGTGTCAGAGTGCCTGCTTAATATGATTGTTTCAGGTTTATCAATGTGTACTTTCTGACCTGTCACCTTACCTATAATCTCAAGAACCACTTCCCAATATGTCTGTATAACTGGGCATCGTTTCCACACATGAGTGTGATTTCCTTCATGTATATTACACCTCCAGCAGAGCCCTGTACTATTGGGGTACATTTTTTTCAACCTCATTGGCGTATAATGCCATCGTGTAAGTAGTTTGTACATAGCTTCCCTCGTTCTGGCGGCTTTAGAAGTTTTGTAAAAATTAATTTATTATAATCCCTAATCGATTTGACCAAATCTGAGGGAGTTATTTGACAATGTAAAAATTCAGACCATTTAGAGGAAGGTTTCGATAACGGGTGTGAATCTGAACTATAATTATTCCAAAATTTTTTACAAAGAGAGCTAATAGAGATCAAACCAGGGAATTCCAAAAACTCTGCCAAATCGTCTGCAAGCTTGTGCTCAGCTAAAACCAGGTTGTTATTATTATGTAGCAGAGAAAGACCACATTGACACGCTAAATAATAATATCTATCAGAATCCCGAAGCTTGTATTGTTCTTTGAGATTTGACCAGGGCATTAAGGTTTTCTTAAGCGGATCAAATATATCTTTTACCAGAACCAGTGACTTTCTCTTAATTGAAAATATAAAAGTATCCTACTTTTGATAATCTGAAGGTTTGAGTAAGAGTTTGGCTGGCGTGTAAGGGGTTACTGTATAGCTATACCCATGACGAGAGAATAAATGTTTCCACGCAAATATAGAGTCGCGATAGATAGGATTCCTCTTAAAATCATAAGGAACATTGCTCCATTTACTATGTAAAACAGATAATACATCAAAAAAGGGTTCTTGAAAGATTTCAATATCGGGGTTTGTAAATTTATTGCCTTGAGAGATCCACTCAATAAGATATCTAGTGAGGGCTGATAAATTAAAAGCTCTGAAATCAGGAAGGTTTAATCCAGCTTGTGGAAATAGACTGTTTCGCATTCTGGAAGTCAACGCTCGAATACTGCGATATCTTTTACAGGATGGCAGGAGGGTAAAGAGATCATGTGCAGGGTGGATGCTATCCCTGACAATGCTGGTAGCCTTCTGGAGACAGCGGGTGTGGTAAATATCCATAATGGCAGGAAGCAAGACCCCAATGATCTTTTCCGCTCTCCTCACCACCCGCTGAAGGATCTTGCAATCTGATACAGAGCAGTTTCCATACCAGGCAGCTGCATAAAATGCACTATTAACTATTGTACTATTAACTGATGTGTTTTGAAAAAACATTTTTTCCATGACGGTATCCCTTTAACCCTGATACAGGCTGTTATTAATGACCACTGTGGCTTTGAAGGTCCTTAAAGGTGGCCATATATGGCTGCCAACAGAGGTAGCAGCTTTTTGGCCTGTGCATGGGACTATTTTCAGACAGGTTTAAAAATCCTTTATCTCCTTTTTTGTGAGCCCCAATGATTGGATCAGCCCAATATCACCCACATCAAGGTGAGCATAAAAAAAATCCTGTATCTGCTTTGTTGTGAGTGGATCCTTCCAATATTATCCATCACAAGGTGGTCATATCAGAGAAGGTTGGCCAATGAGCACCTGACAGCGGTTTGCCTTTTGAAATGGAAGAAAAATAGTGCTAGAGGAGCACAATAAAATAGTGTAGGAGGGTAAAGGTTTTTTTCTCCTTTACATAGAAAAGTGCATTTAGTGTTTAATGCAGCTGCTCCTGTTCAGAGTTGAAAGTTGGGAACTCTTTCTCTTTCTCGGTTAAAGAATTACCTGTTAGTTCCTTATTGGCCAGAGATGATATGTGTCCATGTTTTTAAAGAGGAGTCACCATGAGGTTCTTTCTCTTTGGACCACACTTGCTGGTGGTGTAGATGGTGCTGGAGAGTTTGAAGTTGAATGCCTCAGTAGGAGGAGAGGATCTCCAGTATACAAAGGATTATCTATCATTAGACTAAATCCTGTTATAGCTCCTTATGAATGAGAATGAGGCAGAGAGTAGTAAGAGAGTCCAGAGGCTGTACCTTTGGTGACACCTGTTAGAGTAGGAAGTCTAGGGTCAGGCTCCGGGATAGAGAGAACCCACTTTGAGAGCCTTGTACTCTGAGGTCTGGACGCTTTCTAGTTAGTACAGCCATACAGGTTCCAACCATTGTTAGCTGCCAATTGCACAAATTCAAATAAAATGCACACTACTCTTAAAGGAGTTCATATATTTATTGTGACATTTTGGTGTCTTTCACCTCCACCAATGTGAGGGTCACTTCTTGAAATGTCGCCACAAATATCTGATCACTTTTTAACTTTATAAATTCGGCAAATAATCTGCTTTCTGGTATTTAGGGTGCCAACACTTTAGCTAAATTCCATTTTGCAAGGAGAATGACTAAAAGGCCAAATTATTCAAAAACAACATTAAAAAGTCCATGTAAAAAAAATGTAATAAAAATGAATACTAAAAAATTCGGACTTTGCAAAATTTACAACGGCATTAGAATGTTCCTAGGAGTTTTAACACCTTCAGGCACTGAACATGACATTTACTTGCAACAAATACCAGAGTAACTGCACGTGACCTTGTGATCTCAGTCAGCAGTTGAAATCACATCTGCGTTTTCATTGTAAAAGTCTTGGCAAAGCTGAACCTTCGGCACCCTGACAGCTGGAGATACAATTTCCACCAAATACATTTGCTCTAAAATACAAAGCCCTTCTCCTCCCCCCCCTTCATTTCTCTGAAATATTCAGTAAGATGTGATAGATTCAGCAAATGGCGAATTTGTCTACAGCTTGACTTAAGGGACAGAAAGAATCAGTCTGTGCAAACTCTAAACCACATAATCTTTGTCTGTTAATTGCAGGTGAAAGGGTTAATATATCCAATTTGTTTTGCTTTACAAAGGAGTACTCGACAAAAAAAGTACGATTGTTGTGTACCATGGAATACAAATATGTCCCATGGCAAGGACAATGCTTGTGATTTACAACGAAAATGTCCCAGAGTGACGTAATTTCGTCAGGAGTAACTTTGCTAGCGACGAAGATAGACTCTAGCGGTACTTCGCTCCCTTACGCCTTCCGAAGTTGCGCTCTGACAAATGGACGTAACTTCGCAAATTCACTAAGATGCGGATTTTACTGAACGTTACCTCTTGCGCCAGACTTGCCTTCACCAGCTCAGACCAGGCGAAGTGCAATAGAGTAGATAGGAGTTCCTCAAAAAATAGTTGAAAATTCCCAAAAAACGCTGGCGACATTGTGATAGGCTGCAAAAGAGCGTAATTTTTTTCTAGGGTACCCGGCTTCCCCTCTACATTTCCTAACATATGGCACATAAACTATACACTGGGCTCATGTGTAGGGCAATATAACAATTTTATTTTATTAAGGTTCCCTGGGCTTGTGTAATGTAATGTATTTGATGCAACTTCCCGCCATATGCAAATTAGACTACGCTAGCGAAACTTCACTTTGCTTGCCGCAGTAACGCTAGCGCTTCTTTGCCAGCGTTCGGCGCTATTGTTTCTCCTACTCAATGTAACTGAATGTGTCACAGTGGGACCTGGATTTTACTGTTGAGTGCTGTTCTTAGATCTACCAGGCAGCTGTTATCTTGTGTTAGGGAGCTGTTATCTGGTTACCTTCCCATTGTTCTTTTGTTTGGCTGCTGGGGGGAAAGGAAGGGAGTGATATCAGTCCAATTTGCAGTACAGCAGTAAAGAACGACTGAAGATTATCAGAGCACAAGTCACATGACTTGGGGCAGCTGGGAAGCTGACAATATGGCTAGCCCCATGTCAGATTTCAAAATTAAATATAAAAATATCTGTTTGCTCTTTTGAAAAACAGATTTCAGTGCAGAATTCTGCTGGCGCAGCACTATTAACTGATGCATTTAAAAAAAAACATTTCCCCATGACAGTATCCCTTTAAATGGTTATGCAGTGCAACAAGTACAGTAAGCACGTAGTACACAAAAACACCACATATGTTTATCATCTAAACCTTATTTACCGATAAAATCCAGGGTTATTGTAATGACTGTGCACGTTGGTAAGTAACCTTCAAGGCATTCACTAAATAACCACTATAGTTGCATTGTTTAAAGCACACCTTTACCTCTGTAATGTTCATAGATAGGCAGCAGAGGGCAGTATTTGCTGCCCGTCCAGAGTATTGCTGTACCTGTGCTACTAAAGCAGGATAGCAGTATTGTATTGCTTCTTTTCTAATTTCGACTGTTCTGTTTATAGTTAAATGCTAGTGAGATAAAGCACTACACAGAATAATCATGAACACTGCAGCATCAAACAGTTAATATTTACAACACTATAGAGATTATTATGTAATAGAAGGAGCAAAGTTTGCTTCAGTTCTTATACCAACCAATCAGTAGGTAGAGTGTACGGGTCCTCTGTTTTCATTGGTTGATATTGGTTACTGTTCAAGGCTTAAACAGAACCAATAGATGAAGACATTGCTGGACAAATAAATGTGACTTGGTAAATAGACTCATTCTGAAACTGGGTTTATTCTGCAGTGGAGAATTTACGCGCTTCGCCACCGGCGAATAAATTCGCAAAATAAACGCGAAAATGTTTCTGAAGCTGGAGACAATTCCGATGCTAATATGCGCCAAATTGTCGCCGTAGTCAAAATTCATGTTTCGCAAATTATTCACTGTTTGCGAATTTCACTGGAAATCCACTCATTTTTCAGCGAATCTAAATGGGACAAATTCGCCCATCCCTATTGCCCATTAACACACCGCAATAGGACCAAAATGTCTCCAGTATGTTAAACTATCCCATAATGATACACAATAAAGTAGCCTGAATGCACCCTGTTCTTTCCGGAGATGCCTTTTATTTTCAATAAATTCTTGTCAGGAACATTCAGGGCCCAAGTGACATTTGGACCAATCCAATAAGCCTTTAAAAAGCGCTCATCAGCTATGCATGGCAAGTGTCCACTGACATTCCTAGGATATCAAATCGCCTAATCTAATTATTAGTGCTATTATCATTAAACTGTCCAGAGGTCATAAATGTGCAGAGTAACCCGAAACACGTGTTACCCTGCCAGCTGGACTAGAGTATCATTTCATTCTACTGCCCTGTGCAGCTGCAAGGAACGTCTCTTTCACCAGCGTTCAGATAGTTTTTGTTATTGCAATAAGAATTCTTTTGAGTGGATTTAAATCATTTAAAGGGATACTGTCATGTGAAATTTTTTTTTTTTTCAAAATGAATCAGTTAATAGTGCTGCTCCAGCAGAATTCTGCACTGAAATCCATTTCTCAAAAGAGCAAACAGTTTTTTTTATATTAAATTTTGAAATCTGACATAGGGCTAGACATATTGTCAGTTTCCCAGCTGCCCCAAGTCATGTGACTTGTGCTCTGATAAACTTCAATCACTCTTTACTGCTGTACTGCAAGTTGGAGTGATATCACCCCCTCCCTTTTCCCCCACAGCAGCCAAACAAAAGAACAATGGGAAGGTAACCAGATAACAGCTCCCTAACACAAGATAACAGCTGCCTGGTAGATCTAAGAACAACACTCAATAGTAAAAACCCATGTCCCACTGAGACACATTCAGTTACATTGAGAAGGAAAAACAACAGCCTGCCAGAAAGCATTTCTCTCCTAAAGTGCAGGCACAAGTCACATGACATGGGGCAGCTGGGAAATTGACAATATGTCTAGCCCCGTGTCAGATTTCATAATTGAATATAATAAAATCTGTTTGCTCTTTTGAGAAATGGATTTCAGTGCAGAATTCTGCTGGAGCAGCACTATTAACTGATTCATTTTGAAAAAAATATTATTTTCCCATGACAGTATCCCTTTAAGGAGAATGAAAAGCCTTTTTAATACTAATGGGCCATGCACAGGTCGAATTGCATCAACAGTTCACCCATAACTGTGAGCCAAATTTAGAGGGACCCCAGTGGGGTTGGCAGGTGCCATTTTTGACCATGTCACCTCCTGTCTAATGCCCCATGGCTATTGGCTATTTGGTAGCCCCTATGTGGACTGACAGCCTACAAGAGGCTCTGCATGGCAGTACACCTGTGGTTTTTATGCAACTAAAGCTTAACTTCAAGCCAGGAATTAAAAAAGCACCTGCTTTGAGGCCACTGGGAGCAACATCCAAGGGGTTGGTGAGCAACATGTTGCTCATGAGCCACTGGTTGGGGATCACTAGTCACTAATATATTTTAATTTTGTAAGTTATAGCCATTTGTTGCCTATTTTTGGCACAAATGGGATTTTAGCTCGATCTCACCTTAAAGGAGAAGGAAAGACTAGGTTCACTTGGGGGGTGCCCGATGTTAGGCACCCCCAAGTGATTCTATTGACTTACCCGAAACCCCGGGCCGGTGCTCCAATCAGCATACAACTGCACCGGCCCAGGGTTATATCAGTGAGCACAGCGGATCGATCCTCTTCCGTCTTCCTCCATGTTTGTGCGGCTGCGCATGCGCAGTAGAACGAAAAGCCGAACTAAAAAGTTGCCTATATCGTTCAACTGTGCATGTGTTTGCCTGGGAAATTTAAAGAAAGAAGAAGATGGTAGTGCTCCGTAGTGCTCACTGGTATAAACCCGGGGTTTCAGGTACCAGGTATCACTTGGCGGTGCCTAACATTTGGCAAGCCTTTCCTTCTCCTAAAGGGTACCCACCACCCAAAAAAAAAAAATTAAAATCCTATTTTATCACATTAGTCAAGCAAAATGAACTTTAATTACACAATATAAATTATTTGAATCTTGTTTTCTTCAGTCTGAGAACTCATAATTATAACAAGCAGGCAGGAGCCATTTTGTGGACACTGTTATTAAGACAAACCTTGTATCATCTCAGAATCTTGTTTGTGCACCAGAATGGGGGACCTGATGTCCATCCCCATGCCCTGGTTACACAATTAAATGGTGAACAGAATGGGGGAATGTGGGGAGAGCAGTGACATTTAGGGGCAGATTAATTAAGGGTCGAATTTTGAAGTTAAAATTACTTCGAAATTCGACCCTCGAATAGAAATCCTTCGACTTCGAATATCGAAGTCGAAGGATTTAGCGCTAATCGTTCCTTCGATCGATCGAAGGATTTTTCGTTCGATCGAACGATTAAATCGTTCGAATCGAACGATTTTAATCAAACGATCGAAGGAAAATCCTTCGATCAAAAAAAGCTTAGCAAGCCTATGGGGACCTTCCCCATAGGCTAACATTGACTTCGGTAGGTTTTATCTGCCGAAGTAGGGGGTCGAAGTTTTTTTTAAAGGGCAAGTACTTCGACTATCGAATGGTCGAATAGTCGAACGATTTTTACTTCGAATCGTTCGATTTCGTTCGACTTCGATCGAATTCGAACAAATTTAACCAATTCGATGGTCGAAGTACCCAAAAAAAACTTCGAAATTCGAAGTTTTTTTCATTCGAATTCTTCACTCGAAGTTAGTGAATCTGCCCCTTAGTGTTGAATGGAAATTGAAAGTAATTGCCCCCGGCATAGAGGAGGGACAGACAATATTTGATTGACAGCTGAGATTTTTAAATTTGTTTACAACAGCTATGAATTCTTTAATAAAAAAATTTAAATTGGATGTCATGTTTAATTTGAAAAGGCCTTTTATTATACAGCTTTTTGTGTCTGGGTGACAGGTCCACTTTAAAGTGAAAATAAAGGTTAAAAACACAGGGGAGGGCAATGTATAGGGTCAATTTGCTAATCTTAGAGCTGTGTTATTTACCCTATCAAGTCAATGTATTTGCATCATGTATTTAGACATCAGATAAGTTAAACTGGGTTAGTCTTACTCATGTTCCCTGACCTTACCCACAGTTTGCAGTTGCATTCTTCATGCACAGCTGTAAGAAGCCGTATTTAACAATTATATACTGCGCTATATAAAGTTACTGGCAGGTTTTTTTCCCAGATTCCTTTGCCCTGCTTTTTTGCTTCTTTTTCTGGTTCCCAGAGGTAGGCATCTTTGTTATTTAGGTTTAGTTCCAAATAACTTACAAAAATATGCGCACTATGTCTTGGCCTAATTTTAATACACAGCAGGGCTCCAAAAATCTGTCTGAGTTTTTTTTTTTTTTTTTTTAAATATCCTTATTTTATGATGATTTCCCTGCTGGTCAGCTTTACGCAAGACTATTTCCATGATTTGAAGGACATAGATGGTCCTGCAGGCTACAGTACATGCTTTAGACACCAAAAATGGGCCGTACATATAACGTTCATCATTGCTATCTGAACTTCAGATCTGTTGATGTTTTGTGGTAGAATGATCCCAGTTGTTCTATAACTGATTAATCATTTCCTAAACAATGACATTGATGTATGTGTTGCGATAGTCAGGAATGTATCAATCAAATGCATGTGACCTTCTAAGGTGCAAACGTCATGGTTTATAGATAAAATATAAAATATATATAAATATCATCTAAAAGGTATTCATATACTGTATTGGTTCCTATTCTGTAGGAAAGGCTTAAGTAAGAATTGGACAGAAAAATAAGGGTCTGGGTTAAACGGATACTGTCATGGGAAAACATGTTTTTTTCAAAACACATCAGTTAATAGTGCTACTCCAGCAGAATTCTGCACTGAAATCCATTCCATTTTTTTTATATTCAATTTTGAAATCTGACATGGGGCTAGACATTTTGTCAGTTTCCCAGCTGCCCCTGGTCATATGACTTGTGCCTGCACTTTAGGAGAGAAATGCTTTCTGACAGGCTGCTGTTTTTCCTTCTCAATGTAACTGAATGTGTCTCAGTGAGACATGGGTTTTTACTATTGAGTGTTGTTCTTAGATCTACCAGGGAGCTGTTATCTTGTGTTAGGGAGCTGCTATCTGGTTACCTTCCCATTGTTCTTTTGTTTGGCTGCTGGGGGGGGGAAGGGAGGGGGTGATATCACTCCAACTTGCAGTACAGCAGTAAAGAGTGATTGAAGTTTATCAGAGCACAAGTCACATGACTTGGGGCAGCTGGGAAACTGACAAAATATCTAGCCCCATGTCAGATTTCAAAATTGAATATAAAAAAATCTATTTGCTCTTTTGAGAAATGGATTTCAGTGCAGAATTCTGCTGGAGCAGCACTATTAATTGATTCATTTTGAAATAAAAAAAATTCCCCATGACAGCATCCCTTTAAGGTATTTGTATTTCTGTAGGAAGAGAGCTGGAGCTGATCATCTTCATTTAGTAAATCCACCTTAAACAGGTTCTGTTGGTTCATATGTAGGTTTGCCTCCAGTACCAAAGAGGTAACATCCAGTCTACTCCCCAGCTTATATTTAAAATGATTTTCTCATTATTTTTATCCTATAGTTTTTATCACTAAAATACACTGTGTAAATTGCAAGTAATTTATTATACCTTGAACCAATAGATGTGTTTTAGTTCTATTATTGCTATTGTTTCCCCTATTCTATGTAGCTGAAGGAGTTGCGACCAAACCCAAATTAACTATAAGTAACCAGCTGGGAAAGATACTGTAAATATACCCCATATTTTCATCTTAACTTACAACTTTTATATTCATGGGATGCATAGCCTCTGAGAAGAGAGGGTTGGGTAAGATGGTACCTATGGTAATAGTTAATTTGGAATGTAGCAATGTGAGAATAATCTCGATGACGGGACTGTGGCAAGTGCACAACCGGGGACGCACGAGTGGCAATGTGCACAAAAAAGAGAGGTACCCATTTAACCATTTTCAGTGGCAGGCTAGGGGTTTGCTGTTTATGAGGAATGTGCCTGGTGCCCCCCAAGCTTTGCAACCTAGGTATGTGCCTCTTCTTGTATGTAGACACTGTTTCCAAAAATGCCTTGGTTTGCCTCAAAGCTCTGCCTTAGTCCAGATAAGGCCAGTTAATCTATGTAAAGGAAGTAGAGCCAGGCACTCGCCGATCAACTGCAAATAGTTTCATTAGTACGACATGTTTCAGGCAAGGCCCTTTATCAACTAAATCTTGATAAAGGGCCTTGCCCGAAACATGTTGTACTAATAAAACTATTTGCAGTTGATCTGTGAGTGCCTGGCTCTACTTCCTTTACATAGATATGTGCCTCTTCTGCCTACCCCTAGTTCCGGCCCTGACTGTGGCTGTGGGATAGCAGGTATAGTAGGGAGAGATGTGTCTATAGTAACAGTGGCATAATAGTCTCTGGGAAGGGAGTGTGACTGTGGGATAGCAGGTATAGTAGTGAGAGATGGTGCCTATAGTAACAGTGGGGTAATAGTCTCTGGGAAGGGAGTGTGACTGTGGGATAACAGGTATAGTAGGGAGAGATGGTGCCTATAGTAACAGTGGATAATAGTCTCTGGGAAGGGAGTGTGACTGTGGGATAGCAGGTATAGTAGTGAGAGATGGTGCCTATAGTAACAGTGGATAATAGTCTCTGTGAAGGGAGTGTGACTGTGGGATAGCAGGTATAGTAGGGAGAGATGGTGCCTATAGTAACAGTGGATAATAGTCTCTGGGAAGGGACTGTGACTGTGGGATAGCAGGTGTAGTAGGGAGAGATGGTGCCTATAGTAACAGTGGGATAATAGTCTCTGGGAAGGGACTGTGACTGTGGGATAGCAGGTATAGTAGTGCGAGATGGTGCCTATAGTAACAGTGGATAATAGTCTCTGGGAAGGGATTGTGACTGTGGGATAGCAGGTATACTAGGGAGAGATGGTGCCTATAGTAACAGTGGATAATAGTCTCTGGGAAGGGAGTGTGACTGTGGGATTGCAGGTATAGTAGGGAGAGATGGTGTCTATAGTAACAGTGGATAATAGTCTCTGGGAAGGGAGTGTGACTGTGGGATAGCAGGTATAGTAGGGAGAGATGGTGCCTATAGTAACAGTGGATAATAGTCTCTGGGAAGGGAGTGTGACTGTGGGATAGTAGGTATAGTAGGGAGAGATGGTGCCTATAGCAGCAGTGGGATAAAAGTCTCTGGGACGGGACTGTGGGATGGCAGGTATAGAACGGACAATTAGTAATTGTAGAAGAGCCATTATAGAAAAAGGACAGTGAGATATTACAATAAGAAGTTAGATAGCAGGTTTGATAGGATGCAAATGGACGAGGCACATTGAAACTTCTGGTCTTTCAGATGCTATTGGTGTACAACAATTATTCTTTTTTTTACTATACAGTATCTCCTATCATAAAATTGCTTCCACTATTCCTGGTGGCTCTATATTTTCTTCATCTCTCTCGGCTTTATAGTGAAGTTGGATTTGCATATTGTTGATTCCTGAGCATTTACTCTTGTATTAACCATTCCATTTCTCATTGGCCAGCTGTTCCCTTAGAAGGAACGGATTTTCCAGTCACAACATAGGAGGTATAATAGCACTGCAACTGCGCTATAATAAAAAGAATAGTAATTGCTGAATTTTAATCCCCTTCTCAGTTTTAAGCCCCTTCCTAGTCTTCATGTGTTTCTATGTACTTGTGGTTACTGCTTGACTTAGAGGCTGTGATATATATTCCATGGCAAACCCAAGGTTAAATGCAGAGCTTTCTTCATGCCAGAATACATTCCTCTTGGTATTCCTGGAGATATTGTTTACATGGTGCTCCACCCTACTTGGTGTTTGCATCACCCCCGAGCTCAAGTTGACTAAGAGAATTAAGAAGAAAAAGTCAGGGGTACCCATCAGTTTATCAATGAGGATCAGTCCCAACAGGTCCTCATAGGTTCCGACGATGATCCAGTCCTTAGGAGGAGGCCAAATCATTGAATCAGCCTGAATTAGGTGGCCACTTCTTTTGTGTCCCTTTGGACCAGATTGAGATCAATGAAGAAGACATCCCATGGTTTATTACCTTAAAACTCCATCGTAATATATGAGGAAGCCTAGAATTGAATTATGGGAGATTTTTTCCCTTTTGATTGAATCTGTCTGGAACACAAGGTTCTTTCTTGTGATGCTGGATAGTCATGTTTCTGTAAAAAAACAAAACGTATTTAGTCTTTATTTGTCCATATGAATTCTTGCTACGGAGAACTGGTACCATAAAACCTGTAGTAGCAAACCAGCTTATCATATACAAGAAGCCACCATGCAGCCAAGCTCTTTTTATATTTACCATAAATACCCCAAAAGAATGTGATACACATTGACTGCCTTGTGTTTGTTTTGGGAGTCCACCTCCATCTTTATTTAAAAAGAGGGTGGCTGTGACAAGAGTTCAGAGCTAGATGGACTATGAGGTCAGAAATGTATTTTACTATCCTTGAACCATTACGGGTTGCTACAGCTGTTTTAAAGAAGCTGTTTTGTACTGTATTGTCTGTATCAGAACAAGCAGACATAATGGTTTTTGACATTTTCCCTCTTAAATGAAGCGCCAGCATGCTCTTTATAAGCTCATACCTTCATACCAGCTTAGTGCTCTTCATCACATTCCAGTGATCAAAGAAGTCAAGTGGTCTAGCACATGAAAGATGTGAGATGGAGTTTCAAATAGTCATTAGTTTCAAAAAAGTATTATTCTTAGATTATTGTAGCCATCTGCACTCTGCGGAGATTTAGAAACATCATAACAGAACTAGGGATGTAGCGAACTGCCGCCGATGTGTTCGCGAACGCCGTTCGCGAACACCGGCAAAATTTGCGAACAGTTCGCGAACTGTTCGCGAACTTCGAACATCCGAAAATCGTTCGATTCGAACGATCGAAGGATTGAAATCGTTCGATCGAAGGATTTTCGTTCGAATCGAACGAAAATCCTTCGATTTTAGCGGTCGAATGGTCGAACGATCGAACGATTTTGACGCGAACGCCTATTGGCGAACGTCGCGCGACGTTCGCGAACTTGCGGCGGACGCGAACAGTCGAAGTTCGCGCGAACTAGTTCGCCGGCGAACAGTTCGCTACATCCCTAAACAGAACATGGACATCCCAACAAAATACACTAAAGCAGAAAAAACATTTGGAAATCATTGCTCTCTACTGATTCTGTATAGATATTCTGATTTCTATTAAACACGCAGAAAATTCTTAAACTGTGCTTCAAATGCAAAATAACATGATTACAAAATAACATGAACAAATATTTAAGATTTACCATAAAATGATGTGTTGATGAAAGGAGCTGCTGTTATTCCCTTATGTTCACTTACTATATATTCATCTAATACAGTGATCTCCAACCAGTAGCTTGTGAGCAACATGTTGCTCACCAACTCCTTGGATGTTGTTCCCAGTGTCCTCAGTGCTTATTTTTGAATTCTTGGCCTGGAGGCAAGTGTTGGTTTCATAAAAACCAAGTGTACTATCAGAGCCTCCTGTAGGCTGCCAGTCCTCATTTGGGCTACCGAATCACAGCCCTTATTTTGCTCCCCAATTATTTTTAAATTTGAATACGGCACAAAAAGTTTGGGGACCTGTTATTTAATACGAGGGTCTCCAGTTTTTTTATGTTGGTGATTCAAAGGCAGTGGCTGTTGGCAGGAAAGTGTAGATGTGTAGACATTATGCAGTCCTTTTCTGCACCTTTTGATCATTTACACCTTTTTGATCATCTCAAACTCCCTTAGCTCAGGCTAAAAAGTCTAAAAGTTAAAAATTTGTTTCTTTGCTTCACCCAGAAAGTTGAAGGAACCTAATAAAACGGGGAAACGAGACTTAATATAGGAGTTTATTAGAGTCCTTCTAACTCTCATGTCTCGATACGACAATCATAGTATTGTTTTGGCATTGTTTTAATAGTCTTTCCTGTTTGAATGGATACAACAGTGTATGTTCCTGTGAGCATCTGCTGGAACCCTCATGGTTTCTGGACCCTATGGGCCATGTCTAGGTTCCAAAGGTATCTTCTAGGACTAGGTAACTGAATAACACCCACAAAATATCTTTCATGTAACTGCTTTAAGTCCCGCAACCGCAGGATAGTGGTGAAGCACTGTGCTTACCACTGATGTGAGTAGCATATATTTTCATCACCAGTATGTTATGGTGGCCTTAATGTTTCACGTGACATTGGCTATCATGGAACAGTAACTACTGCAAGAAGCTGTTGCGAGAAGTTATTGTACTTCACTCACAGTGGCGTAGTTGGACTTTCCGGGGCCCATTCTACAAAATAGTATTTGGGGCCCCTCCATTTTATGTTACCATTCCCCTGGCACTATTTTTACATTTGAATGTGGCCCAAAAAGGTTGGAGACCTCTTATCTAATGGAGGGTCTCCAGTTTTTTTATGTTGGTGATTTAAAGACAAATCTTGATAAGTGCCTGTTGGCAGGAAAGTGTAGATGTGTAGACATTATGCAATCCTCTTCTCTCCTCCGAGAGACACATATTCCTTCTCGTCACCTACACCTTTTTGATCATCTCAAGCTCCCCCACTAAACCCTTAGCTCAGGCCAAAAAGTTGTTTTTTTGTTTCTTTGCTTCACCCAGAAAGTTGAAGAAACCCAACAAAAGAGGGAAACAAGACAACATAGGAGTTTATTAGAGTCCTTCTAACTCTCATGTCTCGATATGACAATCATAGTATTGTTTAAGCATTGTTTTAATAGTCTTTCCTATTTGAATGGATACAACAGTGTATGTTACTGTGGGCATCTGCTGGAACCCTCATGGTTTCTGGACCCTATGGGCCATGTCTACGTTCCAAAGGTATGTTCTAGGACTAGGTAACTACCTAATACCCACAATTTATCTTCCATGTAACTGCTTGAAGTCCCTCAACTGCAGGATAGTGGTGAACCACAGTGCTTACCACTGATGTGAGTAGCAGTTATTTTCATCGCCATTATGTTATGGTGGCCTTAATGTTGTGTGTGACATTGACCATCATGGAGCAGTAACTACTGCAAGAAGCTATTGTGAGAAGTTATTGTACTTCACTCACAGTGGCGTAGTTGAGCTTTCCGGGGCCCCTCTACAAAATAATATTTGGGGGCCCCTCCATTTTATGTTACCCTTCCCCTGGCACTTGCAAACATATAGATTGGACAGTGAGATGCAGACAGGGGAAGCAAGCTGGGGCAATATGGGTCCTTACTGAGCCCCACCGGTCCCCTGGGCTACTGAAAGCTGCAGGGTCTGCTTACACCACTGTATATCAATCCATGGAAACCTGGAATTCCTTCATGGAAACCTACTAATCAAATATGCATTATATTAAATGTAACACAGTATTTTAATTTGGGTGTATAAATTGCATGGGGATAAATATCAATCTCTTGTAAAAGTGAAGAAAATGGTTTTGTTATTCCAGATGCAAAGGGCATGCTGCTCTACTCTGTGGGATCTGAGATGCTTCATAAATTTAAAAAACAACTATTTGCAATAAGCAGTAGCACATGTATGCATTTCAGTAAAACCCTGGGTCAGTAAGTTCCTTATACACATTAAGTAAATCTAAAAGCCCACGCCTGGTGAACAATCAACCCTATGAGGTCGGGCAGAAGCACTCATCTTTCAGAAGCAAACAATTAGCACGGACGTTCTCTGCAGAGTTCTTTTCTCTTTCTATCTCACCCAGCTTCCCAATCACAAAAGGAAGATATATAGTTAAATTATTACACCACACAGGATGAATTACCATCCCAGGACAACCCTGGAGGTCTCCTCTAATCTTTTCTTATTTAACCACAAAAAAATGCATATATTACACCAACAGTAACACGTCTGTTCTAACGGTTTCCTGATAGAATCCATTTAAAGGAGAACAAAAGCTCAACAAAGAATCAAGCTAGAAATGCTGCAACCTATGTTAGGCTTCTGTACCAGCCCAAGGCTCCCAACAGCCCTTTAGCAGTAAAGATCTGTGTCTCCAAAGATGCCCCAGTAGCTCCCCATCTTCTTTTCTGCTGATTCACTTCACATGCTCTGTGCTGCTGTCACTTACTGAGCTTAGGGACCCACTCACAATATATTGTATATATATTTATTTGTTTTTCGACAGCATTTTCTGACTTTGATGCTAATGTATGTTGCTTACTTAGGGTTTTGATATGGGTTGTTAGTTAGTGGCACAGCAAGGGTTAATTTATTGATGGGGTACACATTCAATAATATAGCCATCACCATGTGCTTTTTGGCACGGTTAGTGGATTTCTTCTATTACTTATGATCTGGGGACATCATTTAATACACGAGGGATCTGATAATACCTAGAGGCAGATTAATTTCTTTCAGTGGGTACCGGAGCGGTAGCAGGCGGGCTTCAACTGTTAAAAATAAAAATAAAAATAAAAATAAAAAATATATATTTTTCATTAGTACGGAGGGAAGTAACATGATATAATGATACCAATATGCTTAAAACTGAGAGAGTCCCAGTGCAGACCTTCCACCTCTTTTCAATTGGTCGATACATAGTGCAACATAGTTAGTAACTAAAAGTCATAACAATTGATAAAAGAAGCTAAGTACGTTGTTGCACAGTATCTTGTTTTTAACTGCTCTTAACCGTTTGTTGCAATTTATGTTGTGAGTGATAGATCAATATGTGTAAAAAGTATAACATGTGATAACTTAGTAGCAGTCGATTTCTGATGATGGGGTGTATACGTCATTTTCAAGTTGGCTTGTTTTTTCCCGCCAACCTAGGTATTTAATGCGTGTGTATTGTGTATTATGTACTTTGAAAAAGGCCTCGGAGGAGGCCGAAACGTCAGCCCTTTACAATAAAAATTTTTATACATTTTTAAGACCTGTGAGTGCGGATCTTGCTTGTATGTTGGAAATTTCGTTTTTGATACTGCACCCAGGCAACTTTAACCTGCTGTCGAGAGTGCCGGCTCTTGGATTGACTGTATTGGAATATTTTAGCCTGGCACCCGTGAGTTTCTAGAGACTAAAAACAGTGATATTAACATAACGCATATACCTTGATTGGTTTGATAATTATCACTTGGACTGACGTGCCGATACACCTCCCAGAGGTCTTAATGGTCTGGAGTGTGGACAACATGCTCGTAATGCTGAACTGAGTTCCGTGAACATACTGCCTGCTTGTTACAGTTAAACCGAAACAGTGACGGCGTGCCGGTTGCACCGATGGGTGACTACGGCTGGGCAGTCGGCCGATGAGGCGCAAATGAGAGGAGAGGTTTACCGCTTCGAATGGATGGCCGGCACCTGTGAAAGCCCTGAGCTCTACAACCTTTCACCCGCTTGAGCTCTATACCGTACTGGAACCCGCTCCTGAAGGTTAGCTGCCCTCTGTATTTCCAAGCTGAACACACGCAGGATGAGTGGTGACCGGGTCCTTGCATTGATGGGGAGGTGAGCCTGACGTGGAGAGGAGTCGGTGGGCGCCCGTGATGGTGGCACCTTTGAGTGATACTACCCGGTTTCGGGACGAACCGCACCAGTGACGGCGTGTCGGTTGCACTGGCAGGTGACTATGGTCGGGCGGTCGGTCGATGGGGCGCAGACGATGGGAGATGTTTGTCGCTTCAATTTGATGGCCGGCACCTGTGACAGCCCTGAATTCTACAACCTTGTATACGCTTGAGCGCTACAGCGCTACACCGTTCCTGTACCTGCACCCGCACCCGCACCTGAAGGTTAGCGTTTTTTTGTATTTTCAAACTGAACAAACGCCGGGTGTATATGGACCGGGTCCGTACATATACGGTGAGGTGAGCCTTACGAGAAGCGGAGTCTGTGGGCGCCCGTGATAATGTCACCTGAGAACGATACTCCCCGCTTTCGGGGTAAGCTGTATGTGGACTACTGTGCAATCCCCCTACGTATTATTCTGGTGGCGATCGGTGGATGGGATTTTTAATACAACACCGGAGCGACCACCAACCAGATACCCTCATGATCTCTCCATATTGGTTATTTTATGGACGATTTTTTAATGACTTTTAGTGGGATATATATATGGTTTATTGACACGGTGATTTATAATAGATACATTCATTCATTTTTTGTTCTTTTGTATTTTATCTTCCAATTCATTTATTTTTATATTTATTTCTATTTAGATTTTTATTTTTAGTTTTATTTTTATGCATCTGGCTTTATGTTTATTTGTTTTTCGACAGCATTTTCTGACTTTGATGCTAATGTATGTTGCTTACTTAGGGTTTTGATATGGGTTGTTAGTTAGTGGCACAGCAAGGGTTAATTTATTGATGGGGTACACATTCAATAATATAGCCATCACCATGTGCTTTTTGGCACGGTTAGTGGATTTCTTCTATTACTTATGATCTGGGGACATCATTTAATACACGAGGGATCTGATAATACCTAGAGGCAGATTAATTTCTTTCAGTGGGTACCGGAGCGGTAGCAGGCGGGCTTCAACTGTTAAAAATAAAAATAAAAATAAAAAATATATATTTTTCATTAGTACAGAGGGAAGTAACATGATATAATGATACCAATATGCTTAAAACTGAGAGAGTCCCAGTGCAGACCTTCCACCTCTTTTCAATTGGTCGATACATAGTGCAACATAGTTAGTAACTAAAAGTCATAACAATTGATAAAAGAAGCTAAGTACGTTGTTGCACAGTATCTTGTTTTTAACTGCTCTTAACCGTTTGTTGCAATTTATGTTGTGAGTGATAGATCAATATGTGTAAAAAGTATAACATGTGATAACTTAGTAGCAGTCGATTTCTGATGATGGGGTGTATACGTCATTTTCAAGTTGGCTTGTTTTTTCCCGCCAACCTAGGTATTTAATGCGTGTGTATTGTGTATTATGTACTTTGAAAAAGGCCTCGGAGGAGGCCGAAACGTCAGCCCTTTACAATAAAAATTTTTATACATTTTTAAGACCTGTGAGTGCGGATCTTGCTTGTATATATATATATATATATATACTAATAAAATTCATTATTAGGGATGGGCAAATTTTTTCGCCTCGTTTCGCCGAAAAAATGACGTCCATAGACTTGTATGGAGACGTGCGTCAAAAAAAAAAGACGCGCGACAAATTTATTTTGACGCCCATAGACTTTAATGGGCGTCTGCGGCGAATTTTTGGCGAAACGAGTCAAATTCGCCCATCCCTGTTCATTATACAAGGCCTATTAGTAATTAATTCAGATTTAAATGGCAGAAAAAAATGCAATTATATGTTCTGATGATTTCCAATTTCTAAGCTTAGCTTCTCAAGAGCAGCCCAGAGCACACTGAGCATGTGTAGAGTCACTGACACTCAGAAGATGGCTAACACAAGGGGACGCTTTTCATGCCTGGATCATGGCTATGGCTGCTGAAAGTTTGGTATATTAAATTAAATGGAAGGTTCACCTTTGAGCTATCTTTTAGAATTCCTGATTCTTAGCAAAATTGCAATTGGTCTTCATTGTTTATATCTTGTAGTGTTTGAGTTATTTGCCTTGCTCTTTTGCCTACTTTCCAGCTTTCAACTGGGGGTCACTGACCTCATCTAAAAACAAATGCTCTGTAAGGCTACAGATTTATGAGTTATTGATGCTTTTTATTACTCATTTTTCATTTCAGGCCTCTCGTATTCGTATTCCAGTCTCTTATTCAAATCGATGCATGGTTGCTAGGGACCCTAGCTGGAATGGCAAAAGGGTGAGCTGCTGAATAAAAAGCGAAATAACCTTAAAAACCACAAATAATAAAAAATGAAAACCAATTGCAAATTGTCTCAGAATATCACTCTCTACATCATACTAAAAGTTAATTTAAAGGAGAACAACCCCTGTAAGTTTAGGGGCAGATTTGCTAAGCAACAGTTAATAGTTCGAATGCAAAAATATTCGAATTTCGAAGTATTTTTTTGGTCAAATTCGATCGAATCGAATGATTCAAAGTAAAAATCGTTCGACTATTCGATCATTCGATAATCGAAGTACTGTCTCTTTAAAAGAACTTCGACTTCATACTTCGCCACATAAAAGCTACCGTAGTGCAATGTTAGCCTATGGGGACCGTCCAGAGCACTTTACTAAGTTTTTTTTAATCAAATAAAAATCAAAGTTTGATTAGAAGAATTTTATCGTTCGATCAAACGATTTTTATTCGATCTTTCGATTGAACCTTTTGCAGTACAATATTTCGAATTCGAATATCGAATTCGAAAGATTTTAGCCCAAAAGGATTTTACTTTAAGGGTCATATTCGAGGATTTTTTTAACCCTCGAAATCCGACCCTTGATAAATCTGCCCCTTCGTCTATAAAATACAGTATTTGTAGCCATTATCTTTATAAGGCTTCAGTTCTCTTTTATCAGATCAAGGACTTTTATTTAAACCTGAAAATCTAAAACAAGGTAGGCTGAATTTAGAGTTAACTAAAAGTACCAGTTCTCAGAATTACCTTTGAGATATTTCCCAAAGACAGAATTATTATTTTTATATTTTCTCTATTTCTATCTCTATTTCACTATTTCACTGCAGGCATACAAGAAGAAGCAAAAAAAACCAAAACCATAAATATGTGATACTGCAAAATCTAGAATTCACTTATTCTGACACTTCGGTTCAAGTGGGGTTTTTGTCTCCCCCCCAGTAACTCTATTATGGGTATTTAACTTGATGGATGTGTGTAATCTCTCAACATAAGCAATTACAAGATTATGGTTTATTATAATAAACCATCAAAACTGGAAAACCAGCCGAAACGGTGAAATGTCTCAGACTTTTCCTGATCCGATTTATGAAACTCTAATTAAAAAAGTGTTTCAAACATGTTTTTAGTGTCGCCCTCCCCCTCATTTCCTCATATTTATAAATAACTTCCTTTAAAAAAAAAAAAAATTAAAAAAAAGCTGTTGCTATTTGTTCTCAATCTCACATCAAGTCCAATCCCGTTATTTCCCGTTATATCCTACTAAAGAAAGTGTCGTTTTTGAAAAGAGAGAAGAAAATTATCAGGAAGGTCCATTTATCAACATTCTCATTTTAGTGGTTGTAGAGGTTTTCTCTAAAATCAATGAGATCCAAATATAAAAAGCTTATCAAAGTGTTTAAAAATATGAAAACCTCTAAGAATTACTAGCGGAAAAAAAAAAAAAGACAACTCGGATCAGAAAAGCTTCCATTGACTTCCAAGGGACCTCAACTGTTTTTACTTGGCAAAGTTTGGTTTTAGACTCTTTCATGGATTTTACACTTGAATCTTGAATTGTTAGCGTTTTCAAGAAATAAAATGATTTTTTAGAGAAAAAATAAAATTCATAAAAAAAAAAAAGAAATCTGAATGTTAGTAAAGAGGCCCCTTAGGGGCAGATTTATGAAGGGTCGAAGTAAATTCGAAGGAATTTTCGAAGTAAAAAAATTCGAAGTCATTTTTTGGATACTTCAACCATCGAATCGGATACTACGACTTCGACTTCGATTTAAATTAAAATAGTTTGAATATTCAACCATTCGATAATCTAAGTACTGTCTCTTTAAAAAAAACTTTGAATTCAATACTTTTGAATTCAAATTAAACCTGCTGTAGTGCTATGTTAGCCTATGGGGACCTTCTAGAGCAGGTTTCTAAGTTTTTTTTCAGTAGAAGAAAAATCGTTCAATCGATCGTTGAAATGCTTCGAATCGTTCGATTCGAAGGATTTAATCGTTCGATCGAATGATTTTACTCCGACCACATGATACCCAAATTCGCTGAAAAAACATAGAATTCGATATTTTTATCTTCGAAATTCGACCCTTGATAAATCTGCCCCTTAGTGTTTCTACCCATTGGTGAGTTTGTTATAGCAATAGATGTGAACGACATTTTTTTTTTTTTTAATTGACAAAATTTTCATTCCACTTTCACTTTCTCAATATCAAAGGCAACCTTTATAAATATCTAAGTAAGTTGTAACTTTCCAATATACATAAATACACAATCATATTCGAATCTATAATTTTCTTGGATTTGACCACATTTAAAAAAGATTTCGAATTGGTTAAACCAATCAAACAACAACTAACAACATTTGACCATCTTAGCTGTAATTTATTCACCTTGCCACTCTCCCCCCATTTGAGTAGTCAGGGACATCTTGTAAAATCTTTTATTCAAGTTTATTTTTGGGGAAAAAATTAATTACCCAATTCCCAAAATTAAAATAGAGTGAAACCCTCAAATTCACATCCCCTGATTTTGAGATTTCCCTGATTTGACATAGGTTTTTGTGGCACCACTTATATATTATGCATAATACATTTTTTTCTGGTCTCCTGTTAAACGTAAAAAGGGGGTTCTACTATATCAAATAGACATTGATTACAATAGTATCTAAGTACCTGAGCTAGAGAAATGAAACTTCCAATCAATAAGAGTTTGTTATATAATAAATCTTGAAAATTCTGGATTTGGGATGGAAAAACCAAAATCACACAATATCGACCAACAAATCATTTTTGAATGAACAATGAAGCTTGATTCACTTACATTATCCTTATTAAACAAAAATCTCCAAACCTCCACCCTTGATAGATTTGCCCCCCTTCGTTGCGAGTTGAAGTGCAACAATAGCAGGAGGCATGCAGGTTACACATCCTAAATGCGGTGAAAATATTCTTTGTATGGCCTTGGTAGGTTCTCCTGCACTTGGGACCCCCCTGAGGCAGAGGTCTAACTAGACAAGCTCTGGTCTTTATTTTCAGGGGTTATGTATTAAAATCTGAATGTTAAAATCTTGAAAAATCAGGTCCTGTATAAGTCAATGGGAGATGCACCTATATCAATTGAAGCTTTTGTGGTCTGCACTGGGTTTATTCTAAAAATCCGTGTTTTTCAGGGATTTCAGGCAAAAAACTCGAAAACTCTGTCAATTTGCGGAAAAAGGGCAGAAAAATAAGCAAATTGGGTATAAACCGGAAAAATTTTGTGATTCGGGTTTTCGCTTGATCTTATCCAGTTTTTCCACAATCTGATTAAATCACGTTTTTTTTTATTAATAAATTAGTTCAAATCGGTCATGGAAGTTTGGTCATGGTTATTTTTAATAAAATATGAGATTAATTTGGGTTTTAGTAAATAACCCTCTTAATGATGCGTGTTAATGTAGTGAAGTATTCACATTAATATATGCAACTTTACTATTCATAGCACCATACTAGCAAGTGTATGTTAAAGGGACCCAAAAACCCTCACAATTTCTAGCAGAATTGTGCTCACAGCAGTGGGATACCTAAGCAAGCGCAGTTTTATTGTATCTCTCTTTGCAGGAAATGAGAAAACCTAGAAATGTTCCCTGCTCAGTAAAGTGCCATTCATAGTCTTATTTGGCTGTCCACTCCCCCAGTAACATTAAGCCACACCTACTAAACTGCAAAGTCTTGCCCCTTCCATTTTATTGCACTTGGATTATAAGAGAAAGAGTGATAAGTAGTTTGTTAGCGCCTTCCAATAAGAGAATGGCAGTTTCAGCAGCGTTAAACCCACACGCAGAGCCAATAACAACTACATAGAAGAGCAGCTTGGGTATAAAAAACAAATTGAAAATTGCAAATGCTCATGAGGAATGAAAAATGAATCTCATTAGGTAATGAACACTTTTGCTTCTGCAAATTGGTAATCTTTTTCCCCAAATATTCCTTAATTACAACAAAACGCGAGCGTATGCCAGAGTGTGCTAGGTAACCGTTTATGTTTAATAATAAACACACTCATTTCTAGGCAATGAAAGGGAATATGTTTAGTTTTGCTGACCTTTAGCCACAAATACCGCTTGGCTTTTGTTAGCATAATGAATGATGAATATGAATATCATGAATATTAGATGCTGACGATATGGCTTTTGGCAAAAGGTGACAGAAAATCTTTTGTAGTGTTTTAGAAATTAACACAGAGTGTGAAGAAGTCTCGTTTCAGTTTTGTTCTTCACGGTTTTTGGCCCAAGCTGTATCTCTGGCCCTGGAGAGCAGCAGTTGTAAGTATGAAGTTGATAAGATGGTACATTAATAAGTGGGGATAATAGCCTCTGGAAAATGGCTGTGAGGTAGCGGGTATAGTAGTCAGAGATAGTGCCTATAGTAACAGTGGGATAATAGTCTCCGGGAAGGGAGTGTGACTGTGGGATAGCAGGTATAGTAGGGAGAGATGGTGCCTATAGTAACAGTGGGATAATAGTCTCTGGGAAGGGAGTGTGACTGTGGGATAGCAGGTATAGTAGGGAGAGATGGTGCCTATAGTAACAGTGGGATAATAGTCTCTGAGAAGGGAGTGTGACTGTGGGATAGCAGGTATAGTAGGGAGAGATGGTGTCTATAGTAACAGTGGGATAATAGTCTCCGGGAAGGGAGTGTGACTGTGGGATAGCAGGTATAGTAGGGAGAGATGGTGTCTATAGTAACAATGGGATAAAAGTCTCCGGGAAGGGAATGTGACTGTGGGATAGCAGGTATAGTAGGGAGAGATGGTGCCTATAGTAACAGTGGGATAATAGTCTCTGGGAAGGGAGTGTGACTGTGGGATAGCAGGTATAGTAGGGAGAGATGGTGTCTATAGTAACAGTGGATAATAGTCTCCGGGAAGGGAGTGTGACTGTGGGATAGCAGGTATAGTAGGGAGAGATGGTGCCTATAGTAACAGTGAGATAATAGTCTCTGGGAAGGGAGTGTGACTGTGGGATAGCAGGTATAGTAGGGAGAGATGGTGCCTATAGTAACAGTGGGATAATAGTCTCTGAGAAGGGAGTGTGACTGT
Organism: Xenopus petersii; assembly: GCA_038501925.1. Classification (NCBI taxonomy): domain Eukaryota; kingdom Metazoa; phylum Chordata; class Amphibia; order Anura; family Pipidae; genus Xenopus; species Xenopus petersii. The sequence goes on from CM076680.1 coordinate 161,761,891, forward strand.
GGGATAGCAGGTATAGTAGGGAGAGATGGTGTCTATAGTAACAGTGGGATAATAGTCTCCGGGAAGGGAGTGTGACTGTGGGATAGCAGGTATAGTAGGGAGAGATGGTGTCTATAGTAACAATGGGATAAAAGTCTCCGGGAAGGGAATGTGACTGTGGGATAGCAGGTATAGTAGGGAGAGATGGTGCCTATAGTAACAGTGGGATAATAGTCTCTGGGAAGGGAGTGTGACTGTGGGATAGCAGGTATAGTAGGGAGAGATGGTGTCTATAGTAACAGTGGATAATAGTCTCTGGGAAGGGAGTGTGACTGTGGGATAGCAGGTATAGTAGGGAGAGATGGTGCCTATAGTAACAGTGGGATAATAGTCTCTGAGAAGGGAGTGTGACTGTGGGATAGCAGGTATAGTAGGGAGAGATGGTGCCTATAGTAACAGTGGGATAATAGTCTCCGGGAAGGGAGTGTGACTGTGGGATAGCAGGTATAGTAGGGAGAGATGGTGTCTATAGTAACAATGGGATAAAAGTCTCCGGGAAGGGAATGTGACTGTGGGATAGCAGGTATAGTAGGGAGAGATGATGTCTATAGTAACAGTGGGATAATAGTCTCCGGGAAGGGAGTGTGACTGTGGGATAGCAGGTATAGTAGGGAGAGATGGTGTCTATAGTAACAATGGGATAAAAGTCTCCGGGAAGGGAATGTGACTGTGGGATAGCAGGTATAGTAGGGAGAGATGGTGTCTATAGTAACAGTGGATAATAGTCTCTGGGAAGGGAGTGTGACTGTGGGATAGCAGGTAAAGTAGGGAGAGATGGTGCCTATAGTAACAGTGGGATAATAGTCTCTGAGAAGGGAGTGTGACTGTGGGATAGGAGGTATAGTAGGGAGAGATGGTGCCTATAGTAACAGTGGGATAATATTCTCCGGGAAGGGAGTGTGACTGTGGGATAGCAGGTATAGTAGGGAGAGATGGTGTCTATAGTAACAATGGGATAAAAGTCTCCGGGAAGGGAATGTGACTGTGGGATAGCAGGTATAGTAGGGAGAGATGGTGTCTATAGTAACAGTGGGATAATAGTCTCCGGGAAGGGAGTGTGACTGTGGGATAGCAGGTATAGTAGGAAGAGATGGTGTCTATAGTAACAGTTGGATAATAGTCTCCGGGAAGGGAATGTGACTGTGGGATAGCAGGTATAGTAGGGAGAGATGGTGTCTATAGTAACAGTGGGATAATAGTCTCCGGGAAGGGAGTGTGACTGTGGGATAGCAGGTATAGTAGGGAGAGATGGTGCCTATAGTAACAGTGGATAATAATCTCTGGGAAGGGAGTGTGACTGTGGGATAGCAGGTATAGTAGGGAGAGATGGTGCCTATAGTAACAGTGGATAATAGTCTCTGGGAAGGGAGTGTGGCTGTGGGATAGCAGGTATAGTAGGGAGAGATGGTGCCTATAGTAACAGTGGATAATAGTCTCTGGGAAGGGAGTGTGACTGTGGGATAGCAGGTATAGTAGGGAGAGATGGTGCCTATAGTAACAGTGGATAATAGTCTCTGGGAAGGGAGTGTGACTGTGGGATAGCAGGTATAGTAGGGAGAGATGGTGTCTATAGTAACAGTGGGATAATAGTCTCTGGGAAGGGAGTGTGACTGTGGGATAGCAGGTATAGTAGGGAGAGATGGTGCCTATAGTAACAGTGGATAATAGTCTCTGGGAAGGGAGTGTGACTGTGGGATAGCAGGTATAGTAGGGAGAGATGGTGCCTATTGTAACAGTGGGATAATAGGCTCTGGAAAGGGAGTGTGACTGTGGGATAGCAGGTATAGTACGGAGAGATGGTGCCTATAGTAACAGTGGGATAATAGTCTCCGGGAAGGGAGTGTGACTGTGGGATAGCAGGTATAGTAGGGAGAGATGGTGTCTATAGTAACAATTGGATAATAGTCTCCGGGAAGGGAATGTGACTGTGGGATAGCAGGTATAGTAGGGAGAGATGGTGTCTATAGTAACAGTGGGATAATAGTCTCTGGGAAGGGAGTGTGACTGTGGGATAGCAGGTATAGTAGGGAGAGACGGTGCGTATAGTAACAGTGGATAATAGTCTCTGGGAAGGGAGTGTGACTGTGGGATAGCAGGTATAGTAGGGAGAGATGGTGCCTATAGTAACAGTGGGATAATAGAGTTTTTGTAAAAAAAAAAAAAATTAATTACTATCATGGGAAAAAGTTATTAAAGATGAAATCTTTCTTTTAAAAGAATGAAAAAAAGTTTCTTTTTTAAATAATACCCAGTTTTTATTTGCGTAATAACAGCAATTTCTCAGGAAGAAATGTTCTATTTTAGAGTCTGGCTAATGGATGTTCTACAAGTGATATTCCGAGTGACATCATCTTTTCTTCAAAGAGCTAATGTTTTGCTGTTATTCTGTCTCCCTATTTTGGTGTCCATTAAAGTTGTCCACGGCACGTAGATAAATACCCCCTTTCACAATTTATTAAAGAGCACTTTTACCATTTTTACACTTACTTTATGATTTAATACTTTTTATTAAAGGGAGCCTTTACCATTTTACATCACAGTTTATAAAAGCTTTTATACCTTCTATTTAAAAGGCCTTTTGCAAATATTCACCTTATTTTATGGGGGTTTTTTTAATGCCACCTGGTCTTAGACATTTTTATAGTTTTACACTATAATTTATGTTCTCGTGACTCTGTTGCTTCAGTCCGAGTACCTACACCTCAAGCTTTATGGTGAGGTCTGTGTTTACATGATGATATTCCTATTCATGGCAGCTTCCAATTCAGGAGCATCTCCACTGTGTTATTTTTTTCACTTGCTGTTTCATGTGTAAACAACTGTATGGTATCTCCCTGTACAGACTTATGAGCAAACTTAGGGACTGTTCCTGCTGAATTGTGCTCAGTACAGGGAAATACCTATGCTGCCATAGTTTTATGGGATCTCTTTGTACAGACTATGAGCAAACTTAGGCGGCTGTTCCTGCTGAATTGTGCTTAGTACAGGGGAATACCTATGCTGCCATAGTTTTATGGTATCTCCTTGTACAGACTTACAGACTATGGGGAAATTAAGGGGACTGTCCCTGCTGAATTGTGCTTAGTACAGGGGAATACCTATGCTGCCATAGTTTTATGGTATCTCTCTGTACAGGACATGAGCAAACTTAGGGGGCTGTTCCTGCTGAATTGTGCTTAGTACAGGTCAGTACCTATGCTGGAATAAATGATAGCTCTCTATGTAGATGTTATATGTTAAATAGAAAGCTACATCTCTTATACTGTGCATCCAAATACTATGGCATAATCACACACTAAAATCACAATGAGTATTACTCACATGACATTTGATTGCAATTAGTGTACCAATTTCCTCTAAGGCTGCTCTAAGGGATTAAAGATTTGCCTGTATATGTAATGTATTGTATCCCAAAACCCAGAAAAAACCCCAAGGTCCCAGTGTGGGCTCACGCTTCTGCTCCCCTTTTGCTTCGGGAGGAGCCTTCCGTTACTCAGATGCCAGCAGGTTATAAAGTGAGAGGGCCAAGACTGTGGGCAGTTGAGGGAACCGTAACGTATATAGAAAGGACAGGGAACAAGGAGCGAGGTCAAGGGACAGGCCGGGCCAATACTAAATAGACAATACAGTACCAAATCAGGAAGCAGAAGCACAGTCAAGGTCACAGGCGAAGGTCAAACACAGATCAGTAGGCACAGTACCAAATCAGGATCCAAACAATAGTCAAAGTTCAGGCAAGGACAGGACAGGCAGCAGACAAATCAGGAACAGGGGCAGACAAGATCAAACATGGTTTAACAACAACAACAATTCACACCCAGGAACTATGGAACATAAACCCATACTGGACAATGAGTCAGAGCAGAGTAGGGGTTTTTAGATCCAGTCAAATGGCTTACACAAATCACCTGTGCTGAAAAACCGAAAGTCCTGAAGCGGCGAAAAGACCCGAAGCCACAAAAACAGCCAAAGCTGAACTCCTGAAGCGGTGAAAAGACCCGAAGCCACAAAAATAGCCGAAACCGAACTACCGAAGCAGCAAAAAGACCTAGAGCCATGAAAATAACCAAAGCCCAACTCCCGAAGCGGGCGAAAATAACCAAAGTCACGAAAACAGCCAAAATTTAAATCCTAAATTGCCGAAAAGACCCGAAGTCATGGAAACAACCGAAATTGACCTAAAAAGAACTTAAGTCACGAAAGGAGGCAAAGTTAAAGTCCTGAAGCCATGAGTTCATTTCTACTGAACACCAATAGTTTTTTTTTTTTTAATCCCCTGGCCACCAATGTATTATTTTAATATTCTATAGACCCCTGCCACCAATGTTTTTTTAAAAAAATATTCTTCGGTGCCCCAATTTTTTTTTAACTTGTAAGGGGGGCCCTGGCGCCAATGTTTTTTTTTAACTTATAGGGGGGCCCTGGTTACCAATTATTTTTTAAACTTGTAGGGGGACCCTGACCACCAATTTTTTTAAAAAAACTTTTAAGGGGGGCCCTTGCACCACAGTTTTTTTGGGGCCCTGACCATCAATAGCTTTTTATAACTTGTGTGTGTTGGGGGGAGGTTACCTTTTTTAGCACTGATGTCTGTGTGGTCTTTTAACTGTTGTGTGGAGTGGGCGGGATCTGGCTTCGGGCTTGGGTGGGTGGGCCCTTGGGTGGGTGGGCCCTGATAATTTTGTTATATGGACCCCGTGATTTTTAATGGCGGTGGTAACACAGACAGCACAAGGACACCAGGTTCCTGGTTCAACTCCAGGCAGGTTATCAACTTTACTAAGGCCCTGGTTATCTTCAGACTTTATTTCCCACTGAGGCCTCATACCATCAGCTTCTACTCCTGACACCAGGTGGTGTTCAAAGAGACAGAACCATGTGCTCCCTCTCTTTTTATAGACTTGGAAACAATCACTACCGCTTAATTATAATTACACATCCCTCCCCATCCCTACGGCCCTTCAAGTAGGGAAGTTTAACTCCTTCATATACTCTGCTTAGCCTATAAGAAACATGTAGAATTCCACTTTGGCTCTTTTCAGTAGTCCATTCCTCCTTAGCCACAAGCTCACACCTTCTACTCAATCCTTACAATAAACATATAAGTAAAGTTATGGGAGGTAACAAGGAAGATTTTGTCCAGCCAGCATGAAAGACAATGGCAGTTTGTCCTTTAAATATATCAAGAAGCCAAATTCGTTCTATAATCCTCAGGGAATTGCTGCCTATGAGGAATAAAACGTAGTAATGTAGTTAAACGGTAAATAAAGGGTGGCAGATCTGCAGCCCCCATTCATGCAGATGCCCTCTTATTATAACAGAACATAATCCTCTTAGTCACATACTATAATGTACTTTCAGGAGGAAGTTGTGTTTTTGTTTCTATAAAAGGAAACCATACAAGGACATCATTTGTTCTTCCCAATACACGCTAGGCATTTATGAGTATGGCATTTACTATATGGGTTCTTATTATAGAAAGTAGACATGACAAAATAACATGGGCAAGATTTCAGCAAAACTCCAAAAGGAAACAAGAGAAATACCCTGGGAAAGTTTCTCCGCGTCTGTACATAGGACAGAATATATTGCATTCTAGCTGTCCAGCCTTTAATTAAGATGAAAGGCATATTTCCGTTGCATTGCCACTCCATTGCATTCCAGCCCAACCTCATCATCCTTTTATTTAATAATAATATGAAATAAGAAAAACATTGAATTTTTATCAGTGACTGAAGACTGATAATCATGCCTTTGCTATTTTTACTAGCTCGGACGCCTTATTCGTGGAAGTCATAAATTACTGAAAAAAAGCAAATTTGAGCAGTTTCTTTTGTCGTGGTCAGAATGTAGCGTAAAACGCACCCAAAACATCCCCTCCTATTTATGGGAATAGACCTACATTATTCATCAAACGCAGTCTTTAAACGTTCTCAAAAATCACATGTAAACACACTGAAGGTTGTGTATGGGATTTCGTAAAATGCAGGAGTCTGACAAACAAAAAAGCAGCAGAGGAATAGAAAAGGGTTTTTCATTCTGAAGAAACAAAGTCAGAAATATTTTACGAAATGGAAACTTGTTTATTTTTGGGCTATTTACTCTAAAGTGTCCTCTTAACGGAATGTGAAATTAAGAGACATTGGCAAAATTAGACGTTTGGATTTGTACAGGAAATAATGAGTTTTAATCTTTAAAGAGGTTGTTTTCAGACTTTTTCAGTTCAAGTGCCCCTTTGAGGTCCAACATTTGATCAGAACCCCTACTGGCTCATAACAAGGTGACAGATACAGTACAGTATATAAAAAGCCATAAATATAAGTGGTCATCCCAATTTTTGCCATAAATAACTGTTAAGGTAGACTTCTGGGTGTAAGTAGAAGAGCAAACAGGGGCGTAACTATAGAGGAAGCAGACCCTGCGGCTGCAGGGGGCCCAGGAGGTATAGGGGGCCCCATGAGGCTCAAATTCATATACAATTTCAATACATTTTGGTAAAACAGGACAACCTCTGGATATGTTTGGGGCCCTAAAATTAATTTACTGTGGGGCCCAGTAACATCTAGTTACGCCACTGAGAGCAAAGCTTTACTCTACATCACACTGTTACTGGCCCTCAGTCTGGCATTGCCACCCACTGGTCTTGGTGGGAGGGCCAACATTTTATAGATTATAAATGCTGTACATTATGTTTTGGAATCGTGTACAGCTCTTTAGCAGGAAAGATCTGTGCCCCTGAAGATGCCCCAGTAGATCCCCATCTCTTTTATGCTGATCCCCAACGCTTGCTCTGTGCTCCTGTCACTTACCTGATCACTCACAATAAACAGTATATATACAATATAACATTCACAATTTAAGGTTGATTAGTAATGAATTCAGAATCATATTACATGGCAAATGTAGAAATCAGTCCATTCTGCACCAGAATTGATTCATAATCAGCCCTGTAGCACCCACTTCTATGCTAAATGAACCTCATGTTCTGCTTGATTATTTCTGACAATCCCTAAGCTTAGCTTATCAGAGCACACTGAGCATGTGCAGTGCCACTGACACTCAAAAGATGGCCTAACACTATCCAAAATGGGGATTTCCAGTTGACAACTCTGAAGGCCTGGTTCATTACTGTTATACGGCTGCTGAACTTCTGGACTGGTATAGTATGTTTAGCATATAAAATTACAGCATTTCTCACCATATCAATCGTTTTGCTTTAGTGCTCCTTTAAGTTTAAGCAATAGGTTATACATCAAGAGTATTGGTCTTATCAGATAAATATGCCTTTGTTCAAACAAGAGATGCATTACTGTATGACTGTAAACCAATTTATGAGTTAATGTGGCATTAAATACACAAGTTCAAAGCATTATTTCATTGCACTTTCATCTGGAGACCCCTTGTGACTTATACCGTGGACTTTGTGAATTCCTTTAATACCAATGGGAACAAAACTGTAGAATAACTTGCAAAACTGTAATAACTACTAGGGATGTACCAGTTGAAAAATATTCAGCCTGTGCCAGACCATAACTTGCCCTAACCCAACCTGACCTACTGCTTAGAGCTGGTTTATATATCTGTTCCCTGATCCCCTTCTAGGATGTTATCAGAGGGGTGGGGTAGGGTGAACGTAAGTTTATAAAAAGTACCGCCCCATTATTAGTGGCGTTAGAACAGGTCCAGAAGAGGCCAACCTGGGCATTACTAATAGCTATAATAAATACTCAAATTTCATACTCTATGCCAGTTTCTACTTGAGTTTTCAATGTATACTGCCTTCATTTAAATGATTGGTTGTAAAAAAATACTGAAATTGTATTTTTACGGCCCTTATGAAGAGTGAAAAGGCGCCATCTGAGCACAGTGAGTTCTTGGCATCTTTCTTATGTCTTGGAATTAATTTTTACAGGTCCATCATTTTCACGTTTCAAGTATTTAACAAACCAGTTATATGAAGTCCTGCATATCATGTGACTCGTTCCAACAGAATAATGACATTCAGAGGGTGGAGCCTGTTTATTAACCTTAAGGCTAGACAGAATAAATAATCACATATGAATAAACCATTTTGGTGGCCTTACCCATGGGTAGCTGCTGCTCTATCCATCATCTAATGGTTTGGAGTAAATAATTATTGTTGTTGGATATCGTTATATTGTATTTATGCCTGTTCATAGTTTTTTTTTTTTTGTATTATTTTACTACCACTATTCGATAATATGCAATACTTGAAGCCAATTTCCCTTGGCATAGCACTTCACAATATTACAACCAATGCTTAATAGCTTATTGTGAGTTATGGCTCGCAGATTTCTTTTCCAGTGTCTATTTCTTCCAGACCTTTTCAGACAAGTGTCGATTCCAAGGCTTTGCATTCCCTTATCCCAGTGTCTAGTGACTATTGTTAATCACTAGAATATCCGGTGCCTCTAGCAACAGCACTAGGCTGAAGTTATGTGAGCAATGCTGAATTAAAAAAAAAAAAGTCCCCAGACTTCCAAAGCCATGGAATTTATTCCTATTGGCAAAATTCAACGATTTACAAGAATAAAAGTTAAACAAATCGGAATGTATGGAATAAGAGGTGTTAAGCCAGGAAGACGTCTACAAAAATGGAAATCTCCATCTACTGAAAATAACGCCCTTCAAGCGTAGAACATTGTCCGAATGCATTAGTCATCGGTTTCATTCAGACACAACCCCCACAAATCAATTTGACGTTTAATCCATTTAATGTGTTAAAGGAGACTTTGCTCAGCAAATAAAAAAAGAGGTATGTTAAGCATGGTACTAAAGTGTATGTCTGGGAGGGTGAATTTAACTGGACTTTTAAGTATATTGAAAGTGTGTGTGTCTGTGAACAATTACAAGCTATTGTACGTTGACTTACATTCCAGTGTAATAGCAATACCTTGGGGCAAATTTACTAAAGGGCTAAGTGACTAACGTGGGCGAAAATTCGCCAGAGTGACGTCATCACGGTACTTCGCTGATTTACTAACAGCGTAACTTCTCTAGCGAAGGAGATAAACTCTAACGGTACTTTGCCTGGAGAATGGACGTAACTACACAAATTCACTAAGATGCGGATTTTACCTTTTTTACCTCTTGCGCCAGACTTGCCTTCGCCACCTCAGACCAGGCAAAGTGCAATAGAGTAGATAGGAGTTCCTAAAAAAATAGTTGAAAATTTTTCTAAGTCCCAAAAAACGCTGCCGTCTTTTCAGGGTGATAGGCTGAAAAAGAGCGTACATTTTTTGGGGGTAACCGGCTTCCCCTCTACATTTCCTAACATATGGCACATAAACTATACACTGGGCTCATGTGTAGGGTATTATAACAACTTTATTTCATTTTATTAAGGTTTCCCGGGCTCGTGTAGTGTAATGTATTTGCTGCAATATATATGTCCATTGAACTTCCCGCCGTATGCAATTTAGCCAACGCTATCGCAACTTTGCTTCGCTTGGCGCAGTAACGATAGAGCAACTTCGCCCAGCCTTCAGGCGCCCTGGATGCAACTTCGGATTTTAGTGAATTAGCGTTGTCCCGGCGAATCTACACCTGGCGAAGTGTTGCAAAGCCGTCGATGGCAAATTTTCGGAGGTTAGTGAATTTGCCCCCTTGACTTGTGGTTCCTCATATCCAATACAAATAACTCTTGTTTAAAGACATCTCTACCTCAGTGCCGGGCCTACTCGACCGGGCGCCTTGGCAACCCGGCCAACTACTTTGCCCCCACTGCATGCGCAGAAGTGTGCGAGCAGAAACCGCGCGAATGCGCGTGCGGAGAAAATGCGCAGAAGACCGTACACAGCGTAGAAGTGCAGCCACAGCTTCTGAACATAGCGGTCCGAGCTAGTGGAAGGCGTCAGAAGAGGTACGTGCCTGGCGCCCCTTTGCCTTTACGCCCTAGGCAAGTGCCTCTTCTGCCTAGTTCTGGCCCTGCTCTACCTACTGAGACAAAGTCTACGTCCTGCAGTCTTCTCTGTGTTCACTAGAGTGGCAGAACAACGTACATCTTTTGGTGCTGCTTTTTTGATCTGAGCTTTGTAAGAAAGGAAATGTTGTTGTACAGTAAGCAGTGCACAGCAGACAATTTTCAGGGTCTGGTCAGGCAGATATGCACCGTAATCCGATTACGATGTGCCATGGGTTCCGGCGGGATCGGTTGGGTCAAAATCAAACCTGACTGATCGACCAAACAACTGATCTCCGCCGGACGAAAGATGTCGACACACGCCACACACGATCCTAAAATCGTACGAATCCTCGATTCGTACGATATGATCTGTGTGTCTATGGCAACCTTAAAGGTGCTTTTCCTTGCCCATCACTCATCTCACCTAGCTTGAAGAACTTAATTGTGTGAGTTGTTCTAATCCCTAGTGTTAAAGTTATCCGTTATCATAGTGATTCTACATAACTGCATAAGCCACTACTGCTGTCAATAAACAGGCTTGGTAGTGAATGTAGGATAAAAGAGTCTAACTTGAGCCTAGTCATTGGATCTTGTGTTTGAGTTCAATATTCTAACAATAGACCAGTAAAAGCTGACCACTGATCAGTGGCATACTAACATCGTGTCAGCCCCTGTAAAAAAATGTTTGAAGCAGCTCCACACCACTGAAACCATACATTGTGGGAGTGCAGACGCTCCCGCTCGTATACTAAAACCTTTCATCTCACATAAATTCTTAGTTTAATGGCTATAGGGGAAGCTGACCATGTTGTCTGGCCACCCTGAAAGCGCAGGGTCTGCTTCCTCTTTAGTTATGCCACTGCTACCAGCGTTGGATTGGAGCATTGGGGGCCCACCAGGGCTGCAACATCAAGGGCCCTCCTGGCAGTCACCAAGACCCCCCTCCCAACATCTAAACTCTCCCTCCCCATGCACGTGCATCGCGTAGCATGTGTATCTCCATTTCTTGCTAACAGGGGCAGCTCATTGGGGGAGCAGGTGGCGGTCCATGAGGGCTGGGGTCCACTGGATTTTTTCCCATGTCCTGCCGGCCCAGTCCAACCCTGACTGCTACTGATTGGTTGCTATTGGTCACAGGACCTGTATTACAGAACAATAGGGGGCAGAATTATCAAAGGTCGAAGTGAAAATTCTAATGAAAAAAAATTTAATTTTGAGCTAATGTTTGTGTACTTCGATTAGGGAATAGTCCAAATTCAATTAGAATTTGAAAAAAAATTAGAAAATTTGAATTTAGAAATGTACTGTCTCTTTAAACATTCAACTTCAACAATTTGCCATATAAAACCTGCCCAATTGCTGTCTTAGCCTATGGGGGAACCTCCTAGAACTGAAATCGAAGGTTTTTTTGGGGGGGAAAACTTTGAATCGTACAATTTGAATGCACTATTACTTCGATTTGTACGATTCAAATTCGATCAAAAGAAAACTTTGGTTAAATTTCGGTTTGTCTTTTTGAATTCGGATTTCAAAGCTTTTCAAATTTGAAGTGCGACCCTTGATAAATCTGCCCCTAACTTTTTAAAAAAGGAGATGAGGAAAATCCTTACATGTGACATAGGATTTAGAAACCATGTTTGCCCCCCCCCCCCGGTTATTCCTTTTATTATTAGTTTGTATTTCTGGATGGAAATGGCTGAGAGATGATTAGTGACCAGCATAACAATGTTCTGGGGTTATGCAGAGAACTTGTATTTGTTTTTTCAATAAAACTGTTCATATCCCAGATCACCTGGCAATGGATCAGCCATCTGTACAAGGTCATGAAGAGTGGCCTCCCCACAGACTCAACTCCAAACCAAACGCTAAAAGAAATAAGGGCAAAAGTTCATTATTATTTTTTTTTATTGTGAGAATTCTGGCTTTTTAGTTGAAAAGAATGTCTAGAAATACAATAAGGGGAGCATCTCACACAAATGCTCTGCTAAATGGGCATTCATCCATGGAAACTTATGCACACGCACATTATGGGGATACCTTTCATTGGCATTCAGTGATCACTTAGAGGTATTTGGGGACTATCATAATAAGGGGAAGAGGGGAAGGACAAAGCACCTGTGATTTATAATCAAGAACCTTCACCCCTCTTTGGCCTTTTGCACAATATGTTGTGTTACAACTTGGATTTAAAATGGGTTTAATTGGGATTTCTATTATGTGTTTGAAACTTTGAAGGTGCAAATTAATTGAACAAAAAAAAAAAAAACATGAGACCATGGCTACATAAGTATTCACCTCCACTTGTACTCAGTAGAACCACCTGGAATTTAGCTGCAAGGCTTTAGGAGTAAGTACAGGCCAGCTTTGCACACTGTTTTGACCCATTCTTTAAGGCAAGTTTGTTCAAGATTGTCTGGGTTAGTCTTGTGCACCTCAACAAATTATCAGCTGGATTGAGATCAGGACTTTAATTTGGCCATTGCAGGACATTCACCATTCACAAAGCCTCTACAGCAGCCCCCAACCTTTTTTACTTGTGAGGCACATTCAAATGTAAAAAGAGTTGAGGAGTAACACACACATGAAAAATGTTCCTCAAGGTGGAAAATAAGGGCTCTGATTGTCTTTTTGATAGTCCCTATGTGGGCTGGTAGCCTACTGGAAGCTTTGTTTGGCAGTACACCTGGTATTTATGCAACCAAAATGCATCTCCAAGCTTTAAATTCAAAAATAAGAACCTGATTTAAGGCCACTGGGAGCAACTATCTCCATTAATCTTGCACGACCTTGTGAATAGCTAATACTAAATTCTTGCCAGGAGGTCATTCTGTGACTGCCTAGAGCTTTAAAAGGTCCGAAGTGCAGCAAGCTTAAAATTAATCCCTTCTGGAGTAGAGCCAAAGAGATGTTAGTCTTCAGCAAGCTCTTATGTATGTTTTGGTGGCGCTGGACCTACATAGGAGGTTAGAGGGAGAAAAATATATAAATCTATGAAGTTTACACTTCCAAAACACCTCTTCAAATGGATCCAGAAGAAGTGGCAAAAAGTTCTCCTTGGTCTATTTTTTTTTAAAGTTATATTTTTGACATGATCTAACTGATCTTTAATCACAATGAACTTTCCCCCCCACACACACACTTTTTTAACACCCAAAGTCAGGCACACACTAATTGGTGGCCCATAAACTAATTTTTCAAGATGGTTGCACTTTTGCACTTGATTAACCTACTGTCATGTATTGCATTTGCCCATTGAAACTGCAACTAATCTGTGGTGCATGGCCCACAATGTGGAGTAAAAAAGCACAAACCTGTGTGTAGAGAAAAATGGAGAGGCAGATTAATTATTTTTATAATTTGAGTCTGAAATTCAGTGAAAAAAATTTGATCAATTTTTTTTTTTTTCTGCGATATTTCTTTTCCCCCAAATTGGAAAAACTTGAATGAGTTATTTCATGGAAAAACTAAATCTCAACAAAATTTTAATTTTTTACAAATATTGTAAAACAAAAAATGCAAAACAGCTTGAACTTTCAAATAGCCCTCTCATTGACTTATGTTGAAGCTCCCTAGATTTTAGCTGCCAATTGTTTCTCGATTTCCTAAAAAGATTGAGGTCACATATTTTTACCATGATTTTCTTGAATTGCAGAAAAATGCCCAATCTTAAATTTTAATGAACTTGATGTGTTCTACCTTATTATTATGGCACAAGAAGGATCACTGGTAGCTAAAGGTGCAGAAGTTGTTCTGTCGCCTTTGCAAGGACGGTGTTGAGTACAAGGTTCCCTTGCACTCTAGAGTCGTAGACCAGATGTTATCCCTTTGTTCAGCATGAAAGAATAATACGGTTTATGTGTCCAACACATGGCTACATTTAAATGTTTTTGACCCATGTTATTGGAGTACATTGTGGTCACAGCAAAGCCATTTTAATCAATATAAGATTAATTATGGATTTTCTGGTGTTATTTCTCTATCAAAGGGGATGTCCACCTGAATAATGAGTTAATACCTATTTTCTCAATGCCGCCCAAGAACCTCAGAAAGCAACAACTCCTAAACCATGACTTTTAGGGGGTGAGGGATTTTGGGGGTCTCTATGAAGCCAGTAACTTTTTTATTCTCTATAAGTGTCTTCTTGAGAATTGACTGCTGCTTTGTGCCTTCTTACACGTTGGGAGGTATGACCTTTTGGTGCTTCCATCTATTCACACTTATTCTCTGCCTCCAAGTGAATTATCACTGGCCAATTTACATTACTTCTTGGCTTGGTCTGTCTTCTAAGCATTATTTCTGGCACACCTAGAGCTTCTTTTGAATGCACTCCTGCAAAGGGAACCGTAGATCTCTACAGAAGGGGAACCTGAGGACACACAGGGTCTGCCAGGAAAAGGTGTGCAGAATGCAAAAAGAGTGCAATAGTAAGTTTAGCTTGGCAGGCAAGGTGCTAAATGATTTACTGTATTCAAAGAGTATATAGATGTAATGCAATCTTTTAGAGATTGTTGATTATTCGAGTTTTTGTGTTCTGCAAATTTTGGTCATTCGTCAATTAAATAAAAATCACAATGTAAATCCCAAATGTACATTTTTTTTTTTGAGAAACAGTCAAAGTGCAGAGATTCATCAGATAGTATCTGAAACAGATAGCAAGTGGGCATTATTACATTTGAAAAAGAGACTTGAGTCTAGAGCGTAAGGTTGCAGTATCGAGTTTGGGACCCTAAGGAGATCAGCACCCTCAGAAAAGTTGGGGGACTGGGAAGACAATGAATAGCAGTTTGTGTCATAGCACACTATAGGAGTTATGTAAGATGGGAGAAAGAGCATTATTTGGCTTTCCTGAGGAGTAGTAATAGAGCAGAGTTAGTTCTCCAAGGGAACACCAGCATTAAAGATATAAGGACTGGAAAGTGACTTGGGATAGTGTTATTCCTGAAGGAGATACGTTACATATAGGTGTTCAATCTCCTAAGTGCATGGGTGTCTGAGCCATTACAATGCCACTCATGCTCAATTTTGCCTTATTGCACCTTTGCTTTTATTTATTGAATGAAGGGTTATTCAAGTGCAAGAGCACTAAGGAGCACTTGTACCATGTGCTTCTCAATGATACACAAGGTATGGGGTGGGAGGGGAGATGCCTACGTGTCAACCCCGCCAGCCTCATTTAAATCAAGCACTGTCTAATATGGCGGAGTCTGCAGGTCTCTATGCTCCAAAATGAAGCTCAGAGTCCTGCTTCCATTTGACAATGCAACACACAGTGGGAAAAGTGCAAAAGAATGGCCAATTGCAACCACACTGTGTGGGGCATTATGAATGAGTTTCAGATTCAGGATATACCTGTTGGCGTGAAGGAATCAGTCTTTTAACTGCTGACTCCCTTTTTGAAGGGGAGTAAAATTACTACAGTAAAGTTGGGGCTTGAGCCCCAGTCACACATGATTTAGAGACACTGGGGCTCATTTATAAACTTTGCACTGGGCAAATTGGTTTGCACAGTGAATATATTTGCCCTGCACATGGTTACATTTATAAAGCTGAATAAGACTGTGCAAACAGAATTGCGATTTTTTTTTCACAATGCAAATGCCTATAAGAGCTTTTTAAATATGCCAAAAATCGCAAATTGCGAATATTTATGTGCACACTCTGGCGCAAATTCACTAAGCGCCGAACGCTAGCGTTAATTTGCTAGCGTTTGGCATTTTTCGTTACTGCGCAAATTCACTAACGAACGCTGGCGTAATTTCGCTAGTGTTACTTCGCACCCTTACGCCAGGCGAATTTTGGCTAGCGACGTAACTACGCAAATTCACTAACTTGCGCAGTGTACTGAACGCTACCTTTTACGCTAGACTTCCTTCGCCACCTCAGATCTGGCGAAGCGCAATAGAGTAGATAGGGATTGTTTCCCAAAAAACGCTGGCGTGTTTTCTACATGATGGGTGATAGGCTGAAAAAGATCGAAAATATTTTTGGGGCTCCCCTCCTTCCCCCCTACATTTCCTAACTCATGGCAACTTACCTAGACAGTGGGCACATGTGTAGGGCAAAATAAAATTTTTATTTGCAGATTTGAAGGTATTCTAGGCATTTGTAGTGCTAATACGTGTTCCTCCATTGAAATTTGAATTTGGCGCTGTATGCAAATGAATCATCGCTAGCGAAACTTCGCTTCGCCTGGTGAATTAACGCTAGCGCAACTTTGAAAACTTACGCTACCCCTGCACGCAACTTCGGATTTTAGTGAATTTGCGGAGCGCTGGTGAAAATACGCCTGGCGAAGTGTGGCGAATTCAAACTAATTTGCCCCTTAGTGTTTGAATTACGCCACAACTTTGGTGCCAGATGAATATTTGCAAAACAGTTTTGCAAATTGCGAATTTAAGTTACTGTCAAGGCTATTTTCGCACACAGCAATCTCGCACAGTGGGCACACTCACGAAAAAGCCATTTGAGAAAATGTATTCACAATGCGAATTCGCAAAAGCCAGAAAGACGGGCAGAGCAGAGCAATATATTAGCGTTCAGGAGAAAACATGGGCAATGCAACCATTTGTGAAAAAATCATAAAATAATTCCTATAAACGGCAGTATATGGCTTTGTTTATTGTAGTTTAAGGGTCGGTTCAAAGCAAATCTATTTATTGATCTGAATTCCAAGACTCTTTGCAGTTAGAGGAAGGAAAATGCCTCGTCTCTAGGCTGCCGATTTCTTTCCAACAAAAGATTTCCTTTGGCGTTCCATAAAAATCTCTTGGCCTTCTCTTCCTCATCCAATTAAAACTTCAATACGGCAACATTCTCTAATACATGGCATGAAACATCGCTGAGACTTGTTTATTAAAAGCATAAAGAGTATTTGTACACAAAGACAGCATATGGATCAGATGGCAGAGAATCTAAAGGAAGACTTACATTCCTGTTGATTTTCTGGAGTTTTTTTTTTAAGGCGTTGTTATTCATTGCAAAAACAAACAGCGCTAGATGAAGTGCCGGGCACTCACGTTACAAATGATACTGTACTCTGGATTTCTCATTATGGAAATGCTGCCAAGCCATAGATATTGCCAGAAGTGATTTAACTATTCGCAGAGTCAAACTGACCTTGTTGTGCAGGGACGATCTTAACTTGTTGTTATGTAGATTTTCTTTAAATCAATCTTTCAGCCTTTATTACTGCCGATTTCTAGCTGTGATATTGAATATACCAACAGTTTCGAGTTTTCTGAATTGTAACATCCAGAATTCTCAGGGGTTTGCTTGGAATTGTAGTTTTACTATGCATATATTCCCAGGGGCAAATTCACTAAGCGCCGAAGCGCCGAAAGCTAGCGTCAATTCGCTAGCGTTTGGCATTTTCGGTACTTCGCAAATTCACTAACGAACGCTGGCGTAAATTCGCTAGTGTTACTTCGCACACTTACGCCAGGCGAATTTTCGCTAGCGATGTAACTACGCAAATTCACTAACTTGCGCAGTGTACTGAACGCTACCTTTTACGCTAGACTTCCTTCACCACCTCAGACCTGGCGAAGCGCAATAGAGTAGATAGGAATTGTTTCCAAAAAAGTCAATTTTTTTTCTAAGTCCCAAAAAACGCTGGCGTGTTTTCTACATGATGGGTGATAGGCTGAAAAAGATCGAAAATATTTTTGGGGCTCCCCTCCTTCCCCCCTACATTTCCTGACTCATGGCAACTTACCTAGACAGTGGGCACATGTGTAGGGCAAAATAAAATTTATATTTGCTGATTTGAAGGTTTTCTAGGCATTTGTAGTGCAGATACGTGTTCCTCCGTATGCAAATTAACCATCGCTAGCGAAACTTCGCTTCGCTTGGCGAATTAACGCTAGCGCAACTTCGCAAACTAACGCTACCCCTGTGCGCAACTTCGGATTTTAGTGAATTTGCGGAGCGCTGGTGAAAATACGCCTGGCGAAGTGCGGCGAAGTGGCGCAACTTCGCATCTTAGTGAATTTGCCCCCCAGTGTATTACCAGGAGTAGAGATGGTGCGAACTGTTCGCCGGCGAACTTGTTCGCGCGAACATCGGGTGTTCGCGCTCGCCGGAAGTTCGCGAACGTCGCGCGACGTTCGCCATTTTGGGTTCGCCATTGTTGGCGCTTTTTTTTGCCCTCTCACCCCAGACCAGCAGGTACATGGCAGCCAATCAGGAAGCTCTCCCCTGGACCACTCCCCTTCCCTATAAAAACCGAAGCCCTGCAGCGTTTTTTTCACTCTGCCTGTGTGTGCTGAAGAGATAGTGTAGGGAGAGAGCTGCTGCCTGTTAGTGATTTCAGGGACAGTTGAAAGTTTGCTGGCTAGTAATCGTTTTGATACTGCTCTGTTATTGGAGGGACAGAAGTCTGCAGGGGTTTGAGGGACATTTAAGCTTAGGTAGCTTTGCTGGCTAGTAATCTACCTTCTACTGCAGTGCTCTGTATGTAGCTGCAGTGGGCAGCTGTCCTGCTTCTGATCTCATCTGCTGACTGCTGCAATAACAGTAGTCCTTGTAAGGACTGCTTTTATTTATTTTTTTGTTCCAATACAGAGCAGTATCAAGCAGATTACTAGCCAGCAAACTTACTATCATCTGTCCCTGAAATCACTAACAGCTCTCCCCCTACACTATCTCTTCCAAGCACACACAGGCAGATTTTTCAGATACATTTTTGCCCTTGATCCCCCTCTGGCATGCCACTGTCCAGGTCGTTGCACCCTTTAAACAACTTTAAAATCATTTTTCTGGCCAGAAATGTCTTTTTTAGATGTTAAAGTTCGCCTTCCCATTGAAGTCTATGGGGTTCGCGAACCGTTCGCGAACCGCTCGCATTTTTGCGCAAGTTCGCGAATATGTTCGCGAACTTTTTTTCCGACGTTCGCTACATCCCTAACCAGGAGGAGGTGTAATCATTCCCATCAGTTCAAGCCCAGTAGAGTTGCATCCCAATCTAATGTCCTTACCACAGTCGCATAAAGCAAATAAAATCAAATCAGTTTCATGTACCATCGGCAGAATCTGGAGACAACCCACTTGAGTAGCACCATGCACCCAAATACACATTCAAAGTACAAGATAGGTTGAAAAGGCAGCAGTTTGATTTACTGACATGTTACTATATAAACAGATTGTCCTAACTAAAACTTTCACTAACATGTTGAACATCTGTGCAGAAAGATTAGTTTCTGAAGGCTAAGGGGTGGTTCAACTTTAACTTTAGTATGTTATAGAATGGACAATTTTAAGCAACTTTTCATTTGATCTTCATTATTTATTTTTTACAGTTTTTAATTATTTGCCTTCTTTTTGCCTTATTCACCTGATTCTTTCTAATGTTCAAATAGGAGTCACTGACCCCATCTGAAAAAGCACCAAAGTTTTATAAGCAAATTTTCTCCAGCATTACTTTCTTCCTAGCGAAACTCCATTAACATACGCTTACGTCAATTTAAATATGGTGGGTACATACAGGTCATAAGTCTATATTTATTAGTGATGTTGGTGAAATTGCTGGAAGTGGCCACTTATTATTAAAAATGTCCAAGGAAGCAAAAAAAAAGACAAAAGAGATCCTCTAATGTCCTAGGCATAAGCCTACTCTAAAACAAACGTGGCATGAGCTTCACATGGTTAAAAATAAGTGTAAATAAGTGTAAACATGATCCCACATAAATGTATAAAAAATATATGAAAAAAAGCCAGTGTTTTGTCTTTGGCATACAGGATATGATGTCACTGACATCAATAATGTTGAGGATGCCACTTCATTTTATAAATTCGCCAGAACTTTGGCGAAAAGGGTAACGTATTGGAACGTTCACCCTTTGATAAATTTGCAAATCAACAATCACTTGCCTGACCAAAAATTCACCTGGCGAAATGGTGCGAAACTTTTCTGAGCTTTTTTGCTAGTGAATTGTCTTCTTTGCCTTTTAGTAGGCATGTCCCTGCAAATCGTAATTTTGGAAAATGTTCACTGAAAAAAACACTCTTCACTCTTTACTAATTTTGCCCCTAGAAGTGCTAAGAATTCACTTCAAGGGACAAGGTACAAAGTACAAAAACAGGATTCTCTCACCTTGATTCACACATAATTGTTCAATGCAAAATAAATGGTTATTGTACTGGCACAAAGTGACTGGAATGCGATAGTGAGATTTCTCAACATGTTTTACACTAATTTGTAGATTTTCTTATCTGAATTGAATCACTGCAATCAAGGGCATTGGATGCAACTGTGCATTCACTTAATCACAAATAAGAAGCAGTTGCACCAAATAATAATGTAGTTGACACCATTTATGATGATCGACCCAGGTGCCTGTACCCAGTAGGGATGTAGCGAACGTCGGAAAAAAAGTTCGCGAACATATTCGCGAACTTGCGCAAAAATGCGAGCGGTTCGCGAACGGTTCGCGAACCCCATAGACTTCAATGGGAAGGCGAACTTTAACATCTAAAAAAGACATTTCTGGCCAGAAAAATGATTTTAAAGTTGTTTAAAGGGTGCAACGACCTGGACAGTGGCATGCCAGAGGGGGATCAAGGGCAAAAATGTATCTGAAAAATCTGCCTGTGTGTGCTTGGAAGAGATAGTGTAGGGGGAGAGCTGTTAGTGATTTCAGGGACAGATGATAGTAAGTTTGCTGGCTAGTAATCTGCTTGATACTGCTCTGTATTGGAACAAAAAAATAAATAAAAGCAGTCCTTACAAGGACTACTGTTATTGCAGCAGTCAGCAGATGAGATCAGAAGCAGGACAGCTGCCCACTGCAGCTACATACAGAGCACTGCAGTAGAAGGTAGATTACTAGCCAGCAAAGCTACCTAAGCTTAAATGTCCCTCAAACCCCTGCAGACTTCTGTCCCTCCAATAACAGAGCAGTATCAACACGATTACTAGCCAGCAAACTTTCAACTGTCCCTGAAATCACTAACAGGCAGCAGCTCTCTCCCTACACTATCTCTTCAGCACACACAGGCAGAGTGAAAAAAACGCTGCAGGGCTTCGGTTTTTATAGGGAAGGGGAGTGGTCCAGGGGAGAGCTTCCTGATTGGCTGCCATGTACCTGCTGGTCTGGGGTGAGAGGGCAAAAAAAAGCGCCAACAATGGCGAACCCAAAATGGCGAACGTCGCGCGACGTTCGCGAACTTCCGGCGAGCGCGAACACCCGATGTTCGCGCGAACAAGTTCGCCGGCGAACAGTTCGCGCCATCTCTAGTACCCAGGCCGACACAATCGTTCCAGGTGCAGGCAAAGAAGAAATTTAATGTTAGTGTTAGAGATTAATTCTCGCCTTGTGCTTTTCTACAGGCCGAGATCAACCCCGTGTGGCATTAGCCTTACACCCAAATTTCATTCTTGTTTACTTTACGGGCTGTCAGTTCTCTAGACCCCCTACCAGGGGAAGCTTTAAGGTTTACTGAATGGCAATTCAATATATAGGGGCTTCCTTATGCTAACAAACCCATGCTCGACCCGGACCTGCTGACCCATAACCCAACACATCCCTATAATTAGAACCATTACCCAACCTGAAACATATAGGGGCAAATTCACTAAGATGGCACTTCACCAGACGTATTTTCGCCAGCGCTCCGCAAATTCACTAAAATCCAAAGTTGCGCACAGGGGTAGCGTAAGTTTGTGAAGTTGCGCTAGCATTAATTCGCCAAGCGAAGCGAAGTTTCGCTAGCGATGGTTCATTTGCATACGGCGCGAAATTCAAATTTCAATGGAGGAACACGTATCACCACTTCAAATGCCTAGAAAACCTTCAAATCAGCAAATATAAATGTTATTTTGCCCTACACATGTGCCCACTGTCTAGGTAAGTTGCCATGAGTCAGGAAATGTAGGGGGGAAGGAGGGGAGCCCCAAAAAATTTTTCGATCTTTTTCAGCCTATCACCCATCATGTAGAAAACACGCCAGCGTTTTTTGGGACTTAGAAAAAAATTTGACTTTTTTGGAAACAATCCCTATCTACTCTATTGCGCTTCGCCAGGTCTGAGGTGGCGAAGGAAGTCTAGCGTAAAAGGTAGCGTTCAGTACACTGCGCAAGTTAGTGAATTTGCGTAGTTACATCGCTAGCGAAAATTCGCCTGGCATAAGTGTGCGAAGTAACACTAGCAAATTTACGCCAGCGTTCGCTAGTGAATTTGCGAAGTACTGAAAATGCCAAACGCTAGCGAATTGACGCTAGCGTTCGGCGCTTCGGCGCTTAGTGAATTTGCCCCAAAAGGGCACTTCACTAGGCGTATTTTCGCCAGTGCTCCGCAAATTCACTAAAATCTGTAGTTGTGCACAGGGGTAGCGTAAGTTTTCGAAGTTGCGCTAGCGTTAATTCGCCAAGCGAAGCGAAGTTTCGCTAGCAATGGTTCATTTACATACGGCGCGAAATTCAAATTTCAATGGAGGAACACGTATCACCACTTCAAATGCCTAGAAAACCTTCAAATCAGCAAATATAAATTTTATTTTGCCCTACACATGTGCCCACTGTCTAGGTAAGTTGCCATGAGTCAGGAAATGTAGGGGGGAAGGAGGGGAGCCCCAAAAATTTTTTCGATATTTTTCAGCCTATCACCCATCATGTAGAAAACACGCCAGTGTTTTTTGGGACTTAGAAAAAAATTTGACTTTTTTGGAAACAATCCCTATCTACTCTATTGCGCTTCCTCAGGTCTGAGGTGGCGAAGGAAATCTAGCGTAAAAGGTAGCGTTCAGTACACTGCGCGCGTTAGTGAATTTGCGTAGTTACGCCACTAGCGAAAATTCTCCTGGCGTAAGTGTGCGAAGTAACACTAGCGAATTGACGCTAGCGTTCGGCGCTTCAGCGCTTAGTGAATTAGCGCCATAGAGTTAACTTACCTTGGGATATGCAAAACCGGAAGTGGTGTCACCATAGACTGGAAGTGAGGTCACTTCAGTCCCGGTTACCAGAAACATTTTAAGCATTCAATCTTGTAGAATTACTCACCAAAGTAGAGTAAAAGTAGTTCTCCAGCCCCAGGCCTTCAGCTCAAGGGAGCGGACAATCCATATGCAAAGAATAAATGTTGGTGCCGTGGTGCACACTGGTAAGTCACGTATAGATCAGACCAAAGGTTTGTACATAAAAAAATGGATACTTTATTTATACAATCATCTCTTGCCTGACACGTTTCGTGTCACTAGGACACTTAATCATAGGCTACCCAAGTGGGTTACCCCTGCCCTCATGTCAGAGAATTGGGAATTTTCTGCCCAAAACCCGACCCTTTTGTGGGTATTCTGCAGGTACACGACTTGGTGCAGGACTCTAGCTAATGGCACATGAGGAATTTGTTGTAACTGCTAGTGCTGCCTGCTCATCTGTTTCATTTTGGCCTGAAACCACACAACTGAGCAGGCAGCATGAGCAGAAAGATGAGTTTCACTACCAGCAGAGTAAACATATCATGTGCTGTTCATTTATAGTACGTTATAATGGAGAGAATAACACTTGCCAAAATTCCCTTCCATGTAAACACAACAATAATATCCAAATTGATAAAATATGTCCGTGTTTTTGCAGTTCTCCCGTTGATAGTCCACAATCTGCATTTTCAATTAAAAAAAAGTTTCAAAGAAAACATTTATTTTTTAGAAAGTTTTGATGTCATACGATTCCTGAGCCATATAAACTTCAACAGTACATTCAGTGTGTGCTGTTGTATAGAAACCCCACGAGGGTCATTACAGACTTGGATTCTGCAGCCAAAAGTTCAGAAGCCAAATAAATAAATTTAGAATGGTAATTTTTAACTTGTACAGGGCCATTAAAATATCCGATATGACACTTACCTTTGTGCACAAGAAAATATGTCCTATAAACATTTGCTAATTCGGAACAGAGTACATTGTAGAGTATCATGTGTTAGTTTGGTCCATTTGGTTGTTCAAAGCAGAGGCCAGATGCTCTATTCATACTTCATCTTCACATTTTACTAATACAGAGCTTTATTCTCATAAGAATATAGCATCACCCATCTGGAAAACAAGATACAGGATATTGTGACTGTCAATGTAACACTCTTGACCCGGTAAGTGCAACCATATGTTGGTGAATTAAAGTCATACGGAACAATGTTGCCTTGTTTTTCAAACAAATTAGCACTAGTGTGTACACTGCATTTCAGATTGTCATCTACTGTTTCTCTAGAACGTGCTGCTCAAGAAATCTAGGCTGGAGACTAGACTATAGTAAAAGGATGTAGAGGATCCCAAACCCTATCAGAAATATGGCACCATTATTAGATCCCTTATTTAAATGAGGAGTGGAAGCCAGGCTGCAAAGTGCAAAAAGCAGTAGCAATACAATATTGTTGCACCCTGCCCTCCATGTTGTATGAAATGCTGCAGGTCTCTACACTCCACACAGAGACCTATGGCCATCCCCCAAGAATACCGTGCTCATCCCAAATCCTGTCCTCTAACTTGGGTGCCATTCAAATGTGCCAGTTAGGGAGTTCCAAAACCAATGCAAACCCTATGATTATAGCCTGAACTATGGCAGACTGTAAGGACAGGGTTGTCCTGCACCAACCAACAATATACTCTATACCTTAATGTAAATTCAAATAGGAGGACAGAAGGACAATATGCAGGATGACTGCTAATGTGCAATTTATTGCTTATCCACACGACATGTTTCAGGCGTCACATACTCTATACCAGTGATCCCCAACCAGTAGCTCGTCAGCAACATGTTGCTCTCCAAGTCCTTGGATGTTGCTCCCAGTGGCCTCAAAGCAGGAGCTTATTTTGGAATTCCAGGCTTGGAGGCAAGTTTTGGTTGCATAAAAACCAGGTCTACTGCCAAACAGAGCCTCAATGTAGGCTGACAATCCACAAAGGGGCTACTAAATGGCCAATCACAACCCTTATTTGGCACCCCAGGAATATTTTTCATGCTAGTGTTGCTCCCCAACTCCTTTTACTTCTGAATGTTGCTCACGGGTTCTAAAGGTTGGGGATCCCTGCTCTATACCTTACCTTACTCTAAATTTTTTTATCCACCATGCAGTGCAGAGTGTAGTCAGACCCCAGACATGAGTACTAAGGAGTACACTCTTGTTCCCTTATAACGTAGTGACTGGAACATGATTGAGAATAAAATTCTGTGTATGCAGATTCCCCCAGGAGCCCCCCTGAGTTAGAAGGATTCTGTTCTCAAACTAGCCTTGGTCACTAGTACTAGTACCCTGGCCTTGAGGCAGAGACACCTTCTTGGCTGTAAGAGCAGTTCTTTGTTTTTCTGTGTTTTGGAGCAATTTCTCTATGCTTTCCCACCAGAAACTCCCTTTTACTCATGTCATACGTTCCTAAAGTCTCCAGTTCCTGAATTTTCACAACAAACATTTGTAAGAATAGATTTTTACTGAGGTTGAAGATTGAAAGAGCTAGGATGGTCTCATTACTTAGTATATATGTGTATCAGGTGACCCTCACCTAGTACAGTATATAAGGAATAAGACAGGGTACATACTTTTCTTTGTTCCTTTAGGAAAACAAAAGGGGGATAAGGTAGGAGGCCCCAGTTAAGACTGTATAACAGACAAAGTTTTTCGTACATTGAACAATATCAGCTGCCAACTCAGACCCATCAGAGTTTGTGGCCTATTGGCCCATGTATGGGGTCAAACCAATGACCTTTCCAGAACTATATCGGACAGAATATTTGAACTGCTGGAATTCTAAATCATAGATGAACATGACTGTAGGATCTGACCAGGGATGACTTTGATGTAGAATATGTACTGTGTATATTAATCCACCCAATAAAATCAATTTTTGATATTTCACAAATCCTGTGTGAGCTGAAGTTTTTCCTTGGCATTATTGAACTAGGCACCCAGGTACTATTGGTGAGTGCTTCATTCTACTATGATTTTCTGCCTACCCATAGTTTCTGCCTTGTGTATATATATATATATATATATATATATATATATATATATATATATATATATATATATATATATATATATATATATATATATATATATATATAATTTTTATTTAGCTTAAGCAGGGGGGAATGGGGGAAGATACATTTTTTGACTCTATGTTCATATCTCCTCCACTTTTCTTTTGTAAATAATTTATTAGACTAATGTGTTTTGGCTGAGACTGACCTAGAATCAAAAAAGTTTGAGAAATCAGAAAGAAATGTGCACCAGGAATTATTCAAGCAGAAACATGACTAATAATGTTTGATGTCCCTTTAAGATTATACTTGAAGGATAAATTAATTTGGAGAAGATCTTGAAGGCAATTAGAATATAAAACCGCAGAGGGAACTGTTCTACTGAAGCTTATCTTTATTTGTAAGATATACACCATAAAACAGTGGCCATAATTACTACAGTATGGGCTTGTGTGCATGTGTCTCCTTCCTGCTGCTAGTTTTTGTTTGATGCAGTTTATCTCGAGGCGTGTTTACATGTTGATGCAACATGTTCCTGTGTAACATCACATATGGTTCCATAAGACTGCGGACGTCAAAG
This sequence comes from Xenopus petersii, assembly GCA_038501925.1. Taxonomy (NCBI): domain Eukaryota; kingdom Metazoa; phylum Chordata; class Amphibia; order Anura; family Pipidae; genus Xenopus; species Xenopus petersii. The sequence continues at coordinate 161,788,399 of CM076680.1, forward strand.
CTGTACTCTAAGAGAAATGTGGTGAATTTTCTCCTGGTGAAAATTCTCGGTGAAAATTCACCGGTACAATTGTAGTCGGGAAAATACTTTTTGTTTTTAATTTTTGCCATGAAGAAATGATGCATGGGAAAAATTTGCATGAAATGGGTGATGTAGATAATGCGATTCAAAAATGACTGCTCCATCTTTAGGATGGTAATTTGCCTGCCTAAACCTGGATAAATTCCTCTTGAGAAAAAATCATTCTTGTGCTCTTAGTAAATTGGAGAAGATTCACTGGAGACATTTTACCTGGTGAAGAGATGTAAATGTATGCCAATGCAAAGAGAATTATCAAAACTGCCAAGTTAATTATCCAAAAAATTGTTGTATTATCCTTTTGGTAAACTGGCAATGTTAAGAGGGAATCTTAATTTGTGGTGAAACCAGTGTAAATTTGTACTTTCACCTTTACTAAATATGAATGGCACTTGTCTACTTAAGTTGGCCACTAGGCATCATCCATTTCTGTTCCCTTGTAAATCAATTGGCAGTGGCCCCCAACCAGTCGCTCGTGAACACCATGTTGCTCACCAACACCTTGGATTTTACAGGCAAGTTTTATTTGCGTAAAACCAGGTTTATGGCCAAACCTGTAGGCTGCCAATCCACATAGGGCTACCAAATAGCCAATTATATCCTTTATTTGGTAAGCCAAGTATTATTTTTTTTATGTTTGTGTTGCTCTCCAACTCTAAACATTTAAATGTGGCTCACTGTAAAAGAGGTTGGGGACCCCTGAGCTAAAGAATACACACATTAATTGTTAATTAAACAACCTTTCAGAGTAACGTATTATTCAGAAGATTAAGGGTGTGTAAGAACCAGAAAGGTTCTGAAATGAGTCCAACCTGCTTTAATGATTTTTCTAGTCTTTAGGTCAGAAAACCTTTGCTGAATACTCCTCAGTGTGTTTTATAGACAAGATGGCACCAACTGGAGATGACTTGGAGCCAAGATATCTTCATGAATAATGAGCTTGCTACAGCAGCAGGGATAGAAGCTCTTGAAATTAGTTATCTCGCCACAAATATATGCTGGAAATTAAATGAAGGCAAATGTTTCCAATTTAATATGACTGGGTGGTTAAAAAGTGGCAGAACTATATCTTTCTGCTTGGAGATAGGGATGTGCTTGCATGTTGGATTAATAAAACTTGTTTCAATTTTTCTGAGGTTTACATTTTATAGGGATCACTTAATCATGTTCTGTCACTTATACGGTCGGTAGAAATGTTCTAAAGACATAATATAAACCTGCCAAATCTCTCAGTGAGTGAAAATATGACTGTGGATTCTCTTAAAGGGATTTTGACACACTATGAGGCAGATTCGAATGCAAAAATATAAAGTAATTTTTTGGGTACTTTGACCATCGAATTTGTCAAATTCTATCGAATTCTATCGAATCAAATGATTCGAACGATTCAAAGTAAAAATCGTTCGACTATTCGACCATTCGATAATCGAAGTACTGTCTCTTTAAAAAAAACTTCGACTTCATACTTCGACACATTAAAGCTACAGAAGTGCAATGTTAGCCTATAGGGACCTTCCAGAGGACTTTTTTAAAGTTTTTTTTGATCGAATAAAAATCATTCGATCGATCGCTTAAAATCGTTCGAATTGTTCAATCGAAGGATTTTTATTCTTTATTCCTTTTGCGCTAAAATCCTTCGAATCCTTGATAAATCTGCCCCTAAATGTATTACTATATATACACTATATAATATATTCTTATTCTTTGTCATTATATTGTTCTTTGGCATATCAGAGACTTGCACCACCTCTCCAAACCAAAGTAGAATGGATACATGCACTCGGTCACCATCAGGAATTGCATTTTTTATACTACTACTTTAGCAGGCCCTTTCACCAGAGGGCTCCAATTGTTAGCCCATTGGTCACATGGGTTCCACGGTGTGGAGGTCCATGCCAACAAGTATAATTGAGCCCCAATGAAGAAAAAATGCCTGAACATGCACAAACAATGCTCCTGATGTTCCCCAGCCATTGCCCATTTTGCCAAAACTCACCCATAATCTACCTGCTGTGGTAGAGTGACTAGGAAAAGGTGGAAAAAGGTCACTCTAGCCTTTAATTTCGCCCCAGGTACTGAGAGAGGCTCCAGGAAGGGAGTTATGAAACAGAGAATCATCGCTCTGTTTAAAGATTTCAGTAGCCGGGGACTCCATTCCATAGAGCCAGTCCAGAGATTGGAGTTCACCTTCCACAGGAAAGCTGTCCTGTGGAAAGACTATTTAAAGTTAATTGGAATGGGAGAGTTTGTCTCTCAACAGGGCACAGCAGGTAGGAGACCTGGCTGTGTGAGGAACTCCCAGAGGAGCTGGGAGTGCTGCCTGTTACTGCAAGAAGCAGAGGGAGCCTGTGACCCTGACAAAGTTGAGCCAGGAGGCTGAATAAACACTACAGGAAGGAGTCCTGTGAGTACAGGGGTGAGCCAAACAATTGTTTTGTTTGCTGGTAGTCCACAAGGGGCCCAGCCTAGTCAGGGACTGCTCCATAGTTGGAAGGTAGTGCCCAGTGGGCTAGGTTTTTTATTTTATTATTTGTTTGAATGATAAAATGGTCACCCCTGTGTCTGTGGACAATGCACTGTTTGTTTGAATTTGGAAAATAAACAAGTGTTTTCCTTGAAGAAGCTGTGTGTCCCTGTCTTTCTGCTCCTTTCTCCTATGCTGCCTGCTCACCATTGACTAATCCCCCCTAAAAGTTACGTGTACAAGCCGCCAGCTTGTCACACTGCATATTTTACTTTTATGTCTCTTGGGATTCTCTGTGTCATGGGGGCCCTGACTGGAATACTGGAAAGTCCCCATTGTCAAATATATTGTATAATCTGTTGTATCTCACTTATATCTCCTGGTTGTCTTCTTCTACAAATTTACACAAGGTGAATAGAGTTTCCACCTCTTTGTGCCTCTAGTTCTTTAATTCTGCCCTTAAGGCATTGATTATGTCTGAGTTTCCACAGCTCCACTTCTCTGCCCTCCCCTCAGTGCATGTTTGTACTCCACCCTAGTGTTGATGATCTCCCTATAGTGTATACAATATCTTGCTACATGGCAAATACAAACACGCAGATCACATAAGATTTCCCGCTGTCAAACAGCATCTCAGCGAGTAGATGTTGCAACATGCTCTTTGAAATGATTACAGACTATATTTTTTTAATAAGTAGCAAAACCTTGTTAAAATAAATAACACCCTTCATACTCAAAATACTTGAACAAGTGGTTAATAATTTCTGTCCTGTACCGACAGTATGTGAACACAGAGTAGGTTTTATGGAATAAACTGTACTCTCTGATTTCCAAGAAATACAAGAACAGTTTAAAAAAAATGTTCTATGCGATAAGGGAAAGTCTAAGGTAGTACATGGTATTTCTTAGATCACCTTGAACATCAATGACCCATTAAAAAAGTTGCAATCAGTGTAAGGCAGTGCTTCCAAATTGGGTGCCAGCCCCTCTTTGTGGGTGGGGGGGACTTCAAGTAGTGGCAAGTGGTACTCAGCTTAAAGGTCATTTAGGGTGATATTTGGATATTTCTACCTATTGGCTGTCCTATATACACCTGACATATGTTGGGGAGGGATTTGCTTTCCTATATCTGTGACCTTTGGGAGCTTAGGGTGGACCCAAGCAAAGGTTGGACCTCCAAAGGATGCTTGGCTTGACTTGCAGAAGAAAAGTATTACAATGCAGTTTTTTTAGGCATTTCCTTTAAACAAAATAAAACCAAGAGGAATTGTAGGTGCAGGCCACAACATGACCCTGTACTAACCGCAACCCCTATGTAAGGACAGGGCTTCCTTGTGACCGCTGGTGCTCAACTCTATGGGGCACATTCATTAAGTGCCGAAAATGCAATAGTGACGGCTTCGCCACACCCTTAAAATTCACCCTTAAAATTTTTTGGGACTTTAAAATTTAAACTTTTTTTGAAGCAAGTCCTATCTACTCTATTGCACTTCGCCTGGTCTGAGGTGGCGAAGGCAAGTCTGGCGTTCAGTAAAATCCGCAAGATAGTGAATTTGCGTAGTTATGTGCCTTCGCCATAGCGCAACTTCGCTTGGCATAAGGGTGCGAAGTAGCACTGGAGTAGTTCTACTTCACTAGCGAATTTATGCCACCACCCGTAAATCGGCGTTAGCCACTTCGCCCTTTAGTAAATTTGCCCCTATACCTAGCACTGGATTTCCAACCCTGGATACATGCGCTTTTTCAACGCACACTAAGGGGGTTATTTATCAAAGTCCGATTTTATCTCAACATTTTCTGCCACAAACTCCGATCAAATCTGCTTGGGTTTTTTACGCTTATTTATTATTACATTTTCACGAAAATTTGCTTTGCGGGAAAAAAATCAGATTTTTTCTGATTTTTCAATTGAAAACTCAGATTTCTTATGCTTTTTTGGCCCAAAACTCTGAAGTCTTTGGGGTATTGCACAAAACCCAGCGTGTGTAATAATAAAACAGTAGCTTGTACTTGATCGCAACTAAGATATAATTAATCCTTATTGGAGGCAAAACCATCATATTGGGCTTATTTAATGTTAATATGATTTTCTAGTAGATGTGAAGACCCAAATTATGGAAAGACCTCTTATCCGGAAACCCCCAGGTCCTGCGCATTCTGGATAACAGATCCCATACATGTATATAGGATTTAGTACACATACAGTATATTGAAATTAAACATACATTAAGACCCCACCAGCCCATATAATATTTATTATTTTAGCTCCAACACATTTTTAGCATTACTTTAAAAAGGTTTTTTCTGAGGTCCTTTATAGTGTATGTACAGTCACTCACTACAGTCCCTACTTAATGGAGCTACAGTTTCCTATCACAGTCTCATACAAGCATACAGACCCACTAGGGAAGGGTGAGGTTGGTCCCACTTGGGGGTCCAAACCTATGGAAGTGAGTCTGATGATTAGATTGAAATTGGAGAGTGTAGGCTTATTTATGGATTTGTATATCATTGCATCTACAGGAGAATGGCTATTTCAACCTCGTTATATGGTTTTTTGAGATAATAGGGCCCAGCCAAATGTTAGACCGCAATAAAAAGTCAGAAGTCAGTTGCATAAGGAGCCATTTCACCTGCCTATATGTTTTCATCCAGAGACAGCATGCAAACTCCATGGGGCCCATTTATTTACAATGGAATTTCGATTTTTTTCCCACGAATTTCTAAAAATTCATTGTTTTCCTATTTTTCTAAAAAGCACTAATTTATTAAGTATAAAAACCCAAGAAAACCACTAATGCAAATTTTCGCCAGTTAAAATTTGTCGAGGTCCTATAGAAGTCAAGGGGAGCTGGGCAGATCCTGTTGGACCATTTTACATCAATTCAGACAAATTTTAGGATTTTTTTTTTCACTAGGAGTTAAAAAAACTCAGATTTTTAGAGGTTTTCCAAGCATTCTGTTTTTTTAAGTGTATCGTTCAGCATTAGTTTCTTGTTTAGAACTAGAAATAAATGTCATGACATTCGTGGTTTTAGAGTTTGTAGGGGTTTCAAAAACCTCTAAAAACCACTAAAATCCAACATTTGATAAATAGTGTATAGTGCCTTGATCAAACCCAGGACCCCAATGCTACAAAGACACCATGATACTTCTGCTCACACCCCTCAGGTTCTGAGTAGTGATGGGCGAATAAATTCGCCTGGTGCAAATTCACTGTGAATTTCCACATTTTGCCACTAGCAAATACATTCGCGAAAGTCCCACGAAAATTTGCCGGCAGCAGAAAAATTTGGAAATGCATCGTAAAAGTCGCACTTGTCTAAACCATCGCGCATCATCACTATTCGGATACTCATTGGGGCAAATTCACTAAGATGCGACAGGCGCAACTTCGCTGCGCTTCGCCACACTTCGCCAGGCGTAGTTTCGCCAGCGCTCCGCAAATTCACTAAAATCCGAAGTTGCGCTCAGGGGTAGCGTAAGTTTGCGAAGTTGCGCTAGCGTTGATTCGCTATGTAAAGCGAAGTTACGCTAGCGAAGGCTAATTTGCATACGGCGCGAAATTCAAATTTCAATGGAGGAACACGTATCAGCACTACAAATGCCTAGAAAACCTTCAAATCTGCAAATATAAATTTTATTTTGCCCTACACATGTGCCCACTGTATAGTTAAGTTGCCATGAGTCAGGAAATGTAGGGGGGAAGGAGGGGAGCCCCAAAAAAATTTTCGATCTTTTTCAGCCTATCACCCATCATGTAGAAAACACGCCAGCGTTTTTGGGACTTAGAAAAAATTTTGACTTTTTTGGAAACAATCCCTATCTACTCTATTGCGCTTCGCCAGGTCTCAGGTGGCGAAGGAAGTCTAGCGTAAAATGTAGCGTTCAGTACACTGCGCAAGTTAGTGAATTTGCGTAGTTTCGTCGCTAGCGAAAATTCACCTGGCGTAAGGTTGGGAAGTAACACTAGCGAAACTACGCCAGCGAATTTGCGCAGTAGCGAAAATGCCAAACGCTAGCGAATTAACGCTAGCGTTCGGCGCTTCGCGGCTTAGTGAATTTGCCCCATTGACTTTAACGTTGGCGTCAAAATTTGCGATTTGCTAATTTTTCGGCTAAGCGAAATGGAACATCACTAGTTCTGAGTGTGCTTCCTCTGGTTCAATAACAGGGCCCAGTTTGTATATCACTTGTGTTCACTGATATGATTTTTATGTGCAATAATGATAACCATTCCCTAAATCTAGTTGTTTTGTAATAAGTAAACCATTTTAAAATAAAAGCTCCACGGAATTGAACTCTCTGCTATTTCCCAGAGCAGTTATCCTAGGAAAATAACAAATTGAACATGAAAGTTAAAGAAAAGAGTGAAAAACATAATGTGTGCTGAGGGAAAGACTGCCACCCACGCAGATGTTCCAGAGGTTCAGCTCAAAAGGGAGGAGGCACATTCTATTTTTCATTAAGGAAGGAAGGAACCTTTACCTCTCCCCAGTGACCTCTCGGTGACAACACTTTCAATGACACCCTTGAGCAATTACAGCGAGGGCTCTTTCCGGGATTTATCTTCCAAGCTGCGCTTTCAGATAAACTTTCTAACATGCTCAGATGCCGTTTTTGGCTATGGCTCCTGATAACCCTGAGACTTTGCCAATCTTATTGAGTCAGGAAACAATAAAAACGTCTTCCTAAAAAGATGCGACCTTGTTATTCATTTTTTGGTGTAAGGAAAATGTCAAACAATTAAGCAGTGACAGAAAGATTAGTCATAGGCCGATGTTACAAGAAACTTCGGTAGCAGAGCTGGATGAAAAATGGACTCAAACTTCTTATATTGTTGTTCTTATATAATATTGTTGTCTTTTGTTTTTCATTGATGTGTCTCTAATGGAAATAATTCTTCATTATTTTCTTTTTTTTTTGGTATTCTGTTATCCACATTTGGTGGATTTTGCTTTTGACTTTGCATTTTTAGGCCCATCTTTTCCTAGCCTTAGCCTTTCCCAGGTTAACATTGTTTCAAACTGGCTGGGCACAACTGTCTTTATCAACTGCCCTAGTTCTCCCATTGTGTTATAGTCCACTAATAAAAAGCCAGGAGTGTAGCACTAGATGTCCGAGGGGGATGGTCTGATCTAATCTGGGTATGGTAACTAAAACTAAGGGCAGGGGCACACGGGCAGATTCGGGGAGATTTAGTCGCCTGTCGACTAATCAATTGCCTCCTCTTCGGGGTGACAATCTCCCCGAACTGCCTTCCCCCTGCCTTCCGCCTGTTAAATGAAAAATCGGCTGCAGCAATGCACTCGCAGTGATTTGATTTCCGAAGTCGCCCGAAGTTTCCTTGTGAGGCAACTTCGGAAATCGAAGCGCCCTTATTGACATTGCGCTGGCATTTTCTCATTATAGCAGTCGGAAGGCAGGGGGAAGGCAGTTCGGGGAGATTGTGGCCCTGATGAAGAGGCGATTAGTCGTCATGCGACTAAATCTCCCCGAATCTGCCCGTGTGCCCCTGCCCTAAGTTGAATAAGTGATGAGCGAATCTGCCCTGTTTCTCTTTGCGCAATAATTCTCAAAACGATGAAGAAAATTGTGAAACGGCTAAAAATTAGAGAAGTTAATGGGTGTCAAATTTTAGGCGTGAATTTTTTTTATGTGTGTGTCAATTTTTCTCGCTCCAAATGCATTAAAGTCATTGGGCGTTTTTTCTTATGGCCACTTTTTTGTCCAAATGCATTAACGTCATTGGGCGTTTTTTCTTACGGTGACATTTTTGTCTCTATGAAGTATTGCGAAAATTTTGCAGATACCGAAATGCGGAATTTCCATGGCTGGCGACAATATTCACTCATCAATAATAAGGAGTGCTTAAGCAGGGACAATACATAACCTGTACAAATAGATACTATAAATACGGAAATAATACCAGTATAAGTATTTTCATGTTCTCTGCAAAGTTTATGTGCTCATAAATAAAAGACAACCAACCTAATACACTGGGGTTCTCCAACCTTTGTTACCTGTGAGCCACATTAAACTATAAAAAGAGCTGGAGAGTAACACATACAGGTAATATGTTTGTGTAGTTGCCAGATATGGGCTGTGATTGGTATTGGTAGCCCCTAAGTGGACTAGCAGCCTCCAGGAGGCTCGGTTTGGCAGTATTCCTGGTTTTTAAGGTTTAATTTGAGGAGAGAATTGAGCTTGCATTTTCTTGCCTCCCGCAGAGCAAGTGTCCTTAAAATTATAAAGTCAGTGCTGCAATAAGCAATAAAAAAAAATACAATTATTATTATTAACAGAATGATGATGATTCAGAGCCTCAAAGGATGAAGGCATAAATTGTAAGCCATAATAAATTGAGTGTCTAGTATGTCAGTTGCAGATAATTCACATTTTATTATCAATCCTCAGGATTTGCCGTCTCAGTTAAAAGCATATTTGTTTGAGCAGCTAATGATTTTGAAGCCGGAACATTGGCATAAGATTTATGGATATCCCTGAATTCAAGCTACAGATGTTCCTTTGATATAACACTATTATACACACGTTATTATTAGGCTCTAGGGTGTATCTGTGGTGTAATTGCGGGGGCTTGAGGCAAAATGAAGGGAACAGGTACAGACAGAAAATTATGTTTATAATCCTCTCAACCTGTCTGAAAAAGGCAAACCTGCTCCATGCACTTGGAAGTGAATTTTAGCCAATTTGCCTTGAGTTTAGTAACTTTATTGTAGTTCTTAAGTTTCTCCACCAGCTACACCTGCAGATTCAGACATGCTTTAAATGGATTTTCTGTTCATATCCATTTCTTTTTAATTGTTATAATCCTATTTTATTTTTACAGACTCTTAAAACAAAAATGTAAGTGTTTTAATTCTATTTATTTTCATTTAGACAATAAAATATAGGGCACCATTTTCAGCAACCATGGTGGAGCCATCAAACCATATCTAAATGTCTCCTAACCCAATAACATGATAATAACTTCTCCTGCCTTGGAGCGTGTCGTTTTCCGAATTTGCCCGAAGTTGCCTGATGAGGAAACTTCGGGTGACTTCGGAAAACAAATCGCTCCGCGTGCCATTCCGCCGGTGATTTACATTTTAGCAGGCGGGAAGGCAGGGAAGGCAGGGAAGGCAGTTTGGGGAGATTAGTCGCCCCGAAGAAGAGGAGATTTGTTGCTTGACGACTAATCTCCCCGCATCTGCCTGTGTGCCCTGACCCTTAAGCTTAAGGGGTTTATTTACTAAAACTCGAATTAATGTCAGTTTTTTTACTAAATCAGTCATCTGATCTCCCTTGCACAAATTGAACTGTTTTTTCTTTAAAATTGAGCGAAAAAAAACATAATGATAAAATTAAGAGTCAATTCATATCCTACCAATGATGCTACAAAAACGCGACTTTATCAAAATGTTGCAGTGAAAACTCAACTTTATTGGATTATCATGCAAATAAATGGACATTTATTTGCCAAGAAATAATATATATATATATATATATATATATATATATATATATATATATATATATAATTTCTTGGCAACATATATATATATATATATATATATATATATATATATATATATATATATATATATATATATATATATATATATATATATATATATATATATATATATATATATATATATATATATATATATATATATATATAAATAAACCTTAGGTATGAAAAGGCAATTCAAACGGGAGCTTGTTTTACAAAGAGTAAAAATATGACTGATAATATACAAAATGTATGGTGATACAAGATATGAAAAAAATGTACCTTGCCCTCATTACCTGTAGAATGAATATCTTTCCAGCTAATCTGACCACAGCGTGGCCAGAGTGAGATATGCGGGGGCTGATAATCCTGTCTGGAATTTAAAGACTAGGCATGTTAGGTTATTTATACACCTAGCATAAAGGTTGAGTCACGCTTCCCATGAGCAAGGTTTAGTTTGAAGAGAAATATCACAATTCCAAATAGTTCAGGGCTTTATGGTAACTATGAAAAATGGCTAAAGGGTTTGATTGTGCTGATGCTTTTATCTATCACTAAGTTCATGTAGTTTTTACAGATCCATCTACAGAGTTTTGGTAGAACAAGAAAATAGCTATCTTTGCATTGCATTGTGGTTCCTGCTAATTTGTATTAGGTACCAGGTTATACCTATATAGGAAAAGATCAACAGATATAGATATGTGGCATCTCTTTGTAAGCAGCCCCAGATTTGTGGAAAGGACACAAAGTCCCTGGCCTAGGGCGGCAGAATTCTAGGGGGTCGGCATGCCACCCAACCACAAACACATTCGTTTGGAAGCACTGGGGATTAACAGGAGATACAATAGTTTTTAAAATTACCTGTGCACCAATCCCCAGTACTCTAGACCCAATGCTGAAAGAAGTGGAGAGGATGGGGGTGATGAATGGCAGCAGGTCTAGGGGCACCCACTCTATAAATCCGGCCCTGTTTGTAAGGGTTTGAGCAAAATGGGGGACTGTTCCTGCTGCATGGTGCTTAGTACATACAAGGGCACCTCCAATCTCTACCCCCGACATGCTTAACTTCTCAACTCTCCTACCATGGCAAGATGAGCATTTGCTCTCTCTGACTTTATTTGCAAAAAAACACATTTTGGCTCTTAAAGTTACTGGGATTGGCTTTTTGTCTCCACCAGACCACCAAGTGGTGCACACTGCTGCCCAAGGCCAACAACTGGATCATGGATTATGGGCCTATGGAGACCATTAGAAAGGAAAGCATCGGTCTTCATCTGATGGAATTTTTTAACCTTCCGGGTTTGCAACCAGATACTGGATGGGAAAGCCACTGGAAAGATCCCATACATGGGTCATTATCTTAAATAGTAACAATGTAGCCAATGTATTAAGCCACAGGTTGGCCTGTGATAAAATTCAGTGTTTCGAGGAATAACCCTCCTTTTGTTATGGGCCAATTTGCAGACTTGGTTTGTATGGGCACTTATTGGCAACCTATTGTTTTATGTTTGGCCACGTTTAGTTTGCTGTTCATTACAAATTGTGTAATTTTGAGGTATAACTCTGTAGACATTCTGAAAATACTTGCTTAAAGCAGTAATCCCCAAAGATTGGGAACCCCTAGCATAGGCTATTAGGATTAGATGGAAGTGTTATGGAAGATTTGTGGAAGTCTAAGAAAAGTGTAACCTATGCCAAGCTCTGTGAATAGAGCATGTAGCAGAGTAGGAGTTGTAAAGTTTTTAGGTGACATGAAAATAAATTTTAAATCATATCTAGTAGTATCAAACGAGCAATCAGTCCTTGGTCTAGGATAAAGTAAAGGATAAAGAGGATTGGGCCTGAACAGAACAATGAGTGAGAAAAATAAATAGTAAACTGCCCTCTATAATATACATACATTTGTCAAGGTGAACGTCCCCTTCAACGATAAAAATTGGACATCCAGATGTAAAATGCAAAACAACATGGAATATTGAAAATTATTTCCCAATAATATCCTCTGCTTAAATCAACAACTTCTTATATATATATTTGGAGTTACAGGCTAAATTTAAAGCACAGGATTCAGAAGCACACCTATAATTGTTTATTCCAACAAGCTTCAATCTGATTACTAAAGTGTTTCATCATTTCTGGAATGTGTGGCATTCAGAAAATGATATGCATGGTGTGAGTAAAAAAGCGGAGGCATTCAAAGCAGTCAGGTTGGAAAAATTGAACAGAAAAATATCTCCTACCTTGAAAACAATCAAGTAACATCAGAAAAGTAGGTTAAACCTGAAGGCATACTTTTTGGACACATTGTGAACATAATATACGGTAATTTTTTGTTTGTTTATATCTGTGTAACTCTGTGTATATAGTGGATCAATTATTTGTGATACTTCGTGTCTGACAGCTGGATTATCACATTTAAATGGCGAAATCATACAAAGTAGCCTAAGGTGCAACTTCAGAATTGGAGGGCCATAGAAATCCCATGGAGGTCAGCTAGTCAGCTTTGTTTAACTATGTTCTATATCCCCTACACCAGTGATGTCCAACTCCTTTGTTACCGAGGGCCAGAATTTTTCTGGCCTACGTGGTGGAGGGCCGATAATGGAGCCAGTGTTGACCACTCCTTGTTTTTAAACCACACCCACTTTAAAACACACTCTTGTTACCCCAAAACCATATCCACATTAATGGTTGTAGCACACCAAAAAAATCAAATGGTTGGTGCTCACTGCAGGGATATCACTCATCACTCATATGTGAAAAATTTAAGTCATATTAAAACATAGCCTTAAATACATATGCCTTCTCCTCCCCTGAGGATAACACAGCAATCCCCCCAGCACATGATTAACACCTTAGGGGCCGCTAACAACAATTTACAAATGCTAACAAACCCTCTGAAAAAAACCCTACCAGGCTTACGTCCCCCCAGGTAGAGTAGGGCAGGTAGAGTAGGGTACACACAGGCAGTGTGGGACGCACACAGGGAGCATATGGCAGGCAGAGCATCGCACACACAGAGAGCATAGGGCAGGCAGACCATGGTACACACAGGGAGTAAAGGGCAGGCAGAGTATGGCACAAACAGGCAGAGTAGGGCAGGCAAAGTATTGCACACACATGGGGCTGACAGAATATGGAACACACAGGGAGCATAGGACAGACAGAATATGGCACACACAGGGAGCAATAAGGCAGTCAGAGTATGGCACACATATGGAGCATAAGCCAGGCAGAGTAGGCACACACAGGGGGCATAGGACAGGCAGACCATGGCACACACAGGGAGCATAGGGCAAGCAGAGTATGACACACACAAGGAACATAGGGCAGGCAGAATATGGCACACACAGGGAGTGTAGGGCAGGCAGAGTATGGCACACACAGGGATCATAGGGCAAGCAGAATATGACATACACAGAGGACATAGGGCAGGCAGAGTATGGCAAAAACAGGCAGAGTCTGGCCCACACAAGGAGCATATGGCAGGCAGAGTATTTCACACACAGGGAGCATAGGGCTGGCAAAGTATGGCACACAAGGGAGCATAGAAAAGGCAGAATATGGCACACAGAGATAGTAATAAGACAGGAAGAGTATGGCACACACAGGGAGCATAGGGAAGGCAGAGAATGGCACACACAGGGAGCATGGAATAAGCAGAGGATGACACACACAGGGAGCATAGGGAAGGCAAAGTATAGCACACACAGGAAGCACAGGGCAGGCAGAGTATGGAACACACAGGGACCATAGGACAGGCTGAGTGTAGCATATGCAGGGAGCATAGGACAGTCAGAGAATGGCACACACAGGAAGCAGAGGGCAGACAGAGTATGGCACAGATAAGGAACATAGGGCAGGCAGAGTATGGCACACAGGGAGCACAGTGCAGGCAGAGTATGGCACAAACAGGAAGCATAGGGCAGGCAGAGAATGGCACACACAGGGAGCATAGGGCAGGCAGAGTATGGCACACACAGGGAGCAGGAAACAGGGAAATCTATCAGGACCACTCTAATATGAACCATTGATACTGTGCTACATACAATGATACAATGCTGGTGCCCCTCTAGCAGTTTGTGTGAGGTGTGTGCCCACTTTCCCACTTGGGTCTGGGGTCTGATCGAGAGAGGTGTTACAGGTGTGAACAATGCAGGATTTTACAGTCTGAATTTCAAGTGTAAACAATGCAGGGCTTAGTTAATCTCAGTATTTATGCCTTTCAAAGTTTACACAAGTTACAGCAGGCAGACTTTCATGTGGGGCCACACAAGGGTGGTATCAAACATACAATAGGTCAAAATACTGCAAATTATGTCTCATGGTGCTCTATCTGGAAACCTTGCTGCATAAATTGGTTTCAACGATTTTTCGTTGTCCACACAAGGGAGGCACCAGTTGGACAGCCCTACTCTACACAAACAAATAAAGGTGCATGGCCTAGTAACCTTTAGGTGTATTATCTCATGTTGTTGTGGGACTGTGAGTATCAGTGGGGTTGGTAACAGAATGATCCATGTATAACCCTAGCAGAAAAAACAATGTCTTTTGCATCAAAAGGTTGGGTTCAAACATGTGTTCCATTCCACCAATAACTAATCAAAAGGTCAAACAAAATGTTGTCACCCTTATACTTCATTGCATTTTGGCAAATGTTCACCATTTCGTGAATGGGTCAGATTTGCCCATCACTATAAACGAATCAAGGAAAATTACAGATATTTATTGTACGTTCCTTTCGTTTTTTTTATTCTCATCTATTTCAAACAGCACATGATCACTCCCTACTTTCTAATGGACAGAAATCTCACTCCCTGCCCCTGCACTGGCTTATCCAGCCTCACTAAACACAGCCCCCGTTATTCTCTAAATTTCATCTGTCTCATAGAGCATTCTGGGAGAGGTATACCTTCCCTGTAGAGTATTTCCAGCTACTTTGTGCCACAATACATATGTATATATAGAAATATGAGCTAGTGACTAGGAAGAAGCATCAAGAGAATACTATACCCACATGCAAGTGTGATTAGATGGCTTTGTTTTCCCTTGAGTTTTCAGAAATCTACATGCAAGATCTTGCTATATTTATTTAAATAATGGTTGCTGGGTAGTTAAACATTGCTCATGAACATTAGTCAATCCCCATTTGTCATTCACCATCACTAAATCACACCCATTACTAACTCACCATTGACAAGGGAGCAAGGTCTGGGGAGATATTGAGGCACAATGGGAATGGAAAATTGGGTGGCCCCGGTTACTACTTCTAGACTGCAGATGCCTTTTTATATAAAATATCAAAAATAAGTTTTGACCCTTGAATGTAGGCACAAGTCCTGGCCTAGATATCAAATATGTTTGCAAACAGTGTTGGAATTGTTGAGAAAATTGTTGAGAAAATGTTGATTGCTGAGGTTGGAGATTGCTGGGTTGAACAGTGACCTACAGTTTCTTACATAAGCAAAAGGTTCATGACATTAGATGCCCTTCCTGAATTATTTATTTCATTATATATATATATATATATATATATATATATATATATATATATATATATATATACTGTATATCCTATATAATAACGTTGAAGTGTCTCTGCGTCCAGTCCCTGTGTCCGTGGGATTGCGCTACTGCGCATGTGCCCCACGGACCGTCTCTGGCGAATTTACGCTAGCGTGAGCAGCTAAGCTGTGGGATGTTTTACCATTGTGGGTGATAGTCTGAAAAACGTAAATACGTTACCGTTCGCCGACCTAGAACAATTCTGTTTTTATAAATGTTTGACTACATATGTTCTAGCGCCCGTTAATTTAACGGGCTTAATGTCTAGTGTATATATAATGCTTGTAAACACACACTTTTCAGATATGTGTAAAAATATCTGTGACAATCTATGACTGATTCTTTATTTAATTTATACTTTGCATTTTTCTGTGTATTATTGTATTTGCCCAGAGTTCCCAGATGTTTACCAGTACCGTAGTGGTGGTAACTGTCCATGGGTCTATTTTGACCTGAGGGATGTGCTTCAATGTCATGAAAGATGATTTTCTTATTTGAAAGTCCTTTTAACGATGGATACTACTGGAGTGTAAATTCAAGGCAGCATAGTCCATGTTTGCTGCCAAAATTTTGCCTGCTTCCCAGAACCTTCTCCCAACTTACTGTAAGATGTGCATCAGATACATTACGCCCTATACTTACATTTGCGGTGTTGCTGGTTTCAGGTGTTAACCCTTTTCATCTTTGTTGCGAGAAACCAAGCTTTGAAATTCTTTTACGATGAATCTCAAAACAGCAAAGATACAGATTAACGTCTTTCCTTGTTGATGTTTGTGGTTTGTGAAAGCCCTGATGTGGTCCACCTAAGAATAGTGTGGGTATAAGGAGTTCAAAGCTTTGAGGGGAAAAACGACAGACACATTTAAAATCTCTCCTCAAAGGCTTCTCGGAATACTAAAAATTTTTCATCTGTTGTAACAGAGAAAGCGGACAAGCAAATCGGGAAAATATCAAAGTCTTGGCATCATAAGCACATTAGGCTGATAAGGAAAAACCAATAAATATTGATGTGGATTTTCTTAAGGCAGTGGTTTTTGGACTATGAACCCCCTGAGAGGTTCAAAATGTGGTCATCTCTCATAGTTCATAACAAGTTAACAGATATATAAAAACAGAACTGTATTATAGAATATCTAGGACAGGAAATAAGTGTCAGTCCAAATCTCCCTCTTATTGACCTTCAACTTGGGCGTCCAGTACTATTTAGTTTATCAAATAGCATTCTCTTATTGCATTAAGAATAATTATTGTCCCTGCTGTTATTGTCTGTTACTTATTGGTCACTTATGTCCAGGATTGTGTCATGTCATAGAAACATAGAAATGTCCATAATTTTACCACAACCACTAATGTTGAATTTACAAGGTCACACTCAAATATAAAAACTGTCTGTGCATTCAAAACACTTAAACTGCCCTTAGAGGCCTATTTATGGCCTATTTTAGGTCAGATTTTATTGGATCTAGGGGTTTTTGAAACCTTGACTAGTTATATACAAATTCTCGAAACTGCCAAAAATTTGCAAAACGCATTGGGCATCAAAGTTATTTTGACGTGTGACAATTTTCTCTGAAGCGTCAATTTTTACACGCGCAACATTTTTGTCCAAATGCATTAAAGTCAATGGCCATCAAAATAATGTTGATGCGCGACAATTTTCATGCACTTGATAATTTTTACATGTGCGACTTTTTTGTCCAATGCATTAAAGTCAATGGGCGTCAAAATTATTTTGATGCGCGACAATTTTTACACAAGTGACTTTTTTGTCACAGTGAATTTTTTCTCTGGTGAATTTTTGCAGCAGTTTCACTAAACAATTCACAGGTGGCAAAATGCAGAAATTCGCCCATCATTAACCTCGACTAAATTTACTCTGAAACTACGAATGTTGTGACATTTATTAAAAGATCCACAAAATAAAAGTACAACAGAAAATATTCTGAATGATGCACTGAAAAAATACAGAACCAATACATGGAAAACTAACGGACAAACTTTACAATTTGCATTTTAGCAATTTGGGGAAATAATGGCAAGAAAACCAACATTTTAAAATTCAGAACCAGAACTTGTTGACCTTATACTGAAGTCAAAGGGAGGTGTTTTATCAACATACAGGTATGGGACCTGTTATTCAGAATGCTCGGGACCTGGGGTTTTCCGGATAACGGATCTTTCCGTAATTTGGGACTACTTGCCTTAAGTCTACTAGAAATTCATTTAAACATGAAATAAACCCAATAGGCTGGTTTTGCTTCCAATAAGGATTAATTATATCTTAGTTGGGATCAAGTACAAGCTACTGTTTTATTATTACAGAGAAAAAGGAAATCATTTTTAAAAATTTGGATTATTTGGATAAAATGGAGTCTATGGGAGACGGCCATTCCGTAATTCGGAGCTTTCTGGATATCGGGTTTCCGGATAATGGATCCTATACCTGTATAAGCTTATTTATCAATTGAGTTTTTTTTTTTTTTCAAAAGGTCCAATTTTAAAATGCTTTTTCACAAACAAACTTTATAATTTTTTTCCAATTCTTGTTCATTATAATGGTAGCGTTTTAGAAAAAAAAGACTTGATCGTGGAATAAGTTGATTGAGTTTAATTTTTTCCACTACCAAGTTCTGAAAAAAATGAATTTAAATGAATACAGACTATAATAATGAAGAAGTTCGACAATGACTAGACGCTAGGGGGAGGAACAAGAAGAAGTCTGGTTGGACTTAATGGAGTTGTCTCCAATAAAAGAGAATTGAATGTGACCACATTTTGCCCCAAGGTCCATTGACATCTATTTACACAATGGATCATTTATATATACAAATTTAATCAAAGTCAGATTCCATACATGTAATTCACTTCCTGCTCTATCAATTTTTGTGTTAAATATACAATTAACATTTTTAGCTACTCAAACAACACTGGCTTTGGGCACATCACATGATTCAGTGTACAGTAACCATTTGTTTAAAAATAGAAACTTACCATTATGCATTTTTTTTTCATGGTTGTTCTTAGGGCAAAAACATCAATGCAAGTATTTTGCCCAAAGAGAATGAGAGTCATCAATAATTCTGACTGCTTACGGCAGCTAGGCGCCAACAATTTCTTCACAATGACGTGCATTTTATTTTGATCATAAAATAATCACATGCATCCTGCAAAGTATAAATGATTGTAATATTGTATATTGATATAAGTGGACGTTCCTCAAATACAGTTTAAAATATTCAACAATTCCCAAATTTTTACATATGTTAAAAATATAGTTGACTTAAATGGGAGCTTTTTTTTACATCTTAGACAAAAACAGTATTTTACAATTAATTTTATTTGCATGCAATCAGAGATGGCCAAACTTGCAAAAACATATAACATTGTATTGTAAGGAAATTCACTTGGAACATGGAATTTAAGTTTTTTGTGCTAAAATTTCCAAATTTTAATCAAAATTCACAAAACTCGACTGTTTGAGGTGGATTCATTATTTAGAAACTTGAAGCACTTCAATGTAAAAATACAGCATCTAAAAGCTGGCAAATTCATGTAGAAGTCAGTGGGAGCTGTCCTAGGTAAAATGTATGTGATTTTTTTTCAATTCAGGTTGGTGTTGATACATGAAAACTAGAATGCAATATCTCCACAATCAAGTTTTTTTTTTTTTTTCATGAATGAGTTTTCGAGATTGGAGTTTTCAAACAAATAAGGGAACATTCGAGTTTGGTAAGTTTTAGGGTTTTTTGTTTTTTTTAAAATAAAACGTCTCTCAAATTCACAAATTTAAATTCTGATAAATATGCCCCTAAATCTGTCCTTCAAGTTTTCCAAATGCTTCTTTGCACTGGTTTTGCAAAAATTAGGGACTGAATCCAAATCCTAATTTGCAAATTAGGGGTGGGAAGGCAAAAACTATTTTTACTTCCTTGTTTTGTGACAAAAAGTCACACGAGTTCCCTCTTCACCCCTAATTTGCATATGCAATTTAGGTTTCGGATTAAGTTCTGCAGGGCAGAAGGATTCGGCCACATCTGAATCCTGTTGAAAAAGGCAGAATCCTGGCCGAATCCCGAACTGAATCCTGGATTTGGTGAATCCCTAAAAGAAATATAATCAGGCCTTTATATTTATTGCTACAATTTTGTACAACTTTCATAATTAGGCTCTCCTATATATTCATTTATTGATGGCAAGCAACACAATGGGCAGCATGGTGGTGTAATGGTTAGCACTGCTGCTGTGCAGCACTGGGGTCCTAGGTTCTATCAATCAATCCATAGCATTTTCAAGGATGCAACTGGTATAAAGAGAGATTCAATAAATCCGCTAATGATTTTGTTTAAAGTACCTACAGTATTCTAACATTTAAAACCCTGTGACTTCCATGAGTTTTCTAGAATCACATGAAACACTTGAGATATGAATTTATAGTTAGGCAACAGTGCTCTTTATCTCCTTTAGCCTTGGTAACCTGGCCAATCTGTAATTATACCAGGACCATGACTTTTCATCCGTCTACAGTAGCTTTAGAGCAGGGGTCCCCAACCTTTTTTTACTTGTGGGCCACATTCAAGTGTAACATAATGTTGAGAGCAACATAAGCATGCAAACAGTTCCTAGGGCTTCCAAATAAGGGCGTGATTGGGTATTGCAGTGTCAGACTGGCCCACCGGGATACTAGGAAAACTCCTGGTGGGCCCAGGTGTCAGGGGGCCCTCATGCTGCTAAACACTTGGCCTATTTCAAAGTCATTCCCTATTTCTATGAGAACAAAGAGGTTAAATAGATAGAATAATATATTATAGTATGTAAAGAGAAGAGACTAGAAGAATAGAGGTTGAGTGAGGAGAGGAAGAAAATTGAGGGTGAGGCCCTGGTCTAAAGCTTTTTGGTGGGCCCTTGGTGTCCCAGTCCGACACTGGTTATTGGTAGCCCCTATAGGAACTTAAAGCCAACAGGAGGCTCTGTTTGGTAGTGCACATGGTTTTTATGCAATTAATGCTTGTCTTTAAGCCAGGAATTCAAAAAGTAGCACCTGCTTGGAGGCCACTGGGAGCAACATGCAAAGGGTCAGAGAGCAATATGTTACAAACTAACTAGATCTCCGTACCACAGAGAACAGCAATTATGGCACTGTTGTGCCATAATTCATTATTAAATCTGATGCAAAATGTTTTGCTGGGCCATTGGCCCATTCTTTGTAAGGGGAAACTGCACAGTAATCTCCCATCACAACAATATGTAAAGTAGCACAGGCAGTGCATTCTCTAGCCTTTGTCATAAGCTTTTGACACCGACTTTGGAAAGCTGAGGAATGCAATGGGATACTTTTGTGGGCAGTCTGTGCCCCTTTAACCACAGTTAAGATTACAGTTCTTTGAAATTGCCATTATTATTATTATTATTATTATTTTTATCATTAATAATAATAATCAGTGTTACAATGGCCCTCTCTTATGAATAAAGCATCTTTCAGATGAATTCAATTAATACTTAACATCAAAAGCCCCAATTATTTTAGTGTATGCCTTAAATAATCACAGGGAATAATAATGAATACATTTTGCAGCCACAGTGTACTGCCTGAGTTATTAATGTCGGCTCAAAGACTTGGACATTGAAAGGGTCATTGAAAGTAAATCTGTCGGACTCCTGCATTAATATGATATGTGAGCCTATATTGTATGTCTGGGGTGTTTCTGAATCTCTGCCTTCCAGACAGCATGTCTCCACACATTATTTTGCATTTTAAAAATATTCCCGGGACTTTTTTGTATCATTGCCCTATGTTAAAGAACTACTAATTTCCAATGCGCCAGGGATAATGGCCTTCTCCATCCTAAGTATCTTTGGCTGAATTTTTAAGCTAGTTGGTTTTTTATTTGCTCTGGTTTCCACTCATATCTGAAAACATCTAACAGGATCAAAAGGCAAAAACAGGATTTTCTTCCAGGAACAAATCCGCCAATATAAGATTTTACAATACGACAAAGGGTGGCTCTGTGAAGAGATGATGCGGATTTCTACAAACAGCCCCCTGGAGTTCGTTAAAAACCATCTAATCTCTTTAACAGAGAACTTAATGTCATGCTTCATTTAAAGTTTTAATTTAGTATTTATGTTTTGAAAACCACTGACCAGAGAAATTCTCTAAGCGCTGGATAGAAATAGTAAAAAATAATATATTGATATTGCTGTAATTTTAGTGAGAGGAAGAACTTTTTTTTTAAATTTAGTATTTTAAACAGCATAAACAGGAGCAAGATTTATTGATGCACTTGAATAAATACAATGCATCATCCCACTCCCTTTTCAACATTGTTGTGAATTGTGTTCTTTGGAGATATGCTGTTCCACAATGAAGCCTTCAATAAAGGCTGATCTATCTCTAATGTGTATTGGACAAATAATTATACCCTGTCTTGCCCATGTCCTTAATACACTTCTTGCTTTGCAGTAACAGTCACAATACCATTATGAATTGGTTGGATCAGCTCACTTCCAACTTTTACATTTTCTTTTGTATCAGGTGAACATGCCAGTTTCTCATGAATATTTTCATTAATAAATGATTATGGTGAAGTGTTACTTTATGCCTCAAATTAACCATCTCCTGGACCATGATCTTGGTGGTGACAGCATCTCCATCAGTAGTTAGCAGGCATATCCCTGAATCCAGACCTATGGATTCTCAACTCCAACCCAACATATACCATCAATGAAGTAGGCTTAGTATAACATATTTTGTTCATATGGAACAAAATATGTTATGCAAGCCTACTTCGTTGATGGTATGTTATTCCTTCTGGACATTTTAATAAAGCTTTGAACATTTATAGTTGTAATGTTCAGTATTATTGGTTCCCAAAACTTTCCTACACCAAATAATACAATTTCTCCCATAATTATCTATCTGAAATGATATACCAGCTACTAAGTCCTGTTTTTATCAAAGGGTGCTGGCAATTGGCTCTGGTGCCTGCAGATAGCTTTTAGCAGTTGACTAAACAAAGCCTAACCCAGTGTTAAATAGATAACCCATATTCATAACTTTGGAAAGAATGCCTGATTTTTAGCATGTGAATGCCAATAATCTGGTCAATGCTATTGGATACTGGAGCAGTAAAAAATGTTGTATAGTGTGATAATTGCAATTTTAGCATCCAAGGGAAGATTCTGGATTTGGCAGATGCCAGGACAACCTGCCTGAATGCATAATGCTGGTAGAATAATGATCTAGGTTTGGGATAGGGCCCCTGACTCCATATTTCTTAAGCCAATCTTAAGAATACAGTATACAATGATATTCTTGACAATTCTATGCTTCCTAGTTTGGGTAAATCATTTTCCTATTCCAATATAAGAATGCCTCTATGCAAAATACAGACTGTACAGAATCTGTTTGCTTAGAAGAGAGTAGAAGAACTTGACTGGCATGCACAGAGTCCTGTGGGATGAACTGGAACACTGACTACCAGCCTGATCCCCAACATCAGTGCCCAACCTTACTAATGCACTTGTAGCTAAATGGAAGCAAATCCCCCCAAAAAGTTCTAAAATCTATCAGAACCTTTCCCAGAAGAGTAGGGACTGTTATAGCAGCAAGTGTGGAAAAACTTCATATTACTATATTTTGTGTTGGAATAAGTTGTTGGATAGCCATTGAACAAAAGTATAGATGGCCAAAAAAAAACAATTTTGGCTATATTGTGTATTTGTTTTGGTATTTTTTTTGTACAATCTATGTGAAAATGTAATGAGTTCTCCCTGCTATATAACATCATGGTACATCCCTGGACTGCTAGTTCACACTCTTGCAATGAGGCCAGCTAAACCTCATTGAATCATTGTATTAGAAACTGAAATTTTATTAGAAGGTCTACCTGAATCTCTCCATGAAGTCTTCTCCTTTTCTGGCTCCATGACCAGTGTTGGACTGGCCCACCGGGATACCAGGAAAACTCCCGGTGGGCCCAGGTGTTAGTGGGCCCTTTTGCTTCTTACCATTTGGCCATTCCCTATTTCTTTATGGGAAAAATATCCATAATAATGGAAGAATATAGTAAGTACATTATAGGAGAGGATGTATAATAATTTGGAAAGTGGGCCCACAGTCTAAGGTTTTCTGGTGGGCCCCTGGCACCCCAGTCCGACACTGTCCATGATGTCTTCCCCTGTTCTGTACCAGTCTTCACCAATGCCCTTTTAGGGCCCTCTGAACTTTCTGCAGCAGTACAACAGACAAAGGGCACAATATAAAAGCTGACAATGGTACGGGTCTGGGCAGGCTATAAGAAGCAAAATCCAGTAAACAGGCTGAGGTCGAAACCAGGAAAAACAAATCAATTTTACAGGCTTGGACAGGAATCATAAATACTGAAACTAGCTTGGGCATCCTAACAATAGAATATACAGTAAAGGTGTATTGGTGCCTGAAACTGAATTGCGCTCATGGCTTGCACCTGCTGCATAATCACGCTAGACAGAAGTCTGTGGTTGGTTATAAGAGAAATTGCATTGATCCTGACATAGAAACAGCAGCAGCTTAGGCAAGACTAAACCTCAAAGCTAAACTGACACCATCACAGTAGCTCGGAAGAAGTGAAACATTCAGCTGTTAATATTTCCATCGCACAAATTTATAGGAAATGGACTGACAGAAGGAATCACAGGAACTGGGTTCATATAAATTGTATTTCTGAGAACACTTTGGAAGTGCATTACACTCCCCTGAAACAAAAACATGCTTTCTCAGAAATGTTGCAGATCTTTATTCAACTATGTAGAAAGGAAATATGGAAAATATTTACTAAAGATATTTCTAAAAGAATTCCTGGATCTCAGTGACATGAAGGGTCTAAGCATTAGCAACCTCTTACATAACAAATGTGCTATAAAGAATCACCTATCCAAATCAAACAGAACGCAGACTGCTAAAATGAGTCATAATTAGCTCTGCAAACATGAGCAAAAAAAAAGTTGACAAGGAAGTCTGATAATTCTTCAGTAATTAGATCACTGAATTCTTTCTTTCTGGCATCATGTTCATTATTAGCATGAAATTCCCATAGCCATATATAAATATATATATGTGCAGGTCTTTAAAGGGATGTTGTCAACGCAAAATAACCCCCTTATATTACAGTACCTTTTAATTTATATTGAATTAAATCCCAAATCCCATCTCCTGGTTGTCACCTAAATGTCTTTCTTGCATTATCTACTAACTCCTGTATATTTAAATTATATATATATATATATATATATATGGCTTGGAAAAAAATTGTCTGGATCCTTCCACTCTAAATTCAATTTGTAGGAAGCAAGAATTCGGGTGAGCCCTCCCCATGGACACAGACAGTCCCCCTCTACTTTGCGCATGCGCTCACATGTTCATTATGGCTTTTGTGATGGTCACACAATGACATTGCAATTTGGCACGGACATGTAATTAATGGCACCGACTTGGATATTCCTGCCGGCCCTGAACCATTGTCTTTCATATATCACTATACTCTTAGAGCATTGGTCCCAACCCTTTTTACCCATGAGCCACATTCAAATTTAAAAAGAATTGGGGAGGAACACCAACATGGACAAAATTCTGGGGGTTGCCAAATAATGGCTAGGATTGGCTTTTTAGTAGCCTCAATGTGAACAGGCAGCCTACACGAGGCTCTGTTTGGCAGTACACCTGGTTTTTATACAACCAAAACTTGCCTTCAAGCCAGAAATTCAAAAATAAGCACCTGCTTTGAGGCTACTGGAGGCAAAATCCAAGGGGTTGGTGAGCAACATGTTACTCATGAGCCTCTGGTTGGGGATCACTGTCTTATAGCCTGACCTTGGCTTGTCTAACTATTCTACTACTTCATCCTTGTCTCCATCTCCTGGATAAGGAATGGCTTTTTGGTTAAATTTACTCCTGAGGTTAGCATGGTTGTGCAAGAGATACTGCTTTATGGTTGTACCAGAATTATGGAAAACTATTTCATCACTAAACCATATATTCTTTGCCTCATAGTCTGGCACCTTCCTGCTTAAACAGCTAGATAATTATTGCCTAATAGTAAATAGTGTCAGTGCCTCCTTTGCACTTACCCTTTGTAAATCTGCCCTGGTATTCATGCCAGCAGTTTGTATAGATTTGGGCTCATGAATCAGTTGCAGTAAGCAGTTCATCATAGCCTGTATATCATTTTGAAAGAAATTAAAGTGAACTCTAAAGTAAACTCTAAAATTACACGCAACAATACAGAGATGAAAGAGGAATATGTTGTAAGCATGGCTAGACATGTTATATATTATACATTTGGCATGCTGTAACTCTTTATGGCTCCACCAATGTTGTTGCCCAACATTTATGGATTTATTTTAATCAAATTCATTTTTTTAACCTTCCCACATTGTAAATATCTTTTGTGTGTGTATGTGTGATCATTCCTTTACATTTAACGATACCCTGTATATGCATGTTGAAAAATTGCTGAACCTATCTTAAATAATTTATCAGTGTAACATGTCGGGGCAGATTTACTAAGCTCGAGTGAAGAATTCAAATGAAGAAAAATTCGAATTTCAAAGTATTTTTTTACTTCGACCATCGAATTGGTCAAGTTTGATCGAATTCGATCAAATCAAATGATTCAACGATTCGAGGTAAAAATCGTTCGACTATTCGACCATTCAATAATCGAAGTACTGTCTCTTTAAAAAACACTTAGACTTCACACTTCGCCACTTTAAACCTACCGAGCTGCAATGTTAGCCTACGGGGACCTTCCCCAGCACTTTTCTAAGCTTTTTTGATCAAATAAAAATCCTTTGATCGATCGCTTAAAACCGCTGGAATCGTTTTATTATTCGATCGTTCAATCAAAGTATTTGCGCTAAAATCCTTCAAATTCGATATTCAAATTCAAAGGATTTTACTTCGAGGGTTTTTTAACCCTCGAAATTCGACCCTTGATAAATGTGCCCCGTGGTGTTTGTATATGTTCTGTGACTGTTGTCTTTTGTCAACAAATTTAGTGTTGGCTTTTTTCATCAATTCAATAATTCTGATTATTTATCTCAATTTCCTCAGCACAAGATTATAGCGTGACTGAGTTATAATTCTAAGCACTGTGTATATCCACATCTTAAATGCTTCTTTTTTTCACCTCACCGTTTTTGTGTTCTCAGTAGTTTACTTGTTTTCTACATGTCTCTCATCCAAACTCATCTCTGATGTAATCAATGACATCAGATTCCTTCCCTTTTGTAAGTTGAGATAAAGGCTTGCAAGAGAGGTACAAAATATTGTTTAAATAAAGGACAGGCTATGCACCAAAACCTCTTAGTTTAAATGTATCTTATCTTAGTTCATTTATTAGTTTTTCATATTTTTAATGTGCAAAACCAACAACTGCATTATACTTTTCCACTCATTTATGTCACTGCTCTCTTGTTGTGCAACCTAAACTCTAACATCTTGTTTTTACTCTAGTCAACCAGTTGAGTCAACAAGTTGTTTCCAAGCATCTCCATGGAGGTCTAATTATTACAAATAGCCACAGCAGGAATTGTTTTTTAATGAATTACACCCAGGTAATGTCTAAAAGTTTATCTCAGAAAGAGTTTATTAAGCCTTATGCACCCAACTAACAGGACTGATACAAAAGATCCATCAGATGTCTTCCAACTTACATGTGTCAACTCATCAATGATGACTGAAGAACAACAGAACCAAATTACTTGACATTTGCTGAACCAGCACAGTTAGGAAGCAGAACACTCATTCTTATCCTGTCTACCATACAGGAACTGCTATATGTGTCTTCAGATCCATACCCAACTTCTTAGCCAGAATTAGTTAAGAGCCCAACCTTATCTAGGGTCACCTTTAATTGGCCTAAAAACAATGCATTCAATTATATCTATCATTAATAAAAGTTTTATTTGTTTTAACTTGGGATGGTAAAGTGGCAGATTCATAGTCCTTTTTTAAAGGCTCACCCTGGTGGTCTAGTGGGCCGGAGGGGACATCCACCGTGGTGATCCTTCTCTGTGGCTTGCCAGTTCTCCTATGGCGCACAATGTGCACTTTCGGGATTTACGCGCCGTGCGTTTGACGTCATCAAGTCTTTGGCGTCAAAATCATTGCCCCTTGTTAGGTCTATTTGATTAGTTCCTGGGAGTGTTTTGTCTGTGAATTATCTGGTTTTTGATCCCTGCCTGTCTGACTCTGCTGAACTCTGCCAATTCCGACCTTTGCCTGTGTGACCATTCTTTGAATTCTGCCTGTACTGACCCTGGCCTGCCTTACTATTCTCTAACTCTGCCTGCACCGACCCAGGCCTGTCTGACTATTCTTGAACTCTGCCTGTACCGATCCCAGCCTACCTGACCACGCTTTATTGTCTACCTTGGTAACGAACGTGCCCCATTGCTCGTTCAGAATGCTTGCTTTGTTCCTCTCAAGTTAAGACCTTGCGGCATCTGAGTAGCTGAGGGCTCCTCCCTAGGCCAAAGGTGGCTGCTACAGGCGAAAGATTGAGCTGTGACTGGGAGCTTAGCGCTTGTTCTGAATTTAGAAAGCCATACCTTTGAGCCACAGTGTGCTATGCCCTGTGGCTAATACCATCAGGCAACCCATAAGACCCTTTTAAGGTTCTTGTTTCACAACCCCATTGTGTCGTGACTGAGAATCAGAGTTCCTATGTGCATCTTTCATTTTTGTGCACCTTCCTCACACCACGTATATGTTATCCTGTACCTCTTTTGGCAAGGGTGTACTTCATTTAAGGACTGCAGTGGTAAAATACATATTGCTCCCCTGAATGTTTATTCGAAACCTATAAGGAATACATGCATTAAAGCATAGTGATCCCTTGTTATTCTGAATATTTGTTTTTCTGAATACCATACTAACTATTAAGAATATATATCCCCCTGGGGTGCAGTCATTAAATAAACATGGTCAGTGTATGGCTAATAAAAGACTTCTCCATTGACTTCTAAACTTTGCCTTCATTGGCAAATCACTTACTACTCATGTAGTTGTAAATGCCTCCATGCTATTCTATAATACCTAGAAAATAAATTAACAACAAACTTCTGTAATAGTAAAAACAATACCATAAAAAAGACCCTGAAGCATTACTTGTTACAAAAATGTGAGAAGAAAATAGTTTTCCACACTGTTGCTGGGAAACCTACTGGTACACACGGACTGTAACTCTAGGTTAAAAGAGCAGCTTTCGCAATGGCCATGAGTTGCGCCACAAATACATGCAACTAGCATACAAGCTGCCTCGCATCTGGTTTAACAATCTATATTACAAGACTCCACATTTCCTGTTACACTGGATAAGTTCATTTCAAGCCTAAAGGAAAATGTTAGCAATTTTGTCCGAATATCTCCACAAAAATTAAAGGACGATATGGATTTCATGAATAAAAGTAGGAATGAGCTCCAAAAACTTAACAAGTGGTTTACAAAATTAGAATTTTAAGATCTGTCAAAATAATAAAATTGTGAACTATATTATCATTAAAAAAAAATGATTTACTCAACCTGTACTCTCAGTGCCAAAAAAACATGAAATGCGTTTTCTGTTATATACAGTATTATCTGTTCTTGCCATGAACTATGGGAGTGCTTTATGGCACACCTGGTGTCTTGGCTGCCATGCTGCTCCTCCAAACACTTCCTTGTCATCACTTCCCATAAAAATAAATGGAAAATGTGCTGCTGGGAATTGAGTTGCTTACGGCAGATACTGTCTGTGAAAGGTGAGGCCTGCTAAGGAACTGCCTCAAAAAGAGTTCAGATTGCCATAGCCCTAAATGTTGAGGTTGAATCAATCTGGTACAAAATGATTATTCCAAATTTCTTCCATACTTATCAATGGAAATGTTTATTTCCATAAAACATGGCAACTTGACTTTGCACAAAAATACTTCTTGACTTTTGGCCATATGATGCCAGGTTCGTGGCCAAGAAATCAATACACTACATAATACACCAGAAAAGTGATCGGAGTGCCATTAGCCTAAACATATTCATATGAGTCACCAGAGACCTTCTCCAGTTATGGCACCAAGGCAAATGCTGTGATAAGGTGGCCATAGACGCAAAGATCCGCTCGTTTGGTGACATCGCCAAACGAGTGGATCTTTCCACGATATGCCATTAACGAGCATGGCTATATCGGGGTTAATCTGAACGTTTGGCCGTGTGGCCGAACAAACCAATTACGACGCACAATGGCTCCGGCAGGATTGGTCGTGTCAAAATCAAACCTGTCCGATCGTCCAAACGACCGATCTCGGCCGGATGTAAGATGTCGGCACTCTCCCACACACGATCCGAAAATCGTACAGATCCTTGATTCGTACGATAGGATCTGTGCGTCTATGGCCAGCTTTAGGCACATTAAAAAAAGTTGTGTAGCTTGAAATTCTCTTACATGATTTAGATAATGAAACCATTAATAAACTTTTGTGATTTTTGTGATTTTTCTATTTATTTCAATTTTTTTGCTAGATGCTCTCCAAAATGGAATTATACTGCTATTTAGTTACAAGACATTGAAACTAATTTGGCTCTAACCATCAGTAGGGTTGCCACCTTTTCAGAAAATGTTTTACCAGCAGGCAGTAACAAAAAGGGTTGGGCCGTGATACAAAAGGGGGTGCAGCCACAGGCCGTGACATAAAAGGGGATGGGGCCATGTCGCGCAATGGGTAGATGACGGAGAAAAGGTAAGTTTCCAGTGGAGGGCAAGGGCTTTTGTTAAGAGTATTACAAATTTACTGGCAACTACATTGCCCCGGCCTTGGCAGGTGTTTTACCGGCTAAAATACCGGCCGGGTGGCAACCCTAGCCTTGAAAGTAAGCAGGAAAGAGCCTAATATAAAGATAAGTAATGAAAAATAAAAATACCTGTACCAATAGCATTGTAGGCTTGCATTTGGTTTTGGGTGGAGGGATCACTGATGGAAGGCACTGCCTTAATTCCATGCTCATTCCATATTTTATTGACAAAGATACATTTGTTTAAATTCCTTCAAATTCATACCAGGATGTGGCAAGCACACCCAAATCCACTCTAACATGTGCTACTAATCTTAATGAAACAGCAGGTTTATCCATATTTATCAGTATTTAACATCAACATGCATTAAAGCATTATAGTAGAATATCCAGAATAGTAGTATTATAGGACAATGTCCATATTTTTACACAATTATAAAGAATTAATAGAGAATGCCTGTTTTTCAATGGACTCTCTCCTACAAACAGAGAACTTTGTTGAAAGGTCGATAATGAGCGCAGCATGAATAAATATTCAGGTACAACATTTGTTAGGCTATGAGATATGGAGAAGCATGTTATGCAAAGGGCCTAACGTTGCACTGGACATTTGTCACCTTTCCCTGTGCTTAGTAGAACCAACAGGAAGTTAGGAAATGAAACTGGCTTTGAAAAAATAACAAATAACATTGTTTTGCTCTACCTCTTTGCTTGTATGATTACCCATCATTAGCATGAAGGCTAATTTTTTACTGCAGTAGAGTAATTTATTTCTATATCATTAATCAAACAAAGGGGATCCTGACAAAATATTGGAACCTGGCTTAAATCCAAAAAGTAGAAGTATAAATGCACTGAACTATGTACTGTATAATTTAAAGTAGATTGGTGTCCTAATTATATATATTATTAAATTATACTACATTTTCTTCTTACCTGGAAATAATGCTACCATACTTTCTTCTCTCTCCCTATAACAAAGAAATGTAACATTTAGGGGCCGATTCACTCAGCTCGAGTGAAGGGTTCGAATGAAAAATACTTCGAATTTCGAAGTATTTTTTGGGTACTTCGACCATCGAATGGGCTACTTCGACCTTCGACTACGACCTTCGACTTCGATTCGAACGATTCGAAGTAAAAATCGTTCGACTATTCGACTATTCGATAGTCGAAGTACTTGCCCTTTAAAAAAAACTTCGACCCCCTACTTCGGCAGATAAAACCTATCGAAGTCAATGTTAGCCTATGGGGAAGGTCCCCATAGGCTTGCTAACCTTTTTTTGATCGAAGGATTTTCCTTCGATCGTTTGATTAAAATCCTTCGAATCGAACGATTCGAAGGATTTAATCGTTCGATCGAACGAAAAATCCTTCGATCGATCGCAGGATTAGCGCTAAATCCTTCGACTTCGATATTCGAAGTCGAAGGATTTCAATTCGAGGGTCGAATTTCGAAGTATTTTTAACTTAGAAATTCGACCCTAAGTGAATCTGCCCCTTAGTCTATGTTAGGGCACCAGGCATTTTCTTATATCAATGGGCCAGATTCAATTCAGTGAGAAAAAGTTATCTTCTGGTTTATCACGTGAAGATTCAATTTGCGGAGAAAACACTTTTCTCCAAATTTCTGTTTTTTCTCATAGACTTCAATAAAGTTTTCACATGTTACGTTTTTCTGAATTGAATTGCATCTCAAATTGAATCTCGTCCATGGCTTTTCACATGATAAACCTTTTCTCATTGAATTGGCCCAATATTGAATTGAATTGAATCTGTCCCAATATCTCTTATTAATATCCCTATGTTATGCACTGGACAATTTATTCTTTCTATTAATATATATTTTTAAAGTGTTTGATGATTGAAATCTGCTCTGAGGTTGCAGTCATAAACATTGAGCTCTAAACCTCTAAGGGCAGAAACACGTGGTGAGATTCGGGGAGATTAGTCGCCCGGCAACAAGTCTCCTCTTCTTCGGGGCGACTAATCTCCCCGAACTGGCTTCCCCTGCCTTCCTGACCGCTAGAATGAAAATCGCTGGTGGAATGGCACTCGGAGCGTTTTGTTTCCCAAAGTTGCCCGAAGTTGCCTCACGAGGAAGATTAGTCGCCCCGAAGAGGAGGAGATTTGTCGCCGGGTGACTAATCTCCCCGAATCTGAGCGCATGTCTCTGCCCTTAACCATGTTAAAGGGGCACTATACTTTTGTGTTTTTATCTTCTCAATTTTTTAATGGACCAATAACTAAATTCATTGACATTGAAGAGGCACTTAAACTACATGAAGGCTGACTTAATCTGAATATGCAGTGGTAGTAGGTTGGTTTCCATTAAGGTTAATTACCTTTACCTACAATAAGTAAAATATGTAGCCACAACTTGAACATTTTTTGATTATTAAATTGACTTGACTATTAATTTGATTATTGAGTATTCGTCTTGCTCCACCACTAGCAAAAGCTAGAAATACATGCTAAATTCTGCTTGTCTGACTTGATACAGTAGACTTATGGCCAACTCCATTACTGGAATCAATTCTCTTTACCTAATTCTCTTTACCACTAAGTTTTGGGTCTATAATTTATACCCGGGGAAGGGATGTTTTCCATTTGGCCCACAGATAGTGTAACCAGTTCCTGTCCATAATCTATATAACACAAGAGTACACATGGCTCTTCCTTTGTGGTGTATACCTAATATTGGGAAAATAGATCATTAAAAAAATGATTGTACCCACCTGCCCCCCTTTTAACCATTACATCAGTTTTACACAGGGTGTGCTAGATTGGGTGGACCTTTTTCGTCATCCATGTTTGGTCAACCATTGACCATTGGTCAATAAAAAAGATTACAAAGGATTCTGGAAAGAGAAAGCCAATTGACCACTGCATACAGAGATGGATTTAGTCATTAGCTGAGCAGATCGTACACCAACTGTTTGGCCCTAGAGATACATATAAGGAATGTGTTACAAAAATGTCTAAACCGAGGTTGCACATTAAATCCTAAAGCATAAGCCACGCATCGTATGCTTTAGAGACAAAGTTAATAAATATTAAACAAAAATAAAAATTGCCAGACAAATGCAATGGTGAAATAAGAAACTCAAAGACAAAATGAGGGTGGGTGCTCCAAAAAATCATGTTAAGACTAAGTTTAAAGATAGAAATGAGTTTTATACCCAACAGCCGTTGGCTGCCAACATTCAATCTGTTCCTTAGCAGCCTAACAAACAATGGCAGCCGTATGCTTTAAGGTGCATATTTATTATGTGACTGGGTTTTTTATAGAAGCGAATGCAATGTTTTTCGATAAAAGACAATAAAATGTTAAAATATTGCAAGCTTGTAAAGTAAAGTTATACAGTGCACGTGTTTAATTTATTGAATAGTAGTACAAGATGTACTAAAACGGTGCAGCATTGAGGTTTGCATAAAATGCATTAATCGTAGCTTTAAATAACCTCCTCTTTTACATACCATAAATATGATGCACTGCGAATAGTAGATTTTTTTTCATGTTACTTCCCACATATGGCAATGTTTATCTACACCGTTCCTTTTTTTTTTTCTTTCTGGCTCACAGACAGCTTTGTAACCAAGTGGTCTTGTGTGGGCTAATCATACGATGATTTGTTGTGTGATACAGTAGCCTTGTTTGTTTGTGTAGTGGGTCGGTGAAATTTACAAACCCGATGATGGCGCTGGCTCTATTTTTGGAATGGGAGTGTTCTTGATTGCTGGTGAAACATGTTTCTCAGGAAACTTGGATCTTAGCTTCATTCAGCTGAATAATCAATATCATCAAGAGAAACTTACTAAACCATGTAATTCTACACAAAGTCTTTGCTCTAAAGAGCCATTTATCAGATCATGCATTCAGTCCCACTTGTGAAACGTGCAAGAAATTCTGTTGGGACTCAAATGAAGTCCTTTCTCCCCATGTTTCTACAGCCTTAGGGGTAAATTTATCAAAGAGTGAAGTTCCGCCATTAGAGTGAAATTCGGCAGCTCTCAATTCATTTCTATGGGATTTTGAAAGGCATATTTATCAATGGGTGAAAGTGAAAGTTCACCCATTGATAAATACGCCTTTAAAAGTCTCATAGAAATGAATGGAGAGTGGCGAAATTTCACTCTAGTGGCGGAACTTCACTATTAACTTCACTCTTTGATAAATATACCCCTAAGTGTCTTCTCTTACTGCACAAATTCTCCCTAAAATAGGTGTCCAAACACTCGGCAAGGAGAATACTGTAATATTAATAACTCAATTCTACCTTTTAATGTTGAAGAAACTAATTTTTTTGACAATATTTGTTTTTACCCTGAACTGGTCAGGTGATTCTGCTGGTGACACCCTTTCTAACAGGTACATTTACTTTTTTAGGTAAATGCCCACACTTGGTATTTGCTGGTCCTTCTACAACTTTTATTTTTCAGTTGATCTCTAGACAATCAGTTGTTTAGTGGAAGTGTGACAAGCCAAGATTGTTTTTATGCAATAGGAGGAAGGTCGTTTCTGAAGCATCCAAATGAAGAGGAGAACAGTGTTGTCTCTAGAAGCAGGGAATTACCATCCGTATGACCAAAAAAACAATGATGAAAAGGCATTTTTAGATATTTAAATTATTCTGTGCTTTACCATATCATCTTACGAGGACCTGTCACCCAAAAAAATTATTCCAAATCCTGTCAAGCAAAATATACTTTAATTACACTATATAATATACAATATATCTTGTTTCCTTCAGTCTGGCAATTCATAATTATAACAAGTAGGCAGGAGCCATTTTGTGGACACTGTTATTAAGGCAATGTAGGGTAGGGAGAAGAGGATTTAGTAGCAAGGGTTTACTTCTCCTTTAAGTTTTGTTCATCTCTTGCAAATCACATAACTCCATTCATATTGAAACAGACCTCCCTGAAACAGTTTTTCCAACTTCAACTTCAATGTCAGCTCATCCAGAGTGGTCAGAGATCTTAGCTTAATGCCAGTAATCTGTTTAGAGGAACGGGATTGTGTCTCCAAATCACACCAATACAACAGTTTTGTTTTTGAGGGTAGAAAGAACCGAGCATCATGTGGGAGAGGTAAGAAGGCAAACCAAGCTCATAATACAGACCGAAGTTTGAAAAGTAGGAAATCAAGCAGGATCAAAAGACACACAGAGGTCAATTCAGGTGCCAAGCAGGACAATATCAGGAGGAAGATCAAGCAGCAGTGGCCAAAGTGGAATTTAACCTTACAAAATCTTATTATCCTCCTTTGTGGTCAGTGTTTACATCAATGTGTAAAGGAGAAGAAACCAAGCCAATGTACTTTTGAATTATGCACTTTAATGAAATTGGATATTTCAAGTAACACTGCACTAAAATAATATATTGCGTATAAAAAAACAAAAAAGTGATAAATTATGAATTTTAACTGTTTTCTCTGTACCAGGGCTGGGAAGAAGCAGGATTGCAAACCAGTCCAAAAAAGCCCAAAAAAACAGATCAACGTTTGAGAAGATGGAGATCAAGCAGGGTCAAAAGGGAAGCAGAGGGGCAAGCAAGACAAATCCAAGAGGAAGGTCAAGGTCATCAAAGAAATACCAAGCAGCAGTCATCAGGTGGAAGGCTACCTTACATAATTTTAATATTCATTTTTGTGGTCAATGTGTATAGCAATATGTAAAGAAGATGAAGCCAAACCAAGGTACTTTTGATATATGTACTTGGACTATGTACTTCAAATCCAATTAAATTGAATATTTCAAGTAACACTTTACCCAAAGATTACATTATGTATAAAAAGTAAACAGTAATTATTATCCCTTTAAGGTATGAACTGTAGCTGTTTGCCCTGTTTGAAAAGTTCACACACCCCCCCATCGGGCTAACAGTCATCATGATTAATTTCCTTTATTCTATGTTAGTTACTTTGTTATTTTTTCCAATGCCATAATTGGGCTTTTTTTGAAGAAGTGCCCAAAACCGAGTTTCAAACTTACATAAAAGGTTTACCGATAATTTAGAACGTGGCCAAATCACATGCCTAATGCAAGCTTTCATCAATAGCCATTTTGCACATGGTAAATATTTTGTTGGGTTTTGCAGCTGTCGACTGAAGTTACAGTCTGTTTCTTAGTCTTCCGTCCAAAAACAATCCAATTAAGTTCATAAGTAACATGTTTATTTTTGCTTCCTAAACGTAGTACTTGAAATGTTGCTTTATTGAACCTCATCTGAAATATGTCTGACCACTAAGCTATTTCATCCAATTTACACGGTGGAAAACATCATATTGCAGGTTATCTACACAGTGCTTCACCTGACATCTGTGAGTATGGACAAATTCCATTTGCATTACCTCTGTTATAATTCAGAACTGTCCAAATGTTTCCATATAGTGGACCGATATTTGCTACATGTTTGGAAGACAGATTATAGTAAAATTATAACATCCAAAGAGGTCAATGGAGCAGTCTATTTAAATGTCTTGGAGGGCCACATCCAGCATTTGGGCATGTACCAAAACAACAGTAGAAATGCAGTGTGTCAAAATTCTTTCAATGTGTATGGTCTCCACTATATTCAATTGTAATAATACAGCAATATTACCACCTTCCTAGCATAATTCCATACATTTCCCAATGTTAATTTTTAGATGATTGTATATACCTCTAAAAAAATTGATAATACTAGGCTACACCCAGATTCTTTAAGTCACTCCTCTTACATAGGTGTGCATTGGAGAAATGCTCAAGCAGTAGGCCAGAAAGTCTTGGGGAGGCCACATTTTCTAAATTTCATTAGATTGCACAATGCACAATAAAACTCAATCACAATAAAAATGCATTCTACCAGGGTAAAAATCGAAATTTCAAAACACTCAGGCGCAAATTCACTAAGCGCCGAAGCGCTGAACGCTAGCGTTAATTCGCTAGCGTTTGGCATTTTTCATTACTGCGCAAATTCACTAACGAATGCTGGCGTAGTTTCGCTAGTGTTACTTCGCACCCTTAAGCCAGGCGAATTTTCGCTAGCGACGTAACTACGCAAATTCACTAACTTGCACAGTGTACTGAACGCTACCTTTTACGCTAGACTTCCTTCGCCACCTCAGACCTGGCGAAGCGCAATAGAGTAGATAGGGATTGTTTCAAAAAAAGTCTACATGATGGGTGATAGGCTGAAAAAGATCGAAAATATTTTTGGGGCTCCCCTCCTTCCCCCCTACATTTCCTGACTCATGGCAACTTACCTAAAAAATTTTATTTGCTGATTTGAAGGTTTTCTAGGCATTTGAAGTGGTGATACATGTTCCTCCATTGAAATTTGAATTTCGCGCCGTATGCAAATGAACCATCGCTAGCGAAACTTCGCTTTGCTTGGCGAATTAACGCTAGCGCAACTTCGAAAACTTACGCTTCCCCTGTGCGCAACTTCGGATTTTAGTGAATTTGCGGAGCGCTGGCGAAAATACGCCTGGTGAAGTGTGGCGAAGTGCGGCAAAGTTGCGCCTGGCGCAACTTCGCATCTTAGTGAAGTTGCCCCTCAGTTTTAAGCCTGAAAATCGAAAATACACCCTGCAATGTACATGAGAATTGAAACCCCCAAAAAGCCCTAATTTGAAAACTTTTTTAAATCAGCCCCATAATGTGTTTTTGTACTGTATGCCCAAATGCATGTTAGTGCTCGCTGAGCAAAGATCCAGCACTTCACAATGGAACTGCTTTCTGATAAGCTATTGTTTCTCCTATTCAATGTAACTGGAGGAGCCATGACTTGGGTTAGCTGGGCTTGAGTGTTTAGTGCTGTTCTCATTTTTACCACTAGCATTTTTAGCAATGCAGGTATAAGGAAGCTGTTATCTGGCTGCATTCTTATTGTTCTGTTGATGGGTGCTGGGGGGGGGGAAGGGAATGGGGTGATATCACTCAACTTGCAATGCAGCAGTAAAGAGTGACTGAAATTTATCGGAAGTCACAGCCAACGTGTTCTCCCATTGTCTACAATATTTACATGGCGACATGTGGGACACACCTGATCAAACGATCAGGACTCAAATGTAGTGATGGGCAAATAAATTCGGCAGGCATGGATTTGCGGTGAATTTCCACATTTCGCCGCCCGTGAATAAATTTGAAAAAAACTGTTGTGCGTCAAAATTGTCGCATGCATAAAAATTGTTGTGCGTCAAAATTATTCAGACGCCCATTGACTTAAATGCATTTTGACACAATAGTCGCACGTAAAAAAAATTGTTGCTCGAGTAAAAATTTTGTGTCACAATTATTTTGACGCCCATTGACTTCAATGCGTTACGCAGATTTTTCCGTTGTTTCGAGAATTTTTTGCGACACAAAACGGGACAGATTCGCCCATCACTACCCAAATGCTTAAAATGTGTTCAAACACCAGAATTAGCAAATGGTGGGGCTGGCAAAGGAAGATGCATTAATCTGGGATGTCAAACCTAAAGGCCTTCAGCTGTTTTTTGACCACAACTTTCAGAAGGTTCCTGAAAGACATATAGGGCCAAATTCAATTCAGTGACAAAATGTTTTAGTTACATAGTTACATAGTTAAATCGGGTTGAAAAAAGGCAAAGTCCATCAAGTTTAACCCCTCCAAATGAAAACCCAGCATCCATACACACACCCCTCTCTACTTTCACATGAATTCTATATACCCATATCTATACTAACTATAGAGCTTAGTATCACAATAGCCTTTGATATTATGTCTGTCCAAAAAATCATCCAAGTCCCTCTTATAGTCATTAACTGAATCAGCATCACAACATCACCCGGCAGTGCATTCCACAACCTCACTGTCCTGACTGTGAAGAACCCCCTACGTTGCTTCAAATGAAAGTTCTTTTCTTCTAGTCTAAAGGGGTGGCCTCTGGTACGGTGATCCACTTTATGGGTAAAAAGGTCCCCTGCTATTTGTCTATAATGTCCTCTAATGTACTTGTAAAGTGTAATCATGTCCCCTCGCAAGCGCCTTTTTTCCAGAGAAAACAACCCAAACCTTGATAGTCTCCCCTGATGGTTTATCATGGGAAAACTCATGGATGAGAGCCAATTCAAGGAGAAAAAACGTTTCTCCTAATTTATTTCCATTTTTTCCCAATAGACTTCAATAGAGTTTTTACATGATAAACAGTGAGATAAGATTTTCTGAATTTCAAATTGAATCTGATCCATGAGTTTTCACATGAACTGAATCTGGCCCATAGTCTGTAAATATATAAATTCCTACACTGTAAAATATATTCTTTGTACTGTAATCTATGCCCCTCTCCAAAAGGGAACAAATACTTGTTCTGCCCTACCTTATAAAGGGCCCTGTTATACTGAACACTGGATATGAATCTCATTTCTAAAGGAACAAGTGCTACGAAGGCTTTGTAACAGCTGGCGGAATCTTTTATTGTAGAAAAACCCAATCCAACATTGGCTTAAACAAGGTATTCTTTACCCATGTGTAGACCCCTTAGTGCTTAGTAGGGATGCACAGAATCCACTATTTTAGATTCACCCCCAAATCCATTGTGAAAGATTCATCCGAATACCGAACCAAATCTGAATCCTAATTTGAATATGCAAATTAGGGGTGGGAAGGGGAACACATTTTTTTATTTCCTTGTTTTTTGACAGATTTCACTCCCCGGCCCTAATTTACATATGCAAATTAGGTTTTGGATTCGGTTTGGCCAGGCAGAAAAAGAACCGAATCCTGGATTCGGTGCATCCCTAGTGCCTTGTGTCTCCATGTTGCCCCTGAATACGGTGAAATGTTCTATCTACTACATTACAATACAGCCATTAAAGGGGGTATATAAAAGCTATAATTTGGGTTGTAAACTAATTCTACAACTACACTGAAGTATCCTGAAAAAAAAAGATTAAGAAACACTACTTTAAACCAAAATGTTTTCCAATGGGGATTTTATCACTCGCTGCTGTGTGATTTTATTTTTTTTTTCCCTGGCATCTGAAATATGCTATTTCCTCAGCTTCTGGCAGATGCATCTAATGTGAAACAGACAGGAATACTGAAGAGATATATCCTATCTATTTATAATATCAATTGTCCTAAATGTTTTCTTTGCTCTTACTGAAAATTTATTTTTGATTATAGGGATGCACTGCATCCACTATTTTAGGATTTGGCTTAATCCTGAATCCTTTGTTGAATACTGAACTGAATCTGAATCCTAATTTGCATATGTAAATTAGAGAAACATGGTGGAAAGAGATTAAAAAAGAGTCAAAAATGTTTGAATTCCTTGTTTGTGTGACAAAAAAAATCAAGTTTTTTTGGATTTGATTTGGCCAGGCACTTGGATTTGGAGTCAGGACCGCCATCAGAAATCGCAGGGCCCCATACGACAAAATTTCCTGGGCCCCCTGGGCTACGCCCACTGCAAGCCCCATCTACAGGTCCGCCCTCCCCACCACACAGTAAAAAAACAAAACAAAAAATTGGTGTCTAGGGTTCCTACATGTTAATAAAAAGGAAATGAATATTGGTGGTCAGGGCCCCCATAAAAAAACATTTGTGGCCAGGCCCCCCCATTAAAAAATATTGGTGGCTAGGACCCCACATGAGAAAAAAAAATTGGTGGCCAAAATTGGTAGCCAGCCCCCCCCCCACATTATAAGAAAATTGGTGGCCAGGGCCCCTTAAACACCCATGCCTTCCCAAAGTCAGCAGCTCTCAGAAAGATGGGGGGCCCGGCTAATCAAGTAAGTGTGGCGTGGCCGGGGCCCCCCTTACCCTCGGGCCCCCTACAACTCTCCCCCCATGTCCCCCCCTGATGGCTGCCCTGTTTGGAGCATCCCTACTTTTGAACTGTGAATCCTAAGTGCTTAAAGGAGCACCTCAATGCAGGAAATGAATTCAGTACAATGACCTGTGAATGAAATGGGTGTCAAAGGTTCTTGGTCAAGATTAAAGGAAAATGTTACCCCCAAAAAATTAATACTTAAGCAACAGATTTTATATTTCCTAAAAATAGGAGATTTCTGAATCTGAGCATGTGTCTCTGCCCTATAGGCCATGGTCAAGGTTGACAGCAAAAAAGCAGAATCCAAGGGAAAGTTATGTACACTTGTAGGCAGCGTGACAACCAGGCAAATAGGCATCCTCTAGGTTCTGTAAACTTCACCACATTATTAACCTTATATTTATTACTGACTGTCAGAGCAAACATTTCCTTAATGTAGGACGTGATCTCAATACATTGACCTGTATGGGGTACTGAGCAGGACGTGGGTGAGGACATATTTTAAAGGTTCATGGTAAAGATTTAGGCCAAGGTCAAGGTAGTGAAGCAGCAGAATTCGAGGTCAGGAAAGGTCTGTACACTCAAAGGTAACAGGACAATGAGGCAAATAGACTTCAGCAGGGTACTATATAGGATCCACGCTTGGTAAAGTAAACAATAGGAATTCTGATTTTAAACTGGCATAGGAATTGGCATTACAAGGGTGGGTTGGCTGTTATGTACACAAAGGAATTGGCACTGAAATTGGGTAGACAATAGCTAGGACTGTCTAGTAATGTCTTCATAGACCTGGAAACAATGGCCCAGATTCAATGTAGAGAGAAAAAGTCATCTCATGGTTTATCATTTGAAAACTCATGGACAAGTTTCAATTCGAGGAGAAAAAACATTTTGGTTCCATTTTTTCCCATAGACTTCCCATACAGTTTTTGCATGATAAACAGTGAAATAATTTTTTCTGAATTGATCTGCATCTCAAATTGAATCTTGTCCATGATTTTTCAAGTGATAAACCTTTTTCACATTGACCTGAATCTGGCCCAATATTTGAAAAGACACAGAGAACAAGCCACCACAGAGTTCTTTACACTCATCAGAAAACTTCAAATGTATCCCAAAGCCAGCTGAGAAAGGTTCCAAGCCCTCCT
This sequence comes from Xenopus petersii, assembly GCA_038501925.1. Classification (NCBI taxonomy): domain Eukaryota; kingdom Metazoa; phylum Chordata; class Amphibia; order Anura; family Pipidae; genus Xenopus; species Xenopus petersii. Next base: position 161,830,759 of record CM076680.1, read on the forward strand.
TGTGCTCCAGCTTTTTTTCTCTTTTTGTTACTTTAAGCCTTTCAACTGCAATCATAATTTAATTTGTGAGTCTTAAAAGGAATCTCTTGATATCTTTAGTTTCTAGGCAAAACTCAACGTTGAACCTATTGAAGGCTCCACTCATTGTTATACTAGTTTGCTTTATAATATTTCCAGCAGGAAATGTGGATGTTTCCAATGAACTGTACAGCTATGCAACTTAAAATCTGGCTGACCTTTCCCTAGTATTTCAACCTGACCTGTTCTTCTGCACGCCATGTATTGCTTGCGAGTCCTGTGAGAAATTATTGTTGGCCTCCTCTCAAAGGAAAATATCAATAAAAAAAAGAGGACAGGAGCACATTGTGAGAAAGGTGAGTAACCCAACATTGTACACAAACTTAGCTACACTTTCCCCTTCCAAAGCTTAAATCAGCTGTCAGAAACAAAGGCCTTCACTTACATGGTAAAACACCAAGAACAACAAAGTAGCTTTTTTTTCCCCTCGCAAAATTTTTGGGGGGGTTAAAATGGAAATATTTTGGCATACCATTAAACCGAAATTATTTTGATCTTATGTCAGTTATGAAAACAAAACTAGACAAACAGTACAGTACTTTCAGATCTAGCACAGCATGTATAATTCTGATTAATTTCCCCGAGTTAGAATATAACAAATGATCCAATAATGTGCCCAAGAGAGATGATGATGATGATGTGACCTGTTTGTTTGTGCTCACACACTCATAGTATGCTGTGGGTTGGGAATGGGTTGTATACAAACAGGGGGTAAACAAAGAACTTGTCCTGTAAAACCTATAACATCCAATGAGCAGTAAGATTTTTTTTTCTGGTCTAGTGCAGTTACTAGAATGACTTCAAACATATTAATGGCTTCTGGGGACTAGGTGGTGACTGTGTGATTATTAGGTCTGCTGAACTGTCAAAGGCATCTATATAACATTTATGTTTATTTAGAGCAGTCAACTGGTGTAGCGTTCATTTGTTGACCATGAATAGCTTGAAAGCCATGACCTCCGCACACATAGAAAAATCATGTAGGTTTCTGATCTGAACTTTAAACACTGAAAGCACAATGTTCTTAGATCATGTAGGATTCTATCTAAAGATCTAAACTTTAAATACTGAGGGCACAATGTTCTTTTATGTTTATTTCTTTAAGGGGCCTATTTATTAAACCTCAATTTTTTCTGGTCGAGTTTTTAAAGGGCATAACACAAATTTTTAAAGGGAAAAAAACAAAAATTTTTAGAGATTTAGTATACCCAGGGGCGATCCTGGCCCCTCCGCTGCCTGAAGCAGCAGCAGTTGCTGCCGCCCCCCTCCCCTGTGCGCTTACCTTTTTGCGCTTGAGGGAGTCCAGGGGGGTCCACGAGGGTGGCAGAGAGGGCCAGTTTGCTTGTACATAGAGCCTAACTGTGCTCTATGTGCTAGAAGTAGGGATGCACCGAATCCAGGATTCGGTTCGGTATTCGGCCAGGATTCGGCCTTTTACAGCAGGATTCAGATTTGGCCAAATCCTTCTGCCTGGCCCAACCGAATCCGAATCCTAATTTGCATATGCAAATTAATGGCAGGGAGGGAAATCACGTGACTTTTTGTCACAAAACAAGGAAGTAAAAAATATTTTCCCCTTCCCACCCCTAATTTGCATATGCAAATTTGGTTTGGTATTCGGGCTAATCTTTTGCGAAGGATTCGGGGGTTCGGCTGAATCCAAAATAGTGGATTCCTTGCATCCCTAGCTAGAAGAGCCGAATTTCCGGTTTGAAAACCGGAAATTCGGCTCTTAAATAACCGGGAGCGGCATTTTTGCAACTCAACTCGCCTCATTGGCGAAGCGCCCCTGAGTATACCCCAAAAGCTACTAAAAATACGAATCCAAAAATACTACAGCTAAAACCTGTCGAGATCATGTAGAAGTCAATGGAAGAACTCCCTGAGGTTGAGTTTTTGGAGCGTCAATTCAAAAGAGTCACATGATTAAAATTGACACATGATTTTATTGAGACGTTTTTTCGCACAAAATTTTTCAAAAAGAATTATTGCCAAATTTAGGGGATTCGGGTATGGGAATGTGGTCTAATATTAGAGTGAGAAAAAAATCCAGTTTTAGTAAATACCCCCCTAATTCCCATTGGTTCTTATAAAGCTCTACTCTAACCAAACTGGAAAACCAGATATATGACAAGAGCAGGGCTGTCCAGCACTCAAAGGGATCCACAGGACCAAAATATTTTTAGTTAAAAAATATCTTTATTAGTCAAAGTTAAAAAAATGTATACTTGCATCTCTATCCGCCCTTGTACCCACAAGGGCACTTAATCATGGGCTATCATGATTTGACCTCGAGAGTTGACTTGCAATTGTCAGCAGATACTATTGGCTATCAATATCTTCAGAATTAATCCTGAGAGCAGTCACATACCTCATTCTCCTAATATAGTAGTCTGTCCAGGGATGGTGAGTATACTTTCTTTTAATTTGGGGGAGGGTTATTCCCGAACAAAGTGTTCAGCCTTTATTGTTTGACTTCAAACTGAAGTTCTTTGCTCAGTCAATGCTCTGCCTTGTTTTAATGCTGGAACAGGACAAAATAATATGGTCATTGGGGCATCTCCAACATTTTGGAGGGACTATTTGTGAAATGTATTTATAAATGCTGGAGTATGGTACATAAGGGTCATTTACTATGACCTTGCCAAACAAATATCTTTCCGGTTATGGCCACCTTAACTGTTCTTGAAAGCATCTGGCTTTACATATTTCAACCACCGAGTGGGTATTTGGCAAGTTACCTTAAGGATATGGTAAAATAAAGATCGCAGTTTTAAGTTCAAAGTTTTCTGATAGTATGCTGAATATTTTTGGGAAACTAATCATAAGTAGGTTTCGGATAGCTAATTATTCTTATCTTACATTTACTTTGTATCCTGTATTACTCACAAGAATTATCCACTGCATTTTAGCATCTGTCAGCCTTTGATCAATAGCATATGTATTATCTGTGACATTATGGCTATATTGAGACCAAATAGGGAGTTGTTTTAGAAGAGTGAATACCAGCCACTCAAGTGCTGTTTTATAACAAACCCTATACTAGTCACAGTCTGAACAATGTGTCTCCGGTGATAAGCTGCCTCTTAAAGTCCATTAACAGACCACTAGATAAGAGAAGGAAGCTAACTATTAGAGATAATTATTTTTATTTCATCATTTAAGTGTTAAAAATGCCCAAGTGCTTTCCATTAGTTGTAATTTCTTAACAAGTTAGGTGAGATTTGTCTTGTACTTGTCACATACTAATGCATTTAAAGGACACAAGTAAAAAACAAGTGTTAAGATAACAAGGTTAACCCAAGAGACCGTGAACACTTTCATTGTGGATCGGTGCCGCACTGATTTGTACAGGACTGTACTTGTACCAAATGTAATTGTGTGTTACAATAGCCTAAAAATGGATACTGGAGATACTTGAGTTTTATGTTTGTATTTTGGCAAAATAATATGGTTTCAAATGAAGTATCTAGAGTAGTAGAAGAGTGGAAATATCACCAGAATTTAATTACAAATTAAAGAGTATAATGACTAATTATGCATCATTTTTTTTCAGCAGCAGAGGAAAGCAATGGTATTCCTTTGCCCAAAAGACGATTATCCAATGAGGTAGTGGTTAGGTATTCAGAGAGACTGGCATACCAAAGCACCTGGAAAACTCCAAATGGACCTAGGCATGAAGGTTCCTCTAACCATTTGGGCATAGAGACATTACTATTGTGAACCCCTCTCCTGTATAACAAAGGAGAAATGTAAGGAAGGAGAAAAATAGCATACAATGGGAGCAAATTAGACAAGAAAAATTAAGAAAAGAGAAAAAATATTTTGGAAAGTGGGCCCATGGCCTATTGTCTTCTGGTAAGCCCCTGACACCAGCTTTTTGCCATTACTGGAAGCTCTTTTTATAAAATACATTTCTAGCTATGTTCTTTTTAAGCCATTAATTCTGCTTTAAAGGAGAAGGAAAGGTTAAAACTAAGTTAGCCTTATCAGAAAGGTCCACCTAAATATACCAGTAAACCCCCAAAGTAATGCTGCTCTGAGTCCCCTGTCAAAAGAAACACAGCATTTCTTTCCTTCTATTGTGTACACATGGGCTTCTGTATCAGACTTCCTGCCTTCAGCTTAAACATCATTGCCCTGGGCAAGAGCATGCTCAGTTTGCTCCTCTTCGCCCCCCCCCCTCCCTTCTCTATTGTAATCTGAGCCCAGAGCAGGGAGAGACTCAGGCAGGAAGTGATGTCACACCACATTGATACTGCAGCTCCTATCCTAAACAAACAGAGAATTTCTAGAGCTTTTTACTCAGGTATGGTTATACATTCTACAGAATAAATATAGCATTCTAGCTTGTACTATTGTGGCTAATCTATTGGCAATAAAATGCCTCTGTAGCTTTCCTTCTCCTTTAAGGGCCCTATATATATAAAGCACCAAAGTGGTAATGATTGTAAGTTATTTAGATAATGTCATCTATCCTTCCATCTATAGTATTTCTCCTCTTTGTTTCCATAGAGCAGTGATCCCCAACCTGTATGGCTCATGAGCCACGTGTTGCTCACCAACCCCTTTGGATGTTGCTCACAGTGGCCTCAAATCAGGGAATTCCTGGCTTGGAAGCAAGTTTTGGTAGTATAAAAACCCATTATAATGACTAACAGAGCCTTATGTAGGTTGCCAGTCCACATAGGGACTACTAAAAAGCTGACCAAAGCTCTTATTTGGCATCCCTGGAACTATATTTGTGTTTTTGTTGCTGCCCAACACTTTTTCCATTTGAATATGGCTCACAAAGTTGGGGAACCCTGCCATAGGCAAACAGGGAAAGGCAAAAATGAAATAGGCCAAATAGGAGCTGAGTTTTCCTGGTATCCTGGTGGGCCAGTACAGTGGGACACTGTACATACAGTATTTAATTAGATGAGACCTTAAGAAGAAAAGATAATTTTTGAACCATTCGTACATTTGTACAGACAATAAAATGAACTCTATGTCAGATAAGTATTCAATCCCCTGTGATTTTATTTTGTTCTCAGTATAAATCAGCTTGATTTAACGTCAATCCACAATGAATTTAACTCAGAATACGAATGCCTTTTATCTGTGAGTCTAAAGAAAACAAACAACCCCATAAAGTAAAGTATTTCTGTAGTCTCATGTGAGCTCTCCATTTTATTATAACATTGTAGTATCAGGTATCACACAAGGGTCTGGAATAAAATGCTGACAACCATTTTTTTTTTTTTTTTAAATAAAATCCTAACATAATGCTAAAAGAAAGGCGAATCTTGGCAAATTCATCCAACTGGCAATACAAAGTTGCTGAAACGTTTTGGTGTCCAAAGTGACATAAAGGAAATGTCATTGGTAATTTAACATCAAAAAAGTAATTGGTTTTGGAAATCTTGCCTGTAAACTGTTACATGTAGTAAAAATATACCCTTAATCTCAATTTGGAATAGCATTCCTGTAAAATGTATTCACATCCCCAGGGTCGGGTTGTTATGATATCAAAGATGTTACATGCCCCTTCTATAAAAAGCAGATGTTTTTCCACGCTAGTACCTTCCCACTAAAACACATTTAATATAATAAATTCATTTAAAGTTCAATTTGTTTTTTAACTTTCTTGGAGCTTGACTGAAAATGCATGTTATAGCAAGGAAAATAATAGGCTCCCTTGTTATCAAAAGACTTTAGCAGGGAGTGTGATGTGGCAGAAAACTCAGATCATCTCACCTTTTCATGAAATAATTACTGTTGTGTTCCCTAATTAAGTCAATAAAAGCAGTTATCCAAACCTCTCGTGTTCTTAGTATTGTGACTATAATATTGTTTTAAATGAATTTCTATTGCTTTAAATTAACTATTCTGCTCTCCATTTTGTATTTAGTATGCATAAAACTGAACCAATACCAAGCCTGTATGCAAGATTAATAGTAGTCTTAAGACTCTTGATTGGAAGTATTTCTGCTCTAAATCATTCACTTTTAGGGGCCGATTCACCAATGGTCAAATATCGAGGGTTAATTAACCCTCGATATTCGACTAGGGATTGAAATCCTTCGAATTCGAATATCGAATTCGAAGGATTTAGCGCAGGAAATTCGATCGATCGAAGGATTATTCATTCGATCGAATGATTAAATTCCTCGAATCGAACAATTCGAAGGATTTTAATTCAACGATCGAAGGAATATCCTTCGATGAAAAAAACTTAGGCAAGCCTATGGGGACCTTCCCCATAGGCTAACATTGAGTTCAGTAGCTTTTAGCTGCCGAACTATTGGGGTCGAATTTTTTTTTAAAGAGACAGTACTTCGACTATCGAATGGTCGAATAGTCGAACGATTTTTAGTTCGAATCGTTCGATAGTCGTAGTCGAAGGTCAAAGTAGCCCATTCGATGGTCGAAGTAGCCCAAAAAACACTTCGAAATTCGAAGTTTTTTTAATTTGAATCCTTCACTCGAATTCACTCGAATTTAGTGAATCGGCCCCTTAATCTTTTGCACACACTTCATTGACATCACGTTTTTCACATTTCTGAAAAATCTCCAGTAGGTTAATAGGGACCATGTTTTCTTCCGGCAACAAAACATTCATCATGGGGAAAAACACAATTGTAAAATGTAAGTAAAATCATTTTTTTTTTTAAAAAAAAAAAGCTTGATCAATGATTTGCTGAAAATATATTTACCATTGACCTAAATGGTAGGCTTAAATGATAAGTAAACCTTTAAAATAAGTGATTGTAAAATTGATGAGGGGGCTATCCTAAGCACTTTTGTAATTTACATTTATTATTTACTTTCTTTTAATTCCAAGATATTAAGGGATAATTTTGTAATTTACATTCATTATTTATTTTCTTTTAATTTCAAGATATTAAGGAATACATGTGCTGTTAATATGAATGAATTTTGTTAGAACAGCGCCACCTGCTGGTCAGTTTCTCATCAGTCTGACCACCAAGTAGTCAAGGAAGATGCGGATTTTACTGAACGTTTCCTCTTGTGCCAGACTTGCCTTCGCCACCAGGCGAGTGCAATAGAGTAGATAGGACTTCATCAAAAAATAGTTGAACAGTTTTCTAGGTTCAAAAAAAGCTAGCTTTTCCTTTTTTTAGGGTGATAGGCTGCAAAAGAGTGTAAAATTTGGGGTAGCCGGCTTCCCCCCTACATTTCCTAACACATAAACAATACACTGGGCTCATGTAACAACTCTTTCTTCTTTTATTAAGATTCCCTGGGCTTGTGTAATGTTACGTATTTGCTGCAACATATTTGTCCATTGAACTTTAATTTTCGGCCGTATGCAAATTAGGCAACGCTAGCGCAACCTCGCCTTGCTTGGCACAGTAACGCTAGTGCAACTTCACCAGCGTTCGGCACCCTGGACGCAACTTAGGATTTTAGTGACTTTGCATTGTCCTGGCGAATCTACGCTTGGCGATGTGTTGCAATGTGAATGAAGCCGTCGCTGGCGAATTTTCAGAGGTTAGTGAAGCTATGGGTTCCAATCAATTTTCACACTCACCTACAAAAGCTCTCATTAACATCTTCCACCTTAAATTTCAAACCTCACCTCCAGGCACATATAATACATGAGTGATAAATGAGAGTTCCCTGTATAACTCAACCTGTAGCCTTGTGTCTTTCTGTGGTCACGGAATTCTTTATTGATTTTTAATGTACTTAGAAATTACAGTTGGGGTACATTGTCTCTTATAATGCATTACTGCGATTTCTTTATGGTAGCAGAACAATGGGTCTGTGAGTGCAGAGCTATGTGTAAAACATAATTCATAAAGTGCTTTAACCTGCATTTTTATTGGGCTCAGCACCAATGCATTGTTGGGACTATTACTGTGACTGAGGTGCTTTCAGAAAAAGACAGGAACTGCTTTCTGGCAGGCTGTTGTTTCTCCTGCTCAATGTAATTGAATGTGTCTCGTGGGACCTGGATTTTACTATTGAGTGTTGTTCTTAGATCTACCAGGCATCTGTTATCTTCTGTTAGGGAGCTGGTATCTGATTACTTTCCCATTGTTCTACTGAAGGGCTGCTGGTGGGGAGGGTGTGATATCACTCCAACTTGCAGAGTGACTGGTTTATCAGAGCAGAAGTCACATGACTGGGGGAAGCTGGAAAAACTGACAATATGTCTAGACCCATGCCAGATTTCAAAATTAAAGGAATACTGTCATGGGAAAAAACATTTTTTTCAAAATGAATCAGTTAATAGTGCTGCTCCAGCATAATTCTGCACTGAAATACATTTCTCACAAGAGCAAACTGATGTTTTTATATTCAATTTTGAAATCTGACATGGGGCTAGACATATTGTCAATTTCCCAGCTGCCCCAAGTCATGTGACTTGTGCTCTGATAAACTTCAATCACTCTTTACTACTGTACTGCAAGTTGGAGTGATATCACCCCCTCCCTTTTCCTCCCCAGAAACCAAACAAAAGAACAATGGGAAGGTAACCAGATAGCAGCTCCCTAACTCGAGATAACAGCTGCCTCGTAGATCTAAGAACAGCACTCAATAGTAAAAACCCATGTCCCACTGAGACATCCAGTTACATTGAGAAGGAAAAACAGCAGCCTGCCAGAAAGCATTTCTCTTCTAAAGTGCAGGCACAAGTCACATGACCAGGGGCAGCTGGGAAATTGACAAAATGTCTAGCCCCATGTCAGATTTCAAAATTGAATATAAAAAAATTTGTTTGCTCTTTTGAGAAATGGATTTCAGTGCAGAATTCTGCTGGAGTAGCACTATTAACTGATGTGTTTTGAAAAAAAACATGTTTTCCGATGACAGTATCCCTTTATATATAAAAAAAACAGTTTGCTCTTTTGAGAAACGTGTTTCAGTGCAGAAGTCTGCTGGAGCAGCACTATTAATTGATGCATTTTAGAATTTTTTTTTCCCATAACAGTAACCCTATAACCAGAAAAACCCAGAGCAAGATGTCTTTGGAGCTACAGTATATGGGTCCATAAAACACCTTTGTAGGGCCACATTTACCCAACATGCCTATAGCTGATCACAAATAACAGGAAAGGATATAAGCTCCACACAGATCATTGTACAACTGAAATAATTTATTTACCACTACAGCACCACAAAAACAGACATACATTGTGTTAAAATACAAAGATATCGGTCACAAAAGATACAACTGAACTGGTTTTCTTTTTATTTTGACCTATACTATCCTGCATAAAATAATAAGCCAAAAAAATTAATTTTCATTTTTCCTTTTCCAGCAGACGTTTGTGTAATAGTAAATGCTACACAATGTGACCAATCCAAAATTGAGAACACAATATTTAAACCATTGCAGATAAAATATAATTTCTTCCCTTTAAAAAAAAAAAATAAATAAAGAAATCCACATCATGAATGTTCAATGAAAACTAACTGAATGGAAAGCCTTTAACATTTTCCTGGCACTCGAATGGTTAACTGCATTTGGTGCAAGGTATTCCTTTAACATAAAAAAAAGCTAATTAAAAACATTTCAACTGAACCAAAATTACCAGCATTAACAATCTATTTATTACGTATACCCCCTTCTTCTCTCTTTAATGACCTTTGCTGTTTTATAACTGATTTGGTCAAAGCTGCTGAGTTTCAAGGACGCAGAAGCAAATTGTTTAAAGTTATTAATAAAAAATATTCTTTTTTCATTTTCAAAACCAACTCAGGAATAAAATGAAACTGTTAGGAGTTTAACCCCTTTACCCACAAAATGCTTTGCATTATCTGGTATGAAAGGAGTTTATACATGAACATAAAAATTCCATTGGAAATGATTTATCTTTACAGTGGTGCTATTAATATTTTTTTTTTTTTTTTTAAAGTTCTCATTTTATTTAAAATTAGTTTAAAAATCCCCCCTCAACAAAAATTATACAGACCAAAATAAAATAAAAATCACTAAAATAAATGTTCCTTCTCAAATTATCGATTATTTACATTAGTAACAAGCCATTTGCCACCTGGAAAACAAAGTATGGATCTTCATGAAAAAGAAGCGCTGATGCAAATTTGGATGCAAAATAAAAAATAGACTAGTGTTTGTATATGCTATCATGTTTTCAACTCGATTAAGGTGATTAAACAAAAAAGTAATAGAACATTTTATTCTCTTCTCAAAATGGTGATGCTATAATTGAAAGTTTGTATAGTTGAAAATTTGAATTTTTCTTTTCTTTTTCATTTTTATGCAGCAAAAAAACTGGCATATGAAATCTAAAACAATATGAGGAGTCAGCATTTTAAAACATGCTTTCATTAAGAATTTTAAGTTGGATATCTGTTTTTAATGGCTTTGTGATATCAAAAATTATATTGACAAATGTTTGTTTATAAAAAATATAGGCATGTAAAATCCACCAAACCCCTTATAAGAATGTATCCAATATTTGTATTCTATAATGATAAAGCCTATATACCAGTATATGCTGCATTCCTACCTTAACTTTTTTCAAAGTTACTGCTCATTTGATATTTAGGGACATATTTTTCAACATTCAAATTCAAGATTTTCTGCAGTAATTGAGATTTTGACTTTCAAGTTTCCAGAACAAAACTCCCCTGAAAACTCAAATATATACACATATATATATATATATACTAGCTAGTCAATGAGAGTGTATTTTCAAAATATATATATATTTTTTTTAAATAAATCAACATTTTGCAAATTCATTGAAAATGAAGAGTAGAATGCATTTTTCATGTGATCAACTTTTTTTTCACAATTTCACAATTTTTAGTCAGAAATAAAAGATTTTCTGTTTTTATTTTATTTATTTTTTAACTTGAAAATAGAAGTTTAATAAATCTGGCCCCTAGCTTTGCCACTTTGATGAGTAGGATGGTTTTCATAAGGTAGTAATTAAGCATCATTGATAGTTGGCATAGATGGAGCAAACTTTAATGAGACACCTGGGGACAAATGCACACCACGAATTCCATTATCTCTTCATTCTAAATAGAAAATTGACTGACTTTGATTTTAGGTTTTAACTGGAGATATATGTTTTGAATTCAGGCAAATGCCAAATCCTACACAAACGATTTCTCCAAATGCCAACTAAATCTGAGCCCAAGATTACGTACTGAAATCTAATCAAAATATTTTAGAAATAATCTATAAACAAACTTCTGTTGCCTTCCATTGTCCAATGCTTTGAAGTCACATGATATTATGTTTGAATTTGGTTTGGCTGAACAGAATCTAGGTGCTGCAAAATCCTCAAGCCCTTATTCGTTGAAGGGATATATGTGTAACGGGGCATAGAAATTATAGCAGGAATCCAGAAATATAGAATTCTTGGACTATAGAGAATTCTTGGACTATAGAGGACACAATGGAGGTAATTTATCAACAAAGTTGCCAATGGGAAGTAACCCAAGGAAACCAAATTGTTGCATTCATTGTTCCACCAGCAGCTGACTGCAGCCAATAACTGATTGAGCAAATTTGCCTAGCATGAGCCTCAATTTGTTAAAGCAACCATCTGGCAAAATAGTTTGCCACTACACGTAATTAACATATTAAAATCAACCTATTGATCTACCTCTTGAGAAAAGTTAAGTCAGGTAGCTTATAGCATTATTATAACCATGATGTAACAATACATAACGCTTATCTGTAGTGCAAGTCAATGTATAGGACTCAACTCATACTGGCCAGCTAGAGGGAAACCCCTTTAAAAAGAGCCCTAATTTCAAATGAAAATGACCATAGCTGACAGTTTTACAAAATATAAAAAATATGGTGAGACTGTACATATAACACACTTAACGATTGTTAAGGATAGATCTACAGAATTGTTTCCAAATAATGCTGGCTCTATCACTCGCCTATCTGCAATACTATTGTTACCATTACATATACCAAAAAATAAACATAACAAAGCTGTACAGCAACATAATAAGGTCTGTTGATTTGACCAGAACATGTTAAATATTTCACTGGTTTATTAAATGAAAATGTACATTACAAATCCAGATGAATGCCTCGAAGAATTGGAGATTTTCTTGTACAATTTTTTAACGACAGAGAGAAAAATGTGACTCCCCCCCCCCCCCAAAAAAATCATTGTGTCAGCTGTCTTAGTAATTTTTTTGGAAGACCTTCAGATAATCTGTGCAATTAACAGTCCACAAATAATAATAAAGTTAAATGCATCCTATAGATTTATTTTTATTAAAAAAAAAAAAATAACAAGGCACTTCAAGGTAGTCAGAGACAGCAGCAATTAGAAGTTGACGAGAAGAAGAAAGGGGGGGATTGTTTCCTTTTGTTGTTATTTAAAAAAAAACTGGTATAAAATACAATAAGAACAACATTTACTAAAGGCAAAATTGGCATATATGCATAAAAAATGTGCAGGTTTTATTCAGCTTTGTAAATTGTCCCTTTAACACACAGCATATATAATCGCATGGAAGATATCACTCAATATACATTTCCAGTCCCTCTGTGATTAAGTGGACAGCAAGATGGAATTATTAAGATATTTTAATAAAGATTCCAAAAATTGTCAATTCCAGCCTTTCCAGGTTGAAATAAAGTCTTTTGGTATAAAAAAAAAACCAACCCATTGACCCACAAGATCCAAGTCCCATGCGACATTATGATTGAGCTTTTCCCTTCTGTCCGAACCATAAACAAAGACTTGAAATCTACTCATCGGCAGAGTTTATCATTCTCATTTGAAGTGATCACTACGGCATCTTCCACTTTCAGGCTTTGGGATTATTTTTCAGTACCAGAAAAGACACTATTTTGCTACTGTCCACTGTGCCTTGGGCCATTGGAACCATTTAAGTGGTGCATGACTGAAGGTGGTCGCCATATCCGTGTACTGTTGGAACACGTGCTCTTGAGCATTACATGGTTTGAGCAGTTTATTTTGGTCTTCATTTGTCCACATACTCAATGGTAACATAAAAACAGGCTGCTTCTTAATTCCACACAAATAAATAATGTCTGTCAAAACTACAAACTAAAAGGAATGGGTACGATGCCTTAAGGCAGAACAATAGAGAGAAATCAAGTAAGGCATGGGACAGCAACACCACAAAATGGGTTATTCCTGTTTTTCTTTTCCTTTCACATAAAAACACTAACAAATTCTTCCAGTGTTTATTATTTTTTAAATAAACGTCTCTACACTGTTAAAAAAAAAAGCTGTATAAACAGTGAGACATTCTATTTCTAAATTTTGTCTGCATTAGGCAGAATTTCCTATGTTGATATCTACATTTTTTTTTTTTGGGCCAAAATTAGAAATTCTTTTTGTTGCTTTTTGTTTCTATTTTTTAAATGGGAGATTCGTGTACTGACTATGCCACAGGCATCAAAGGTAAACTAAGACTAATACGTACTATTTCAACGCTTAATATAGCGTACCGGTAAAGGAATCAGGTCATAATCAACGCAAAAAAAAAATAATTGATGGGCTCATCCTGGCAGGCATTCTGGAGAGACATTTTTGGCACCTAAATGTCTTGCTTTAACACAGGAATTATTTATTTAAAGATCTCCATTAAATGTCTTATTAAGCCAGTGGAACGCAAGTTTAAAACCTTCAATGTTTGCATCTGTTGCCAGTTTAATTTTTGTTTCCTAAAAATCTTCCACATACGAGTACCGCATTTTATTTTATTTTTTTCAATGTAACACTGATTGAAACAGAACTATTTTCATTTTTTTTTTTTATCCCTAAAAAAATCCTGCCCTTTTTGTTCTTTTAGCTGCACTTGCATGATTTTACAATCATATTTGAAAGCTGTTCAATTTTTGGCTTATTCCCGATGTAGTACAAGATGGTCAAGGAGTCTAAATCTTGAGACACACAACACGGGGAGGCAGATGCTTCCGGATTAATGGTGTTGTACAGGCTTAGCACCTAGAAAAATAAGAGAAGGAGTATTAAAGTCGTAGAGTGGTAGATCGGCTACAACATTTTTTCTCCTCCTGACTCCGCAATGAATTCTGCCAGTGTTGTTAAAATGTTATCTACAGCTTTTGGAATGGAAATAAGAGGAAATGGATTAGTTGAAAACACTGAAGAATTAACACCATGTTTTCTATAAAAATATAAAAGCTATTTATCTGTACCAAAGGAAGAATGTAGGTTACCCACTGATGATGCACACATATTTCCAAGGATACCATTAATATGTTAGTCAAACACTACCCGTGACCTTTTGCTACAGATTCAATTGGCCATTTAAAGCGGAGACAGAAGACCTGTTCATCCCAACTATACTACCCACTCTATTTAAGCTGCATGTGTACAGTAAATGTCCAGTTGAGATATTTGTGACTATGACAGTCAACTTCCTCCCAATGAAAAGCAACTGCGGCATACTTTGCAGTACAATGTCAGCATGACATGTTTGCATTTCTCATGGTGACTGCGCCCTGAATCTCAGTATAAAGCTATAAATATTCTACAGGCTGACACTCGTGCATGGCAAGAAATGTGAGCTTACTGCTATTAGCCGACACAGCACAGATATTTATCTTAATATAAATAGGTTTTCATTTCTATTTTAAGGGAGGCATGCTAATTTGGTAGATAGCAGAGATCCTAGTTACAGCAGAGGCTTTGATTTGGGAAGTACTTACAATTATATGAAAGCATGCTCAAGTAAAAGATATTCCTTGAAACTCTGGAAAGAGGTTCTGGTGAACAGTGATGGGCGAATAAATTTGGCAGGAGCAAATTCACAGAGAATTTCTGCATTTCACCACCGGCGAATAAATTCATGAAACTCCGGCATAAATTTGCCGACTTCAAAAAAATGTGGATGCGTGTCGGAAAAGTCGATCACGTCAAAAACGCAGCACATCGTCACAATATTGACGTGGGTGTCAAAATTCAAGTTTTGCAATTTTTGTCGCGGTTTCACAACTTTCCCACAAATTGTTAGGCGAAGCAAAATGGGAGAAATTCACCCATCACTACTGGTGGATACCACTATGTTTCAAATTCTACTCAAAATAAACCACTTTCGGTCCAAGACCTGAAGCCATGATATTCCCAAACCCTGACAATAACCCCACTGGGAATGGGCAAATCAGTGAATGGGGTGGCAGCCTGAAAGCCAGAGATTTGAACTAGCTACAGAACATTTTCATATTTGAACTGAAGAGGTAGTCTAAACAAAATAACTCTGTAAACCTCTGACTTACCCTCACATCACCCACCCACCACCCAATGGAATCTTAACCTCTGGGTTTATGTAGGGGACCAGGGCTTTTCTTTCCTTACTGTTATCAGATATAGCCCTAGACAGTGAACTAGGTCTGTGATAGGTGTGGGAGTAGGTGTTCCCCATCCAGGTGTAGGCAAACCCTCTGGGTGGTTTGGAATTCACCACTTGCACAGCAATCACTGTGCAAAGTGCTCAAAAAGAGTACAGAAAGGCCAACTATAGGGGGTTAAGGAGAGCCCCTCTGACATTAAAGGAAAAGTATCACCAATAAATGAAAGTGTAAAGGAATGACAATATAATGTACTGTTGCCCTGCACCAGTAAAACTGGTGTAATAGTTTATAGAACAAAGTTGCTGTGTAGCCATTTTCATTGCATAAAATAACTATTTTTCTTACCCGGCTATGTTGAGTATCTGAGCTCCACAGATACGGACAAGCTCCAGCACAAAAATTTGCATTGTAACCTTTGGGTTCATGTATCCACTTCCAACCAAGGTCTTTTTTAAAGTCAATGTATAAGGGACGTAGACAGCAATTGTCCTGGACGTTCCTGTTAATTTAAAAAAAAAAATTTCATTTTCACTAAATGCCAAAACTGATGAACAGAAAAGTATATTACTAAATAATAAAAAAACATTGTCTGAGTATTTTTACTATATGCCTCCCTACTGTCTGAAGACTAGTTACCTAAAGCAGTAGGCAGCATCGAGAGCTCTTTTCTTCCTTCGGCTGGATTGCTGGGACTCAAGCCTGTATGAAGGCAACAGCATGAGCAGGAGGTGGGGAGTTCTGCCTGTGTGCTTCTTCCGGCCAGTCTTGCTCTTGGGATCCCCACCAGCATACATGTAGGCATCATCAATACCTTGAAGAAATAATGTTCTTCTAGTTAATATTATGCTGTAACGCATTGTAATGGCTGTAGGGGAGAAACGTTGTGTTTTCTAAATGCACAATGGCTATAACTGTATAATACATGTTTAATAAACCCTAATAAATTTCCTAATAAATGTTCATTAGAAATAAAATCAGTTATATATATTTATATCAGTTGTTGAGTTATATATATATGCACCTTATCAAATTAAATGTAAAATATAAGGAAATTAGAATTCAACTTCCATGACCTGTATGTAAGCACTTACCCTTAGCCTTATATCTTTATATAGTCATTAAACTCTTCTTTGACTTATAGAATATTTATATATTACAAAAAGGGGATTCATTATTCCCTATGAAATACATGAATGGATTATATATGGTAGAGACTAGTGATAGGCGAATTTGTGCTGTTTTGCTTCACTGAAAAATTTGCAAAACGGTGCTGGCGTCTCTTATTTTTTTTTTTGACGCCGTCGAATTTTCGCGGTTGTTTCGTGAATTTATCTGCCGGTGGCGAATCCCGCAAATTCACTGCAAATTCGAATTGGCGCCTGGCGAATAAATTCGCCCATCACTAGTAGAAACTGATCATTTTCCCAGTAAAGTCTATAATTCTACTTATAGGGATCTGACCCTCCAATGTCTCCTTTTTTCCAGGGCTCGGCCTTTTGGTTCTGGCCAATAAAGAATATATTTTTAACATTTCCCTTCTTCATGTGAAGTATAAAATTGCAAAAAGTAAAAAAAAGGTTGAAATATAGCCTACAAAGATTGCTATAATAGATTGCTTGTAATTAAAGAACAGTTTGTACAAAATTATTTACTCTCTATATTTCTTCCTTATGTATGGACTATGGACTTGTTTACATGTACCAAACAATCAAACACAAACCAACAGCCATTGTAAATATGTAAGCAATTAAGTACAGAGTTCTTTCCATGTAACTCTCCATAAACGTTTTGATTACCCAAAAACCCAACACAGATGCTCTTGTTGCACAACAAAAATAATTGTCATGAGAAAAAAGCCAGAAGAATAATTTGAGTTATTCATTTGTGTGGTTAACCTGAAGTTTCTTCATAGACATATTGCCTACAATTTAAGGATTCATCATCCTTAGGTAGCAGCACTCCTAGTAGGGTTCAACAGACTATTGGGGAAAGTGTTATGTTTGTCCACATCTAATAACTCATATCAACCAAGCAGATTTTTATAGTAAATGCTACTTATTGGCTACTATGGGGATACTAGGCATGTAGTAAATTTAAGACCATTACATAGCCCACTAAGCATTTGCAGAGTTGTCTACATAGGGGTATATTTATCAAAGAGTGAAGTTAACAGTGAAGTTCCGCCACTCTCCATTCATTTCTTTGGGATTTTTATAGACGTATTTATCAAAGGGTGAACTTTCACTTTCACCCATTGATAAATACGCCTTTCAAAATCCAATAGAAATGAATTGAGAGCTGCGGAATTTCACTCTAGTGGCCGAACTTCACTCTTTGATAAATTTACCCCATAGACTGTTCTGAGTAACCTATATTAAGATAAGCACTAATACAGTCCAAATGTGTTTATGGAAATATGCAAGGAGTCAAAAAATTGCAAAATATTTCTATTTTTAGCAGTAAATATTAATGAGTCATCAGAGCAGTCTGGAGCTAGGGAATCCAAGCATATTGTGGGACAGTGGTTCATTATTGCACTACTAATTGTAGGCAGTTGTATTAACAAGATATAAAGTTTGTGGGGTTTGATTTGGAGAGGGTATGGGTGTAGGTATGGGTAGAGCAGATCAAAATTATATTATTTCCATTTATAAGGAGCTAATTTATAAATAAATTAATTTTTCTGCTCTGGATGGCAGATATTTTTAAATTTAGAAATTTTAGGGTTTTTTGTTAAAAATGAAAACTTGAAAATCTTGATAATGTGCACTTTATGAAAAACTCAGCTCAAAAACTTTTATTGCTTAAAAACATGGTAAACTCGAATGCTGTAAAATCCCATTATTCCCTTCATGTTTAATGAGCCCAATTTAAAATTGATTTCAAAAACTTGAACTGAAAAAAGTGAATTTTGAAAACACAATTTCTATTGACTTCTACACGAGCACAGTGCTTAATAAACCTTGACAATTCAAGTTTTGGAAACTCAAATTCTAATTTGCGAGAAAAACTTGATTCGATGAACTGATTTGCCACACAGTTAGCTGAGGTCATATTTACCTGCAAACCTGGTTTCCAATTCTTCACTTTTGTTTGGAATGATGTAGTTATTAGAAGGAATAAAGGTGCAACATGGACAGTGCAAACTTATCTTAAATCCAAGATTTCTGTCTGAAAATAAAAAGAGAGCAGCAGATAAAGAGATGTGTGTTGGGGTACTGCCTAATGATTCTAACCTTTTAGATTCTAACCATTCTAAAGGGAGATGAAGAAATGAGTCCTAAGTATTTTTAATAAATGTTCTGCAGAACCTCATAGATATGGGTGGAGATTAATTACATGGTTACTTCTGGAAAAACGCTATCTTACCTTTGTGATGGAGCCATTCATTGACTGCCTCTGTGACATCGAAGGATAGCCATTCTCCCTCTGCTCTTGTCTTTACTACTTTGCTATCAATGTAGCGTTGCGTTGGTGAAGCCAAATCTTTCGACTTTAGAATCTGCAAGAAAGGGGAAAATGTGTGTCAGGAACTCTGGACCAAGTGTTCTTGAATTCTCTGTCTCATGTATTATGGATTTACCAGGCAAAACAAACTCCAGTAGCTCATAATGTGCAGTTGAAAAGCACTTAATTCACAACAAAATCCCTCTTGAGCCAAGTCTAATGAAAATCTGATGAGTGGCAATGAAAATGGAAAATATTACTGAGAAACAAGTCTTCTTTCAAACATCTGTTGCCTTCAAATGGGTCCTGAGCTTCTACACCGCACATGAAAATATAATTTCGTATCCTGAACAAGATGACGCAAAGTTTAAGTGGTTATATCTATTACAAAATGACAAACTGACCCCTCACTTTATATTGTGTGTATTAAAATCAATTGAAAACTTACATACAATGTGTGAATAAATTATGCTGGGCTGGACCAGAAAGTCAGTTTGCTGTCACTGCATTAAGCCAGCAATGTGTAATATCTAGATTTTCTTGGACCCTCTGGTTCTGAGTTTTATTTCATTCAACTAGTTAGCAACTGTAAATCAATAAAGAACATAAAAGTTTTGTTTACTGTAATCCAGCATGCTGGCGGCTTCCTAGCATCCTATAGCCCTCACTGTAAGCCACAAGTTAACATGCTCACTTTACCTTGTGGTTCCCAAATTTTGTAGCTGCCCCATCTAGTAGGGACCAGAGCAATAGCTGGAGGGCCAAGTCTGAAATCTAGTAGGGTGTGAGCTACAGAGAGTGCTTATTTACTCTTCTAGATCCTCCTAGAAGCACAAGCATAAGGAGACTCCATCCCAAAACAAAAGGCATTTTCAATAGGTAAATTTGGTACAAGTACTCCCATTGTATAAATCTACTTATATAATGAGAGGGCAATTACAACAATTTTTGGAAGAATGGAGCTATTGGTTGAATAATTAAGAAAAGGACTGTAATAATAGGGTATAATGAATGGGAATCTTTTTTTTTTTCTTTTCTGCCCCCCCTGGTTCTTACGATTCTGTGTACTTGCCCTCAATGATGCATGGGAGGATATTTCCTTTGTGATGTTTTCTGTACAAAATCATTAAGAATGTTATTAGTAGAAATTTGTTTTTGTTTTATATGTGCATTAAGTGTGGTTGTTTTCATTTTATGTAGTTATGTAATTTTTTGTATTTCATCTTTATCTAATTAATTTTATTCCATTTATTTGTTTTTTATGTGTAATGAAACCAAAATAATAAGATACTTCTAGAAGCACAACCTAAAAGCCAGTTAGGGTGAGATATGGATGTCAAATGATGATGATACAGCAATATATTTTAATATATTTTAATAATACCTAGCTAAGCAAATGATAAATGTCAAATGGGTCATTGAACGCTGGAAACCACGGCTCTAGGTGTCCCCTGGTATTATTATGAGTTACCTAAAAAAAGCAAAGTGTATTGGCTCAGATTTTCAAGTTTTCTAAGCTTCCAAAAATAATTAAAAAACAACATTTTTGGCTCCAATTTCTAAGCAGGGAGCCATAGGAGAGTTCAACAGATGTGACTTCAAACATTTTTACAAATATCAACTTATTTTTCTATGAAATGTGTTATTGGGCCACTGTTTCCATGAAAGTTCCACTTGCCAAATTCTTATGTTTTCTGGGCACCCAATTTCAAGAAGTTTTCATATCTCTATATTAACCCTAGGCTGTTGGGTTAACTGCTTTATGACTGCTGAATCCATGAGTTATTTTACACCGTAATATAGAATTATTTTCATCTGAAATAGCCTAAAAGTTGAAAGAATCCTTTATGTAGAAATAGGTCTTGTCACACTCCAGCTGGCTTCAATTATATTCTATTATTGGATAATATATGACCCAATTTTGTGCCAGATTCAATCCAGTGAGAAAGCGTTATCTCATGGTTTATCACGTGAAAACTCATGAATGAAATTCAATTCAAGGAGAAAAAAAACTTTTCTCCTAACTCAGTTTATAGATTTTCACATGATAAACCATGAGATAAGTTTTTCAGAGTTGAATAGCATCTCACATTGAATTTTGTCCATGAGTTTTCACGTGATAAACCTTCTTCTCACTGAATTGAATCTGGCCCTTTATGCTACAGATGCAGCCACTTTGGTTTGTCTGTTTGACACAGAATATCTAAACACAGATATCCCATTTATCTCATTTAACACAGAAAACTGCGTCACAACATCCCATCTAATTAAAGCATTCACCATTGTGAACAATGGAGCTTTGGTATGCTAATGAAAAGGTTAAATGCATTAAATGAGTTAAGATGAGTTAAGATAACACAGTTTCTTCAATTACCCCTGAGTCATGACGCATTTAACTCACAAATCCAAGTGGCTTCATCTGTAAATGTTAATGTGATCAAGTTGGTGCTTTCTGAGGGGCTAATAATGTCTTTAACTTTCTAAAAATCCTTACCAAATTCGTTGCCTTTCAAATCAGTGATCTTCAACAACAACAAAAATATATTTCCAACTGAATGTTTTATGAGATCAGTAATAAATGAGTATTTTGTAACATTATCCATTCCTCCTTCTTCAAAATGGTATTTTCCAGTAAGGTAAAATTAAACGTTTAGCTGAAGTCAACGTAATCCTTAGTATAATGGAAACAATGAGTATATCCTTAAAAGTCTCCGTCTAGCTCTACAGACTACATTACACATCAAGACCAGACTTGTAAGATCTGACCAAAGCAAATGGAAATAATATACCAGCACTTAAAATTAATATCTTTAATTAAGGGATCCCTAACATTTTTCCCTGTGTATGAGAGAAAGAAGTGTTGGAGACAAACACAAATATTAAAATCATGAAAAAAGTTCCTTGGATAACTACATACCAGTGACATGATTTGCTGTTTGTTAATTCCAAATAGTCTACTAACAAGAAATAACTATTTTACTGTTGCATCCTTGTATCTGCAGCATGTCTTCATTAAAGCATTAGGTAAAATACAAAAGTTTCCACGATTCAGTGATACTGCTAATTCAATATGTCCCTTTTCTCGATTCAAGAAAGAACATGGCAAATAAACCCAAACCTGAATATATTCAGAACCTTGAATATTCACAATTTATAAATGTTAAAAATGTAAATAGTCTCAAAAAAGTAAAGGATGGTGACTTTCTGTAGTCAATGGGAATTTTCTCCTGTCCAGTTTATCGAAAGATTTTCAGCCTTATTAAAGGAAATATAATTCTCACTTGTGGGCAAGTTTTTTTCTGCAAAAAAAAAAACATGGCTGCGAATATTCTGAGGTTTTTCTAAAAGGGCACCTGTTGGGCTAAAATATTTTCCCCAACCAATGGTGCGGTCACCGCCGGATTTGCCAGACGGGCACCCCTAGGCCGTGTGGTCGTGTTGAGTGTCCACATGGTCCTATTGCCCACCCGCACTACCTCGCACAGGTGCAAGAGCGCTGACATGCAAGCGTCGGTGCACTAGGGAGCAGCTCCCCATACAGCCCCGAAATTTTTTTTTGCTGTGTTTTGTTTTCTCAAACTAGTTAATTGGCTTCCTCGATTAATTCAAATTTGATTTTAAAATAAAACTTTCTCTGATCGATTCTGATATTTACAAAAAAAACTTGTCCTGAAAAAATTTGATTATAAGCCATGACAAAAAAAGCACGCCGAAAAGGTTCTATATTTTTACAAATTCAAAAATATCATAAATTGTAGTAGCTTGAATGTTAAAACTACAGCCCCCACTGACTTTTATAGATGCCAGATTTTAGCTGCCAATTTTTTTCATATGAATCATCAATTTTTTAATTTGTGATTTTTATGCAGTTTTCACAAATCATGGCAAACATTCTAATCTGAGCTTTTATAAAGTGAGTCTAAGGACTCACTATAATCATATAGTAATGACATTATTAAGCACCATTATAAGTGTATTTTTTGCATGGATTATTTATTCATTTTGAGAAGCATGTCATTTAGAAATATATTCAGGAACTTAGTGAGGTCCTCTAGAAGATAAAGTGCAAATGCTCTTTACTATACACAAGCCTGGTGCATAACAAATCTTTTTTATTCACCATACATATTTCTGGCATATAAAGGGTTAACATACATCTTGGTACCTGTAAGCACTCTAAGGTATCAGACTGAAATCTAGTAATGAGATGTCAACTACTAAAAAGGAATTTCCATAACATGCAACTTTATCTGATAAAATTCCAATAAAAGCCAGCATTTGGCTGAAATCCTCCAACATGAAACATGGGCCACTTGCGGTTTCCTAACGACTTCTCTTGAGCAGAAGTCGTTTATTGTAGAACTATTATCTAATCTCATTGTATATTTCAAAAAGCATTTCTGGGTCATATCTGTTTATACCTTTCATCCGAACTAAAATCCCATTTTGTCAATATTTACCAAACGATCTGTTCAAATGTCATCAGAACTTAATTTTTTCTCTGTACGATTCAGAAGGGAACAGAATTAGTAATCTTATATGACTGAAGAGGGGGTTGCTTATAGAGGACAAGCTTAAATTGCAGTAGGCAACATATAGGGGGTTATTTACAAAACTCCAAGTACCCGAAAATCCCCGAAATCCAAAATATTTGTGATATTTTGTGTTATAATAGGCTTTTAAAAAAAGCATAAATTTTTCGTAATTTATTAAACCCAGAGGACTAAAAGCCCGAATATAAAAACACGGCATCTCAAACCTGTCGAGGTTGCATAAAAGTCAATGGGAACAGTCCCATTGATTTTTGTTGTGTCGGGGGTTTCGTGCAATTTCACAATGTTTTCGGAGCTTTCGGGTGAAAACTCTGAAAAATTCTGCGTTTTTGGGGAAAATTCACGAAAAAATCTTGAAAATCTGAGCTTTTCCCGCAAAGGTAATTTTTGGGAAAATGCAATGATAAATAAGCATTAAAAACCCAAGCGGCTTAGATTGGAGTTTGTAGCAGCCAATATTGAGATAAATTCAGACCTTGATAAATAACCCCCTAGGCCTAGTATATGTAAGGGAACCAAAAAAAAAACAGAAATCAGTTTTCTTTTGGAATAGAATGGAAGTATATAAATAAAGGTTGATAAAGGTTTTTGATCAATCATTGGTGACCCAAGCCATAGACCTACAAATGGGAGAATTTTGCTTTAAATCTGCTCAGAGCAAACACATTGATAACAACTGGATCATCTTCAAGTATGGTCAAATAATCCACAATCCATTAACTGTAATCCTCCACTGCAGGTTGTACAAGTCCAGCATTCATCAAATGAACGCAAATGTATTTACCTGATATAATTCTATCCGTTGTTCTGATACCCGTGCCTTTGTATTCATTAAACGAAACACTCTAAATTCTGCCTTCACCAGGTTGGAAGCATTTTTCTCCATTGAAGAGACGTCAAATCGTACGATTCGGAAGTATGGGGTGGTATAACTTGGTGGAATGACATCTGGAAAGAAAAGTTTTAATGATAAAAATATTATGGTTATGTCAGTAGTACACGCACAATACATTTTAGATATGTGTTACTATATCTCTTTTGCAGATTAGACTGCACGGTCACTAACTCTGTAAAAAAAAAAAAAAAAAGATAATCTATTTTGAGGCTAGATGTTGTGTTATTTGTGCTACTTTTGTGCTGACCCCTTGTGTGAAGCTTCTAAGCTGACACTCACACCCCATCCAGTTTGCTAGGGTAATAGAAAGAATTTTGATCGGATCTACCAGTGCTTAAAGGGGCAGTTTGCCTTGAGTTTAAAAATTGATTTTACTTTGTATGAACTGTAATTATGATGTAGAGTAGACAATGGTATTCAAGGATTTTCAGTTTTCTAGTGTAAACTTTTTGGCGGTTTGAATCACAGATCGGAAGACTATGTTGAACAGAAACACAAGTTATAAATAACAGAAACCATGTCTCAGTCGATGGGGATTAGGAAAGGGTCTTATTAGATGCATGTTAAACATTTCTATGGTCTTTATGCCTCAAAGTAGGACCAAATGAGACAAAGGTTCCACCCCACTCACACCAAACAGAAATATATAGACTGATACTGATTCTGCACTTTATTCAGCTTAGCTGCATATTCACTAAATATTCAACACTTTATTAAGCTTAGATTCATATTCACTAAGTTTTACACATGTATATATTCAATTTCTGCCAATATATTGCACATTTCATGTTTACATATTTATTGTGTATTTTTAAGCTCCTTTTTGTGATATGTACTAGCTGGAGCCACGTCGTCTCGTCTCACTGTATATTTGTATACTGCTGAGATGACAATAAAGTTTACTTTGACTTTTGACTTTGACTAACTACTTTATTGGAGAATCCCAAGGATGTTTTCTGATTCAACAATTTTCTCACTATGGGGACATTTTTCAGTGAAGTCTTCACTTCCACTACTACTTACATATATCCAATATATATTGGAACAGAATTCCGGTTAATAATTTCACAAGGGGTAGGTAGGACAAAGTGCCCAGGGATTCCATTAGCTACACAGCACAGGTATGGGACCTTTTATACCCTGACTCTAGTTGCAAGGGATCTGTAGTGATTGCTTCACAGCTGGCTGTATGAGTATACATAGTGATCCCATACCTGTACAAAATAGCACAGTTGGTCACATTATGTTGTTATGTGATGATATCACTGCAGGAAGAAAAGGTTAAAAGACAATTAAATGCTTCTTGAGAGACCCGTCACTCTACTGTACTTTCTGAAAGCAACAACATCAGCATTCAATAAGCTGCAAATGTTATTAACTGGGAAGGAAATATGTTCCACATTTCTGCCTTAAAGTGCATTATATTATTCTGCATGCAAAAACTTGCTTTTCATAGAATTAATCAATTAAAATATATATATATATATATATATATATATATATATATATATATATATATATATATATATATATATAAAAAAAAGTTCCAAGAGGTGACCTATATAAATGTACAACTACAAAACCAACAGGGCCAGCAAGGTTGGACAATTGCCTTTACTCTACCATGAGTTTAAATGTGGAATTCTTCCAAAGGATAATAGAAAAATGATTGAAGCAGAGCAAATGGCACAATGCTAATTCTTTCCTCTGTGTGTGTGTGGTCTCCATGGATTTCTGAGATCTTACCATTCGAAACATGTATAATAATTACATTAAACTTGATCTGGAAAGCGACCAAACACTAATTCAACATTACTTTGTATTTTGCTTAATTAAAAGGAAAACTACCTTGACATGGCCACCAACACAGCTATGTAGTGTATGGACCACCACAAATGACCTACCTAGAGGACATTCATCTTAAAGCTTGAAGTGTCAAAGAACATACAGTAGATTCTTTGTATTTATACAAGAACATGAGCTACTTGACAGATTCCAGACCAACAGTCCCATGTAGAGGTCATAAAAAGGTGCGGTTCATGAATCTCACAGCAAGCAGTGTAACAGCTCCCACTAAAAATACAAATATTCAGATAAAGAGTTATTTCTGTTATCTGCATATATTTGTCCATGTGGGATTGTCCCTGCTGATGTTCTTCCTGGTGTTTCCCTCTTATAATACTACACTTCACTGCCACAAGTCCCAACTGGCATTTTGTAAGAAGACTAGTGGGCAAATTACCCCCTAGACATGCATGGATATAAGTATAAGTTTACTACTGCAAGCTGTAACCACAGGTTTGTCTATATATGTGTAAATCACTTGGAATAAATTGTATATATGACAATGTATAACCTTTATAACCTTGGTGGTATATTCCTTTCAACGATTTAAGGGGTTAACCACAAGAAACAACAGTTTTCAATGCATGTGCAATGCATTTTGAAATAATATCAGCTGTCGGTATCCTTCCATGTCGTCAAAAATTAGAAGCTACTGTATCCTCTGGCTCTTGGAAGAAAGAGTAATCCCTCCTCGTGATAAGTATGACATATGGAGAAGAATTGACTGGTAGGAACAAAACAGGAGTGACCTTTGTTCTTTTGAGTTTCAGCGCTTGTCAGCATCATTGCCAGCTGGAGGGACAGTCTATTTGGAATATCAGTTATAAATCAGACTTGGCTGTATAGGTAATGATCTTAAAAGAGCTTTCCTACATAGAATAAAAATAGATTGTGGTGGGATAGACACACACTATTAAGCAAAGAGATTATCACTGCGAGGGGACATGATTACACTTTACAAGTACATTAGAGGACATTATAGACAAATGGCAGGGGACCTTTTTACCCATAAAGTGGATCACCGTACCAGAGGCCTCCCCTTTAGACTAGAAGAAAAGAACTTTCATTTGAAGCAACGTAGGGGGTTCTTCACAGTCAGGACAGTGAGGTTGTGGAATGCACTGCCGGGTGATGCTGTGATGGCTGATTCAGTTAATGCCTTTAAGAATGGCTTGGATGATTTTTTGGACAGACATAATATCAAAGGCTATTGTGATACTAAGCTCTATAGTTAGTATAGATATGGGTATATAGAATTTAATTAAAAGTAGAGAGGGGTGTATGTATGGATGCTGGGTTTTCATTTGGAGGGGTTGAACTTGATGAACTTTGTCTTTTTTCAACCCAAATTAACTATGTAACTATGTCACTTGTTGTAGAATGAATATATCTCCAGAAGAGCAATGATTACAGGAATATCACTTGTCCATGAGAGTCTGAAGGCCATGCCCTCATCAAAATTTGTTTAATAGAACCTACAATGTCCAATTATCTTATGACATAACATTGTAAGTGATTATGGTTCTTGGCACTCTTGTGAGAGCATTTTATTCCTGCCAGGGCCAAAAGAAACGTTATTGTCAGGGTCTAGGGGTTCTAGTAAGTTGGAGTCAGGACCAAGGAGAAAGCTGTATACAGAAAAGTCATTGAACCCATGTCTCATGGCAGTGCCTTCTTGTCCATGAATCAGTCCTGATAGTTATGTCTTGATTTATAGCAGAGATGCCTATGGTCACCCAAATATCAGCTGTGGCAATTTAAAAAGGGCTTCCAGGGTCATTAAAAGTTGCATGGGACCTTAAAAACTAAAGCTGGACATGCACACACAAGGTTAGCTTGTTTGGCCATGTTGGACAGTCATGACTTCTGAGTCTCAAGTCAACAATAACATAACACAGGATCCAAAGCAGAGTAGTCAGCTTCAGCTTTTAGATCACAGGAAGGTCTACATCCCCTGAGGAGGCATACGTGCCCTGATGCTGAGGTGAAATGCATATCCAATTCTGCACATACTGTATATGGTCAACTATTATCTTTGTCCAAGAAGTCATTTAAGCAGCTCTTAGTGCTAGCTAGTGATGGGCGAATCTGTGCCAAAAAAAATAGCAAAACGCATTGAAGTCAATGGGAGTCAATTTTGATGCGAGCGCCAATTTTTATAAGCATGAATATTTGGTCCAAATGCATTAAAGTCAATGGGCGTCCAAATAATTTTGATGCTCATCACTAGTGGTAGTGTGGTTTTGAAAGATTAACATCCAATGCTTGGTTCATGGGGGAGGTATTCGAATATAAAGTGCATTTATTTATTTACAGTAAAGTAGATTGGCTAACACTCTCTGTGACATCACTATTAGATAATGCTTTTCTAGCAATCCTTTAATAAAAGCATATGCCTTTTGCCCAGAAGATCATTGGCAACAAACACCGAGAGATTAGCACAAATTAGTAAAAAGAATAGTCAGTCCATTTTCTCTTGATCAGAAAAACCCAACATGCAGAAGAGCAACCTCAGAAAGGGATTCAGCTCACTCCACTGCATTTACTCTGGAAAGATTTGCATCCACCCCGGCTACCTCAATACTATTCTAAGTACAACTGGTAAACAATCACTCGAAAGATTTATTTTTATGGCCTATCGTGTTTATGAAGAGTTTGTTTTTGGTTATTTCGCCAAGACCTTACAATCCATCTAGCCCTTAATTGCCTATTGCTTTTTCCAACCCGATTTCAGAAATGTAGCAGCCGTTCAGCTCAGAGTGAGGATTTGCAAATATTTACGGTTAGTTCAGCTTAATAAATACTCTTGTTATCCTTTGAAAACCCCAGCCAACTTCCTTGGGCTGCTGGCAATTATAATAATTAAGCTTCTCTTTGGTAGGACTGCTGATGGTATTTTAACCCTTGATTAAACTCTGCCTTCCATCTAAAACTCAGTGGGTGCCACCCTTTTCTCATTTTACTTATTATATAAACTTATTTTAAAAAAGGTTATATTCAATTTATCTCTCTTTAATAGACCGTTATGAGTGCGTCGCTTATTGTGGTCTCAGAGGAATGATTATAATCTGATTAAAAAAATCTACCATCACAGCATAACCTGGCAGGGTATTCCTCAACCTCACTGCCCTCACTGTAAACAAAAACATTTCAATGCCTGAAATTAGTTCCCTAAATCTAATGGGGTGGCCTCTGGTTCTTCATTCTGTTTTATGTTAAAAACATCATTATCTGTCTATACTGTCCTCTAATGTACTCTTAAGAGCAATCATGTCTCCTTGCAGGCTTTTCTCCAAAGAAAACAACCAGCATTGGACTGGTCCCTCTGGAGAGGTCAGGAAAGAGCGATGGCCGTGGAAGCGGCGGGGAGCTGGACTGACACTGAAAACAACAACAACTTTATAGTATATCCTCATAGTTGACTTCTTGCATTAATTTTATCAGTTTAGTTCTACTGTTTCCAGAGCATTAATATCCTTATTAAGGACTGGGGCCCAAAACTGCACTGCCTAGTCAGTGTGGAGCCTTACCCAGAATCTATAAAAAGACAAATGATTTATTTATCCCTCTAGTCAATTCTCTTTTTATGCAAGAGAGAACTTCATTTCATTTAGTAGCCACTAAGAGAAACTGCCTAGAGTTGCACAGTCTATTACTCATAAGAACCCTCAACTCTTTCTTAAAGTATATTTCACTTATCTGTTCTGGCAATGACCCCAACCACTAAATGAAATGCTTAGGAAAGCTACCACCCATTTAAATTATCACTCCTGAAATTACTATTAATGTTACAGATACATTTATATAGTACAGTGTATAAACATTTACTGTATATTGTCACAGCAAAATCAAAAAATCAAGAAATATTGTAATGTGACATTTGGAATCAGCACAGACCACCACCATGTTTGAGGAACATGTCCACTGGAACTTAACCAGATCTACAAGCTAGTATCTGTGCTAGAACTGTATCCAATGCTACTGTTCTATTAAAACTTCTAGAAGTCTTGAAAGAGGTTCCAGAAACTTCTAGAAGTTTCAAAGGCAGTTAGATTGAGACCTAGAGTAAACTTTAAATCTGGCTTCTTCTTTTTCTCGCGGCTGCGCATGTGCAGTAACACGAAAAGCCATAGTTTAACAAAAAAGTTGACTATTTCATTCTACTGCACATGCGTCTGCCCTGTTAAATTTGAAGATAGAAGAAGCTGGATGATGATCTTTCTGTGGTGCTCACTGGAAGAATCCCAGGCTGGTGCAGTTTTCTTCTGATGGGAGCACCGGCCCAGGGTTTGAGGTAAGAACATGCAATCACTTGGGGTGCCTACGGTTAGAAGGTCTTTCCTTCTCCTTAAAATGGCTTATACAAAATCTACATTTTTATTATAGGTAAGGGGGACCCTAAAAAATTATTGGACATCTAAGGTGGGCTTCAATCTAAAAACCCCTGGGTTAGGATGTTCATTACAATGGTCCCAATTTAGGTGGCACAGTTTCATGGAAAGTGGACAGGGCTTCTGATTCATAAGTAGCACGTGTAACTGTGTAATGTCAGGGAGGATCAAATGTCTAGAGGTAAGTACTAGGGGTAGATCACATTTTAAAGCAGATTAAAACATTTCATTGCTTCTGATGCTGGTGATCTAGGGAATATGCCCTTTCTGTGCTACCCGAGAACTGGATTTAACTTTTATTGAAGTAAGGAGAAAAAAATGCAACAAAGATATAATCAAGCATACTTCTCATCATGTTTCTAATAGGAAAAATGAAAAGCAAAAAGAGGGGTTAGGTGCCTTTAATATGCAAAGTGACAGGGAACCAGAATTGTTCTACAATTTAACAAGCCCAACTGTATTAATATAAGGCAAGATATGAAGGATGAAAAAGAAACTGGCACAATTCCAGACTATGCACAGCTGGAGAAAGCAATAAGTGATGTATAAAAGGCAATAAAGCAGCAATTGCTGTATTAAAATAAAAGCATGTTATTTTGATTATTACAAATTTCTGTGCTAAGTACAAATTTCTGAGTAAGCAAACACAGTCTTAATGGTTTTTTGGACATGAAATATAAAAAAGCTAATTCTGTTGAGGTCAAGAAACCTAAAACAATCCAATCATATGTTGGGATTAAACCAGCAGACCTGTAAATGCTACCAGCTAATTGGCTGCTGGTACTAAAGCAACTTTTTTACATTAAACCTAACTATCTTGATATCTGAAAACGTTGTTTTTTACTGGTGTGAATAGTACAAAAATTATAATATATAAGATGCTTGTATCACTGGTAAATCAACCTGAACCAGATTTAGTTAAAAAGGTGAATTGAGACAACAACATATACTTCCCAATCCCATAAATTCTCACCTTTCAAATACAGACGTGCAATGCAAACTAGGGATGCACCGAATCCACTATTTTGGATTCGGCCGAACCCCCGAATCCTTCACGAAGGATTGGCCGAATACCGAACCGAATCCGAACCCTAATTTGCATATGCAAATTAGGGGTGGGAAGGGGAAAACATTTTTTACTTCCTTGTTTTGTGACAAAAAGTCACACGATTTCCCTCTCCGCCCCTAATTTGCATATGCAAATTAGGATTCAGATTCGGTTCGGCTGGACAGAAGGATTCGGCCTAATACAAATCCAGCTGAAAAAGGCCGAATCCTGGCCGAATCCCGAACCGAATCCTGGATTCGGTGCATCCCTAATGCAAACAGACATATTATGAGAATAACAGTGAGCAAACCAGCTGCATTGCAAGAAACACACTAGAAAAGTCCCGAAGGGTGAAAAGAATATTTGCCAAATCTTATGTTTTGAAGTGGCTTTTGTCATAGACATTTTTCTCCCCAAATTGATATCTTTACACAGTTGACTGAAATGAGAAGTGGAAGCACAAGGTGGAAGCAAATTAGGAAACAGGAAGTGAAAGAACATTACAAAAAGCAGCCCAAAGGAGGAGAACAAGAGAACCTGATGACCTTGTAGCTTTGCCATTTTTACTATATTAATTTAATTGGATGTCAAACATTGTAGTTGTATTTGAATAAGAAAAGATTGTGCAGATAAAGTGGGCTCTATAGGTAGGCAGAATGATAGCATTTTTAAGGCAACAACTTAACAACTTTAAGGCAAAAACAGCAGCTTTTAAACCAGCAGTGCCCTTACTTTACTAAAGCGAGGTCTATTTTTAGTGAGTTTGTCCCATCATGATCTACATCCATAATAGCATTCTGTTCCATGGCAAATATTACTTAAATATTGATTTACGAGAAAATGTATATTGTTATCTTTAACAAACAACTATTTATTTGTTGCCCATAACATAATAAATATCCAAATGAAAAGCATGAAACAGGAGGGTGATTTAGACAAGCTGTTTGTTGACAGTGATCTACTGATGACCACCAGCTAAAGTTCTACTTGTAGATCCCGATCTACCTTTTGGACACCCCTGTCCTAAATCTTGAAAAATAACTTTTAATTCCTAGACAAGAGTCACCACAGAGGCCCAGATCAAGCTCAGATCAGACCCCAGCACTGCAAACCAGCAGTAATAAACATTAAGCCCCCATTTCCAGGGTCAGTAGAATTCAAGATAGTTTACTATCTGGAGAATGACCCCAGAGGCATTGAAGAAGTGGACAGAAGTCACTTAGGATAGTGGTCTTAGTTTTCCCTATCTATGGGCTTAGCTAGAAGACAGATTGGAGTAAAATTTGCTGCCCTGGGTACCCCAGGAACTATAGCAGGGTGACTGTTACTTCAATGTTTCTATATATCTGTAACCTTGTTATGAGCTAAGGAGACTCAGTCTGATGATCAGTTAGTGTGAGATTTGGGGTGAGTGTTTATTTGTGCCCTGGGTACCCCTGGAACTATAGCAGGGTGACTATTACCCCAATGTTTCTAAATATCTGTAACCTTGTTATGAGCAAAGTAGGCTCAGTCCGATGATCAATTAGAGTGAGATTTGGGGTGAGTGCTTATTTTCTGCCCTGGGTAACCCTAGAACTAGGGTGATTGTTGGTCAACTGTGTGGCATTTAAAATCTGTTTGTCCTGTGGCACACTACACAAACATCTATGCTCACATTTCTTGGCCACTAGTATGTCATGAAATGCTTTCAAGATGTGTTGTATATTTACTTGGCAGTTGGGCAGTATGCGTAGGTGTGAGAATATATATAAAATAGCAGAAAACCATAGCACACAATAATATTCCTTGGTATGGCTTGTAACATGATCAGCATTTTGCACCTTGTTATGAAACAGACAGGCAAATAAACCATATACAACCAATAAAAGTATGAAAATTTGGGAAAAAGGGACTAATATTTCTGGCTATGACTTGGAGCAAACTGCTCATGGGAGATGAGAAATAACAGTCGATTCTCTGTTTTCTCTTTTTTTTCCCTCCTGAAATCCAATGAAAAGCACATAGAAGAGTGAAGGATTTTGTTTTGCCAAACCACCTCGTTGTCACAGCAGCAGTGCAAATTGCCAAAAAAACATGTGAATTCTCTCAGACTCTGGTGCTTAGATTATGTGTGCTACCAAGAAACGCAGCAATGTTGTAGCAAATCTCCGAGCAGGGCACTTTCATACAATTATTACTACGCCCTAGTTATCCTCTCCCCACGCCCAACCATACTAGAAAGTTGTGAAAAGCTAAACAAAAAGTTACAGCAGGCAACTGAAGCAGTTAGTTGGGGGCCTGAGAGGTGTAGTTCAACATCATCTACCACCAGAAGCCATTATCTTGTTACAGTGT
The DNA here is from genome assembly GCA_038501925.1 of Xenopus petersii. Taxonomy (NCBI): domain Eukaryota; kingdom Metazoa; phylum Chordata; class Amphibia; order Anura; family Pipidae; genus Xenopus; species Xenopus petersii. The sequence goes on from CM076680.1 coordinate 161,864,657, forward strand.
AGATAATTAAAACTCACTGCAAACATAACAGAGGTTGAAGAGATGAGAGATAAACAAGGAGCATGCAACTCCCAGCATTCTAAGATAATGAGTGGCTGGGTGCAAGTGTTCCATAATGATACAAATACAAGTGGGTACAGATACAGTTGACTATTCTTAGGATGACAGTGGGGTTTAGGGCTGTGCATGGAGCCATAAACACAACCACCTTGACCAATATCTGGTCAGGTCCTAAGGAATGTTTTTCTGTTGCCTACCGTAGTTCTGACCCTGGATAAGGTCTTCTAATAAGTCTGCATGGAATCCTTGCGATCTGATCATTGGCTCGAGGTTCAAACTATCAGATTATCTCAATTAGGCCCACCATCTTGGTGGCCAAATTGATCAAAGCTGGCCATACATGAACCAACTAATTCCAAACCGAGTTGGCAGCTGGCCCATGTGACCACTTCTTGAAGGAGAAAGAGTGATCCTTTTGCTTCCTCTTTCTTTGTTCAGGTGCAGTAGAGGGGAAAAAATACCTTTACCAAATATAGCCAGCTTTAGCAAAGCAAAGACGAAGTGGAAGAAGAGAATCATTCTGTGGTGCTTGCTAAGAAGAACCCAGGGCTAGTGCAGTTTTCTACAGGAGCATCGGCCTGGGTTTCAGGTAAGTGAATACAATAACTGGGGGGTGCCTAATTCTCACTCAACCTCATACGTCTGAAGAACCAACGTAGGCCAGCAATATGATCTGACTGTTGGCCAAATTGTACAAAGATCAATTCATTTGGCAACCTCAAGTATGAGAGACATCCTCCCAAAATTATCTAGAAGCACATGAGTTAAGGCAATACATTTTTTTCCCACTCGCTAATGATAACCTTGCCGGCTAAAATATTGGCTTTATTTTGGCTCACAAGAGAGAACAGGTCATCAATAACTCATGGAAATAAATAATGTAAACGGCCAGTCTGCAGTCAGCCCATTACATTTCCTCGATTTCCAGCGTTTGTTTTAAAAAGCCGTGCGATAGCAGACAATACGTAGGCTCAGTGCACAATCCCGGCTCCACAGCAGATTAATTCGGCAGCGGCTCTGTATTTACCACATTTACTGATTTCGGGCTGCCCAGAAAGAACCACACAAACATTTTGAAAGCTTAAAAAATAAGAACAAATAAACACTCCCTGGATCTATTTTTTTCACACAGTGTCAAAGAGTCTGGAAGCCGTCATGTTGTGCATGATAAACACTGTGTTGTTGTTGAGCTGAAGGAAATGGCAGGGAAAGGACATTCTCAGGGTATTGCACAATCTGAATTTCAATTTCAATTATTTCGGGTGGCAATACGTGTCCCTACCTTCAGCCCTACTTATGCGTAATGGCAGTATAGTTCTCAGCACATGGTTTGTTTAATTAACTTTAGTAGTTTTTGGCAACACAAAAATCCTTGTATTTTCTTTCTTTTAAGTACAGATAACAGCAACTGGTAACAGTCTAGGATTGTTTTTGAACCGTTTCGCCTTAGTCATGTAACAAGAGCTGAAAACATGGAAGTGGTTGGTGCCTTCATGCCTTGCAGTATTGAGGTCCTAGGTTCGAGTTGGGACACTATCTGCAGAGAGCTGTTCCTACAACTTACCCTCAAACAGTCAGGGGAAAGATTGGAAGAAATGGGAGAGTAGGTGCACTCTCTACACTTAAAGGACCACATTTAATAAATGGGGTGGCTTTGTACCATAAATGACATGGTTTCACCTAGTTTCATGCAACAGACTGCGCTGCCTAGGAGATGGATATTCTCCAAGATCTTGCATTGGTACTCAGGTTTACTAGTAAAATTGACCATAGCATGAAAGTCAGAGGGAGATTAGAAAATGCTAGGAGGACATTTCTAATAGGGGCATTATGGAACTAAAGCTGTATATAGTATATGAAGACTGCTCATTTGTTAAGGTTGACCAACAAGTGGACCTAATTTGGTCACCAATTGATGTTGTCACTTACGTCTCTCTAAATTCAGAACAAGTGCTAGGCTCCCTGGCTCGGCTCAATCTTCTGCCTGTAGCAGAAGCCTTTGGCCTCGGGAGGAGCCCTCAGATACTCAGATACTGCCAGGTCTTACCTTGAGAGAAGCAAGCAAGCATTCTGAACGAGCAACGGGGAACGTGCGTTTCCAAGGTTTTGGACAGAAGGCAACAGTTCAGGGAGTAGATTAACCGCGTAGTCAGGCAGGCCAAGGTCGGTACAGATGGAGTTCAAGCAGGGTCAGACAGGCAATGGTCGGTACAGGTGGAGTTCAAGCAGGTTCAGACAGGCCAGGGTCAGTACAGGTAGTGTTCAAGAATAGTCAGGCAGGCAAGAGTCAATATCAGCAGAGTTCAGAATAGTCAGGCTGGCAGGGATCAAAAACCAGAATATACAGAAGCTAAATCAAACCCAACGGCCCAAAGCCCCCTTAAATACGTTTGAATTTCGCACCATGGAAGCGATGACATCACGGGCATGCCGCATACAACTCGGAAGTGGGCGCCGGGCGTGCCATAGGAGCCGCCAAGACGCAGAGGAACCATGCAGCGGGTGACCCTGTCTGCCCGCTAGACCACAAGGGTATGTTACAGATGTATAGTCTCTGTAGGGTTGCCAAATATTTCAAAGACTACAGGGGGTGCAGAATTCTAATTGACACTGGATCTTAGACCCCTAAACCCTTTTCTAAAAAGCATTAATAGTGTCCAGTTAACAACAAATCCTCCAGCAGCAAATTATGAACCCAACAGCTCTTGAAACACTGCATCTTCTTTACAGGCCCTTGGGGGTGAAACGTGCAGCCAGGAGATTTTATATGGACTTTAATACTGAATTTCTGCAAAGTAATCATAAGCTCTTGTGATGAATCACTGTGCTAATGTAAACAACAATATTAAGAACAGATGCTTAATCCCTTTTATGACAAAAAGACTTTGCAAGCACTTAAAATGTGTCCGTGTGTTTATGCATGTGTAAGTGCCTCGATATAAATTAATATATAACAACACACACATCAGGAGCTATTGATCCTGGTCATCCCAGCTGCCTTGAACTACACATAAGGCACAGAACACTTGTGGGAAGCTAATGATCGGCACACCAATAAATAGTTCCCCATCTTTATACTTATATATTCATATAGACTAAAGGCCCCCATACATGGGCCGATAAAAGCTGTAGACAGAGCGGCAGCTTATTGGCCCTTGTGTGGGGCCATTTGAAGGGAATCCCGATTGTTTTCTGGCCAAAAGTCAGCCAGATGTTGATCAGGCAGGGTAAAAAATCCCGTCATCTGTTCGTTGATGCGGCACTCCAATCCGACCATCCGTATTGCCTCCATTCTGATCCGATCATTGGGCCTTCGGGCCCTCAATCGGATCAGGCCGATATCTCCCACCTCAATGTGGGCATATCGGGGAGAGATCCGATCGCTTGGTGACATTGCCAAATGAGCGGATCTCCCTGTGTATGGCCAACCTTAAGCCTAATAACCTTAGGGCAGATGCCCCAAAAATCCCAGTGCTGCCCAAAAGGAGTGGATTATAGTGGGGAGCCCTACATAAATTAGACTATTTCATGGCGAATGGTTATTTGGCCTTGATACGACTTTTACTGAGGAAGTGGTTGTTGGAACTTTCAATTTAAACCCCCCCCTTGGAGGTCACTCCCCTGGGTTGGGCTCAAAACAAGGTTACAGACGTAGAAAACCATTAATGTATTAGTTATATTGTTGTAGTTCCAAGAGTATGTAGGAAATTGCCCCAAATCTCACCAAGCTCAAGCTGATATCCGGTATATCTAAGACAGTAAATAGGCATTCTCCTCAAATCCCACCCTATCTGGCAGTTGGTTACTTTTTCCTTTAATGTCACCGAAACATGTGAGATATATGTTGGGATAAAATAATAAATATGTATTTTCGTTATGAACTTTTTTTTTTTTTTTTGGTGTCTTTGTTTATTTATCTCTTGCAAAGGGTTCCCTGCTCTGGTATTTCCTGTTGTTTTGGGAAAAATGCTGATTCCAGAGCAGAACACGGAAAGTTGTAAGGGCAACGTTGTTTAACAAATGGCCCCCGGCTCCAAAGGCAATTAAATGGAAGAGGAGGGAAAAGAGATTCCAGTTTTTACATCTGCTTCGAATATTCAATATTCCGTTTATTGTAAATACGATTGCTATCTTTGTGGTTAGAAAGTACAGGTGGAGTCATGCGTAGTTATACATTTCAAAGGTCCATGTCCCATGATCTGTGTAATTATGAAAAAATTCTAGGCAACTTATTTGTATCTGTATAATTTGTGGACCGACAGTTGACTTAATTTGATTCTACTGTCGTTGGAAAGAAAGCTCCAGTTACTACTTAAAGTCCATGTGCCTGACCTCATAGTTTCACTAAAAAATTTGCGAACCATTTGCAAGTCAATGTGCGTCAAAATTATTTTGACTCATGTCAATTTCACCGCCCACAACAATTTTTATACGCAAGTCAATGGGAGTCCAAATAATTTTGATGCGCGACAATTTATATGCACGCGACTATTCGAAATCTGGAAATATACCGCAAATTCTTGCCCATCACTACTCATTAAGGGGCTGATTCACCATGGGTCGAATATCGAGGGTTAATTAAGCCACGATATTCGACTGGGAATTAAAATCCTTCGACTTCGAATATCGAAGTCGAAGGATTTTAGCGCAAATAGATTGAGCGTTCGATCGAAGGAATAATCCTTCGATCGAACGATTAAATCCTTCGAATCGAACGATTCGAAGGATTTTAATCCAACAATCGAAGGATTATCCTTCGACCAAAAAAACTTTTTACCACAGGCTAACATTGAATTCGGTAGCTTTTAGATGGCGAACTAGGGGGTCAAAGTTTTTCCTTAAAGAGACAGTACTTAGACTATCGAATAGTCGAGCGATTTTTAGTTTGGATCCTTCGATTCGAAGTTGAAGTCGTAGCCGAAGGTCGAAGTAGCCTATTCGATGGTCAAAGTAGCCCAAAAAACACTTCGAAATTCAAAGTTTTTTTACTTTGAATCCTTCACTCGAAGTTAGTGAATCGGCCCCTAACTGTTGTTTCTTAATTAAATTATAATATTCTTAAAAAAAAGGTTTTCAAGTGGATTGAGAGCAGGAATCCCCACAGTTATTCCAATGCTATTTATGGCCACAAGATACGTGAAGGTTAATGGAGTATAACTCGTGCGGCATGGTAGCTCCCACTTATTTATAAAATGCCAGCACTGTTTAGAAATTCTATTTCCATTGAATAAAAGACAATTTCGATTTCTGCGATGTGCACTATAAAATTCATCTGGAAAAGCTTCCAACGAGAGAGATATCTGCTGCTGGAAGTTATTAGAAAAGAACCACAAATACCATCAAACTTGCTGAAAATAATGGAAAGCACATCATTAAATGACATTTTCTTTGTTGAAAAGACAAATCCGTTAAAATAAGGTTCAGGGAGAGTGCAAATAAAAAAAAAAAAGAAAAACGTTTCAGGCCTGTTAGTTAACCTAGTTCCATGTAAAGAGCCCTGTGTTTATTGTACTTCTCAGCCGATGACGAGTATATTGCAGACCTCCAGGACTCCGTTATGACAGTACTATAAACTGATTGATTATCAATTTAATGGAACAGTGTGTTCCATGACCAAAGGTCTCAGGTCAGCGGCCTTACGACAAGCTGTGATCTGACAGAAAAGGAATTAGTCTTGGAGAGGAGAGAGCCTGACTTTTCCCCAGTAAAGCAGGTGAGACATGACAAGCCGGAGTCAGCTGAAAGAGATAAAAATGAATAAAGCCCACTCGCTGTGCTGACTCGGGCTGCTTTTATCCAAGTTAAATGAAAAGCTGTCAGCTGTAATCTTATACCTATTTGGAAAAAAGAATGTTACAAAATAATGCAATATGGATAGGTTCTCCATCTGAAGAGGTCATAAATGAAAGGTTCTTCTTTGTTTATGGGTTACTTCCATTTGTCTGCCCAACTTCCAGCCGATCGCTTTGAAGTCAAAAGGGTGAAGTTGAAAAACAGGATGTGAGATTTTGCTCTTTGGCTTCGCACACTCTTTTCATCCTCACCCTGTTTTTCTTTCAGCAGTGTGACATGGAGTGGATAGATGGGCTGTGGGTCCTGTGGCTTGTAGTTTATTATATATATATATATATATATATATATATATATATATATATACACACACACACACACACCAGGGATCCCCAACCTTTTGAACCCATGAGCAACATTCAGAAGTAAAAGGAGTTGGGGAACAACACAAGTATGAAAAAATGTTCTTGCGATGCCAAATAAGGGCTGTGATTGGCCATTTGGTAGCCCCTATGTGGATTGTCAACCTACATTGTGGCAGTACACCTGGTTTTTATACAACCAAAACTTGCCTCCAAGTCTGGAATTCAAAAATAAGTAGCTGCTTTGAGGACACTGAGAGCAGCTCACAAGCTACTGGTTTGGGATCACTGATATATACTGTATATACAGTATATAGATAAAGACAGAAAACATTGTGGTCTTTCAGCTGGTTTAAATACCAATCGAAACAACTGAATCTGGTTAATATGGTGCATCTACCAGCATTCAAAAGTTTTCAGACCTGTTTTGGGTTCAAGTCCCATTTTGCCAGACTTCCTTTAAAAAATGTCATAATAGTCACTCTGGTGTGGTTCAAACCGTATCCAGCTCCAGGACAGGAATATGAATTCACTTCCAACACTCTGAATAGTCTTCAGACTGTCCACCATACCCATTCCTAGTGTGGACTCCTATGGCTTAAAGAGTATTTGAACTCATAAATCTAGAGAAGATTATCATAGCTTCAAAAACCTATAATCCCTAAAAGTAACTTTGACCACTGGTAGTTGAATGTGTGTTTGCTGTGAGGTGCAATAAACATGTAATTGTTGTGGTTACTGTTGTGTAATGGCTGCATGAGCGCCTGCTAATACAGCACTGTTATACTCTCCTCATCCTTGGCTACCCAAAACATAACAATTGTATTTTCTCTTTATATTGAAAGTTCTCAGTATTTGTCCTCCATAACGCACAGGTGACCAGGAACTAAGAATATCCAGAGAGGTTTAGGCTCAACCACTGGCTAAGCTATTCCGGCAGATCTCTCAAGGCTAAAGATAGAGACACGATATTATTAGGCTTCTGTCATGACTCAGCTAAGAGGTGCCCCGGATCTGTATTAGAAATACTGGGGGTAATTTATTAAAAAATGTTTCAGCAAGCAAAGCCTTTGTTCACAATTTGTGGATTGATAGCCTACCAGCATTGTGAACAGAGTGAGTACTGTAATTTTACACTGTTTAAAGCAACCAATAATTAAATATGTACAGCTATTCCTTGCATCAGTTCCAAGATGATATATCTCTCTTAATCATCAAGAATTAGGGGCATGTTTACTAACAATGGAGATAAATATATTGCCCATAAAAACCAATCAGATCTTTGCTTTTATTTTCTAACTTGTAGGTGGCTGTTTAAATCTAATTGCTGATTGGTTGCCATGGGCAACATCTCTGGAGATATGTATCACCAATGTTAACTGCCTTCCTGCTGGCTAGAATCTAAATCGTTGGCAGGATGGCACTTGGATCAATTCGTTTATCGAAGTGACTTTGAAAAACTAAGAACTCCAAGTGCCATCCCGCCTACGATTTAGATTCTAGCCTGTGGGAAGGCAGTTCAAGGAGATTAGTAGGCCGGAGAAGAGAAACTTAACTCACACTATGCTGCCAGGGAGTGGTCAAAAAATAGTGTATGTAAACTAAGAAACAGACTGGCCAATTAAGCGGTACAGATACTAACTATTGAAATAGCTCTGGATACATGAGTACTGATTCATAATTTAGTCAAGTTACCCCAGATAACCTTTACATTTGATAGAACATCAAAATATTCCTGCATACAATAAACACATTCCCCAGGCCAAGCTCCCAGTACACACACTGTATAGTTCAGTATCTTTTAGTTAAAACCTTATGCATCAAAACTTGAATTCTAAATATTTTTGGTACAGGCTAGAGATGGCGCGAACTGTTCGCCGGCGAACTTGTTCGCGCGAACATCGGGTGCTCGCGCTCGCCGGAAGTTCGCGAACGTCGCGCGACGTTCGCCATTTTGGGTTCGCCATTGTTGGCGCTTTTTTTTGTCCTCTCACCCCAGACCAGCAGGTACATGGCAGCCAATCAGGAAGCTCTCCCCTGGACCACTCCCCTTCCCTATAAAAACCGAAGCCCTGCAGCGTTTTTTTCACTCTGCCTGTGTGTGCTGAAGAGATAGTGTAGGGAGAGAGCTGCTGCCTGTTAGTGATTTCAGGGACAGTTGAAAGTTTGCTGGCTAGTAATCGTTTTGATACTGCTCTGTTATTGGAGGGACAGAAGTCTGCAGGGGTTTGAGGGACATTTAAGCTTAGGTAGCTTTGCTGGCTAGTAATCTACCTTCTACTGCAGTGCTCTGTATGTAGCTGCAGTGGGCAGCTGTCCTGCTTCTGATCTCATCTGCTGACTGCTGCAATAGCAATAGTCCTTGTAAGGACTGCTTTTATTTATTTTTTTGTTCCAATACAGAGCAGTATCAAGCAGATTACTAGCCAGCAAACTTACTATCATCTGTCCCTGAAATCACTAACAGCTCTCCCCCTACACTATCTCTTCCAAGCACACACAGGCAGATTTTTCAGATACATTTTTGCCCTTGATCCCCCTCTGGCATGCCACTGTCCAGGTCGTTGCACCCTTTAAACAACTTTAAAATCATTTTTCTGGCCAGAAATGTCTTTTTTAGATGTTAAAGTTCGCCTTCCCATTGAAGTCTATGGGGTTCGCGAACCGTTCGCGAACCGCTCGCATTTTTGCGCAAGTTCGCGAATATGTTCGCGAACTTTTTTTCCGACGTTCGCTACATCCCTAGTACAGGCAAGAAATAAGCATATTTACTAGCTTTTACAAAACTATTTAGGGGCATTTTTGGTTTGGATTCCTGTACTGAACATCTTGCAAACAGATATCTGCCAAGGTAATCACGGTATACACAGAAATACTTTCTCTACCCAATTTTAAGTCAAGAAATACTGGAACAAACTGAGAGTCCTTGGTAACTAGGGATGCACCGAATCCAGGATTTAGTTCGGGATTCGGCCAGGATTCGGCCTTTTTCAGCAGGATTCGGATTCGGCCGAATCCTTCTGCCTGGCCGAACCGAATCCGAACCCTAATTTGCACATGCAAATTAGGGGTGGGAGGGAAATCACGTGACTTTTTGTCAGAAAACGAGGAAGTAAAAAATGTTTTCCCCTTCCCACCCCTAATTTGCATATGCAAATTAGGGTTCGGATTCGGTTCGGTATTCGGCCGAATCTTTCACAAAGGATTCGGGGGTTCGGCCGAATCCAAAATAGTGGATTCGGTGCATCCCTATTGGTAACACAGAGAAATATCCTCTGGGATGGATGTTCCTTAGACATTTGCTCTGTAGTATTGGTGTAGATGTGAACATAGAAAAAGAATTATAATTATAACATAAGGAGAAAAAGTTCCCTGTCCTGAAGAACTCAATGTTTAGTAAAAAAAAATCAATAACAGGAGGATTAGATATGTGTTCTTACTAACATAACATGTATTAGATATGTGTTCTTACTAACAGTACATGTATCATCTGCAAGTTTATTCCTTCTAAGGGTTAGTCCAACTGAAGCAGACTTATCATTTTAGTTAGGATTACACTGTGCACCCACATGCATATAAAGCGAGATATTTAGGCCAAATTTGACATAGTATGAACCAGCTTTTATGCATCAAGGATGATTTACAGATGCACCTGGTAGTGTGCTGTAAAGTGGATGCATTTACCCAGCACTTCATAGAGATTATTCTACATTATTCACTGCCAGTGTTATTCTTAAGGTTGCAGAAGCCCAAAGCAAGCCCTGGCAAACCCCCCGTCCCAACCCCCACCTCGGCATCCACTCGAGGCCAGCCACCCCAACTATTGCCTTTAGGAAAGTGCTTCCTCTGCCTACCCCTAGTTCAGTCCCTGTTCATAGTGCAGTTTACAATCTAAGGACCCTACACTTAATGTTAAATGTTTTTATTAGGGTTTGGCGGAGGAAACCCATGCAGGCACGGGGCGAAACCTATAAACTCATTTCAGATCATGCTCTGGCTTGAATCGAACTTAAGACCAAAATTTGAAAGTGGTTACATATAGGGATGTGTATGTTTACAGATTAGCCTTGCAATATATGCAGATTAAACTATGGTCAGATCTAAGATATCAATCCTATTATCCTATAGCTGTTAAGGGGTGATGATTGTTTTATTTATCATAAAAGACAACAGTAGTGTGCAGGTTGGGTACCTCTAGCCAATAGTATTGGGAGACTTGGCTGGGGGTAAAATAATTATCCCTTTAGAGGGCTTAAGCTGCATACAGTATACAAAATATATATTATCCTTAATATTAGAATGTGTTCTTTTTTTAAGGGTACACGTTTTTCCACAAGTATAAAATTCTTATATAACTGCTACGTTTCACTGGAAAGTCAAGGAGCTTGAAGAGTGACTTGAATACAAATATCGGCACATTATGTAACCAGCTCCCTTCCTGAAAAACTACACTAAAAGCCGTTTTAGGATTGCTTTCTGTGTGTTTTGGATGAAAATTAACTTCTGAATAGTTGAATCCATCTGTCTTCATTCCTCATATTATGATATGTCTAATACTCCCTGGCAATTCTGGTCTGGCAATGCTTTTACTTGGGAGAGGAGCTGACGGACAAACCATGACACGTCTCTTCTCACAAATAGCCAGATTTTTTTTCTATTTCTTTGCTAGGTGTATTTTGTTTTTTGATTCCACAAGTTTGGAAAATGCAGATTCCCAACAGCAGCTTTAGTGTTAATAGTGTAAAAACAGCCTTCTTCTTAAAATGTCAAACTTTGTGAGCAGTGAGAGAGGACACGAACAACGATAGTAACCAATGTAGTATCTAGTGCAACAACATGGCCAAAAAAGAGAGCACATAAACCAAAAAATGGTAAACAAGATAGTATCTATGGAGCCTCAACATTTATGGCCAAAGAGAGAGCACATCAATCAAGACAGTAACCAAGATACTGGTTTTATAGCAATAAAAAGTGAATATCAGCCAGGATAGTATCTAGAGCAACCTCAGAGATGTCTGACCTTCATTATCTGAGGTCTTTCACTCTCTATGATAGAGACAGATGATATATGATAGATAGATAGATTGATTGAACGAACGATCGATCGATCGATCGATATATAGATCAATAGATAGATAGACCATAGATAGAAGCCATTTGCAAAAGTTTTATATAAGACATTATGATATCAATAGTAAAATGCTTTAGAAACAAGTGATTTCTTAGGCCAGGCATTGATAGGAGCTCAACAAATGACTCAGGATGGTGCTTGGTATATATACAGTATCACAGGTAAGCAAATTCTAAAATTTGCACATTGGATCAAAGAATAGAAAGTGGAAAAGTAAAGTGATCTAATAACTGTGAAAAAAACTACAAATAACTATTTAAACTACAAATATACATGTACATGTCCCCTTATACAACAAACTTTAGTATCCCCAGAAGAAGACCCTTTTGGAACAGAATATCAGAACTATGACAACTCCAGTATCATCTGCAACCACCACTGGATAGAGGTTGACAGTGGCTTTTTAGAGTACTGGAATTTCTGAAGTTGGCCCTTTCTAGGCCCCTCTTAAAGGAGAACTAAACCCCCCCTATAATAAAACCCACTACCCCCTACCCTACATAGTCCCCCCGTCCTGCTTCCACCTGCACAGGTGATAACTCCAGTTATTGCCCCATATCCTGTAATTACCCCTCGTTGCAGAGTAAGCGCAGTAGATTTCACGGGCACCATCTTCTTCTCTTCGGTAATCTTCGGAAAGTAATCGGCGTATCGGCGCATATGCAGTTGAAGCAATCTTCCAGTTCAGGACAACTGCGCATGCGCCGAAAGTTATGGAAATAGCAGAAGATCCGGAAGAAGACCCGAACATTACCGAAGAGAAAAAGATGGCGCCCGTGAGCTCTGCTGCGTTTACTCTGTAACGAGGGGTAATTACAGGATATGGGGCAATTACTGTGCAGATGGGAGCAGGGAGGGGGGATTATAAAGGGTAAGGGGGTAGTTGGTTTTAATATATGGGGGGTTGAATTCTCTTTTAAGGCAATTTGAGTTGCCTTAAGGAAGTTTATTCTTCAGTTTGCTGCCACTTGGCAAATAACAAGGTTATACATATAGGAAAACCTTGGAACATCAGTCAGACATAGATCCAAGAATAGACCTTCAAGCTGGACTTTCAGGTGTATCTAAGAAAGCAAATAGGCATTCTACTCAAATTGGTCTTCAGACTCAGCTCCCCTGCCACTACTCCAAGTCCCACAGTTTGCAAACCATTGGGTTGTGGTGTTTGTTGAATAGATAATTGGAGAGGTTAAGTTCCTATTAAGAATAAGGAACGTGGCTATATTCCTCTGGCTGTCAAGGCGCCTCCTCCAAGGATTACTTCTGTATTTAATCATTCAGTTACCAACTGTAGATAAAAGAAGACATTTCCTTATCTGTTGTAATCCAACCAACATTACTGAGTGGGAGATTTGTTGTACTTCTAATAAATCAAAATAGGGTAACATTCTTTAAGGATTTGATAGAAAGTACACAGACCTGGAAAAAATAGCAAGAAAGTCACGAAAGATAATCAAAATAGAGAAAAAGAAAAAAAAAACAGCTGCGAGGTGGGATTATTCAATATTAACAGAATTGGAAGAAAAGCCTTTCCTGGACAGAGAGAAAGGCAGAAGTACAGAGACGAGGAGAGGGGAGCAGGGGAGTGTGGGTCTGGGAAGAAAATGTACAGAAAGAGAAATAAAAAACAGAATCTATTTATGAGCAGATGAAACGGGGAAGTGGGCAAAGAACCTAAAAGAAAATTTAAAAAAAAACTGCTGAGAAGGAACATTGGCCTGACTTGACCTTAGAAAAATAAATCAGTAAAGAAAATGGGAGTTAAAGGGATACTGACAAAAACTCTTCCACATTGGTCTGGGGATTTTTTATATAAAGCAAGAATTGATGGTGGCAAAAAGATCTCCCTGGGTTAATATACCCTTTGGATTCAGGAATAATCAATTATTTTTTATCATCAGTCCTCGGACTGATTGATTTCACTTTATTTGCACCAGCACTTTACCTAAGTTATTAGACAGCACCTTTTTATGAATTATTATTATCATTAATTATTTCGGTCTTGCACTTTATGGTTTGAGTTTACTTGGTATTGATATAGCATTAACTATTTGGTGGGGTTTCTTTTTCTTAAGAAATATTGAGAACTTTTTTTCATCTGACTTTGTCAGACCTCTACCTATAGTTTTGGTTAAAAAAAGGATCAAACACATATATTTACACACAGGGATAACAATCAGTGTTTTTCTTTAAAAAGATCTCCCTTGTAACCAGAAGCTCTTTCCGCACCATCTATAGAATAGCAATGTCGCCCCTGAGATTAGAGTGCAAGATGTTTGCATGGGGATGGGGTATTTGGTGGGTCGAAGGAGGGTGGCAACAGGCTCATAAGTTCCCCTGTCTACATTGGGGAAAGCCAGCAGCCATCCAACAACCAGCTTAGCTATTGGGAATTGGGATTCTTGATGGACATTGAAGGTTTCATTCATGATTTTAACTGTAGTTTTGATCCTGCAAAACTGAATGATATCATTACATGAATTTCTGCTATTCATTAAGGGTGCTTGTGACCAAAGCCGCTCCTAGGTCTTGCCTATATTTGCACTAGGTGCCAGTGCTAGTGATTGGCGAATCTGTCCCATTTTGCGGAAAAAAACGTACTAATTTTGACGCAACAATTTTTGATGCGAGCGCAATGAATTTGTCCAAATGCATTAAAGTCAATGGGCCTCCGGATTAAAAAAGAAAAAGACAATTTTTATGCGTTCAGAAATTCTGACGCGCTATGCTTTTTTTTTCTCGGCGGATTTTTCACGAATCCATGCCTGGCAAATTTATTCACCCATCACTAGCCGGTGCATCTGTCCCGCATCTTGTCCCAAACTTTGTACAGGGGTATGTACTGATTTAGGGGAACCCTGGAGCTCACGCCACCTACAGGAGCTTCAGGGTTGCCACAATGGGCAGCGACCAATATCTGCAGCATACATCGTTTTAAAGAATAAGGTGCAGACTTTATTTTAAGACCAAGTGCTGAAAATTTTTAAAAAAAATTCAGCACAGTAGTGTACAATAACCCCTTGCGACCTCAGTTACACTGAAATTGTCAGAGGAAAACACTGTATTTTGGGTAAAAAAACATGGTGAATTGTCTCTGAAATTGCACTTTGTACACTAATCCTATATAACGTAGAATCTGCGGCCCCCAGATAAAAAGAGCAAAGTGCCTATCCACAGATCTTATGTTTCTAGTTGGTGCTTCAATCTATGCGGAGCCTTTGGTTACATGGCATCCAATAGCATGGATCAAGAGGCCGACCACTGGCACAGAAATGGTTAAGAGATGGATGAACAGTTTTCAGAACCAGGATAGTGTTTTGAATTATGACTTCTTTAATTAGACACTGTAGGATGTTTATGCAGAGATAATATCTAGTTGCTGTATTTGGAAATTTCCAAACTTTTTTAAGGCTCTGGGTAACTGGGAATAGAATGAGGAATTATTGGGATGATATAATTGCAAGCTGCAGGGCTGCTCCATGTTTAGTAACCCATTACCAAATCAAATGAATGCTTTCTCATAACAGTTACACTACTGGTTTATTTGGGAAGGACAAATACAGCAACTACCTTTCCCCCTCAACAACTGCTCTGAAGATGCAAAGGGGTTGTATACATTCTAAATATCTTTCAGTTTATTTTTAATTGTTCTGCTGATGGACTGCAGGGGGGGGGAAGGGAGGGTGATATCACTCCAACTTGCAGTATAGCAGTCAAGAGTGACTGAAGTGTATCGGAGTACAAGTCACATGACTGGAGGCCCATGGGAAACTAACAATATGTCTAGCCCCATGTCAGATTTCAAAATTAAATATAAAATGTATAAATATAAATATTAAATATAAATTTGTATCTGTTACCTGTTAAAACTTTTTAAACAATGTTGCAAAAGTCTTGGTTCCCCAGCAAAGACAGGTCTGTTAATCTTCTGCTTATCTTACATTTTATCAACAGTCTGAGCCACCAGGGCAGGGAATAGAAAGGGGCAGACAAATGCTGTTTTAAATTGCAATACATATACCAGGGACATAAATATAGAGGGGGGCCCAGGAGGTATAGGGGTCCCATGAGGCCCTAATTCATATACAATTTCAATAAATATTGGTAAAACAAGTCATCCTTTAGACATTTTAGGGGCCTGAGAAATATTTTCTTGTAGGGCCCAGTAATATCTTGTTACGCATTGACATATACAAATAACTTAAAAACCATAGAAAATGTTACTTGGCCCAGCTCTTCCCAATAGTGACGCCCTAATCGCACATAATGGCGGACTAATCAATGATGCCCTTGAATGACTTTTTTCCAAGTACATATTTAATCAGTAGAATAAATATCTTGGCGGCAGACAGTGCTATACTGGCCCGGTGTAACTAGAGTGTGCCGGCCCCCTGCAAAAAAATCTTCAGAGGAGCCCAGTGCACTCCGATCCCAATCCTCCCACCCACTTCCTGACTCCACCCACTTCTCACACTGACTCCACCCACTCTCCGCTCATGTCACTCTGCAGGTAAGAGAGCGGCTGGGGAAGTGGGGGGTTTCTTGTTAGTTCTGTAGTTACGCCACTGGCCGTAGACTAACACAATCGATATAAAACTCATTTTCTCAGGGGTTTAAAAACTATAATTCATTATTTGGTATGTTCCTTTTATTTTTCTTTCTTTGCTTCCCCCCCCTTCTTTTTTTTTTTTTTGTCCTCGCCAACCTAATCCACAAATGGCTGCACTATGAGGCATAAAAACATAGCTGTTGTCTTGAGCAGAACTGCTGTATTTTGCAAAGGCGGCTGCACGATTACATTCTGGTTTCTCTGGATGAGGTTTAGCGAGGTGATACGAGCCAGTTGGAGGCCGGCAATGCATAGAACGACCATTCTCACCGAAGGCTCTTACAAAGGACCTGATTATTTTCCTTCTGTCGTGCAGAAAGGAGCCGCACTAACTCAGCAACTGGGATTATTTTCTAAGGCATAATTGTAACCCGTCGCACTCATTTCATTACATGCATCTATTTTTGTATCCACTGTTGTTTGTTTCATTGAGATACTCAATATTCTACTCCCCCATAGAAATGGTTTGAAAAAGTGGGACTGTGACATCAAAAAGAACAAAAAAAAAAAATATGAAAGAATGAAAGGAATAGTGTGTTTTGGAAATAGCAATACCCACAAAAATCTTGAATTACTGAAAAGAATGCGCTAGACGCTTGGCTTGAAATTAATGTGACTGCTCATTGACGGAATAATCTTTTGAGCTCCATTATCTTTTCTCCATGAGACAAGGATAAGCCACAATATAAAATTGTCGCTCTGTTCCACACCTGGGCTCTGTGCAGAAAGTAAGCCAATAGATTCTGTTATTCCCATTGTTAGACAATCTGATTCACGGATGAGTAGTAAGTGAACCCGTTTCCTTTGGTTTGGAATTCATGTGAACCAAACCAGGTCATCAGATTTGAACAGCTGTGCTTGCAATCGCTTATGCTCATTGATCATGCTTTTTCTAAGGGAAATATGGTGCTACACTAATAAGTACTAAGAGGAACACACCTAAGTAAATCGGCCCCAGCTACAGTATTTATTCATTTTCATGGATAATGTTTCAGTGTTTGAATAAGCCATAGAGGAAGCTATTATAAAAGAGAAGAAATGTGCAAGGTTGTAGTCACATAGGGGTGGTGCACCTTTATTTCAACTTTCAGTTGCCCTATTCATAGCAACTTTGTAATTGGTCTTCATTATTTATTTTTTCATCTACACCTTTCCAACTTTCTAATGAGGGTCGTTGACCCCGGCAGCCGAAATTCTATTACTCTATGAGTTTACAGTTTTGATGTTATTGTCACTTTTTATTCCGCATCTTCCTTTTGAGTCCCTCTTCTATTCATATGCCAGTCTCTCGTTCAAACTACTGCCTGGCCTTGATAAACAAGACCCTAGCAACAAGTTTCAAGCTCCAAACTGGAGCCCCACAGAACAAAAAGATAAATAGTGTAACAAAAAAACACAACCAACTTCATATTGTCTCCAATAGCAATGTCTATGAATCATATCTTAATTGGGATCAAGTACAATAACAAAACAGTACCTTGTACTTGATCTTAATTAAGATATAATAAATAGGCAAAACAATTGGGTTTATTTTGTTTTTAAATGTTTTTGTTTTGTAGACTATATGAGTATGGATATCCAAATTACAGAAGGATCTCTTATCTGGAAAACCCCATGCATCTGGATAGTATGTCCCATGCCTGTACCAACTAATCAAGGTACTATAGGGGCATACACAGGCTATTCCTGTATAGTATCCAATGGGCAGTCCATAGGGAAATAGAGGTTCTAAGGCCAATCGAAAACAAAGGTATGGGATCTGTTATCTGAAAAACCCGTTATCCTGAAAGCTCCAAATTTTGGAAAAGTAGTCTCCCATAGACTCCGTTATCCACATTTTTAAAAATGATTTCTCTGTAATAATAAAATAGTAGCTTGTACTTGATCCCAACTAAGATATAATTATTCCTGATATGAAGCAAAACCAATCTATACATGATTTCTAGTAGACTTAAAGGGATACATTGGGGAGAAAAAAATTCAAAATGCTTCAGTTAATAATGCTGCTCCAGCAGAATTCTGCACTGAAATCCATTTCTCAAAAGAGCAAACTGATTTTTTTATTTTGAAATCTTACATGGGGCTAGACATATTGTCAGTTTCCCAGGTGCCCCCAGTCATGTGAATTGTGCTCTGCTGTACTGCAACTTGGAGTAATATCACTCCCCTTTCTTTCTCCCCTCCAGCAGCCTAACAACAGAACAATAGGAAGGTAACCAGATAACAGAGGATAACAGCTCCCCGGTAGATAAGAACAGCACTCAATAGTAAAATCCATGTCCCACTGAGACACATTCATTTACATTGAGTAGGAGAAACAACAGTCTGCCAGAAAGCAGTTCCATCCTTAAGTGCTGGCTCTTTCTGAAAACACATGACCAGGCAACCTGCCTACACACCAATATTACAACTAAAAAAAATTCACTTGCTGGTAGAAATAAAAACGACATCATAAAAATCCTTACAGAATCCCTTTTAAGGTATGAAGATCCAAATTATGGAAAGTTCTGTTTTTCAGAAAACCCCAGATCCCGAGCATTCTGGATAACAGGTCTCATACCTATATACAGTGCTAGCCACCTTTCTATTGTTGTGTTCATTCAGTCTGATGAAGAGCTTTGATTCCTCTTGACCTCCTTATCAGTAGATGCACCATGCTGATACAACATATCATCTTTATATCTAATATATATATATATATATATATATATATATATCATCACATAATTTCTATTGTAGAAAAGGAGATAGTTGTCTAATCCATGTGCTACTATGATTAAAAGTCCCACTCAGTAGTAGTATAGTAGTATAACAATGCCTTAACTAAGAAGTCTGAATATACAACTACAGTATAGTGTAGGCAGCAACCTAGTAGATTTTGCTGGACTGCACCTCACAATATACTAGAACAGGGGTCCCCAACCTTTTTTTACCTGTGAGCCACAATCAAATGTAAAAAGAGTTGGGGAGCAACACAAGCATGAAAAAGTCCCTTGGGTGCCAAATAAGGGATGTGATTGGCCATTTGGTAACCCTTATGTGGACTGGCAGCCTACAAGAGGCTCTACTTGACACTATACTTGATTTTTATGCAATTAAAATGTTCTTCCAAGCATGGAATTCAAAAATAAATACCTGCATTAAGGACACTGAGAGCAACATCCAAGGGGTTGGAGAGCAACATGTGGCTCACGAGCTACTGGTTGGGGATCGCTGTACTAGAAACTCTAGTTCAAGCATTGGCTGGAGGACCTCAACCTAGACTTCAAAAAAAATTTTTTTTCAAATTAAGTATTTAAGCCTGGGAAAACCTGAAATATTTGTATTTCCAACCAGTTTATCAGTTTTATGGACATCGATTGGGCTTATTAATGTTTGTGTAGTGTGTAAATAAAGAATTCCATGCATACAATGATTCCCCTATCATAACATGCTTCGTAGCATCAAAATACCTGATCCTTCCCTGAGCAACTCTTAAACATTTCAAGAAGTAATTGCTTAGCACAAAGATAGGCAATTTGTTATTCTCCAGCTGTCGATGAAGAACATCTGGAGACCAGCAACGATAAACAACAGCTGGAGACCCACCAGAGGACCCACCAGAGGAATAACATTAGGATGATGGAGGATTCAGTCCTGCCAAATAAGAATATAGTAATATAGTTTCCTGCATACAAGCTGATCATCTTCTCAGGATTATTGATTGAGTATTAAAATCACACCACCGTGACTCAGATTTCTATTTGAAGTCAAATTCAATTCATATCCATGTAAATTTGTCATTGCATTCATTTCAACAGCTGGCCAGTCCAAGACTATATATAAGAATTATAAGGTATTGCAATTTAAGTAGAAAAAGCAAATTGGAATTTATCCATATTCTAAAAAGAACATGGACCATCAAAATAAAAGGAGTTGCATATAAATGTAGTTTTTCATGGAAAATTCAGATCATATAGGGCAGTGCTGGTGCCCTTTCCAGCCCCTACACTAAGCTGGGTCACTTAAAAGAAACCAAACCCACACTATTTCTCCTTAGTAGAGTAGGGACTGCTCTTGCTCACTAGTATTGACTATCCTACACCCTTATGCTATACCATCACCGTTCTGTTACTTGCTAAGCCTCATTCATGGGGTCCCTGCACCCTAGCTACCTGAGTTCCTGGCTTAAATTCCTGCACTGGGGCCCTCTGATGGATCCATCTTCTGCTATTATGGTTTTTTTTACAAGTTTTTGGGAATTGTAATGATATAAAGGTAGGCCAGTAATCAAGAAATGTTAAAGTACTATTTTTGTAAAGTCAGTGGAATCTAAGTGGGATATTAGGAATTCTTTATATTAGATGACAAACATATCAAAAAGGGCAAGTCGCTGAGGTAAGAAACAAATGGCACTGTGGTGCCCCTATAGTTGATTTGCTTGAAAACAGTTGGAGTTCAGTTGAGGTGACATGGTGATCCTCTAGGTTCTTGGCACCAGGAAATTTTTCCCCTCATCTAGTGCTCAGAATCACACTGGGTATGGAGAAATTCACTTCACTTTTGGAATCTAGCCTCTTGGCACTTGGTAACTTACATTTTTACTGAATTACAGTTTCTAAAACAGAAACTTTCTTCAGCAATCTCCACTTAGAAAGGCAGATTTAGATATGGCCATCTATTTTTAAGAAAAGCTTATTTCAGCAACATACAGCATAACAAACACTAAATACTGTAATCCTCTCGTGGAACTCGGGGAAAAACACAAGATATTCCAGCACTCTATGACCAGACATCCTTAAAACTTGCAAAGTATTGAATAACATTGAAAACCCAAAGCCCGTAAGGCGGTAGCCGAGTGAGAAATTTGAGACACAGTAATGCATTAACTTGCAAGATATTACTTCTGCAGCTGGGACAGGGAAACGGGGAAGTTTGTTGTCCAGACAATTAACTGTGAATATAAATAAACAGAATTGTAATGTCAGAGTCAGGTGGGGTTTAGAATGGTCTGCTCAGCTTTTCTTTATCTCTGATCTCATCAGATATCCATGAAGACCATGAACGAATCTCCTTGCAGCAATAAAATACAAAAGAGCAGTGTCTGTCAGATATGTGGGTTAGATTTCATGTTGTTTTATAATTAAATGACTTTGAGGTCTTTACCAATCATGAATTTAAGGGTTCACCAAAGTCCTGTACTTACAGTGCAAGTCACAAAGGGAATCATCATCATAAAGTAAATTGTTAATGTCTGTTGAAGACCACTGACCCATGCTGGACATTGACCACACAGTGACTTATTTAATTGCAATAGATATGGTACAGCCAATATTACTAAGCCCAGAAAATGTGTCACTGTTCAAGGGGATGGTCTTCCAAAGGCCCCATTGCTTCTCCTTTCCATTTCAATTCTAACAAGTAGCTTTCTTCTCACATAAGCTGGTCATGCACAGTAACACCTTTGTGTTTGCCTGAGAGGTTCTAATTGGAAGAATTGCAATATCAGACTCAGGTGGGTTTTAGAATGGTCTGCTCAATTTTTCTTCCATCCATAAAGACTAGGGAAGAATCTCATCAGGCCAATAAAATGTACAAGAGAAGTCTGGAAGATATGTGTGGTTAGATTCAATGTAAATGATTGAGGTCTCTACTAACTGTGAACTTAGAGGAGCACCAAAGTTCTGGACTTACAGACTAAGTCATAAATGAAGTGACAATTAATGGTCAATGTAACAATGTTCTAAACAGTCTGAGATAATATGCCAACATCTGTTGAAGACCGTTAAACCATGCTGATAAGGTCCCGTCTGTAGCTAAGGTCTAGAAGAGACGTCACTGGTGAAGAGGATGCTCTACCAAATGTCCCCCATTCCTTTCCCTGCTCATCTCAAGTATATGGCTTTCCATATAAGATGATCATGCACAATAAGATCTTTTTTGCCTCACCTATGGACAAGGGGTTCTGTGGCCACTTTGGTGGCATGTGGTATTCCCATTTTGTCTGATGATTGTATATTTAGGTTGGTGAAGTCATATACTGGATGGTCAGGTTTCCTACCCTGCCCAATAAATACCCATGTTCCTGGTCTAAATTAATAAGACAGCCAATGAATTCTCACTGGTAACTGCATTGCATTAAATAAGTATTCAGTAATAATAATGTCACACATGGTATGAATAGAAACATGCCTGCTCTGTTTTAGTTTTTATTTGCATGGTGTCAGCTCCGTAATTCCAGGATATGCGTATGTGAAGAGAAACCACCTTCCTTGCATATTTCCTATAAGTGCCAAATATAGTGGATTGTACCTTGTAAATGTCATGTTTGCTCATGTCAATCTTTCTCAGTTTGTTTGGCCTTTTTTGTTTCTTCTGAACATTACGTGGCACAAGAACTGGAATATTTCTTTCCAAGTCTGTGAAACTGAAAATCCACTGATGTGTTCAAGATATAGCACTGTTCTGCTACATTTAATATGGGGAGGTTTTGGCATGGAATTTTGACAAACAAAGTAATTTTTCATAGGATGATGTTGCCTCTGTTAATATCCAATCTACATGTATCTATGTTTGATTAAGGATACAATTTATGTGATTATTTTGGAAAAATTCACACTTCAATGGAACGGGTACAAATAAAAGCAACTGCCAAACTAAAGGAAATATTTTGTGCAGAGGTGATACAAAGTGTGGATTGAAAGATGGTGGTGGCTCACATGTGTGGTCCATGAGTATATTACTGAAGGCAATTAAAGTTTCTTGGTTCCCAATGCCTAGAGGGTTTGTCATTGCTTCTCACAGAGCTATAGGAAGTGACCTGACAAAAGCACATAAAGGGGTGATTTACAAAGACCCACTTAGAAGTGCAAGAACACTAAGAGGCACACGAGTGTTAAAAAAAACACTTATGTCCATGGCTGTGCTTTGCACCTCATAAAGTACAGCGTCCCATTGTGGTCTTCACATGCCATCAACTCCCTCAATGCAGACACTGTATTCATGGGGGCAACAGCAATTCTCTGTGCTACCAAATCATCTAAGCTGGAAGGTGTAAAGTGCAACAGCATTGTGGATTGTGCCCTTTTTTGTACTTTGAGTCCTGCCTTTTAGGCCGCATATGACCTCTACATTGGTGATGAGAGGACCTCAGCTCAACATCTATTGAAAGCAGTGGCAGCAAGATTGTGGTATTGTGACTACGCCTTTTTGTTTTTGTTTTTGTATTGTGGCAGTTGAAATGTCCTGTGAGACATTAGTCTAAGGGGGTTATTTATTAAAGGTTGAGTTGTGTTTTCTAGAAAATTTTTAGTTTTTTGAGGTTAGTTAACAAAAAACTCACATTTTTGAAAAAAAAACCTCAAATTTTTCAAGATTTATGATACCCCAAAGCTGCTAAAAGTCAGAATCTGAAAATACTCCAGTTAACACCAGTCCAATTCATGTAAAAGTTAATGCCAGAGGTCCCTTTAACCATTTGAAGATGGTTTTTGCCTTCATGATATTTGGGTGTTTTACACTGGTTTGCTCTCAAAAACGTGATAAATGCAAGGTATTTGAGTTTTTTCCCCGATTGCTTTCAATAAAGTTTTTTTACATTCAGATTTTTTCTCAAATAAACAAACATTTGAGTTAGAAAAACCACACAAACCTCACAAACTTGACCTTTTATAAATAACCCCTAAGGGTTATATTAGATGGGTCAGTTCCAGTTGCCATGTATTTTAGCTAATAAGACTAGAAGAGGAAAGTGTAATACCTTTCAGAGGAGGTGATTGCTACACATGTATGTCTACTGTAGTTTAGTAACCCATAGCAAACAAAGTTTCACCAAGAAATATCGCCTATTGATTGGTAGCTATGGGTTACTAGAAGCGTAGTTTGCTTTGTACCTTGCAAAGATATCAAAAAGGCAAGCATGATGTATGCATGCAGTTAAATAGCTTAATCACACTCAATTTGCACTGTGATAAGTAAATCTTAAACTCAATACAAATGTTGTAAAGATATCAAAAAGGCACTCTGCCGAAATCCTACCCTAGACGAGCTTCCTGGGTATTATGAAGAACCAACAATTCTTCTGGCCTTAAGGCTGGGCTTCAGCTTTAAGTGTCTTTAGATTGGCCAGCCCTATGGTTGAGGAACCACTGATGGAGAAGACTGCTCAACTGCTATTAAACAAACAACAGTGGCATAGGAGGATGCTAACATACAGTTTAGGGGTAAAGGCTGGATGGAAGGGCACACTTATTTCAATATAAATATTTTACATGACTTAAATAACATCCCTCTGACTTGGAGAATCGACCCAAAGATGCACTAAAGCTGGTTTTGGGTTCAGTAACATATCAGCAGACATTATGTACCTTGGACTCCTTACTGCAAAGTTTCCTTTATTTTGACTATAGTTACCACTATGGTCTCCATCAATAGGGTTCATAGTGAAGGGAGGTAGGTTTTCTGCCGGATAATGATTCTTTATGTCTCTCTGTTCCTGGAATGTTTTCAAAGCTGTAGGGTCTGTGAACATTCAATCTTGACGAGGCTCCCTCATGTCACAACTTCATACAGCCCACAAGTGATGTCAGAAAGCATTATCTGGGCCAATTCAAATATCCTATGTACTCTGGAAATCTGGAATATTTTTAACCGTATGAGCACCATCCAGACTTTCAATGGAAATAGGAATCAACAGATGAAAGCATCACACTAATTTATCAAGCACGCTCCTATATACAGTAAATGTGGTTGTGTTACAGTTATTTTATCTTTTTTAGCTTTAAGAAGGGGTTTGGAGGCCCCTAATAGAACAGGTTGATCAAGGGATTTCTCTGATCTTGGAGTCAGGAAGGACATTTTTTCCCCTCTGAGGCAAATTGGAAAGGCTTCAGAAGGGTTTTTTTTGCCTTCCTCTGGATCAACTGGCAATTAGGCAGGTTATATATAGACTTAAAAGGTTGAACTTGATGGACGTGTGTCTTTTTTCAACCTTACTTGCTCATTACTATGTTACTTCCATCACGTACTGATAATTAATCTCCAAAACCAAAGCCCATACAATTGACCATACCATAGTGTGGTCAAGGAACCTTGGATTGTAAATTCCATTGATACAGGGACTGATGGGAATGATATATAATCCTTGTAAAGTGCTGGAGAATATATTGAAACTATCTAAACAAGGGATAATAAAAATAAATGCACCAGGCAGTAGGCTTTGCGCATGCAATAAGCCATATCCTTGTACGTTACCCTCAATTTAAGAAAAATAATTGGATGTTAAATGCACCTTCAAACCATGGGTGTCAGTGTTACTTGCTAGTCTCAACATAGTAAAACACATTTATTATTTAGAAGCTACAGCATTTTTAACATACTTTTTATGCGTGTTATAGCACAAATACGGGCAGCGTCTAGTAAAATTTTAAATTCTATTGTGGGAAAAAAAATGTCTCCTTGCCGGTAAAATTGACTCTAGACCAATGGGTGTTTCAACATTCTTAATACTGTTAATTATACACAAAGAATTCAGTGATTTCGTTCACTGTTTACTTTCTAAACTACTCTGGCCAGACTATTGTTTGCTATCTTTAGGTTATCCCTTGTTAAATAGTACTTTTTTTTTTATCGCAAACATTTTCAAAAAGGACTTCAGACATCAAGCCCTGTCTTCTAAAGACGAGCTGTTGAGTGATTAAGGAACATTCACTGTATTCACATGATGTATTATGACATGTATGTTTGCCAAAGACTCCACTAGCAGACTATTACAAAGAGTTTCAAATACCTAGCTGCTACATTTACAAATGTTAAACAAACTCGGCTCATTTGTCCAATGCGCTTCCATTAGCTTTCTTAAACATTTATTGTAAGAATATAAACAAGGTATTGAGTTTGCATACAGTTTAAGTCTTATGCAATTATTACCATCAAACTGCTGGGCAAACTTGCTAAGACAGTCTCAAGTACTCTGATGACTAGTGTGATCCAGACAAGCTCTTCAGGCTGGTTATATGTAAAGATACTTACATAAGCTAGTAAGATGCATGGTTCTACAGAACACCATAGTACAGTCTTGTGACACACACATAATGATAACAAAATCAGGTGAGAATTTGGAAAAATCTGGTACTGTATCTTCTAAAGCACATGCAAAGATCTATTAATTTAGCAAATGAGCACATATTTGGCCACCAAGACTTTTGGGCAAATCTGAATGTTACACAACTGGAACATCAATTGGATCATGATCAAGACCTAAGTAATCCTGGCCATGGATGAATGAATCCAGGCCAATGTGGACCTCGTCCAATGGTGTTAAAATGTCTGATAGATATCTGGCTGATCCCAAGGTAGATCATCATTCTGGCTGCATAAGCAGGCCAACAAGCTGCCGCAATGGTGTAGAGTGTTAATGTTGGAAAGTGCGTGGTCAGTTTAAAGCTAAGTTCAAAACAAGGCAAGTCACTTGAGCGTATTGCGATAGAAAAGAACGAAAATAATACAGTCCATAACTAGAAGGTCTTCTAGTTTGGTGAGGTAGCTCAATGAGCAATGAGTCTTAACCAATTTAGCCACCCAGTCAACATGCCAGATTAAGCTTATCCAAAAATATTACAAGTACATTACGGTGTCACTTGAGAGGGCCCGTGAAATCTTTAAAAAGAGGACTACACTCCTGGCTTTATGCAGTCCCAACCCAATGCCATATTCCCAATCCATCCTGACCAAGCACAGATCATAAATCGTTCAGGGAGCTCATCATACATTGGTCAATAAGCTGATGACTTGGTCAGGAGTAATGTAGATGGCATAAAATAATGTATAAAATCCTTATCCCTTGTGAATTTTCTAAAGAAGTCCACAGGGGTATTTCAGGGCTTCCCACACGTAGTATTTTCGTGATGGACAAGGTCCCTAGTAACATATGGGTTGAAGCTGCCTGAGGGGAATTCTCAACTCATTGCCTCTGGAAATCCATCAGAGTTGGGTTGGTCTGCCAGAGTTCCAGCAATAGCCTAGTGTGCCCTATCCAAGGACAATTCCCATGAGTGATTTCTTATATCCACCATAGGACTATATAACACTTATCACATTTGGCACTGTCTACGCCTAACATTTGCCAGAATCGGGCCTTAGTGCATTTTCTGGTGGGTCCTAGACTCCCAATGAAATACTGAAAATGACCATTGTCTTGCGTGGTTTGCAGCTGCTCCCCCTTTCCCTTATCATTTCCCAAGGCCCTTCTCCTAATGTATAATTCTCTTACAAATACCCAGAAGGTGGCATAACCTAGAGCAGGGATCCCAAACCTTTTGAACCCCGTGAGCAACATTCAGAAGTAAAAGGAGTTTGGGAGCAACAACAGCATGAAAAATGTTCTTGGGGTGCCAAACAAGTGCTTTGATTGGCCATTTAGTAGCCCCTATGTGAATTGTCAACCTACATTGAGGCTTTGATTGACAGTACATCTGTTTTTTATGCAACCAAAACTTGCCTCCAAGCCTTAAATTCAAAAATAAGCTCCTACTTTGAGGCCACTGGGAGCAACAGCCAAGGGGTTGGAGAGCAACATGTTGCTCACGAGCTACTGGTTGGGGATCACTGACCAAAGGCTCAGGAAAAATAAACTGCAGATGCTGGTGGCATGCACTTAAGATGCCCCATACAGAGAAATAACATAACAGCAGTGCTTGGATGGTTCGGCCCTTTTAGAAACATAATAGAGTCCTGCAGAGGGTCAGGTTCCCGTGGGTTACCTACAAAAAATTCGGGTACCCTGTGGAATGAGGGTAGGATTTTCAGGTGTGGGTATAGATGTGGGTCATGGTTATGTGGGTTGCAGGTATCATCTAAATTTTTTATCTTATGTTATATTGTCTATATTTTAGTCCTTTTAAAATTTTACAAAATTGTTTCCTGTCCCTGCCCACTTTTGATGATGTCACTTCTGGTTTGCAGCAACATCACTTCCTATTTGATGGTGGCCAGCGGGTTGAAGAAGGGTTGCGGACAAGGTAGTTGCGGGTCCGTGTCGGGTAAGGGATCGTAGTGGGTAAATATGCGTATTGCGATTCGGGTCGCGGGTTCGGGTCTTAGAAATTGGTTCCGCGCAGGACTCGAAAACATACTACTGCCACTACTTTGGCAGCTCCCAGTCTTACCAAAAGAGAAAAAGACATAGATCCCAGAAACAGGCTTGTAAAAGAACTGAGAACTTTATTTAGGCCACAAAGTAGATCAACACATAGCCTCACGCGTTCCGTGCCGATAGGCACTTAGTCATAGGCTCCCAGTCTTTCACTATAATAAATAAAGACCTCTATGCAGCAGAAAAAACAGTCCACATGTTCAATTGAGCATATAAGACTTTTATATAAGGTGGATTGTACATTAAAAAAATAAATAAGTGTTAAAATAACTCACATTGAGGTCACCAAAAAAGAATGGAGCGTCACAACCGGTAGGCAGCAGAGTTATGTTTGTGTTAGTCAGATGATAATCACAAAGCACTTCTGGTGTATTGTATTAACAGCGAGAGTCTGTGGATTTATTGTGTGAATGAAAGGACGCATAATGTCATACAAATAAGGGATAAGGAAATAGACTGAACACTTACTGCCTAGAAAGGAATGGTCACCACATGTCTGTGGCACTGATCCTAACAGCTCTCCCTGCATCATTTATATTGTCTTTTATTCCAATTACTGTACAGTGATATAAACAGCTTCTACATGTGCCAAGTCTCTGGCATAGGGAAGGGGAGCAGGATGTTTGAAGCAGAAAAGGAAATTAGAAACATTAGAAAAAAAACTGTTTTGAATGTTTGAACTTCGTTTCCTGTAGAGGCGTGTTTGTTTCACACATTTTATTGCTGCTCCTTCTGGAAATGGCTTGACAGCTAACATTAAATCTGCAAATATTCTAATGCTCTCTAGTTCTAGTTCTAGTTCTAATGCTTTTATTGGTCGCAGCTTTATTCTAGCCCTGCCCACTTCAAAGGACATATTCTATATACCGTATGTTTTATTCTATAGGCGCTTAAATCACTGGGCAGAAACTGACAATACAGGGAAAGGAAAACTGATCATATATTAAAGATATATATTTATAAGTATCCTTATAAACTGTGATGAATGAGTTCATTTGGCATAACATCATTTACAGTAAAAGGTACATTATCCCTTATAATACATGAGTGATACTCAGAGTTCCCTGTATAACTCAGCCTGCAGTCTTGTGCCTTTATATGGTCACAGACCCCTCAGTGACTTCTAATATCCTTATCAATTACAGTAGGGGGTACATTATCCCTTATAATACATGAGTGATACTCAGAGTTCCCTGTATAACTCAGCCTGCAGTCTTGTGCCTTTATATGGTCACAGAACAACCCCTCAGTGACTTCTAATATCCTTATCATTTACAGTAGGGGGTACATTATCCCTTATAATACATGAGTGATACTCAGAGTTCCCTGTATAACTCAGCCTGCAGCCTTGTGACTTTATATGGTCACAGAACCCCTCAGTTACTTCTAATATCCTTATCATTTACAGTAGGGAGTACATTATCCCTTATAATACATGAGTGATACTCAGAGTTCCCTGTATAACTCAGCCTGCAGCCTTGTGCCTTTATATGTCACAGAACAACCCCTCAGTGACTTCTAATATCCTTATCATTTACAGTAGGGGGTACATTATCCCTTATAATACATGAGTGATACTCAGAGTTCCCTGTATAACTCAGCCTGCAGTCTTGTGCCTTTATATGGTCACAGAACAACCCCTCAGTGACTTCTAATATCCTTATCATTTACAGTAGGGGGTACATTATCCCTTATAATACATGAGTGATACTCAGAGTTCCCTGTATAACTCAGCCTGCAGCCTTGTGACTTTATATGGTCACAGAACCCCTCAGTTACTTCTAATATCCTTATCATTTACAGTAGGGAGTACATTATCCCTTATAATACATGAGTGATACTCAGAGTTCCCTGTATAACTCAGCCTGCAGCCTTGTGCCTTTATATGTCACAGAACAACCCCTCAGTGACTTCTAATATCCTTATCATTTACAGTAGGGGGTACATTATCCCTTATAATACATGAGTGATACTCAGGAATTGACATATCACTTATGATGCCTGTGTACTAAAAATAGTAACTGTTTTATACTAATGTCTGGCAGTTGGTTCAGCTCTGACTTAAGATTCGCTGTGTCAGCGACCACAGAGTTATTAATTGAATATTCAGGCAATGTCTCCAGGATCCTCTGCTTCATCCTCTTTGTCCCCCCTTATGACTCCAGCACTTTGCAGACAGCTGAGGGGGTGACGGCTTCTCCCTATCTCAGCAGAGACTTCTAAGTTCTTCAAAAGCTTAATATCAAGGCCGCAGACCTCCATCTTATATTAAAATTGAAGATATATGAGTTCCTTGGTTATCCAAAAAAAACGAAAAAAAAGACTATTTACCCCAAATTAGTCTACTTACCATTGTCCAACAAACTGGAAGCCTTTAAAATATATATAGACAAAGATGCCTCAATGTAGGTTGACAATCCACATAGGGGCTACCAAGTGGCCAATCACAGCACTTATTTTCATTTTTCATGCTTGCGTTGCTTACCAATTTGCGAATTTCCCGCAAAGTTCACATAACGGCAAAAAATTCTAGAAAAATCAGGAAATCGGAAAGTTCACGAAAATATAGTGCAATTCAAACGTTTTCACACAAAAAATTGAGCAATTCAAACAGTTTCACTAAAAATTCGAGCAATTCGAACGTTTTCATGAAAACATCAAGAAATTCGAAGCTTTTCACTATAATAGAGCAAATCGAACGTTTTCACCAAAGCAATCGAGCAATCGAACAATTTGAACCTTTTCATGAAAAAATCGAGCAATTCGGACGTTTTCACTAGGAAATCATGAAAATCGGAAATTGACGACAGCGAATTTTCATAGGAGATTCACAAATTTATTAGCCTGCGGCGGGAATTCGCCGCAAATTCAAGCCAGGCGAATTTATTCGCCCATCACTACCTTTTACTTGTGAATGTTGCTCACGGGTTAGAAAGGTCGGGGATCCCTGGGTTAGAGAGTCAGTCACTGAGCTGCTTCTGGGAAACATGAGAGGTGGAAAATGAAAGTTAAATCCTTGAGAAACAGTCAGAAATAAAGAGCACGGGAATTAAGCCGTCAAACAACCTCAGAAGGTGAACTACCCCTTTAACGTTTATTAAAGCAGCAAATCTAAGCAACACTTATCAATAGGTTATTTCTTCCGTTTGATGTTACAGATTTTATTTCCGCGGTCGTAAAAACAGCTGCCAAGACCGAGCAATGAAACCTCTGTGCTTTTATTCCACTTTGTTTACCCCCCAAACCTCTCCCTGACACGACACAAAGACAATAACCATTCACTCCGACTAAGTCAGCCAAATATAGATGAAAAAGGTTGAAAAGAGTCAAATAATATTCCCAACTGGGGCCCTTAGTGTAAAATAGTTGATGAGCCAGCGAAAATCAGAGAGACACGGAGCCCTGAATCCATGTGAAAATGATTAACAGAATATTTACTCCTCTCCAATGCTGATACCTAATCTGCCTGAGATACAGCACTCACACACAGGGATTCTTATTTATCTATTTTTGTGCAATTTTTGTGCAGCAGTGGCATAGATATATATATATATATATATATATATATATATATATATATATATATATATATATATATATATATATATAGTCCTCTCTGTGTTGAAGAACTGAAACTCAAGACACAGATCCTATCTGATCCCCATTGTAAGCAGCAGTCCTGTCCTGCTTTAAGGCAGCTGAGATTCTAGCTATCTGTATAACAGAACATTCTGTCCCAGTGGCTGCACAGATCCTATCTGATCCCCATTGTAAGCAGCAGTCCTGTCCTGCTTTATGGCTGAGATTCTAGCTATCTGTATAACAGAGCATTCTGTCCCAGTGGCTGCACAGATCCTATCTGATCCCCATTGTAAGCAGCAGTCCTGTCCTGCTTTATGGCAGCTGAGATTCTAGCTATCTGTATAACAGAACATTCTGTCCCAGTGGCTGCACAGATCCTATCTGATCCCCATTGTAAGCAGCAGTCCTGTCCTGCTTTATGGCAGCTGAGATTCTAGCTATCTGTATAACAGAACATTCTGTCCCAGTGGCTGCACAGATCCTATCTGATCCCCATTGTAAGCAGCAGTCCTGTCCTGCTTTATGGCTGAGATTCTAGCTATCTGTATAACAGAGCATTCTGTCCCAGTGGCTGCACAGATCATATCTGATCCCCATTGTAAGCAGCAGTCCTGCCCTGCTTTATGGCAGCTGAGATTCTAGCTATCTGTATAACAGAACATTCTGTCCCAGTGGCTGCACAGATCCTATCTGATCCCCATTGTAAGCAGCAGTCCTGTCCTGCTTTATGGCAGCTGAGATTCTAGCTATCTGTATAACAGAGCATTCTGTCCCAGTGGCTGCACAGATCCTATCTGATCCCCATTGTAAGCAGCAGTCCTGTCCTGCTTTATGGCAGCTGAGATTCTAGCTATCTGTATAACAGAACATTCTGTCCCAGTGGCTGCACAGATCCTATCTGATCCCCATTGTAAGCAGCAGTCCTGTCCTGCTTTATGGCTGAGATTCTAGCTATCTGTATAACAGAGCATTCTGTCCCAGTGGCTGCACAGATCATATCTGATCCCCATTGTAAGCAGCAGTCCTGTCCTGCTTTATGGCAGCTGAGATTCTAGCTATCTGTATAACAGAACATTCTGTCCCAGTGGCTGCACAGATCCTATCTGATCCCCATTGTAAGCAGCAGTCCTGTCCTGCTTTATGGCAGCTGAGATTCTAGCTATCTGTATAACAGAGCATTCTGTCCCAGTGGCTGCACAGATCCTATCTGATCCCCATTGTAAGCAGCAGTCCTGTCCTGCTTTATGGCAGCTGAGATTCTAGCTATCTGTATAACAGAGCATTCTGTCCCAGTGGCTGCACAGATCCTATCTGATCCCTATTGTAAGCAGCAGTCCTATCCTGCTTTATGGCTGAGATTCTAGCTATCTGTTTAACAGAACATTCTGTCCCAGTGGCTGCACAGATCCTATCTGATCCCCATTGTAAGCAGCAGTCCTGTCCTGCTTTATGGCTGAGATTATAGCTTAGCAAGAAAAAGGCAATACCTTCTCTGGAGGTTTAAACGATAGAATTTTAGGAAATCTACAAATATTTATTGTAACCCTCTTTCTTTGAGGTCATAAAGCAACATTTCTTGTATGGCTTATGTATTACCCAATCTAAAACACTGTTTAATAACTACTGCAGAATGTACTTTACCTAAATAAGAACACTTGCAGCGTAAAGACAAAGGTAACAACTCCACAGTGTATATAAAAACAGATTTTCTGACAAATGAGGGAATACACAATACAGGTAGGGATTCGTTACCCGAAAACCCCTTGTCCAGAAAGCTCCAAATTACAGAAAGGCCATCTCCCATAGGCTTCATTTTATCTAAATAATCCAAATGATTTCCTTTTTCTGTGTAATAATAAAACAGTCGCTTGTACTTGATCCCAACTAAGGTATAAATAATCCTTATTGGAAGCAAAACCAGCCTATTGGGTTTATTTAATGTTTATATGATTTTCTAGTGGAGTTAAGAAAAGGAAAGCCCCAGGTCCAGTGCATTCTGGATAACAGGTCCCAAACCTGTACTATAATAATTCTAGTAGCGATCCATGTGTGTTTTCCTGATGCTCAGATTCCCAACAGCTGGACGCGCGACTAATCTACAAACTCAATATAGTTGAATTTGTATATTAAATGATTTAATTGAAGTAAAAATAGAGTCTTGCCACATTACAGCCAGACGATATGCACAATTTAACACTATAAAAGGCTAAAAACACCAACATGCCTTTCTACCTTTCAACAAGTTGCCGTCATTTGAGTCAATGTGGGTGGCAAACCCACCGAGTAAATTGATCTATTTGGTTTAAGGCTTTAACCAGTCTAGCCCTTAAGTAGACTGGAGGTAGTGTTTAAGGCCAGGTGTAGCCCTCATACGAATAAATGCCGCACAAAGAGCTTGTTATATGTGGGTTAATCTCAAAGGTTTACATCAATACAGGGCCGTGTTATGCGATCTGCATTTCATTTCTAGAGTATGGATTACAGCCATCTATTTCTTTAGCCAGTTACTGTATGGGGGGTTATCATCACCTTTGAGATTAATGGTTACACTGACCGAGGTTACAGGAGAATAATACGGCCCGATACCCTTGCAAGAAATGATACTATGAGCGGGGGCTGCCAAATGGTCTAAATTGGCTTCTAGAAATGATCACTTTCTACATAAGAGCTCTTACACACGGCCGTTCCGACCTGCGCTCCCCTGCGTTCCGTTTTTTGGCGTTCAGCCGCAGGGGAGCGCAGGAATAGACGCAAGTAATTATTTGAAATGGGGCTGTACTCACTCAGGCGCGTGTAGGCGCCGAACGCAGGAAAAATGCAGCATGTTGCGTCTGAACCTGCGTTCAGCGCCTACATGCGCCTGAATGAGTACAGCCCCATTTCAAATAATTACTTGCGTCTATTCCTGCGCTCCCCTGCGGCTGAACGCCAAAAAACGGAACGCAGGGGAGCGCAGGTCGGAACGGCCGTGTGTAAGAGCCCTTAGAATGGTGGTTGGTCACCTTTACATTAACATTTTAGGGGCACATTTAGTAAGGGTCAAATAGGGGTAATTAACCCTCGATATTCGACCCTCGAAGTTAAATCCTTCGACTTCGAATATCGAAGTCGAAGGATTTACCGCAAATACTTCGAGAAGGAAAAATCGCTAGATCGAACGATTTTAATCCATCGATCGAAGGATTATCCTTCGATCAAAAAACCTTACAAAAGTAATGGGGAAGGTCCCCATAGGCTAACATTGGTGCTCGGTAGGTTTAAAGTGGCAAAGTAGGTAGTCAGAGTTTTTTTTTAAAGAGACAGTACTTCGACTATCGAATGGTCGAATTGTCGAACGATTTTTAGTTCAAATCGGTGTCGTAGTCGAAGGTCGAAGTAGCCAATTCGATGGTCGAAGTAACCAAAAAAAAACTTCGAAATTAAAAGATTTTTTACTTCGAAATCCTTCACTCGAGCTTAGTAAATGTGCCCCTTGGTATGATGTAGAGAGTGATATTCTGAGACAATTGGTTTTCATTTTTTATTATTTGTGGTTTTTCAGTTATTTAGTTATTTTTATTCAGCAGCTCTTTAGTTTAAGCAATCTGGTTGTTAGAGTCCGAATTTCCCTAGCAACCATGCATTCATTTGAATAACAGGCTGGAATATGAATAGGAGAGGGCCTGAATGGAAAAGTAGCAATAACAATAAAGGGCAGATTTATTACGTTTCGAATGGTAAATTTGAATTAGAATTTTCAAATTGTTTTTTTTTTTTTGGTCAAAACTCACTATTTCGAATTTAAAAACCACCAACTCGAATTTGAATGTGAGATTTATCACACCTCGACCCTGGAAACAGTTCTAATTCGCCACTAGTGATTGGCGAATAAATCTGCCAGACGAGAATGTGCTGCGAATTTCCGCGTTTTGCCACCAGTGAAAAAAAAAATTCACCGGTGAAAAATCCGCCATGTTGAAAAAATGTGGCCATTCGTCAGAATAGTCGGTCACATAAAAATTGTCGTGTTTCAAAATGATTGACTTTAAGGCAATTGGCCAAAATAGGCCCATGTATAACAATTGTGGCGGGCGTCAAAATTGACGTGCGTCAAATTAATTTTGACGCCCATTGACTTCAATGCGTTTCAGAAATTTTTCGACGTTTCGCAAATTTTGCAGGAAATTTGAGGAAATTTTCAAATTTTTCAGTATAACGGGACAAATTCGCCCATCTCTATTCGCAACCTAAAACCTGCTGAGTTCATGTAGAAGTCAATAGCAGAGGTCCATTGAACTATATGAATATGTTCATAGTAGTGAAAATTACGCCCCATAGACTACAATAGGAGAAAAAAAAATGATGAGTGTCAAAAAAATAAAAAAAAATTTTCAGAGGAAAACTCGATTTGAATTTGATTCAAGTTTTCAGGTTGGGACTATTCGATCAAATTTAAGTTGTTCGAAATTTTTAGATACCACACCATTCGAATAGTGAATAAAATCTAATTTATTAGAGTTTTAAATAATTCATTTTACTCTAAAATTCGACCTTTGATAAATAAACCCCTAAATGTGTAGCCTTGGTGAGCATTTGTTTTTAGATGGGGTCAGTGACCCCCAGTTGAAAGCTGGGAAGAATAAGAAGAAATGAATGAAAAAAATGAATGGCAATTTATAAATTGCTTAGAGTTAGACATAATTTTTTTTTTAACAAAATTAATTTCTACATAATGGAAAAAAAAAACACCAAGGGGCAGATTTACATAAGGTCGAATATCGAGGGTTAATTAGCCCTCGATATTCGACTGCCGAATGTAAATCCGTCGACTTCGAATATCGAGGAAAGGATTTACCACTATTCGTATATAATAATCGTTCATTCGAATGATTAAATCCTTTGGATTGAACGATTCAAAGGATTTTCCTTCGATCACAAAACTGTAAGGAAGCCTATGGGGACCTTCATTTCTGAAACGCGTTGAAGTCAATGGGCGTCAAAATTAATTTGACGCACGTCAATTTTGACGCCCGCCACAATTGTTATACATGGGCCTATTTTGGCCAATTGCATTAAAGTCAATCATTTTGAAACACGACAATGTTTATGTGACCGTCTATTCTGACGAATGGCCACATTTTTTCAACATGGCGGATTTTTCACCGGTGAATTTTTGTGGCAGTTTTGAGAATTTATTCACTGGTGGCAAAACGCGGAAATTCGCAGCACATTCTTGTCTGGCAAATTTATTCGCCAATCACTAGTGGCGAATTAGAACTGTTTCCAGGGTCGAGGTGTGATAAATCTCACATTCAAATTTTTAATTGGTGGTTTTTAAATTCGAAATTGTGAGTTTTGACCAAAAAAAAAACCAATTTGAAAATTCAAATTTACCATTGGAAACGTAATAAATCTGCCCTTTATTGTTATTGCTACTTTTCCATTCAGGCCCTCTCCTATTCATATTCCAGCCTGTTATTCATATGAATGCATGGTTGCTAGGGAAATTCGGACTCTAACAACCAGATTGCTTAAACTAAAGAGCTGCTGAATAAAAATAACTAAATAACTGAAAAACCACAAATAATAAAAAACGAAAACCAATTGTCTCAGACTATCACTCTCTACATCATACCAAGGGGCACATTTACTAAGCTCGAGTGAAGGATTCGAAGTAAAAAATCTTTGAATTTCGAAGTTTTTTTTTGGTTACTTCGACCATCGAATTGGCTACTTCGACCTTCGACTACGACTCCGATTCGAACTAAAAATCGTTCGACGATTCGACCATTCGATAGTCGAAGTACTGTCTCTTTAAAAAAAAACTCCGACTACCTACTTTGCCACTTTAAACCTACCGAGCTATAATGTTAGCCTATGGGGACCTTCCCCATTACTTTTCTAAGGTTTTTTGATCGAAGCATAATCCTTCGATCGATGGATTAAAATCGTTCGATCGAGCGATTTTTCCTTCTCGAAGTATTTGCGGTAAATCCTTCGACTTCGATATTCGAAGTCGAAGGATTTAACTTCGAGGGTCGAATATCGAGGGTTAATTACCCCTATTTGACCCTTACTAAATGTGCCCCTAAAATGTTAATGTAAAGGTGACCAACCACCATTCTAAGGGCTCTTACACACGGCCGTTTTTTGGCGTTCAGCCGCAGGGGAGCGCAGGAATAGACGCAAGTAATTATTTGAAATGGGGCTGTACTCACTCAGGCGCGTGTAGGCGCCGAACGCAGGTTCAGACGCAACATGCTGCATTTTTCCTGCTTTCATTATAAATGCCGAGAAGGTTGTTTTCTATGATTTCTGGAGTCTTTGCAGCAGTGCCATATCCGAGGACCTTAGCAGAATTTTTTCCCTGCTCTTAGATGTAATTGCAAGCTCCACCTAGTGGCAGAGTGTAGAATCTATAAATAAATATCCTTTACACAAGTTATGGTCAAATTTATCAGGAACCAATAAATCTGCCTGTATGTTTCTGGGAGGTGTATGAAACCAATAGAGCACAGAGTACAAACAAATTCATTGCAGATTGTTCCATGATTAGAATAAAAACTAGGGCCCCGGAGCTGAGACGTTTACTAGTTGAATTACTCAACATAACCTTTTACTTTCTTTTTCTTCTTTTCTTCGACAACAACTCCATGCTATGTTGTTTGCTGACTAAGGGTAAGGCCACACTGGGCGTTTTGGGGAGATTTGGTCGCCTGGCGACTAATCGCCTCGACTTTGCGGCGACCAATCTCCCCAAACGCCTTCCCTGACTCTGCGCCGGCTAAAATGAAAAAATGCCTGCGCTAATCACATGCGGCAATTCGTTTTCCTCACGAGGAAACTTCGGGCGACTTCGGAAAACGAATCACCAGGCGACCAAATCTCCCCAAAACGCACATTGTGGCCTAACCCTAAAGCTGCCCATCTATGGACTGATAAATGCTTCTGAATAGGTCCCTCCAGACCCAGTTGGCAGCTTATCAGCCCATGTTTGGGGTCCTTGATATACCCCAATATCTGACTGAAGATGACCAGATATTTATTGGGCAGGTTGGAAAATTCTAAAAGTTTGTTTCAGATGTGACTCCCAACTGGTCATCATAGACCCCTTCATGATCCAATTCAAGCAACAGGATAATCCATCATCAGACTGGGGGAAACTGGGGCTTCCACATCAGGGTCCTGCACACGCCCCAAGGCCCCCTGCTGCCCCTCCACCACCCCCATGGGCCCCCCCAGCTGCGTGGTTCACATTTAAGTTAACTTTTAGTTTTTTATAGAATGGCTAATTCTAAGCAACTTTTCAATTGGTTTTTGTTGATTATTTTTGAAAAGAAAACTATACCCCCCCCCAAACAATGTAGGTCTCTATAAAAAGATATTGCATAAAATAGCTCATGT
The DNA here is from genome assembly GCA_038501925.1 of Xenopus petersii. Classification (NCBI taxonomy): domain Eukaryota; kingdom Metazoa; phylum Chordata; class Amphibia; order Anura; family Pipidae; genus Xenopus; species Xenopus petersii. The sequence continues at coordinate 161,903,704 of CM076680.1, forward strand.
GTAAAACCCTGTTTCATGTAAATAAACCATTTTCATAATAATATATATGAAAATATAATATATAATATACTTTTCTAGTAGTATGTGCCATTGGGTAATCAAAAATAGAAGCCATTTTAAAAAATAAGGACCATCCCCTGGGATTGTAGGATTTATGTTGCACACAAACAAACCAAACATGTTAGGTCACATGAGCCAATTAACAGACAGCTTCCACACTTCTTCCTGTTACAGTTAGAGCTGCAGTAATTCTGGTCAGGTGATCTCTTCCTGTTACAGTTAGAGCTGCAGTATTTCTGGTGTAGGTGATCTCTGAGGCAGCACACAGACCATCACAAAATGGTGGTTGAAGGCAAGAGATGTAAAAGGGCAAGATTTACTTAAACATCTATACAGGTTTGATAAGATTTTAATATGTCACTTAATATGATATAAATCTGTTGCTTAAGTATTCATTTTGCGACTTAAGTTTTCCTTTAAGTATTTGCCTTTTTCTTCTGTAATCTTTCACGATTTCAAATGGGGGTCACTGACCCCATCTAAAAACAAATGCTCTGTAAGGCTACAAATGTATTGTTATTGCTACTATTTATTAATCCTCTTTCTTTTCAGGTCCTCTCCTATTCATATTCCAGTCTCTTATTCAAACCAATGTATGTAGGGTAATTTGGACCCGAGCTACCACATTACTGAAATTACAAACTGAAGAGCTGCTGAATAAAAAGCTGAATAACTCAAAAACCATAACTAATAAAAAATGTAAACCAATTGCAAATTGTCTCAGAATATCACTCTCTACATCATATTAAAAGTTAATTTAAAGATGAACAACCCCTTTAAAGGTTCTAGTGGTTACTTCTGTTCTAAAGCCCTGGCCAGAAATGCTGTTAAAAAAAGAAGAATTCTGGAACTATACTTGAATGACAGAACAGCAGCAGTGAATAAATAAACTAAACGCTGCCACCTAATATCCCATTTGCAGCAGGTATTCAGGGTACATGTTAACACCACTTAAAGCTGGCAGTGGAACTACTCCACAGACAAAACATAGTCTATTTCCAGGAGTGCTATTAAAACTGACACCCCCTCCCAACGCCTAGACTATAAGCCTGGGAGGGGAAGGGGCTGCAGCAGTAAAACTCTCTATACATTGACACACAATAAACACGTGGATTTTTTTTTCCAGTAGAAAAAAAACATAAATATTGAAATCTGTGTCATAAAAAGAACCTTGATATAAAACAAGCACCAAGTAATTACCCAGGTAAGGTCAGGAGATAATACATAATTGTCAGTTGCTTCTTAAATGAACAGAAAGCCAGTAGGTTAGTGGATGGTACAATGTGGCTTTAGAACCCTGTTTCTTGATTTTGGGCCCTAATAAATTGGGCCCTAATATGTCCCGGCCCCTAATCCCGGGAGCAACAGTCCACTCTGGGAGCAACAGTCCAGCAACATCTGGAGCTACTTTTATATATTACTACGCAGGGCCGGGCCAAGCCGACAGGGCGCCCTAGGCACCCAGTCGGCTACCCTCGCCCCCTCCCCATGTGAGCGAGCGCGTGCTCTTGACCGCACGCATGTGCTATAAGGGGAGATTAAAGAAAGGTAAGGGGAAGGGCATGGTAGTGATGGAGGGAGGGGTGTGACGAAGGGAGGAGAGTGATGAGGGATTGACGGATGGAGGGGAGTGACAGACAGAGGGATGGAGGGGAGTGACGGACGGAGGGGAGGAGGGAATCGAGCAGCAGGAGAGCGAACAAGCCGGACTAGGAGTAGGCAGAAAACTTTTAAACAGGTACCTGCCCAGCGCCCCCACATCTTTGCGCCCTAGGCAGGTGCCTCTATTGCCAACCCCTAGTTCCGGCCCTGTTACTACGCAGTGTAGGACTGGCCCACTAGGAAACCAGGAAAACTCCAGAAGGGTCCAGGTGTAAGTATTCCCTCTTGCTTCTAAACATATGTCCTATTCCATGGGCATTCCTTAATTCTGTTAGGGAACAAAGATACTAAATAGATGGAAGAATCAATGTAAAAGAAACAAAGAGAATATAGAGATTGAGTGAGGAGAGGAGGGAAAACTATGGTCTAAGGTTTCCTGGTGGGCCCATGGCATCCCAGTCGATACTGTTTCTACAAATCAGGTTCAGATGTTAATGAACTTAATGACATTGAGAGATACCATCCATACCGTGCTCTAAAAGCCACAAAGCTACAATAAAACCATGATTGTTGTGCTGAGGAATTCTGGCTATATCAAGCTGTGTTTGGCAGATATAATTGGCTCTACATGTGATACCCTAAACAGTGCCGGTAAGTACCATTTGTTATTGTAGAACCATGACTATTATGGTCTTCAGGACCTTCTCAATCCAGCTATAAGCTTCTCCTTCAGGGCTTCTCCTTCAGGTTTGGGAAGGTTGTTTTCTGTTAAAATTTCATAAAAACTTCTAGTTATCACAAGGGACAGTCACATCCTGGCCTGATCTGGACCTTGGAAGTGGACAGATTTGGTTTGATACTTGGAAGAACAGTTTGCAGAGGACTCAGTATTTAGCCAGGTGGGATCATATTTGGATTTGGTGCTCCTAGTCATTTGAATTGTAAAAAAAATGCTACTGGTCTGGCAACCCATTGCAACCAATCAGCAGGTAGCATTTGTTTGAAAACAAAATCCTGATTGGTTGTTACGTGTAACTAGACCTGGGCAAGCAGTTGTGCCTATTTTTACATTCCATGTTAGTTCTAGATCTGAAGAGGAGTTTTCCTGAATAACAAGAAAATATTTTTCTGTTTTTTTTTAACTACAATGAAATAAATATATATTATTTTAGGCACAAGGCTGAGATTCACGGGCGGCGTGTTGTTGCCTAGCTGCCTATTTATCAGCCGTGGCCTCCTTAACCTCTCCTTAAAAGCTGTCATTGACCTCAGCTTTTCTAACAGTCACAAGCCACTATTCATAAAACAGTAACGGACCCCAGTGTAAAACACTAGCTATATACAATCTCACCACTAACGCACTAGGAAATTGGCAGGCTGGTGGCACTGCTGCTGGTAAATTACTAAATTCAGATACAGGAGAAGGCTCTGGGTTGATTTTTTTTTTTAGACATTGGGATCATGGCTTTTAATGGAAGCATTTTATGTCCTTAAACTCGTTCCATCTTTAAGAAAAAAAAAAAAACTTCTGCGGTGGGAAGTTCAGGCTAAGCCTTGTTTGCAATTCTGTGCTGGATATAAATGCCATTCTGCAAAAACAGGATCTTAAAGTAGAACTAAAGCCTTAAAAATAAAATGGCTAAAAATGTTGTATTTTAAATACTGAAGTTACTGTATCACAAAAACAGTAATGATCCAGGCTTTCAAATTTTCCATAGGAGCTCCCCATCTGTCTGCTACCCCAGGACCCAACACCAACTGCCAGCCCCTCCCCCCCACACACGTACCTTAAATTACTTTTGCTACAATCGGGGGAGGGAGAGCAAGCAGGGATCAGATCTGTGTTGGTGGGGAACATCGGGTGTCTCGCCAGCCCGGTCTGACTCTGGCTAGTACAGAACCACTTACTTAAACAGAATTCAGGGGTTGGTGTTAGTGAAGAGCTTTCCTCTGCCAATGCAGGAACCCATCTAAGAAATGTCCTACCTGGAGATATTTTAGTAGGATGGTGGGAGCGGCAGTGCAACAACAGCTGAAGGGCTGTAAGTTGAACATGTCTAATTATTGAAAATACAATTTACATCAGGAGTGCCCATATTTTACTAATGCAATGTCTTCTTTTAGTAATGTTGTCCTATTTATGATCTACATTCGTTAAAGCATTTTTTCACATTCTGTTCCATTGAAAATATTACTTAAATATTATATTGATTTATAAGAGAATGTATATTACTATATTTAAAAAACAACTATTTCTTATGTAACCTTAACAGAATAAATATCTGAATGAAACAGAAGTTAATTTAGTTAAACTGTTTGTTGACAGTGTCTCGAGATCTACTGACCACCAACTAAAGGTCTACTGGTAGATCCCTGGTTTACATGGTATAATAAGCCCTTTGGACTTTCATGTCCTTCCCCTGCAGGGGGGCTGAGGGTAAATCACCTTTCTGAGCTACACTAAAACCAACTCTAGACCATTTAGCCCTAGGGCCTCTACGCTATGTTCCATCTCTCCCAAGAGTAAAGAAGACACCCTTGTCCCAACCAAGCCCGCTCTACTTGGCGCATAGTCATGGAAAGATAATATTTGACAAGTTACTCATAGGAGAAGGAAGAGGCTTCTCTCGCCTCTATGATACCTTGAAATTTTCGAATGGGAAGGATAAACAAAAACATGCTAAACCACAGCCATTCCATTCTCATTATTACTTTCCCGCAGGATTTCTGACTAACCTGTGAGAAGTCAAAAGATAAGGGATTTTTAACTATAAAAAATCCCATGAGCAAACAAATGAGTGGGATTAATGATTATCCAGCAGTCTGTAAGGTTCTGTAGATCATCTGTATGATTGGAAAGAGAAAGCAAAGATTAACATGTATACTGAAGGTGACAACCTATATAAATGGTGCCTCACTCATTTACATGACAATGCCGGTCCAACAGATCAAATACAGGCAGGATGAATAGAAAGGCATGTACTATTGTTCTATCAAGGTTGTAGTATAAAAAGAATCCTCCTATTAGCACTGTGTGGGAAGTTCTGCTATTACAGCAGTAAGAATTTAATAATAAGGGTTAAGTAATTAAGAGAATACTTAATCAGTGCAATCCATAAACAATCCATAATCCATAGCAATCACTAACCAGTGGCTCACAAGCAACGTGTTGATCATCACCCCACTTTGATTTTGCTCCCAATGGCCTCAAAGTAGGTGTTTATTAGTGAATTCCTGTCTTAGAAACAGTGGTGGATTAATGAGATATGGCACCCCTAGAGAACATCCACAGGCAAGTGTACCCACGCTCTCTATACAAGCTTGGGTTTGGCATGTGCCAGTGGAGTCATTGGATCTGTGTGCACACGCCTTGCCTACTTTCTTCTCCCAAAAGGCGTACCCAACCAGACCCAGCAGTGCAAATAAAAATAAATAATAGAAGAAAAGAAAATAGGAATAATAATTTAAAAAAGATAGATGGGTCCCTGATCACACTGAGCCCCTAAGCTATAGCCTGGCTTATAGATAAAAAGAAAGGGTTGGGGAACCTTGTTGAAGGGCATTTCTTTAAATCTTTTACTTGATCATATGCATGGCAAAAACTAGCCAAGGGCTTTCACAGATGAGTGCCGAAGACTGATTTGTCCAACTTCTCAGTATACTTCTCAGTATAATATTGAGGTGATACAATTTTCACAATATATCACATAAACAATACTAACCACATCAGGCTTTTGATAATCCCACCTCTGAAACCAATCGGAGGGGTCTCCCTAATTAAAAAACGATTGGATCTCATATATAAGTTCACCAGCAGACAGGACATAAGGACATAGAAATACCTCTGGCCATCCTTCATTAAGTGAGAAAGGTGCCATTGGTGTTGGCCAATTCTCACATCTGAATGTTTCTACTGGTTAGCAGCCTGCATTGGGGCTTATTGTGTACTGGTACACGGCTGACTTATGATGGACCTCACCATTAATACATAAGTAGGCGATGTCCTAGGCACCAGATTGAAATACAGCTCCGGACAAGGGTTTTTATGTTTTTTATTGAAAACTATACAACAGAATAGAGTGACAATAGGGTGCATGCACCCACTTAGCTCCACTCTGCAGCTGTCTTCTATGACAATTTTTGGTCAGAAGTCTGAAGACCTGAGTAGGACGAAACTTGGTTTATTTTAATATTAGTGGAGCTCAATAAATGATCATTATAAAGGCTAAGACACCCCAAACCATCCCAAAAGTCCTGTTTTAAGGTATACCTGCCCACAATGGGTTAAGAAGTCATTGCCAACAATAACACCAGGCTGTGAGACCACATAGTGTCACAGAAGAATGCCTATAACCAGCCTTCTCTATAGAATCCCAACAACGAGAGTTGGACTTCTGCAGGAACCGCTGCAATGACACTTACTGAAATGTATCCAGCACTTAAAAATTCACTTATCTTTCCCAGAACATTTTAATTTCAACCCTGGCAACAACAGAGGCTTTAAAACGGAAAAGCATTGGACCTGCAAAGTCCTTGGACGTAGTGACACAGAAGAAGGCGGCTTACTATTGCTCCGACTCATGAATAGCTCCCTTTTATTTCTGAGAATGATGTCAAGACAGATGCAGTATTTCTCAGTATGGTGTGGTTTTGATATGGCAAGAGGAAGCCAAACATACAGAGCCAAGGTCAAAAGCAAAGGAATGCAGTTCAAATAACGCTGCTGTATTAGCAAACTCAACCCAAGCCTACAACACATGCCGCTCTCTTCTCCTGCTCTCCAGCATGGGATACAAATCATACAGGACTATGGATGCACTAAAAACATTAAATTTGCATGGGGCCAAATACCAAATCCACCACAAAATATTTGTCTGAATAGAGCACCCAATCTGAACCCTAATGTGCATATTAAAATTTAAACAAAATCCAAAAATCCCATGAATTTTGAACAAAGAAATTCTTGCATTCAGCATTAAAGTCCAGGGTCAGACTGGGCCGCGGGACACTCGGATAAAACCAGTTGGGCCCTGCTCCATCTGCTGAGAACTGCAGGCACAAGGAAGAAGTGTAAGGTAAATGGTGTGCGGGGGGCAGTGGCATTAGAGGAGGTGAAGCCAGAGTCGGAATGGCCCGGCAGGATACCAGGAAAAACCCCGGTGGGCCCAGCCCAGATCTGCTCCTTCTGGACGCCAACGCACCAATATACATTTACAGTTGTCCATCCACAGCAGTACAAAGGAGGACAAAGGAGGTACAAGTCATGCATCACTGCGCAAGTGAGGGAGGGGGGTGATGGACGCCCGGAGGGGGCCCTGAGGTCCCAAGGAGGGCCCTTTAGATTTCAGCCCTGGTGCACTCTGGAAACCCCAGTCTGACACTGTTAAAGTCACATGACTTTAAGGGTTTTTGCCACTGTAAATAAATTCTGCATTTTGTTCATCTCTATTTTAGCACGTAGCTATTATGTAGGTACTGTGTTTTGTTTAATAGTTCTGTTATCCCATTTGACACATTCTAGTAGAATCATGAGTAAGGAGTCAGGGCCTCTAACAAGTTGTTTATATCCTAAATAGGTAGGTAGTTGATGCTCATTTGTAATCGAAAAGCTATAAGCAAAGTGCAAAAACCGGGTGCAAAATGCATTCAGTTCCTTTGTCATTTCAATGTTGCAAAATAGAGTGCAAAGAGGTGCATCCAATGGTATAGGAGTAAGTGCTCAATGTATTGGCCCTGAAATTTGTTCCCCTTAGCAATCAAGTTTTTGCATCTGTTTAATTGGTGAATGAGTCCCTTTAACTCTTACATAGGATTTAATGTACCCCCTGTTGTAAAATGTTTGACTGGATATTGTGTATTAAAAATACCTATGTTAATATAATAGTGATGAGCCACCACTTCTCCAGCCTCTTTAAAGATCAAGCCAAGATTTCAATCTCTACTGAGGAGGGCACGGCACTACTTATAAATGCTAATAGTGAATCTTTTTGACATGAAACATAAAGTATTCCACCATAGATAGAAACTACACAAGCCATGTGGCTGTTACTCATCTGGGAAAATTCTATTCTGGAAGGCATTAACCTTTCTGGTGTTAAAGATGAGCGTGGTCCCAATAAGTGGTGCCCAAATCCAAAGACCTGTTTGTTGATCTCTTTTATGACATTTTGGTTTTACAGAATTATAAACAAATAAAAAGGAGTTGTGGTTTGCCCTATTTCCATACGGGCAAGGAAAGATATGTGTACTGAGTCACTAGACAGCAGGAGAAAAGTCATTCTTTATTTGATCAGAGAGGTATAACCATTATGTGTTTCATGCCCATGATATGTGCTCTAAAAGAAGCTCCACTAAAGCTCTAATGAAGCTCTTGTTGGCAGCCTAGAACTTGTATGGTAACTCTCCTCCCCCTACCTCTTCTTTGTCTTGTATTTGATCAACTTAAATCTTCCCTGTGACTTAATATTTTACAGGGTAATTATGCCCATTTTATCACCCTAGAAAAGAATTGGATCAAAGGATTCCCATAAGACTTGAAGGTTCCACAGATGATCCCCTATGGTGGTGTGTATATATTATTGGCTGATATGGGTCTCTCACTTATCTGGTGTTTCAACCAAAACCTGTATTTCTGCTGTAGTTGGATGATCCACCATGTGTGTTTTGCCAACAGGTGGTCAACAGGTTGAATAATGGGTTGGCTTGGTGGTTCCTGGAAAAGATAAGTAAGTGTGCCTAGGAAAGTTAGTCCATTAGGTACTTATTTCTTGCCGATCTCCTTACAGTCTCTCCACTGTCCGAAAAATCTCCAAATACAAAAAAAGATCAGCGCCTGTGGCAACAGAAATTAGAAACTAATATAGTGTAATACGTTCAGTTATATGGGCACCACCCAGTGTTTGAATGGATTTTTTACAAGGGTGCCTGCTTTTCACCTTTGAAAATCACAACAAAGTTCAAGTTAAAGTTTTACATTCATGTTGGTGAATAAACGTTTCTGTGTTTGGTCTCAAAACCACCTCCACCAAATGGCCAAAGTGCCTACTTACAAACCAATGGTTTGGTATGGCATATATGATGGATCCTCAACAGGTTGAAGAATGGGTTGGCAAGGTGGGTCCTGGAAAAGATAAGCAAGTGCACCTCTATTTTTAATGTGTGTAAGGATGATATTTTATTTTACCTTTGTAGACCAAGTATTATGGCAGGTCCATTCAAGGTTCAAGGAAGAGGTGGCCCCTAGTTACACTGTTGCCACCACCAGATTAACCCGTCCACTGCTCCACCTCCTCAGCAAGCAGCCAGACAACATCACCTACTTCTGCAAACCCCTGCCCACCATAAAACAGTTCCTCCCTGCTAATTTCAACCTTAGGGGCAGTGGATCTCGTGCAGCAGGGCCCACCAGGATTTCTCTTGGTATCCCAGTGGGCCATTTCCATGGTCAGACAGTTTGGCTGATTATTAATTGTACTGGGCATACTGTGATCATTGGGGAGGGGTGTTCAAACAAATACTTGTGAGATCCTGGTGGAGCTTATTTTCCCATTTAAAAGTTTTTCTCTTAATGACACTCAACACATCACAAGTTCCTTGACACCATTGGAAATCTCCATTTATCAGTATGGCGGCCCTTTTAATTTATCCTGATAAAGCATTTATTTTATTCCGATGAATCTTTGCTTTGTTCCGACAAAATGAAGGGGATCTGAGCCTGACTTGTGCCTTTGGAAGCAAATTGTTTATTCTGTATTTCTATCACAGTCAGGAGAATGAATGAAGTCCCTGTGCATATTATTTGTGGGTCGCCTGCCCTTCCGCTGATATATGGAAAGAATAATTCACCGGGAGACATTTCCAAAAACTAATCAGCGCTGATGCCTCCTTTGAACGGGAGCTTTAGGCATCTGATAGTGAGCGTTACCGTCCCACTTTAAAATCTCATTTTATTTGCTAGGCTTTTTGCCAAAAAAAATTTCCAAAAAAAAGAAAAGGGTAATTTCCTCTGGTGGAAGTAATGGTTTGTATCGTAGTCCAGCAAGTGCCCACAGTTCAGCAGGAAGTACTCGGAAAACGCGGTCAGACCCTTTGCTTTCATTTCCGCACTATAAAGGACCTGCTCATGTTTTTCTAAGGAGCTGCTGCTTTTAAAAATGACCTTAGTGGCTGAATAATTAAATGAACATAACTCGACTACAAAGCTGAGTTCACAACTAGACTTTCTTCCACAACATGAGCTAATCGGGCGAGAAGAACGAGGAACTGTATGGCCTGCATGACAGAATAAGGCTTTGGAAACTGAGACGCTGCTTCACATCAGGCCCTGCCCCAGTGGAGCTTACAATCTAAGGTCACTATCACAGTCACACACACTAGGGTCAGTTTTATCAGGAGTCAATTAACCTCTCTGTAGGTTTTTGGAGTGTGGATGAAACCAGAGTAGATGGAAGAAACATGCAGAATATAGAAGAGATCATTTTCTTATGACCTAAGAGCAGAGAGAAACAAGAATAAGCACTAATGGTTGTCAAGGGCAACATCTCCAGATATCTCTCCAGATATTTATCTCCAATGTTAGTAAACATGCCCCTAAAGGGGCTTTTGCACTAAGGTGGGTCTATATAAATGACCCCTACAAACTCCTTGCAGTGCCCTGGCTGGAATGGAACCCAAGAGCACAATGTTACATGGCAGGAAAGTTAATCACTGGGCCATACTATATTATTTATCACCTAAAAAATCCCCTACCCTGTCTGAAGGCCATCTTACTCATAGGAGCCACTTCCCAATATTCCTTAGGCTCACTGTGTAATGCAACATCTTCCTCGCCTTGTTCCTTTGTAAAGAGATGAATTGTGAGGCTTACTGTTACTCTGCTTTCCAGAAAATCTCTGCAACACCCACTACAGAAGGCAGAAGGACTTTAAAGGGATACTGTCATGGGGAAAAAAAATTCAAAATGAATCAGTTAATAGTACTGCTCCAGCAGAATTCTGCACTGAAATCCATTTCTCAAAAGAGCAAACAGATTTTTTTTATATTCAATTTTGAAATCTGACATGGGGCTAGACATATTGTCAATTTCCCAGCTGCCCCAAGTCATGTGACTTGTGCTCTGATAAACTTCAATCACTCTTTACTGCTGTACTGCAAGTTGGAGTGATATCACCCCCCTCCCCTCCCCCCCCAGCAGCCAAACAAAAGAACAATGGGAAGGTAACCAGATAACAGCTCCCTAACACAAGATAACAGCTGCCTGGTAGATCTAAGAACAACACTCAATAGTAAAAACCCATGTCTCACTGAGACACATTCAGTTACATTGAGAAGGAAAAACAGCAGCCTGCCAGAAAGCATTTCTCTCCTAAAGTGCAGGCACAAGTCACATGACTGGGGGCAGCTGGGAAATTGACAAAATGTCTAGCCCCATGTCAGATTTCAAAATTGAATATAAAAAAATCTGTTTGCTCTTTTGAGAAATGGATTTCAGTGCAGAATTCTGCTGGAGCAGCACTATTAACTGATGCGTTTTGAAAAAAACATGTTTTCCGATGACAGGATCCCTTTAAGTTCCAGAATCCATCACTTCACAAAGGAACACGGTGAGGAAGGGGTTGCATGACAGCGTGAGCCTAAGTCGGGGTTGGGAAACGGTTTGTACAAATATCATGGATTACTTTCAATCTATGGAATCAGGTATGTCTTTTTTACATAAGCCCAATTGAAGAAGCTCATGTCAAAATGGGAGGGGGTATACTGTACTTTCCCTTTAAAGTTCTGTTCAAAAGTTATTCTAAGCAACATAGGAAAATGCACATGAAACAGTGGGGGGGGGGCTGAAAAAATATTTTGCTGGCAGCCTGGGCCCCCCAAACGTAGGCCACTGATTTTCTCTTCTAAATATCACTTTGTTTTATAGAGAGCTTGGGGTTTCTTGAACTATAACTTGTGCAAATTAGAATTATATTTTCTTGTAGCAACATTTCCCCTTTAAAGTGCTATAACCTACAAAGTAAATGTAAATATTGAAAGCTCAGACAGCCACCGTGCATTTCCATCTAGCTCCGGCCAGACGTTAAATCTGGTTTTAATTGTATTTTCCTTGTAAGTGTTTATCTGCTACAGAACCAGCAACTGTTTCCTTTCATCCACAGGGTTGTACGTCGCTCTGATATCGAATCCAAGGATCTGACTCTGTGGCTTCCATGCTGTTTCTGGACTACATCACTGCTGGTTTCTAGAGGGATGCTGGGAGTCGTAGTCCAGGACAGATAAAAGATTGTACATTTTACATTCATAGTATAAAAAAGGCCTTATGACCAGATATTGCCTTTAATTTTAGACTGTATTGTCAGATTTTCAACCCATGTATGGGCCCATATTGATCCCCTTGATCTCCTGAATATTTCCCAATCTGCAAGGACCTGTGGCGGTTACCAACTTTGTCATTAGAAAGTCACCCATGGCTGTTTAACCTCCGTGTACCATCTATATGATATAAAGTAAGGGGCGTATTAAAGCGCACATTACTCCCAACATTTTGGAAATAAAAAAAGGGACAAAAAAGTTGGCGTGCGCATTTTGGGGCCACATCCCCTAATTACTGTGTTCATTTTACAAAATTTGGCAGGTTATGAAAGTTTAAACATATTTCTGTGTTTTTGTCCAATTATTACAGTTTTGCTAATGAAGGTGACTTGCCCTTTAAGCTGAGTCTAACTTCTCCCAAGGGACCCGTTATCTTATATTGTTACAATTACTTACTTGTTACAAAAGTATCTTATCTGCAGCTGTGGCTGTTCTGGGCTCTTTGGCAAAAGCCAATTAAGTTAGAAACATTGTTTCTTTTTCTGGCTGTGCAGAGAAAAAATAGTACAAACGAGGGACTGCAGGTTGAGCTGTCAAAAGAGGGACTGATAATTATATCCCTCCTATTCTGGCTCCGTGTTTGGGTAGGACTCCTGTTTTTTGCGAAACAGTCCCGATTTGGGCAGCTTAACCCGCAGTCCCAGATTATTACTGAAATGACCCGACTTTCTCTTTGATCTCTTGCACTGAACAGCCAGAAAAAAGATACAAAGTCTCTAAAACTTAATTGGCTTGACAGAGAGCACAGAGCACATGGCAGGTTCACTTAGATACTTTTGTAACAATTTAAGATAAGCAAAGAAGCATTTGTAACAATTTAAGATAAGTGGGGGGGAAAGTGACTTGCAGCTTAAATATGTAAACTATATATATATATATATATATATATAGGCCGGTATTTTGGGATTCTTTTTTATTAGTTGGTATGGCCCAACCACTTGAGACCCTGGTTGGACGTTGGACCCCCTGGATGATAGCAGAGGGAGGAGAGTTCCATTTATACCACCCACTGTTAAACACTTAAAGGGGTTGTTCACCTTCCAAACACTTTTTTCAGTTCAGTTGTTTTCAGATTGTTCCCCAGAAATAAAGACTTTTTTCAATTACTTTCCATTATTTATTTTTTACTGTTTTTCCAAAATCTAAGTTTAAAGTTGAATGTTGGTGTCTCTGGTGTTTGAGTCTGGCGGCTCAGTAATTCAGGTGCAGATTCTGAACTGTTACAATTTTGCTCCATTAGTAAATCCATTTCTCAGCAACATCTCTGGAGTATCAGCAACTATTGTATCAATTCTAACAGCTGCCTGTAATGAAACTCAGAGATGTTGCTCAGCAGGGACAAACATAAGAAATGTATCAACTAAATGTATCCGTTTAGAACAGTTTACAGGGTCGGCGACCCCTCCTCCCAGAGTGGCTTTAGAAGGTGAAAAAAACTTCTTTACACTTCAATATTAGAAAAACGTTGAAAAATGGAAAAAGTCGTTATTTCTGGTGATCTATTGGAAAACAACTAATACCCCTTTAAGGGAAAGCCTTACTAACCTCACGAACCTGTAAAGAGGAGCCAGCACCTCTCAGGCTTCACACTCCTATAATATCCCTATAATATGTTTGTAATAGAACAGATGCCTCATATCATTCAGCAGGACAAGCTCTTCTATATAATAATGTCGTAAGCAATATGGTAGCTCCTACCCACATACTAATGAGCATCAACAAACATATCCAAGATAGAATAACAATAGTATCCCAACACTGTCCGTTGTACAACTTACTGTCCATCTCCCCACAATACACTACAACTAGGTGCTGTATTAGCTAAGGGAATCGACATGGCAGCTCCTACTCATATGTATAAGTATAAAATGGTCCTAATCTGATATGCTGTAACTGTTTATTTAAGGGGAAGTAACTGACCTACATTTTTTTTTTAATAGGCTGTTTGTTTGCTCTAAGTTACAATCAAACCCTATGTTTGGTTCCTCCCAGCTCCCACGCTGATAGAATGATGTGGAAAAATCCATTTGGATGGGGGGGGGGTGAGAAGGTAGCGAAACAACAAGCATCCAGTTATCCCAAACAAGGGCACAAGTCTTGCCTGTTAGTAATGTCCCCTCTATTATAGTCAGTCCCTGGGCCTTTCCTTAGGAACAGAGGGCTATTTGGGTGCATAAAAGTGCTCTGTGTTCCCCTTGAAAACACTTGTGACCTTTAGATGCTTATCCTAATAGTTTGCTCTCGCTCTGCTGCCCAACTCCTTATTAATTCAGCTCTGACATTCGCTTGGGCCAAGCAGCTTTATCTCCTCCCAAGGACGAAGGGGGGACTGGCACGTAAAAAGGAAATCTTAATGCGTCCAATGAAATGTAAAATACCCCCCTATAACCCCAAGGACGTGCCCCTGTGTTTATTCTGGTTCATATTGGATAAAAATAACATTTTAGGTAAAAATGGCAAAAACACCATTATAATACTGAAAGTAATTCTTTTAGTTCCCCTTTATATGTGCCTAATGTAAACGTGAAAAGAAGAATTCATTATTGATTTGCCTCGCTTTCTTGCAGTTTCAGTTTTGTGAAAGACACCATTGTTCTCTAGCCGGTCTGAACAACATCTTCCCATACTCTACCATTTCCTAAATAAGCCTTCTGTATAACGAGATGATCCTTATGTCAAGGCCTAACAAAAGTTTTTTTATCGTAGTCAAGGGAGGGGTTTGTTTATACAGAGCTCAGTATCTTCATTTGAGAAATGAAAATGTGCATTTTTTTCATTTATAGAAAAGACATAATACATTTTAAACACAAGTCCTATGTATTGTGCTCATGTTTAGCTAATTTGTATACGTTTACACTGTCCCTTTAACCATTCCTGTTTAATCCTACGTAACCATTGGTTGTTTTATATGGTTTTTATGTGTTTTCACATATATGGTGTTGCTATTCCAACTGAATTTTAAAGTTTGCTCTATTCTTTGAAAATTCCAGTAGTGATGGGCAAATCTGTGAAAAACTGTGAAAATCCACATAACGCATTGAAGTCAATTGGGGTCAAAATAATTTTGATGCCTGACAATTTTTGACGCGAGCGACAATTTTTTATATGCGTGGGTATTTTCTCCAAATGCATTAAAGTCAATGGGCGAATGAATAACTTTGACGCGTGACAATTTTTATTTTTCACCGGTGAATTTTGACGCAGTTTCGCAAACATTTTCACGGGTGGTGGAAGTTGCAGTGAATTCGTGCCTGGCAAATTTATTCACCCATCACTACATTCCTTGTGCTATGATTGGCGATACTTGAATTCTAACCCCGCCCATTTCAAAGATGGATGCATACAGAGAGGGGAAAAAGTAGCTCCAAAAGTATTGAAATCCCAGTTACAAACAGGTCGGTGCTTTATAAATACAAGGTAAAGGCAATAATTAGCTATAAGCAGCACTTATCTTACTAACAGCTTGTAACCCTTTCACCCCCTGCAACGAGAGCTGCTTGCATGCTGGAGAATGTAGAAGGGTAGGAAATCACATTGGGAGCAGAAATATGATCAGGAGCCTTGACAGTAATACTCAGGCTTGAATCCCATCCTCCTGACACCCTATTATTTATATCTGGTAGCTGCTTCTTTGTCTATAATTGTCCCTGAGCGCTGGACCAGTGCCAGACCCCTTTGTACGACTATATTTAACTGGTCCAGTTGGCCGAGGGTAACATTTAAGACAATATATGCCTGGGGTCGGTGCCTTTCATAGTTCTGCTAAAAATATTTTGCGGATAGCGAGGAGAAATGCAATATATATATATATATATATATATATATATATATATATATGTTACTCTGAGTATAATTAGGGCATATTTGCCATAGCTGAGATAAAGCCAGTGCTGCGAAATATGCTGGCGCTATATAAATAAATGTTAATAATAATAATAATAATGATGCCTGCTACCCAGGCCTTCAGCTTTATGGCCTGACCTTGTGCTGTAAGTAACACTGCTTGCTTCTCTCTCTAACTTGTTGACTTTAAGATTTTACAGCAATCAGTCTCCAAATACGCACATACGTGATCCTACCATGTCGCAATGGATTCTTTTCATGTAGACTGACATTACAGACCTGGAGCAGATTACGAACAGATTCCCTGCTCTGTGCGTCTTGTAACAGCACAAGGCTATATTTCTGTTACTTACAGGGTTAATGGGGTTGTTCACCTTTAAATTAACCCTTTGTGCGATGTAGAGAGTGATAGTCTGAGACAATTTGCAATTGGTTTTCATGTTTTATTCTTTGTGGTTTTTGAGTTATTTAGCTTTTATTTAGCAGCTCTCCGGTTTGCTATTTTAGCAGTCTGGTTGCTAGGGTCCAAATTACCCAAGCAACCATGAACCCCCATTTTACCCAAGCAACCAGTGACCCCCATTTGAAAGTTGGAAAGAGTCAAAAGAAGAAGGCAAATAATTAAAATACTATTTAAAAAAAAAAAGAAGAAAATAATAAGGCCAATTGAAATGTTGCTTAGAATTAGCCACTCTATAACTAGGGTTGCCACTTTTTGGCCCATCTAACCCCGGGTAGGGGGTGGGGCCTAGGGTTGCCACCTGTCCGGTTTTGACCCAGACAGCCCCGGTCATTTGAAGGGCTGCCCATGTCAAAACTGCCTGCCCGGTTTTCTAAATTAGGAAAACTGGGTAAGATTCCCTATAATTGTCATAGCCCTGCCACCGACATCAAAGTCCACCCCCTCTGCATCCAGGCCCCACCCCCTGCATCACAGCACGCCCCCTCTGCATAGGGTTGCCACATGGCCGGTAG
Organism: Xenopus petersii; assembly: GCA_038501925.1. Classification (NCBI taxonomy): domain Eukaryota; kingdom Metazoa; phylum Chordata; class Amphibia; order Anura; family Pipidae; genus Xenopus; species Xenopus petersii. The sequence goes on from CM076680.1 coordinate 161,920,552, forward strand.
TTTACTGGCCTGGCTGGTAAAAATTATGCTTGATCCCACTGTTATTAATAGTGGAAAAAGATAAATATATAGGAAGGCCGGTATTTTTTTCCAGAAAAGGTGGCAACCCTATCTCTGTGTCACAGCACCGCCCCCTGCCCAGTCTCCATTGCGCTAAAAGGTGGCAACCCTAATGGGGGCCGTGATGCAATAGTGGCGGGTGGTGACGCATCGGGGCAGAGTTGCGATGTCAGGGGCTATGACGTAGTGATTGGACGATCGCTGCATCAATCATAGGGAATCCTGCCAAGTTTTCCAAATAAGGAAAACTGGGCAGGTAGTTCTGACCTGGACAGTCCTTCAAAAAAACAGCAGTCCGGGTGGCGCCCTTTCTATAACATATAGTTAAAGTTAACTTAAAGGTAATACCCACACTATAAAAATAAAATTTCTATATAGGTGCCTAACAATTGTGTCTTTTTCAAGCATGTTAAGCAAATGTGGTAGCTTTTTTCTGCTTGCCTAGAGAAGCTGACTTCCTGTTTCCTGTGTGACTTGCATCCACTTCCTGTCCTGGCACATTCCACTATATAAAAAATTGTAACAAGCGTGATGTCAGAATCTCGCATGAGTTTTTTTTTTAAATTCAGGAACTATATCGGAATTCAGACAAATGGAGTTATGCAACAAAAGATTCAACGTTTGCCCAGGAGTGGTAACCTATAGCAACCAATCAGCTGCTAGCATTTAATGGTCACCTGTTTAAAAGCAGACATCTTATTGGTTGCTAGGGCTTACTACTACTCGTGGGCAAACTTAGTGCCTTTTATTACATATGGTGAATGTATCTAAAATAAAGTTGTTGCATTGCATGGCCGTGTGGTAGACAAATACGACATTAAAAAAACAGTTTAACATCAAAAAATGTAATTGTTTTAAAGTAATAAAAATATAATGCAGTGTTGCCCTGCACTGGTAAAACTGCTCTGTTTGCTTCAGAAACACTACTATAGTTTATATAAACAAGCTGCTGTGTAGCCATGGGGGCAGCCATTGAAGTACAGGATACACAGTAGATAACAGATAAGTACTACTATAGTTTATATAAACAATCTACCGTGTAGCCATGGGGGCAGCCATTCAAGCACAGGATACACAGTAGATAACAGATAAGTACTACTATAGTTTATATAAACAAGCTACTGTGTAGCCATGGGGGCAGCCATTGAAGCACAGGATACAAAGTAGATAACAGATAAGTACTACTATAGTTTATATAAACAAGCTGCTGTGTAGCCATGGGGGCAGCCATTCAAGCACAGGATACACAGTAGATAACAGATAAGTACTACTATAGTTTATATAAACAAGCTGCTGTGTAGCCATGGGGGCAGCCATTCAAGCACAGGATACACAGTAGATAACAGAAAAGTACTACTATAGTTTATATAAACAAGCTGCTGTGTAGCCATGGGGCAGCCACTCAAGCACAGGATACAAAGTAGATAACAGATAAGTACTACTATAGTTTATATAAACAAGCTGCTGTGTAGCCATGGGGGCAGCCATTCAAGCACAGGATACACAGTAGATAACAGAAAAGTACTACTATAGTTTATATAAACAAGCTGCTGTGTAGCCATGGCGGCAGCCATTCAAAAGAGAAAAGGCTCAAGTTACACAACACATAAGCTCTGTAGAACATAATGGTCTTATCTGGTATCTACTATTTAACCTGTGCCATATAGGCTTTTTTCAACCACCATTGCTACACAGCAGCTTGTTTATATAAACTATAGTAGTGTTTTGAAACAAACAGGTCAGTTTTACCAGTGCAGAGCAACACTACATGATATTTTCATTACTTTAAAACACCTTTATTTTTTGGTGTTACTGTTCCTTTAAAGTGACTTGTAGTACACCGTCTGTCCTGTGTTGTCACTAGTCATTGCTAAAGGCAGCAGTACAACAGTGACTATAGGGGTCAGGACCCCTGGAATGTAGTGTATTTCGCACAATTCCATGTAACTGTGGCCACACTATGAGTTGCTGCTACTGCAGTCACATTAAATGTGTCTGAACAGATAAAACTGTGCTTCCAGCAGAAAAATGAGCCACTTCCCTGAGAGCCCTTATGCCAGGCCCATTCATACTTGTGGGTACATTCATCAGTGACCCCTTATGATATATCCAGCCAACAAACGTAAGTTCCTGCAGACGGCAAGAATATGCCTATACTGCCTATATGGTGCTAAAATCATAAATAAAGCAACTGGCCAAAGCTATTCGTGGAATCTATAATATGAACCAAACTCAGCAACAGTGAAGAAGGTTAGTTTCCCTTTAAACAAAAGCTCCTGACAGCTCCTGTAAAACTGAAATAATGAATATCTCTCCCCCTCCAACTTTACAATAATTACCCGCTCGGCTTGAATACAGAGTAATGGAAAGTTATCCTCATCTTACTCTCGCTGAAATACCAGAGCTCTCAAAATCTTCCCAACACTCCAGACTGCAAACTTCTAACGCCCTCTGTTGGTAGATCAGGGACCTGCACCCCCACCAGCACCAACATTTCCCAGTCAATTTTGTTTTTAAAACTCATTATCATGAACAGGAAAAAAAAATGAAAGACCTTTTTTTTTCCTGTTTTTTCCTACATTTAAACAAGGTGACTGGTTCCAGAGAAGTAAGAACCCTCCTAGGTTGCATGACAAGCCTCACTTTCCTGCTTCTAACATTGAGGGGGAGTCATTTTTTCCAGGCTGTGACAGTAGAAAATATTAATGTCCTAAGGAACAACTGATCACAAGGCAAAGAATAGGCAGTATTCAGATGTTTCTGGACATTTGAGGGTAACTCCTAATGTATATTGAAATAACTGTACATCCTTTCTGCTAGGAGATCCCATCCTCTATGACCATTGATGGTCAGTGATGCCATCCACTTGTGACAAAGGTTGGAACCAAAGAGGTTATAGGTAGAAGTCCTCCACCATGTATATGTATATATCAAATGAGAGGTTCTAAATTCTCACTCAGGGAATTATATCCCGGTGGCCAACTGCATATGCAGATCTACTGGTTTCCTAGCACAGATACAACCTATATAGGAAAGCCATAGATCCCAACTTGGACCTTCTTAGAACTCATCAGGGCAAGATAATTGAATTTGGCTTGGAGAGGAACCAAAAGAAGAACCAGATTAACTTCTGAACAAGAACAAGGATATTGGTGGTGAAAATAGTCACTAAAATGCCACCTTGATACCAACAGGTAGGAACATAAGCAGGTTGCAAGAAGGTATATTATACTAGATTTCCATTTGATGCTGATTAACAACCTTCCTCACGTTGACATTGACCTCTACAACATAATAGTAAACACGGGGAATAACAGCTTGAAATGGGTTGACCTAGGGTCATCAGAAGTCCATGAAGCAAAGTTGCCTCCATAAAGCTGTCTACCCTGGTACTGCTAAACCTCTTTTTTTGCTTAACCTATATATTTACAGAAGGTACAATCAGTTTGCAAGGTGCCCCCACTAATTGAAATTGAAGGGATGTCCTCAATAATACAGGGCTTGACTTTTCCACCTACCGTTGACTAATCCTTTCAGGGCTCCCATTGGCTGCGTGGACTGGGGGAGGTGAACCTTAATGGTGGTTGTGTTAATTATAGATATTTCTACCAGGGTAAGATGGGTTATTAACACATCTATGGAGTATTCTAAGTCATTTACATAAAATATATATCCGATCACTACAGGAAGTAGCGTTTCCCCGGGAAGTTAGCACCCTATAGGATGACTTGTCACCCTTGAGAATATAGTAAGCACATAGTAAGTGGGAATATCTGATCGACAAAGGCTCCTGAGTTCATTTATGGCAAAGGGAAATAATTTCATCCTAAATTAGAAGCCTGCAAGTATGACTGGTGCCCTGAATTCCAGCCAGTCCTCCTACTATAAGTCTAATGTACATATGTAGCCAGAGATATCCCAAAGTGCAAGCTATAGTAGACAGTAGTTAACTATGCCACTGTTTGCTTGGCTGCGCCTTTCTTTGTCTCTACAATAAGATTAGCTCAATGCAACCCACATTTTTGAGGGGATAACCTTGGCTGCTTCTTTACAAATAGACTACTGTGTGTTGGTGCCCCATCTATATTCTCAAAATGTCTTGCATTCCTCAGAAAAACCAGTGAACCTCCCAAATAAAAATATACAGACTAGCCAGCTCAAGGGAACCACAAAAGCCAACTAAAGTCGGAGCCTAGTCTCGATACAGGGTACAGAACTGTGTTGAGAGGGCAGAAGATGCCTAAGGTAGATAAGATGCCTACAGAGAGATACAGGCACATTTATATATATATGGGTGTAACATAAAGTCCCACACAGCACCCTCAGACCCATACACCCTTTAGCCCCAGGACAGTACTTACTTTCAGAGGTGTAATAGGGTAGCATGTCAATTTTGTAAACCTCTTTGGCATAATACTCATCTTCACTCCTCTCCCTCTCACAGGAGGTAGCTCTCTCGTTGGCCTTCTCCTGAAGAAGGTCTCTGGTGCTGTTGTAGATAGAAATGACATCCTGGGAAACCTCTCCGGGTTCCGGGTAATCCTCAGGGGGGCTGTTTAATTTCAGTTTGCTCAGGATCTGCCCCCTAATGGCCTCGATCCTCTTGCGCATGAATTGATCCATGTCGAGGGCACTGCAGGTGGACAGACTGAGGGCCACGGGGGCCAGGTCCAGGGTCAGGAAGGTGAACAGGACATAGTAGTGCATTTTCTTCTTTGCTAATGATCCACAAGTCCCAAAATTGAAAAGTATATACAAAAAAAATGTAAATACAACCTATGTGCAAATGAAAGGGGAACAGATTGCAAAAAAAAAAGGAGACAAAGTCCCTTGAGTTCAAATAATAAAGAGAAGGGCTGGGTGGAAAGGGGAGGCTGATGCCCCAGAGAAGGAGGCTAACTGGCTGGCACAGGGGACAGATCAGATCACATCCAGGGACTCAGCAGATCCGAATAGGGAGAGGCACCCACAGAAGAGTCAGGGGTCCAGTGGGTGAAGGAGAAAACAGTAGAAGCAGCAGAGGGAATGGTTGTCCTACCCTGGAGGAGAAAGAGCTGGAGATCCAACGTGTCCAGCCGCCTCCACTTCTCAGTGCGACTGCTGCACTCACAGGAGACGCTGCAACATGAACCATCAGCTGGAGGCTGGGCTGCTGCTCCCACTGTCAACTTCCCCTCCGCTAATAATCTCTGCGCTGCTTCTCTCGCTCACAACTTGGGAGTCTCTGCTACAAACTACCAGCCTCGCGTTCCAGCCTCAATGTGTCCGCTCTGTGTCCGCCCTGCGACTGTCTGCGCCTCGGTCCTGCGATTGTGTGCGAGCCCGTTAATTACTCTGCGCTGTACCCTACTCGCGTTACTACTGCTCTATATGAGTATAGTGTCAGCTCTAGTCTGTTCTACCCTCATACTGTGCTACATATAATTATATATAACTATTCCCTGCCAGCCCCAGTATTTAGTATTCAGCCTTGTGATCCCAGTCTCCATATATATTACAGACCAGCAGGATCCACTGCCTCAGACACACACACTCCCCCAGTGCTACTGACAAACTGCTGCTGCTGCTGCTCTATGTGAGCCCAATGCACGAGCTCCTCTCACTGCTCCGCCTGGGAGACTCTGCCAGCAGATAACATCACTGCCTAGTGGAGATTTATAGGGGGTCTCGCTCGACCACGTGTTCCTCTGCTACAAAGTGACGTGGAGCTCAGAGGATTCCTCTAGTGTCAGGGAAGAGAAGGCCCAGGGCAGGTGAGCAGAGTTGGAGGGAGAGAGACAATTATACAGTTTTATTGGCCTCCTGGATTTGCAGAGAAATTCCAATTTTCTTCATGTGCAAATTCATTCCTCCCAACATTTTGGAAATAAAGAGGGACCACGCCCTTTTGTGGCCACACCCCCTAATTACCATGTTCATTTTACAAAATTTGCCAAGTTATTATTATTATTATTATTAACATTTATTTATATAGCGCCAGCAGGGCCGCCATTAGAAATCACAACATTTTCACCCTGACGCCCAAGCCCCGCCCACTCCACATCACAGTTAAAAGTAGGGATGCACCGAATCCAGGATTCGGTTCGGGATTCGGCCAGGATTCGGCCTTTTTCAGCAGGATTCGGCCGAATCCTTCTGCCTGGCCGAACCGAATCCGAATCCTAATTTGCATATGCAAATTAGGGACGGGGAGGGAAATCACGTGACTTTTTGTCAGAAAACAAGGAAGTAAAAAATGTTTTCCCTTCCCACCCCTTATTTGCATATGCAAATTAGGGTTCGGATTTGGTTCGGTATTCGGCCTAATCTTTCACAAAGGATTCGGGGGTTCGGCCGAATCCAAAAAAGTGGATTCGGTGCATCCCTAGTTAAAAGACCACACAGACATCAGCGCTAAAAAAATATTTTTAAAAAAAGCATTGGCGCCAGGGCCTCCCCTTATAAGTTAAAAAAAAAAATTGGGGCCTCAAAAAAAATATGTTTTAAAAAAAACATTGGCGCCAGGGCCGCTCTTACAAGTTGAAAAAGAATTGGGGCCCCCAAAAAATATTTTTTTAAAAAAATATTGGCGCCAGGGCCCCCACTTACAAGTTTAAAAAAAATTGGGGCCCCAAAAAAATATTTTTTAAAAAAAACATTGGCACCAGGGCCCCCTTACAAGTTAAAAAAAATTGGGGCCCCAAAAAATATTTTTTAAAAAAACATTGGCGCCAGGGCCGCCCCTTACAAGTTAAAAAAAAAAATTGGGGCCCCAAAAAACATTTTTTTAAAAAACATTTTTTTAAAAAACATTTTTTTAAAAAACATTTTTTTAAAAAACATTGGTGGCAGGGGCCTATAGAATATTAAAATAATACATTGGTGGTCAGGGGATAAAAAAAAAACACACGCATTGGTGTCCAGTAGAATTGAACTCGTGGCTTCAGGTCTTCAACTTCGCCTCCTTTCATGACTTTGGGTCTTTTCGCCGCTTCGGGAGTTCGGCTGTTCAGCAAATCTTTGGCTTTCAGAAGGGGGGCACGGCTCTTTCAAAAGTGCAGCACTGCGGGCCCCCCTTTCCCCCCCCTCCGATGGCGGCCCTGAGTGCCAGCATATTTTGCAGCGCTGTAAAGTAAATGTGATTATACAACTAAATCACATTATTTACATACATAGAACATAAGGAGTTACATACATCACAACCAATACCGGTACAGAAGGTGAGGAAGGCCCTGTGCAAGGGAGCTTACAATCTAAAGGGAAGGGAGTAATACACAAGGTGCGGGAGTGGGCAAGATAGAATTAAGTGGGTGAGAAATGTGATACTGTATGTGGTGTTGCGTTTGGTAGTTAAGGAGAGTGAGGGTAGGCTTCTCGAAAGAAGTGCGTTTTAAGACATTACTTGAAAGCAGAAAGGTTGGGAGAAAGTCGGACAGACCGTGGGAGAGAGTTCCAGAGGAGGGGTGCAGCCCTTGCAAAGTCTTGAATGCGAGCGTGTGAGGAGGTAATGAGAGAAGAGTTGAGTAGCAGGTCAGTAGAGGAGCGTAGTAAGCGGTTGGGTGAGTATATAGAGATGAGGTTATGAAAGTTTGAACATATTTCTGTGGGGTTTTTTTCAGTTATTACAGTTTTGCTAATGAAGGTGAATTGCCCTTTAAGCTGTGAGTCTAACTTCTCCCAAGGGACCTGTTATCTTATATTGTTACAATCACTTATTTGCTTATCTCGAAATTGTTACAAAAGTATCTTATCTGCAGCTGTGGCTGTTCTGAGCTCTCTGACAAAAGCCAATTAAGTTAAAAGCATTGTATCGTTTTCTGGCTGTTCAGCGCACAGAAAATCAGGACTTTCCAGTACAAACGAGGGTCTGCGGGTTGAGCTGTCAAAAGAGGGACTGTCCCTCCAAAAAACGGGACAGTTGTTAGGTATGCGAATTTTTTCACAAATTAAATTCGCTTATTCACTAATTCATTTGGAGAAAAAAAGTTGCCATAAGAAAAAACGACCATTGACTTTAATGCATTCTGAGAAAAAAGTCGCCAAATTCTATTGGATCCAGGGGAAACAGTGATACGTTAGCAGCACCCAGTGGGCACAGGAATCAGAGCCAGTCCCCAGCTCTGCACTTGCACAGCAATCACATGCCAAGAGGCTAAATAGCTTATTACACAATTGAGATAACACCTCTGTTTGCTTTCAGCCCTTTGGCAGGAGACAGCGCAGGGAATTCCTCCATGATGTCACAGTATTGCAATGCGCCAATAATAAAAGGGACCGTGGGATTTGGGTAATGAGAGGAGACATGTCTGTCTAGTGCGGCGAGTGTCAGACTGTTTCACTTCAAGAGCCCTTTGGAGGGCCGACAGTGTGGTCAGGGACCCCATCAGCTTATAACCAGGCTACAGATAGTTATATAGAAACATTGGGGGTAACTCTTATCCAGCTATAGTTCCCTGCTATAGTTCCAGGGGTACCCGGGGTACAAATAAACACTCACCCCAAATCTCCCCCTAATTGGCCTTCAGGCTGGGCCCCCTTAGCTCATAACAAGGTTACAGATATATAGAAACATTGGGGTAACAGTCACCCTGCTATAGTTCCAGGGGTACCCAGGGCACAAATAAGCACTCACCCCAAATCTCCCCCTAATTGGCCTTCAGGCTGGGCCCCCTTAGCTCATAACAAGGTTACAGATGTATAGAAACATTGGGGTAACAGTCACCCTGCTATAGTTCCAGGGGTACCCAGGGCACAAATGAGCACTCACCCCAAATCTCCCCCTAACTGGCATTCAGACTGGGCCCCCTTAGCTCATAACAAGGTTACAGATATATAGAAACATTGGGGTAACAGTCACCCTGCTATAGTTCCAGGGGTACCCAGGGCACAAATCTCCCACTAACTGACCTTTAGGCTGGGCCCCCTTAGCTCATAACAAGGTTACAGATATATAGAAACATTGGGGTAACAGTCACCCTGCTATAGTTCCAGGGGTACCCAGGGCACAAATAATCACTCACCCCAAATCTCCCCCTAACTGGCCTTCAGGCTGGGCCCCCTTTGCTCATAACAAGGTTACATATATATAGAAACATTGGGGTAACAGTCACCCTGCTATAGTTCCAGGGGTACCCAGGGCACAAATAAACACTCCTGCTCATGGGTATGTCTTGAAATACCCGTAATTGACTTGCTGCCCAGTATTCCGTCACATCAACCTTCTATACAAACGTTGTTCCAGTAGTTCCGCAACCCTGAAACCCCTGCCTCCATCTTGCCCAGCAGTTTGCTGCATTTACTGTATATACAGAATGTGTCATTATGGTCATGGATTATATATGAAACCAGTTACATTGCTGTTGGGTTTAGAACCCTTAGCAGGAATAATTAGCAGAAGCAACAACTGCAACGGTAAAACTATTCTAAAATCTAAAATGTAATATGAGAACATTGAATTGGAATATTTAGACAACAGAAAGGAATGAAGCCTAATATAATATAATAGCCCTGAATCACCCCCAGGTCGGATAATGGCATCTGAAAGAAAAACTACTGTAGCGCCTCCCACTTCTTCTGCCCATGAAACAACTTTCTGTTCTTATGGCTCAATGCCAAGGAAAATATTCCCAATACTAAATAAAATATATATATTTTCTTGAACGTAGTAAGTTACAATTGGGATGTTCATTTTAAAGGGCCCCAACAATAAATTTTCATATTGTACTTAACTTGTTCCTTCCTTAGTTGCTTTGAGAGTGTCAGGCACCGACCTTCTGTCTGCACCCGCCACATCTAATCCATGAATTCACAGGGGCAGGGAGCGGGGTCCTGAAAAACTGTAATAGACAGTATCCCATCGTAATGTATAGTATCCCTTTAAAGAAGCAGACAATTGCTCATTTATCTCATTTAAGGATTGCATCAGATTTGTATTGTGCCCAATTTGGAGAGAAGGATAAGGCAGCACTCAGCATGGGTAGGGGGTCAGTAAAGCATCTATGGTTTGATTGATGGGAGGTGGTGACTAGTTTACTGGTTTGCCCTATTTAGGATATGGAATGTTGGAATTTGTTATCGTCCAATGAGCTTGACACTGATATGTCAACTCACCCTCAAACCTTACTCCTAGAGATGGGTGAATTTACTCACCAGGCGCGATTTCGCAGCAATTTCCCACGTTTTGCGGCCGGCGAATAAATCCGCGAAACTGCCACAAAAATTTGTCACCGTCAATTTCTTTGAATGCCCGTGACAACTCCGACGCTGGTGACAATTCCGATGACAATTAAAGGCGCCCATTGACTTTAATGCGCGTCAAATTGTCACGGCCGTCAAAAAACTTTTGATGCCAGCATCAAAATTCGTGTTGTGCAATTTTTTCGCCATTTCGTAAATTTCGCAGGGAATTTGCTATTTTTTCAGGACAAATCGAATTGGGTGAAATTTTGCCCATCACTACTTACTCCTCCACTATAAATGAGAACATGAAATAAGGTCCCAAACACAGCCTGTATGGATCATTATTACCCCAATGACACAGGTTAAGGTGACATTGCAGAGAATAATGAAGATTTACGTGCATAACCTCCTCAAAAACAGAACCAATTATTATGTTTTCATATATGTTCTTTACAGATTCCTCAATGGAAAACCTTCTGTTGGAAGCCTCCCTAAACAAAAATGCCACCCACTTCCCGTGGTTGAGGACACTGTAAGGGACCACGGTTGGCTGCAATCAACATGGCAGCCAACCGAAGAGCACATATGTTGTTATAAATGTCACAGTTCTGATTAACTCATTGATATGATGTCAACAGAATGGCAAGACTTGTTTCTTATTGAATTGTGAAGATGATCCACTATCATTCATCCAAGACATAAGTTTGCCAGAAACAGTTTGATACATATATATATTATGGGTTTGCAAATTGTCCACGACAATTAAACATATTGACCACAAATCCCACTGGGCAGGTCTGACTGCTGATTTGCCCCCTTGCTTATTGTCCTCGGATACCATGCAGCTCTAGGACCAGACAGTCAATGAAGGAGGTATCTAGGGGCAAGACCATAAAGAAGCTCTGAGCACTGAAAGATGAAAAGGCCATGATTATTGTCGCTAAAGATAGATGGTCTCTTTTGTTTGAGAGAGGCTAATCATTAACACTTGGTTTTGGTGATGCTGCTGCTCCTTAAGCTTTTCTTATTCTTCACTTATATCTATGGGGCTGGAGGTGGAAGGTGGAAACTAACCTGAAGACAGGAGTCTAGAGGGTTCCATGAAGTTCTAAGTGATGTACAGTTTCAATATCATTCAGCAAAATAGGTTGTTCTGCTCAAGGTTTGAAGGACTGCTTCTCTTCAAGATTCAAACAGTAAACGGATGTGATATGTGAATCCATTGGTTCTTGTCTTTAAACTTGGAGAATTTGGAGTCTAGGGCAGGTCCGGACTGAGAATTGAAATAGGCCCTGGCATTTCAGGTACAAAGAGGCCCAATCAGCCCACACAGAGGCCAAAACAGCCCCCCACCAGCCAACTAAATAGTGACTTTCTATGGGACCTTAAAGCAGCCCCACTGGCATTTGCCAGAACCCACAGATTGCCAGTCCGGGCCTGGTCTAGGGTCAGGTAAAATAAAAAAGGAGAAGGCCTAAGATCAGTAATATATATTTTTAAATGGTTTAGTGAAGGAGATAGAGAAGCGAGGAGCAAGACAAGACATGGAGCCCCACCTTTAGAAGTAAATACATAAGTCTGATTCTCTTTTGTAAATCTGTAGCTCAAACTCAACACCTTTTCTAGAATGCTCTTTCAATTAAGGTTGAGGAGATACGGGATACAAGGCTTTTTTTTATATATATATATATATATATATATATATATATATATATATATATATATATATATATATATATATTATAAAGGGTGTAAGGAAGGAGATATAGTAGACAGAGAAGGTTCCCTGTCAAAAAAAGGTTGCTGAAGGTCTGAGGGACACTAAAAGGAAAGCAGCCTTTCCAGTTACTTGCCAAGTGAAGCCTACAATTTAATTGGTGTATGACCAGCTTTAGTCAGAAGCAAACTCCTTACAAAGTCAATAGATATAGATGACTCTGAGATTAAAGTGCAGTAGAAATTCTTTCTGCAGGCAACAGCTGAGATTTACCAGCCACTTGGGAAGAGCAGCAGTCGGGAGGGAGAGGTACGGCTGAACTTTTCAAACTCTCGGTAAAGAGAAGAAAAACTTGTATCCTGTATAAGATAAAAGGCCCGAGCCAAACACTATTGAACTACTATTCCATGTTTGCATTGGCAAAGCTCTCCGCACTAGGGATTCTTGCACTAGCATTGCAGACTAACCAGGACACCGTTGCTGTGGATACCAGCAGTCAGAAGACTTCCAAAGGAAGGAATATGAACACACATGGAAATAAAAAGTCTGAATTTTTTTTCTCCCTCTCTCTCTTCTCACTCTAACAGAAATCTCACAGTGTTGTTGTCTGGAAAAAATAACAGTGGGATCAATATTGCAAATGAAATTTTAATTAACAGCACTCAAAGTCTTAATACGTTCAAGATTCTCCTGCTTTAAAAAAATCCAGCAGCTGCCTATAGAGGTGGTGCTGGAGGTATTTGATGACGCATCACTTATTTAATGCCTGTCTGCTTCAACTTTTTTTTTTTTCCTGCGTTTCACTGAAAAATTGGCACCCCGGCTTACAAAAATATTGTAGGAAAACTCAAACTGATTTGGCAAAGTTGCCATTGTTTCAGTAATTCCACATTGCACGTTCCAACTGTTTGGCCATAAAACGTCGAATCCGTGACACAACAGGAAAGAATTGAATGCATTCCGTTCAATTTATTAAATCAATATTCTGGTAAATTGTAATCGGAAATATCTAGGGACTTTATATTGAGGAATATCCCTCCCCCTTACATTTGACAGCCAAAATCCAAAGAAATTCTATTTGTTTTTGCCTCTGAAGAATTTTGGATGAATTGGATGGACTTGTGAAGACCAGAAAAAAATATATTACATTGGGAAAGAGAAGAACCATTTAACACTAGGGATCCCAGGCTTTAGAAATGACTCCAGGTATCCAGAAAGCTCTAAATTATGGGAAGGCTGTCTCCCATAGACCCCATTTTATCCAAATAATCCAAATTTTGAAAATTCTCTGTATCACTGTATCTCTGTATAACAGTAGCTTGTACTTGTTCCTAGCTAAACTATTATGAATCCTTATTGGAAGCAAAACCAACCTATTGGGTTTATTTAATGTTCAAATGAATTTCTAGTAGATTTAAGGTATGAAGATCCAAATGATGGAAAGATCCATTATCCGGAAACCCCCAGGTCCCGAGTATTCTGGATAAAAGGTCCCATAACTGTACAGAAATCAGGTTCTTCTCTTACACAAACCTGTAGCTGTTGTTAAACATCCACCATTCCCCTTCATGATCAAACATTAAGTGGAAGGAATATGGGAATATATTTCTTCTTGTTGACGAGTAAAAGTTAGAGAAATTGGAGGCTAGACTTGCGGAGAGTTGGGCCAGGTTAAACGTAACTGGAGATAATATAATATAGACATAATTTAGACATATTATAAAGCTTGTAGAGAAGAAGATAGAAACGAGGGGTGCCAAGCAAGAATGTGGACCTTCAATTTTCTAAAATTAGTACATAATCAGGTATTTCTCTTATGGAAACCTGTAGCTGTTGTTATACCTCAACCATTGCTCGAGGACCTTTGGTAATCAAGATTCAAACAGTAAGTGGATGGGATTTTGGAATCCATTTGTTCTTGCCTCTCAAGAGTGAACGTTGGAGAAGCTGAAGACAAGACTTGAGGCACTTAGGCAAGGTAAAACAAAACTGGAAATAAATGCCCAAGAACACTATTAAATATATTATTTAAAGGCTGTAGAGAAGGAGACAGAGAAGAGAGGTGGCAGGCAAGACAGTGGATGAGATACGGGAAAGGAAACTTCAATTAACTGTTCTGCTGTAAGAAGCACACATTCTGGGTGTGGGAGATGGAAGGACCACCTGAAACTGATTCCTGTGTCAGTTTATAATCTACTGGTCCCCAGGTGCTATAACATAGGTTCTAAATGTTGGGACAACAACCACAACACTAAGGGGGGCATTTTTTTAAAGGTCAAATTTCAGAGCTGTGAGCTTAAAAAAACTTTTGAACCAGTTGAAGTTGGGGTCAACAACCTAAAAACTCAGATCAATCAAGTTTTCTGCGGAAAAAAACTCGAATCACTCGAATTGATTGAGTTTTGAGCGAAACCCACAGAAAAAAAACTGGACATCATGAATCTTCAAATGGGACCACTGCCTATGACTTCTACATGACCTCCACAGGTTTTAGATGGTGTATTTTTGGATTCAAGCTATTTCCAGGGTTGGGGTATAATAAATCTCGAAAATCTGCGTTTTCAAAAATTCCAGGTTTTTTTAACCTTAAAAATACATTTTTCACTCAAAAATACCCTTGAAAACTCTAATTTTGCATGGAAAACACAACTCGGTCCTTAATAAATCTGCCCCTAACATACAAGTTGGATTGCTTTAGAGTGGGACTGGGGAAGGGATACAGAAACTAGCAAGGAGCCATGCTCTTCTCCAAACTACATTCCCTGCAGGTCTCCATACTCATTCCTCCATACATAGTTCTCCCAGCTCTCTAGAAGACCAAAGAGTACAATCATTTTAGGTCCCACAAACAATTTTGAGAATAAGACACTTTTCTTATAGTATTAGAAGATAATGTCCCACTAGTCTGTCCCTATCCACAGGTGTAAGATACCCTTTTAGCATTCCAACTCAAATATGACATTGGGGGAGATTTATTAAAGGGTGAAGTGACCATCGCTAGAGAAAATTTGCCAGAAATCCCATCCGCAGGGACATTGCCAATTTACTATTAGGTGTAGAGGACAATTCGCTACCAAAAGAGACCATGCTTAGCGCATTTTAGTGTCCTTTCGTCAGGCACATTTTCGCTCAGGCAAACTATCGTTACTCCTCAAAATTCACTTAAGTGCAAATTTTCCAGAATGTTACTCCTATCGCCGGAGTTTCCTTTACCAGCTTAGATCTGGCAAGCGGATAAGATGAAGCTGGTGTTTTCTAATGCGGGATTGTCTTTAAAAGTTGTAACTATTAAGAAAATTTTATTTTTGTAACTATTAAAAATGTTTATTTTAACATTTCTTTTTTTACCATTTGAGGGGCATGCCCCATTTGTTTTAGGATGGGCTCATGTCTTGGGCATTAGAGGAGCTATTTTGTCTTTATTTTGTTTCCTTGGGCATTTTTAATAATAAGTGGCCACTTCAGACATTTGCACCAACATCTCTAATAAAGACGTCTATATGACATATATGTACCCGCCCTAATTAAACTGACCTAAGAGCAAGTGTACTAACGAAGTTTCGCTAGGCAGAAACAAATGTTGGTGAAAGTTCGCTATGAAAAGCTAAAGTCCCGAAGCTGCGAAAAGACCCGAAGTCACAAAAGCAGCCAAAGTCCAAAAGCCATGAGTTCAATTCTACTGAACACCAATGTATGTTTTTTTATTTTTTGAAACCCCTGGACTCCAATGTATTATTTTAATACTCTATAGGCCTCTGCCACTAATGTTTTTTTTTAAAAAAATATTCTAGGGGCCCCAATTTTTTTTTAATTGTAAAGGGGCCCCTGGCACCAAATGTTCTCTGGGGCCTCAATTTTTTTTTTTAACTTTTAAGGGGGGCCGAGGCGCCTACGCTTTCTAAAAAAAAATATTCTCTGGGGTCCCAATTTGTTTTGTGGGGGATTTGGTCCTTGAATGTTGGGAATAAAGATTTTAAAGCCAAATACATTTCTGTATGAAATACTTACATTCTTCCACATGATTAAATAGAGACTCACTGAGCATACACAGCCTTTACCTTTGACCCGGGAGATTAGAAGATGTGGAACTGCCATAGTGTTACACCTCACTGTAATGTCTTTATGTGACAGACACTCATCTGTGACATGTTGGAGTATCAACCGTAAATGAGCCCAGACCGCATGTGACATGCCACCAAGAAGATTCTACTCCAGGCTCATACTTAATGAAGAGGCAACAGACAAAACTTCAATAAAGTATGTAAATATATATTCACTATTTCCAGGGTTGTATCATTGGTGCCTGAGGTTTAGCAATATACTTTAGCAGTTACTAAAATACACAACAGGAGCTTATGACTGCAAGTGCTACGGGCAATGAGTTGTGCCTAAAGCCACTTTCGGTAAAGGTATTTGCATCAAAAGGCATTATTACTACTTCCAAATTCACTGCTCAGTCCTTCTTGAATCGGGCACTGTTACTCTGTGCCACCACCTCCTGTCTAGGCAGTATCTTCAAGGTTCCCACAGCGTACTGCGTCAATCACCACATAGAAGTTGTGCCAAAGAATCACTCATGCACTGAACACCAAAAATGATACCAAAGCCTATTAATATCCCACTGTTACTATAGGCACCATCTCTCCCTACTATACCTGCTATCCCTCAGTCACACTCCCTTCCCAGAGACTATTATCCACTGTTACTATAGGCACCATCTCTCCCTACTATACCTGCTATCCCACAGTCACACTCCCTTCCCAAAGACTATTATCTACTGTTACTATAGGCACCATCTCTCCCTACTAAACCTGCTATCCCACAGTCACACTCCCTTCCCAGAGACTATTATCTACTGTTACTATAGGCACCATCTCTCCCTACTAAACCTGCTATCCCACAGTCACACTCCCTTCCCAGAGACTATTATCCCACTGTTACTATAGGCACCATCTCTCCCTACTATACCTGCTATCCCACAGTCACACTCCCTTCCCAGAGACTATTATCCACTGTTACTATAGACACCATCTCTCCCTACTATACCTGCTATCCCACAGTCACACTCCCTTCCCAGAGACTATTATCCACTGTTACTATAGGCACCATCTCTCCCTACTATACCTGCTATCCCACAGTCCCATCCCAGGGGTTATTTTCCCAGTTATTCAGATAAACAAATGAATGCAAAGACAGACGTGCAGCCTTTCCCCAGACTGAAAGAAAAAGTTAATCCAATTTACATTGTGTTAAAATCAGCAGATATGTGAAGATAAAGTGAGTAATAAGAAAAATACACAGAGGGGATCGTATTCCGCAAGTAGCTACAAAATAAACCAATTTGGGTCCCTTGCTCGCAGGCATTGGGTGCATTTTGTTACAGAGCTTTGGGAAGAAAAAGTGCAGTTTTACTAAACCAGAGACACCTGGAAAATGACTTTGCAGAACCTGATGGTTTTATGTTTTCTGTTTAATGTTCGACATGATGTGGTCAGAATTTTATGATATGTGGTTAAGCTGGAGATGCCGGCGCTCTGGGTATGAGCAGGTAACGCTCTCCTAGACACAAAGGAAGGGATCTCAGAATTGCTGAGCAGATCATTAAATGTTTGGCCACATTGCACAAGCCCAGAGCAGTGATGGACATGCTGAAAGCTTTCAGTGAGGACGGTGCTGTTTATTCTTCTGCGGAGGTGTAATGTTTACAGCCAATGTAATTTCATACGAATTTCACATGCAAATTATGGTTAAATTGCAAGTGAGTTAAGCTCTGGAAAGTTCAGTTCAGGACTTTTTTTTTTGCTCAAAAATCTAGTTTTAACATTCTTTGAAAATACTGCTTTGAAGAGTTCATTGATAGGTTGTTTTTTCATGCTGGCTAACTTAAAAAACAATGTAGTTAACATTTTAATACTTAATTTAAAGACATACTGTTGGACTCTGCTGATCAGGGCTGTCATCATTATTCATGGGGTCATATACTACTAAGTTAGAACAGGCTGCTCCCCAATTGTTAGACAACTCAACACCTGGGCAGTGTGCCCAACCAACAAGTAGAATGGAGAATGGACAGTGTGTGTGTGTGTGTGTGTTGCAATTTACTCTCTAACCCCGGGATCACCAACATCTTTTTACCCATGAGCCACATTCAAAAATAAAAAGAGTTGGGGAGCAACACAGGAATGCAAAAAGTTCCTGGGGTGCCATATAAGGGCTGTGATTGGCTATTTTGGTGCCCCTATGTGGACTGGCAGACTACAAGAGGCTCTATTGGCAATACACCTATTTTTTATGCAACCCATAAGTTGATTCCAAGCCTGGAATTCAAAAATAAGCACCTGCTGTGAGGCCACTGGGAGCAACACCCAAGGGGTTGGTGAGCAACATGTTGCGTGCGAGCTGCTGGTTGGGGATCACTACTCTAACCCAACCCATGATCCGCCCAACTGTACCCATACAAGCCCCAACCACTGCTTCCTCTCTCTTGCAGTCAATTCTGCCACAGGGTCCTTGACTGGAGAACGCCCTTTATCCCCAATGACGTCAGCCCTGCTGCTGATGAAATAAGGACTGTCTCAACACCACCAAAAGATACTGGCTGACATATAGACCACAGAACCATAATGGCTTATTGGCCAATCAGGTGTTGTGTTATGTTGACCAATTAGGTTCATTAGAGTGAAAGGGACATACAAACAGAGTAAGATCTTAAAAATTATTTTGGGAAGAGATGAAGTTGCATCTCTATATGTTGGGTGTGTGGACAGAACTGAGAATAATTAGGACTGGAGTTTCTCAAACAATAAAAAAATGTACCACCAACTCCAATTCAAGCAGAAAACTTGAATTTTTCTAAGAATTTTTGAAGACTAATAACATTATGGAAATACAATATAATGCTTATGTTGCCCACTGACTTGAATAAAACTGGCCATTATGGATGATGGGATGCAAAAAAAAAAAAAAAAAAGCCATGCAGTTGAATGAGTGTGCCCGGATTGTTTAGTAGTATTGTGCTAGATTAGCAGATCTATCTCCAAACAGCCACTTGAACTGAAGCATTCGTTAATATGTCCAATTCAGTGCCTGTCCGAACAAGCTCTGCATTATACTCATGGCAAGATAAATTCAACTTAAATTAGGCAAAACAAATGCTTTATGGTCGATTTATCTGCCTTCAATCAAAAGGCTTCCTAGCATGTAATCTGCTCCTAAATGGAACACACTTTAATGATCATAAATAATTAGTCACCAAACTCTGAATTGAATAACAGATTGTCTAGTTTTGGTCTTACTGACCACTGCATGCATGGGCCATCACTGTCTTAGAATATCTACAACACCCTAAAAATTAATTCAAGGTGAACTATCCATTAAATAAACTTGTGTTGACTCCAGTGTCTGCTCCATAGTCTCAGACAATCATTTAAACAGCAATATGAGCCTCTGTAGTTCATGATTTTAACAGATGGAGGAGTGATGGAGTCTTAATTGAGCAATCAATCATCCATAGGATAGAGATAATAAAGAGGATGAATGAAAACAAAAGAGAGATTGCAATCAATGTGCACAAACGTTAGCTTTTGAACTACAAATGTAGTGCTCAGATCACCTGTGTAAACAGCCTTAAACTTTTCGGGAAATAGTGGTTATTCTTCAACTACAATGTTCTTAGAACAAAGATTGTCTTCTATCTTTAGTCTTATAAGACTACAGGAAGATATGTAGTAGACCTCATCTGATACAGTTCTCAACTATTGTGAAACAGGATACTTTCATCCCCAGCAGACAGATGTTAAAGGTTATAATAGAGGTACTTAGTCTTGCAACCAGTTTTGATGGGTGCTCTGCTAGGTCTTTGAGAATAGTTGGGTCTAAAGATATCTGTTGAGCATAATGTTCATGTTGCCCCTTTCCCACTGGAGATCATCAGCAGATATTGATCATATTGAGTAGAATCAAACAAGAATTATTATAATCTGGAATTATTCTACAAACAGGTAAATCTGGTGCAGCATTAATGTATTCATCCATTGGCAGCTCTATCATAGGCTGCTGAGTGGATCTCAGACTGATTAGACCAATGGGCTGATACAATACAGCGCACCTATAGGGACCTGTCAGAAGATCACCAAATCAACACGTCTCAACAAACCTGATTTTCATTCTGAACAGATTATCTGGCCATCAGTTGGGCCCTATACATGGGCCAACAATGTACCATTGTGGTCTGGAGGGAGCGAATCAGCAGCTTTTATCAGCCTAGCTTTACCATACAAAAAAGATTGCGTTCCTAGATTTTCCAGCCTGTTGTTTATCCAAAAATGACTAAATGTCAATGAAACAACATACAAGTTCAGTAATTTTTCATAAGCCTCGTTTGAATAAACCATGTGTGTATACAGGAAGGACAGAGCAAATGATGGAAAAACTTCATACTTCACAGTGTAAGGGCATCTAACACAAATTGGTCACATTCAGCTTCACAAAAGGAGACCAGGAATTTAAGAATTTATTTTGGCATTGATTTAACAATTTGAAGTTGGCATATTTTTTCTGGCTTTGTTGGAGTCAAATTCACAATTGCTGGCAAAATTGTGTTGCTCCAACTTTTTCAATGATGACAACAATTTGGCATAAAAAAAAAAAGTTTGGAGTATGAAATTTTCTGGTGAATGAACTGTAATTTTACGCCAAATGCATCTTTGTAATTTTCCAAATTAATTCTGCTTTTAATGTATATTTTTTATCACTGCACAGGCTACACAAAATATGTTTTTTTTTTTTTACAAATAAATAGAATTGTGGCAATTATCTAAAAATGTGCCTATTAAGATGGAGGGCAATTTTATTTGCAACTGGAAAAAAATGATGTTTGCAGAACATTTCAGAATCTCAGAAGGGTTTGTTTTTGTAACAAGACACACATCTTCCCAGTGCTTCTGGTTTTACTCTCTCCGGAGACCAGGGCAAGCAGCTTTGCAAATGCACAGAAAGTTCTGGGAATGAAAACAGCCATCTCCATTGATATATGGCAAACTCAATGTTTTGGTCCATTGAGCAGGAAGCAAGAACTGAAAATAGAAAAGCAGACTCACTGAATTTTTTAATTTCTCCCAGTTGTCCAAGGTGAACTTGACATAATGAGCAGCTGGTGGTCATTCTGAAGGATTTGGTATTTCTGCCCTAGATTCTTGTGTTGGTTCCCACAAACTCGCCTGGATTTGTAATAAGTTCATAATTCCAATATGATTGGAGCTGGGGAACAGATACTCTGGAGAGTTGCAAGCCATTTGCTACCTTTTTTTGTTTGTTTTAGCTTTAACAGTGCAGTCTGTATGAACCAGGTCTAGATTTACTAGAGGCCTGAAGCAAGTCACATCACAGGCACCGCAATAAGGTTGTGAAAAAGGGGAACAGATTTCTCATGGAATATTAAAGTGAAAAATAATTGGTATGGGGGATATGTCTATATTGTTTTCTTTCCTATTATATACTGTCATGATTACTTCCAGAAGAGCCCAGAATCCAGTTCCACATCTGATGGAGAGAGTCAGAGCACCGATTCATACCCTTTGCCACCCCTGGAAGGCAGAGACGACAATATTAAAATGCATATTACAGTAATGGAATAACACCCACTTTCAGAAGGGTCAAATGCAAAAATTCCTTCTCAATTTTCAAAAAAAAAAAAAAAAAAAAGTGGGGACCTATATGGTGGTAGCTTTGAGAAACATCAACCAGCTTACCAGAACAAGGGAAATGTGGCTCATTAATGTGCAACCAGCCTCCTTTCACTTAAGCAGAGCAGAGGTAGAGGTAGTGGGTTTGCGTAGCCTATTCATTAAGCTTTCTGCCATGACCAAAAATAGCATAACTACCCAGAAGACCCAGGGCAACAGCAAACATCTCTAGTCTTCACAGAAAGGTGGTCAGTATAAGAAAAACCTCACTTATCTTGACCCCCAGCACTCATCTTCCACCCCTTAAGTGTGACAAGCCAAGTTGGCCCATGGTAAACATGTAAAGCTCCTAACTACTATCACAATATCTACATATGTCAGAATGGAAGAGGTGATCATTCTTGTTTAACTAAAAGTCTTCCAAAAATCAGACCTATCAATTCACTTAGAGCTCCATACCGTATTTAGTTTTAGTAGAACAAGTAATATTGAGCAATAGCCTTAAGACTAGAAGACTATCTGGAGAAGTTTGAGATAAATCAAGGAGATTATTTTTGAGAGGAAGAGAGCAGAATGCCACACAAGAAACATCTCCACGCAAACAGAAAAAGTTACTCTTGTTAAACTTTATTCAACACAATTGGTAACAACCTGATATTGTTAGAGAGAACGGTCTTGGTGTGAAGTTAATAATGACATTTAAACCATTGCTAGGATCACTATAGTTGGACTGGAGTTAAGCTTCTCTATAGCAGGGACAACTATGTCCAACTAAGTGTAACATAGTATAGTTGTGCCAAATTCATGCCAGAACTGAAATGTTTAGCTTTACATAATGGATTATTTCCATAATCATGATACGTGGCATCATTCATGATACACATAAGTACAATGAAGCTCTATAAAAACAACATTTATTGTCCACCATTTTTTTCTGCTTTTTTGGGGGGCAAAATATTTTATCAATCTTTTTAAAGACAGCCCTCAAAGATTCAAAACCAAGTGGTTTTGCTTTCAATATGGAAAATGAAACTTTTAACGTTACATTGATTTCAATGTTTTCCGGGTTCTTGCTATGATATTTTGTCGGCACACGTTATCCTGAAAGCCCCTCGTCTATAGCCGGATGATAAATTCCATTCATCAAGAGACAGAGGATTTAGGTTTTCAAATTTGAAGAGAAGAGTTAATCCCCTTTAAGGAGTTCCCTTCACTCTAATCTCATGGAAAGGCAGCCTCTTCACTTCACACTCTGAAATCCGATGAGGTCACATTCCGATTTTACTTCCTACAGAAGAACTGGTATCGGGGAGCCTAAGAGCCTCTATCTGCGAAAGCCACATTAGTATGCGTGCCATTGTGGGATATAATGGTCTACTGGCATTGAGCTTGCCTTGCTTTCCATTTAGAACCTCAGACAAAAAAGTACAAGTTTGGAACATGTTATCCAAAATGCTCTGGACCTGGGGTTTTCCGGATAAGGGGTCTTTCTGCAATTTGTATCTCCATACCTTAAGTCTACTCAAAATCATTTAAACATTAAACTCAATAGGCTTGTTCCGCCTCTAATGAGGATTAATTATATCTTAGTTAAGATCAAGTACAAGTTACGGTTTCATTACTACAAGGAAAAGGGAAACCATTCTAAAAATGTGAATTATTTGATTATAATCTACAGTCTGGTCATTTCCCTATGGGACCAGACTGTAAATTATATCCTTATAAACGGCGCGTTCTGACGTCGGAACGCGCCGATTATAGCTTAATGCGTCAGCAGCTATCAGTGCTGCACTCTCCCTACAGCTTTCCTCCTGCTTTGTCTGCCTCACTTCCGCCTTCACGCTGCGTGCTCTCTCGCGCCTCCTATTAAGGTCGTGCTGCCTTTCCTACCTCTCCATTCTCCATTTGTCTCCCACCCTCTGATGCTTGCTCCCTCTGTCTCTCTTCCTCTTCTGTTCCCCCTCCATTACTGATCTTACTTCGTCTGCCTCGGGCTTCCTCTTCCGCTCCTCCTCCCTCTGCCCCTCCCACACCCTGTCACCGTTTGCTCCTGTTTCTTCAGCGCTCCAATCCAGGTAACTTCAATATTGCTCCGTCTGCCTCTCTCTACTGCTCCCCCTCCTTCTTCGTCGCTCTCCATCTGCCCCTCCCACACCCTGTTACTCTTTGTCTCGATCTGTTTGCTGCTCCCACCCCCCAGCTTCAAACTTTAGTCTCGCTGCGTCTGTCCCTCACACTCACGTACCTCTTGTGCCATCAATCTCCTCTTTATCTCACTCAGTTCATCTCTGGAGTTGCCCACCCCCCTGCATTTTACACCCTTCGTGCCTTTCCCCTTCTGCCACTTTTTAACTTAAAGCCAAAGGACTGCAACTGCAACCATGTGGTCAAAATGCCACAGAACTTAGTTTAAAGGAGAAGAATCACACAGGGAGACAATAAAAAAAGTAAAAACACTGTAGATTATAATGGATAATGTACCCCCTACAGAAAATTATAAAGATATTAATAGTCACCTCGGAGTTATGTGACCTGTATAAAAGCACTCGGCCTGCGGCCTCGTGCTTTTATATGGTCACATAACTCCTCGGTAACATAATATCTTTATAAATTACAGTAGGGGGTACATTATCCACTATATAATACACAAAAGCCATGAATATCCTGTAAATTATATCCTTATAAACGGTGAGTAGTGATGTCATCAGTTATAAACGGTGAGTAGTGATATAATTTCTGTCACATGACTCACTAAAATTTGTGTATTATAATAAATAAAGTACCCCCAGTTGTAAAATATGAGGATATTAGAAGTTACCTCGGAGTTCCATGACCTGTATAAAAACACTCGGCCTTCGGCCTCGTGTTTTTATATGGTCATGAAACTCCTCGGTAACTAATAATATCCTTATATTTTACAAGAGGGGGTACTTTATTCACTATATAATGGAGTCTATGGGAGAAGGTCTTCAAGTAATTCGGAGGTCTCTGGGTAATGGATCCCATACCTGTACAGCTTATTGTGTGAATGTCTGGTTAAGAATTCATGACGAGTGCCCCATTCTATTGGGCAGAAAATATTGCAAAGACTACAATTATTGCATACATACGCCATATATAAAGAAAAAAAACTTCTCAGCTGACTCCACGTAATTGGTTACTCAATCCACAAACTATACCATGTGACAAATGTTGCTTTTAAGACCATCTTGGAAGCAATTTTGTTTTGGCTGCCTTGGGTATCGACCAGTGACTCTCAATTATCTTAAAAAGCAAGGCTGTCCAACTGGAAATTTTTGGTCCAGGTGTAGCACTACCAAGAGAGGTCTATGGGCTTCCAGACTGCTCAAGAGCTGCACAACTCTGGATGACTTCATTTTATTAGAATTTGGACCATCAACCTGTAGCCCAGTAGTTAACAGGCCCACTAAATGGAAATGGTTGGACACAGACTAACCCAGTAGCATCTTTACACTGTGCCTCCTGCCTTAGGCAGCTTTTATTAGATCTTGGACAACCTCTCTAGGTGAGCAACTAGGGTTGGCAAATAGGCCAAAGTAATATCCTTGGTGAGATTGATTAAGGAACCTGAAATTAATTGACCTTGTGGTTTATCACCTGGCATTCTCAATGTAAGCTGAGAAGTCTTCTACTATGATGTGCCCGGAACCAACTGAGCAACACCACTCTACATCGGCTTTCCCCGGTGGCTGTGAAGCACCAACTGGCACTTTATGGTTATGTTTGGAAGGGGTATTTCATTGTACATCTGCTAATGGTACAACAACCTTTATATTCCCTGAAGGACTTGAACATCAACACTTGATCTTCTAATGGATCAAACACTGATAGTACAGGAGGAAAGCACTGAACGTTCTCTTTTTTCACAGTGCTAAAAGTAACCAACCAATGTGATGTTTTAATAAGTGCCAGCAAGGAGAGAACATGTTGTTACACCCCCCCCCCGAGACACTCTAAAAGGTTCTGTTTAACCCAATGACTATCATATTGAGAGTGAAAATGTAATTATTTAACGTTTAAATGGTGACCTGTGCAAATCTTTAGTGCACTTGGCAAAACCCACTCAAACTGGCAGGGTCCATTGTACAAAATGTTTTCTTTCTGGTCTGTTCTCTGCGCATATTCCAAGGTGGAAATGAAAACGGCAATAGATCCAGGAGAATGGAAATCAAATATTTTTTTACTTCCCTATAACAAGGTATTTGTGTCATCCCAAAAATGTCATGCATTCACAGAATGAAGTGTTTATGCGATCGAGCAGGAGCGGCTCTTCCTATTGCACGGTTATCTGTCAGAATCACTTCCACTATCGTCCTGATTGGATCTGGGTCTCTGGGCTTCTCCGCCCTCCTCGTTATCGCTGTCTTTGTCCCAGTCTTTCATGGACGCCCCCATCATGAAGTCATCTCGTAGTATGTTCCACCCAGGCTCGTTTTCTGCTTTCACGGCAGCCTGCAACGAAAGCAAAATTGTATGAAACTGAAAATGAAGGCAGTTTTCAGTCCTTGCTTTAAATGCACATTG
Source organism: Xenopus petersii (assembly GCA_038501925.1). Lineage (NCBI taxonomy): Eukaryota > Metazoa > Chordata > Amphibia > Anura > Pipidae > Xenopus > Xenopus petersii. Next base: position 161,946,715 of record CM076680.1, read on the forward strand.
CCATCGGATCCATCAGATCAGAGAACATTATGTAGAAGGGGACTGCTGCTTACAATGGGGATCAGATAGGATCTGTGCAGCCACTGGGACAGAATGCTCTGTTATACAGATAGCTAGAATCTCAGCTGCCATAAAGCAGGGCAGGACTGCTGCTTACAATGGGGATCAGATAGGATCTGTGCAGCCACTGGGACAGAATGCTCTGTTATACAGATAGTGAGAATCTCAGCTGCCATAAAGCAGGACAGGACTGCTGCTTACAATGGGGATCAGATAGGATCTGTGCAGCCACTGGGACAGAATGCTCGGTTATACAAATTGCTAGAATCTCAGCCATAAAGCAGGGAATGATGTTAATAGTTTAGACAAAGTGATGCATTAGAACACCTTATTGGCACATTGCTGCAAGGGAAACAAAAGTTAAATAAAACGATTCAAAATGAAGTAAAATTATGCAACATTTCACATAAGTAGCAAGTGCTGCAAAAAATCTTCATATTTAGCTTGTGATTCTGGTTCCTGGGTATAAGGATTGGGATACAAACGGCACAAACGCAACATTATCAGAAGACATTTCAAAGTGTGCAAATGAAAACTATCAGCTATGCCTATACTGCATTAACAAAAACTACATGGAGCAACATCGCCCTCATGTGGCAGTTTAGCCGAAATGTTGCCCTTTCCTGCAAATAACCTGCAGTTAACGAGTGCCGTGAGGTTCCAAAGGAGAATCAGACACTATAGGTTGTTGAAGAGAATACTTTTTGCTGTTAAAAAGAAAGAAATCAACCACCTGCATTCTTAAAGCTACAGGAACCATAATCAATTTCCTACCAGTTTTGTTGAACTACAAGCTACACCACCTTGGAACAAAAAAGTAAAGTGATTCCGCACTCCTGTTCTCAACACAAAAGCCCCTAGCTCTGAGCAGAACCATCATTGCCAGGAATGTAAATGGTCTCCTCCTACTCTGCGTCCCCTTTACCCCCTGCGTTAAGAGCATCTGATTTATTTACAGACGTCAGACTTTATTTCTTGCAGCAAATATTAATTGCCATTCCTTTCTATGCAAGAATCCTCTCTCCAAACGGAATTCTGCCGGACGAGAGATCCCAATCGGTTATTTGGTTTGAGAATTGTGCGGGGACATCGTGCGACTGCCATCATTTAGCAGCTGCTAAATCAAAAGTGACCCCCGTTTGTAAATTGGTATTATCTTCCGTTTATTGCCCCCCTTGGACGGTACGAGGGTCCTCGTTACATGTGTTCATAGGACATTGCTTTACTGCAAATCGTTGTCTTTATACAGAGTTTTGCTCTCATAAAGCAGACTAGTAAATGCTACTTGCTGATTGGTTGTCGTGTCTACAGAAGTGTTTTTATTTTGTGCCTAACGCGGGAATTTTCGATTGCATCTCTACACCGTGAAATCGGACTAGTTATTTGTTTGAAAGGCACTTAATGACTAATAGGGTAAAAGTTACTAGTAATCCTCTGTAAAACCTGCAAGTAAAGGTAGACTTGCCCTTTATAAAAAAAAAAAACTTGAGATGCACCGAATCCAGAATTCAGTTCGGGATTTGGCCAGGATTCGGCCTTTTTCAGCAGGTTTCAGTTTCGGCCGAATCCTTCTGCCCGACAGATCAGAATCCGAACCCTAATGTGCATATGCAAATTAGGGGCAGGGAGGGAAATCGTGTGACTGTCACAAAACAAGGAAGTAAAAAATGTTTTTCCCCTCCCACCCCTAATTTGCATATGCAAATTGGATTTGGCTTGGTATATGGCCGAATCTTTTGCGGATGATTCAGGGGTTCAGCCGAATCCAAAATAGTGGATTTAGTGCATCCCTAAAAAAATTATTTAAAAAAAATAGGATAAGCCTGATGGGTGATTATGAGGTTTCCTAGCAGGGATACTGAAAGGCCATGGACTAAAGAAAAATGATATTACAAGCAAGCGTCATTAAATGCTTCAACAGAGGATACGCCGAGCAGAGAAGCACATCAAAGTCTTAAAGGGTAGGAATATTTCATGGCAATTTAAGTTTAAAAAATTTACCTAAAAAGGGTGGTTCACCTTTAAGTTAACTTTTAGTATGTTACAGTACGGCTTATTCTAAGCAGCTTTTCAATTGGTCTTCGTTTTTTTGCACCTTTTTTCATATGAGCTCAGTATTACAACAGTACAGGTATGAGACTGGTTATCCAGAATGCTCAGGGTTCTCCAGATAAGTGAATTTTCTGTACTTCAGATCGTCGTACGTTAAGTCTACTAAATAATAATTTAAACATTAAATACAATAGGAGGTTTTTGCTTCCAGTAAGGATTAATTAGATCTAAGTTGGGATTCAAGGTTCTGCTTTATTATTAGAGAATTTTTTTAAAATTTAGATTGTTTGGATAAAATGGAGTCTATGGGAGACGACCTTCCAGTAATTCAAAGCTTTCTGGATAATGGATCCCATACCTGTATTACTATAGAAACCAGCTGTTTAATTGGTACATTAAGATTTGAAGAGAAGTCTAGTATACAAATGTAACCCCAGACTGTTGGCTCATAAATGGAACCAAAACAACAGCCTGTTCTTCTGCCCATGGGACGAGGGCAGCATCAACCCAAACTGCCCCCTCTATCTGGGAGACCAGATCTTTCAAACATTCATTCCTATGTGGAACTCGGTTAACGAGTGGATCTTTTTGTATAGAGAATCTAAAGGCAGGGATTGTATGTGTGAGACGGATTGGCTCCAAACCAAACAGAAGAAACCTGGAAGGCACTAAAGTCCAGAAGATACACCTCAACCTCTACTCCTCAGATTAAATACACTAAAATACGGCTGAAAACCAACATCCATCTATATTTATTTAGCTGTGTCAATTTGGGGTTGTTAGAGGAAGCATTCAAAATGAAAAAGGGGTATTGCTTATGGGATACATGTACAAGTTTTGCTTAAAGAGTCTGGCTAATTAGGGTAATCCGATCTATTCACGGTGTGAAGCCAGTAAGGCCCTTTGTTTACATGGAATGTCAAGGATCAGTAAATATTAACAACTAACAATCGAAAAAGCTTGTCTTTCTGTTTGTCACCATTCAAGGCCCTATTCATTCTAAAAAGAGTCTTCTCTGCTCTTGAGCTCAGTTCACAGTCCGTGCCAATGGATTGATGCACAGACAACAGACCACCCAAGCAGCCGGCCCATCAATTCCCATTTGATATTGTATCAACCTCTTCAGTCTATCTCCGACTTGTGTACGTGACATCTGTATGGAATTCTTAGCCTCTTAAGGTGGCCATACACAGAGATCTGCTCATTTGGCAATGTCGCCAAATGAGCAGATCTCTCCCCGATATGCCCATCTTGAGGTGGGCGATATCAGGCTGATCTCATAAGGAAGGGTAACGGGCGGTCGGATCACAGGACGGAATCAACGAACAGATGCAGGCGCAATCCAACGCGATTTTTAGTCCTGTGTCATCTAGCCAACTTTTGGCCAGATACCAATCAGAGAAGCCAGTGGGAGGGCTCCATACACCGGCCAATAAGTTGCCAACTCGGTGCCCATCCATGGCCACCTTTAGACAGTATAGTAATTGAAAGCAAAATATTGGGCCAGTATGGTGGCTCAGTGGTCAACAATATGGCTTCGCAAGAAGTTTTCCCAACATTTGCATGGGTTTCTTCCTGACACTCAGAAATCCTCCCACAATCAAACACAACATACAAGTGGCTTTGATAAGTTCATTGAGCTAGAAAGCATTCATTCTAGCTTGGGTGCCTTTGTGTTGGCTGAATCATGTTAACAGAGAAAATGCCCCAGTCTAAAGTTCTTGCCTGACTTGAGTTAACAGCCTAATGTCTCCATAACAGTCACATTATCAAACACAAACTTGGGTCCCATATGGGTGCTCACAGGGTTTGTGCCATTGATATTGCTTGAAAGTTTGGCCATAAAACCCTCAATTTTGGCCCAATTACATCACAAAACGTTATTCTACATTGGAATTGGGTCAGAAATCCAGACATAGTGCTTTTTGAGAATATGCTTTTGTGCCATCCTCCTATACAGGCCAGTGTTATGTAGAACTATAGGCTGAAATGATGAATCCAGTGCAATATGATGAAAGTAGCATCATCATGCTATGGGGCTGCTTTTTATTGGCAGGGACAGGCAACCAATGTTATAAAAATAGTAATGAAACAATACAAAAAAATCTTGCAAGAGGACTTTGTTTCAGTTGGCAAAAACCTGAAGCTTGTGCGAAATTTCAGATAACAGAGGGGCTACTTATACCCTTAATGGGACTGCACTAGGCAAATCCATAATGGAGAAGGACCTTGGAGTCCTTGAAGATAATAAACTTGGCTGTAGCAAGCAATGCCAGTCAGCAGCAAAGGGGCAGAGATTTGCAGGAGAAGGGGGGTATTTGTCCTCTTTACAAAGCGCTGATAAGGCCCCATCTAGTATATGACATTCAGTTTTGGTCTCCAGTGTTCAAATGGGATATTTTTAACTAGAGAGGGTCCAAAGAAGGGCAGATAAGATGGCAAAGGGCATACAAATTCTCGGGGTTGTTTACACTGCTATGTATAAATATAGAAGGGGGACATATAACAATCTCTCTTAAGCTTTAGTTACAACTAAGTCCTTCAAGCAGAATTCTTGAAGAATTCTCTCCCTGAATCACCTGGCTGATTAACTAGATAGCTTCAAAAAGGGCTTTTTATTAAGTGATGAAATACAGGGTTATTCAAAATAGATCCAGGGACTGGAGCAATTGCCATTTTGGAGTCGGGAAGGAATGTTTTCCCCTCTAAAGCAAATTGGAGAGTTTTCAGAATGGGTTTTTTAGCCTTCCTCTGGATCAGTTAGGCAGGTTTTATTAAGGTTCAACTCGATGGAGTTAAATTACTATGTTACAGCTTGATAGGTGAAGGAAATCAGAATTCACTTGCGGGTGACTCTATATAAAGCACCTCCCCCCCCCCCCAGTAAATTTGCATTGTAGTTACTAGGTTTGCTCAACGGGTAGCATGGCCCCGGTATAAAAACAATATAAGGTAATGTCTAATAAATTAGACCACCCCCGTTTCCTTATTCTTTAAAGGGGAAGTAATGTCTAAAATAGAATAAGGCTAGAAATTCTGTATTTTGTATACTAAACAAACTTACTGCACCACAAGCCTAATCAAACGAATAATTTATGCTTTCAAAGTTGGCCACAGGGGGTAACCATCTTGTAACTTTTTATACATCTTTGCAAGACCAAGACTGTGCACATGCTCAGTGTGGTCTGGGCTGCTTAGGGATCGTCATAAATTATCAAACCAGTCAAATAATATCTGCCAGAAGCCGATACAGCAAGACTGATTAATAATCAGAATAGGCAGACTGCACTGGGTCCTGTGTTGTCATGTAATCTAATGTGGATTTTTTTGATAGTTTTTGTATTGTTTAATACAGACTTTCTCCAACTCTGCAGAACCAGTGGCTGCAGCAAATTAATCCTCCAAATAGAATCCCACCAGCTGGAGTTGGAAACAGTAAAGGGGATGTAAATCCAAAATAAAATCCAATACAAATCTCTACACAGTCACCAACTGCTCTACAGGGAAACAAACAAAGCTGCTTAAGTTCTGCATGGCTGGGGAGTAAGGCAGGGGCTCCCCCTGATGTTCATAAGTATGATTGTTTCCCTGCAAAGCAGTTAGGGATCGTCTGACAATTCCTATCTACAGCAGTAAATGAAAGGAGAATTTCCCTGCATACAGTCAGGTTTCTTATTAAAATGGTACACATTTTTTAATTAAAGTATATTGGAGATAGGTTTCTTTTCCATTAAAGAAAGTAAAAATGGGATTTTATTTTTTTGCCTTTACATGCCGTTTAAGAGTAGAAATCATTTGCCCATTTTGAATTTATCAGAATCTGTACTTAATCATTAATATATGGTTTTGCGGGGACAACTTACTATTACCGCACTTTTGCCTATGCATTTGAAAGCATGTTCATTTGTTTTGCTGTGCTTTAAAAATCTATTGTACTGCTGTGGTATTTTGATCTTTACATGTTTGAGTGCCCTCAGAGAAAACTTTTTTGTGTAAATAATATGTTGGATACATATCCAAGTTGTAAATGCCCTTACATAAAGTCTGAACAAAATTTAGATGTAATGTAAAATTTCGCCTGAAGACGCTACCAAATCTTGCTGGCATTTATATTCAATAAAGCAAATAAATGTAATCGCTCGACAAGGGTTGGGGTTAGGAAGAGGGACAACTCCAAAACTTTTTAAAAAAATTTTTTTAGGGGAATCTCGACCAAGTAAACGTTGTATCTTTGTGCATATTCTTGAGCAGATATTACTTTATTGGAATTTATGTGGCTTTCCCTAGGGCAGCATACAATGTAATTACCCTCTCAAGAGTTATACCCACTCATGGGTCAATGCCTTCAGAAACCAATGAGCCGCCTTTATGCTTCAAACATATTATATAGTTAAAATGAGAAGTGTGTCCAAAATCAGAAGAGCTGTGGACACGGAGAATGAAAGGACACGGGGCTGCTAAGCACAAATCTCACCTCCCCTTATCCTAAGAGGAATCTCGGGAGTTTTCAGCGGCCGGGGAGAGCAATATGGCCTCTCCTTGACATCTGGAAGCAATTCTTCTATGGCTCATGTTAGATACTGCGAGACACGGGATGAATGTGATTAAACTGCACCTGTGGAAGCAGGAACAGGGGTGCTGGGCGATAATAAACTGCCACAAACAACAGGCCTGCCAAAGTTAAGTTTTGCTCTCTTCCATGTGTGCAAACTGCCCCCGTGGGAGAAGGAAAGGGAAAGCATTCACCTAGAGAGCTGGCCAGGAAGCGAGGTACATGTGTTTAGTACCGACGGTCGGATTGAAAGCAGCACTTTGTGTAACCCATAAATTCATAAGGAGGACAGAATATCTAGGTTGTAGCTGGGAAAAGTGGCAAACAGCCAAATGACACAATCTCAAACACATGTAAGGATTTAGGTAGAAAAATCCCAGGTAAGTCAACAGATAGGTCCTTACTTGACGTCTTGTGAAATCCTGAAGGGGTTAACCCATCACTGTATCAAAATAGTGAATGTACAAAAAAGACAACTACAGGTGCATATCAGATCAGAGCCACTGGGACAGAATGCTCTGTTATACAGATAGCTAGAATCTCAGCCATAAAGCAGGACAGGACTGCTGCTTACAATGGGGATCAGATAGGATCTGTGCAGCCACTGGGACAGATTGCTCTGTTATACAGATAGCTAGAATCTCAGCTGCCATAAAGCAGGACAGGACTGCTGCTTACAATGGGGATCAGATAGGATCTGTGCAGCCACTGGGACAGAATGCTCTGTTATACAGATAGCTAGAATCTCAGCCATAAAGCAGGAGAGGACTGCTGCTTACAATGGGGATCAGATAGGATCTGTGCAGCCACTGGGACAGAATGTTCTGTTATACAGAAAGCTAGAATCTCAGTCATAAAGCAGGGCAGGGCTGCTGCTTACAATGGGATAGGATCTGTGACAGAAGGGTTAAGAGCATATTATGGGTTTTTTTCCCCCCATCACTTTAGAGAAACAGGAAAGATGGAGTTAAAATTCCCAAACTACTAACACAGAGAATGAACTTGCGGTCAAGATATAAAGTTGTTCTCAGTGTGTTACTAAACCCTGGTGGGTCGTGAAAATTTATGGAGCAAGACAAAATGTAGAAAAAAATACACAAAAAACATAGAATTTGGGAAGACGGCAGTGCAGTTTGCGGTTGAAAGGCAAGATACAAATGTACAAATTAAATCTATATATTTTACAGCACAGCTCACTGTTTCCAGCTTCCACCAGCAGAGAAATAGCTGCTGAAATGCAAAAGAACATTGAACATAAACACAGGGGTGATTAACAGAAATAGAAAACACAAAGTACCCAAATCCAAGATTAAATTGCGAGGCCAGTCTCATGCTATATACACATTGTACAGCTCCACTCGCAGCACTACAGACTTCTGTTACCTGGAAATCACAATCAATGCAGTAGAATCAGGTCTTCTCCAGGTCAGCTGGCGTCTGCTACATTGTGTCAGGAACCATGCCCAGCAATGCAGAAAACAGCCAAGCAAACACTACAATAAGAACTACATCCATTTTAATAATTTTATGTTCAAAGGTTGCCGAGAATTACATTAAGCAATAAAATGGTTTTGGGGTGGAGGTCCCCCATTAGAAGACAAAACTCAATGTCACAAAAGGGGCGGGGAGAACAGGCTAAAAAGGTGGAAGCTGGCAGTTGAAGGAGAACAGGCGGAAGAACTTGACCCGGACCACCCACACAGGGGGGGTGCGAGGTCGGCCCGAACCTGACCGCGGGTATCGGGCTGGGCCAAAGGTGGAAGCTGGCAGTTGAAGGAGAACAGGAGGAAGAACTTGACCCGGACCACCCACACAGGGGGGGTGCGAGGTCGGCCCGAACCTGACCGCGGGTATCGGGCTGGGCCAACACATCACTACCCCCAAACATGTTCCTTGTCCAGAACAATAGTTTTCTCCATAAAGAGCAATGCAAAGCCTGCAAGTAAGAATGAACCAACTGCCACCCGTATGGGCTTCTACAAAGCATAACATACACACAGGCAGGAAATTGTGTTGGCTTCACAAAAAAACCCAGAATGTTCTTGACATTTGAAAATGTCGCTAGGGCCCAAATTAGCCCAAGCATATGTAGCGCTATAGTAAACTGACTTGTGCTAGGGCAGTTTTAGCTACTTGCCTTTGTGGGCTGAGACCACAGATGAGCTCTCTTTCTCAGGGGTAAGCCCTCGCAACGCGGTGGAGGCAGGGTGTAGTGTAACTGTAACTAGATGCGATAGCACAATGATGGGCGCCAGTAGTTCTTTAACGGTTGAACATAAAACTGTATTTATTGAACAATAGCACATAGATCCACAATGGAGTATAGAACATACACAGCAGCATAAAGGAAGCATATTCTCACAGCACGTATAGGCCGAAGCCCCACAGGCTAGGGAATATACAGCAGAGAGTAAGTTGACAGCATGTGATGGGTATTGCAGAGTTTTCAGGATATCTTCCAGTGGCAGACTAGGGGAAATCCTACCATCCCTATCTCAACACTTGGTTCCTTACTCCGGGTTAGTAATACACTGGGATCTTAATCCCTCTAATCTCCTCGGCGGAGCCTTGAGCTGCACAACTAAATAACCTCTCTATCACTCCTAGAGTGATCTATAAACGAGTATAGCTGTCTAATTACTAGGGCCAAGGCGCCTAGGGTCGACACTACCCATTCCCTTCCAGCCTGCTTGGTTGGGCTAAAGCAATGGACCCAGAACACATGGTTCCTAAAAGTTTTATACTCTGGCACAGTGCCATCTGGTGTACACTGTGTGAACTACAGGGGTTACATAAGCACAAGGTCCCCATAACGACCCACTGAGGTGTCCATATTACTAGGGGTGTGCCTGTCTGTAATGTGTAAGGGTGTCTTAAGATTTTCACATCCCTACACATATAAAAGACTGGAATATGAATAGGAGAGGCCTGAATGAGTAATAAAAAGTATCAATGCATTTGTAGCCTTACAGAGCATTTGTTTTTAGATGGGGTCAGTTTGAAATCTTGAAAGAGCAGTAGAAGACGGCAATTAAATAAATGAAGGTTAACAAAGGTGAACCACCACATCTCAACACGATTTCTTGCACCAAGTAAATGAGGCACAAAAGAGCCCTGTATGGACCTCATGATAATATAAGACTACAGGATATTAAAATATTTTATTAAATAAATATTGTTTAGTGCTTTGTATAAATCAAGGTACATTATGTCCTATAACCTAAAGTGAGGTCACAACGGTTAGTATCTTAGATGACTGCACAATTGAGAGCTTTAGTATTTCCAGTGACTGGTAACAACTGGCATTGTCTAGTTATTTTGGGAATGTTTGTAACCATTATTAACTAATAACTACAATACCAAGAGCTTTATGGTTGGTTAAACAAAAGTGAACCAATATCCCTAAACAAATATCAGAATTCCATTCTACTGCTACTGAATAGACTGAAGCCTTTAGGTAAAACAAAGAAGAAGAATATCAAAAAAGAATCCAGTAGGTTGAACAAGGATAAAGTGGTACCTTGACAAAAAGTCCAATATCTATGAAAAGGGAATGCCTTGGCCTCACTCCAGAACACAATGAATTCCATCTGGACATACAAATCCTTCTCTGTTGCCGTCCCTCTGGAAGGGGTTTCAGAAGGGGATTATACAGCGTAGAAAGCATGTATTCATCACAATCTCACATGAACTCTAATCTAAATAGCCATTCAGCAAGGTGACTCTGAACAGTTATCACTTTGGTGCCACACTGGTACATTCCCCCCCCCATACAGGATTTCAACATGGGTTGTTTTGAATTTAAAATTGGGGAACAAATTAACGTAAGTAAAAACCTACGTAAAAGCATTTGCACCATACCCCTGCATTGTTCTCCATCAATAATGTATCACCTAGTGCACCTAAAATATAGCACCATCAGATGCAAGGTGTGATTTGCTTTTTGGTGCAAGGGAGCCCCATATTTAAATATTGCCTCTACTCATTAGATTTAGGGGTTAGTGACTGGTAGTGGTGTTCCGTTTTGCTGCAGTGGCCGAGTTCTGCTAAGGAGCCTGTTCAGAGTTAACAGAACCACCTGATGACCAGTGGTTTGGTTTCCATTAAACTAATAACAGGCTCCTCACTTGGTTTTGGGCCCTTCTCCACCCCTTCTGCTATGAGCCTAAATGGGCAATAATTTACATCCATTTTGGGACAACCAAGTCCAATATTTATGTTCTATGGATGTCGGTTGGGCAGATCTGCCAATTTACCATGTTGACAAGTACAGTTAGGTCCATAAATATTTGGACAGACAACTGTTTTTCTAAATTTTGGTTCTGTACATTAACACAATGATACAAAATGATACAACTCAGATGCAGTTGTACTGCAGACTTTCATCTTTAATTTAGTGGGTTGAACAAAAAGATTGCATAAAAATGTAAGGAACAAAATATTTTTTTTCTTCCCCCCAACACAATCACTACATTTCAGGGGCTCAAAAGTAATTGGAAAAATTAAAAAACTGAAAATATACTTGGTTGAAACCTGTTTGCTGGCAATGACAGCCTGAAGTCTTGAACTCATGGACATCACCAGATTCTGGGTTTCCTCCTGTTTAATGCTCTGCCAGGCCTTTACTGCAGCGGCTTTCAGTTGCTGTTTGTTTGTGGGCCTTTCTGTCCCAAGATTAGTCTTCAACAAGTGAAATGCAGCTCAATTGGGTTCAGATCAGGTGACTGACTTGGCCATTCAATAATATTCCACTGCTTTGCTTTAATAAACTCCTGGGATGCTTTGGCTGTATGTTTTGGGTCATTGTCCATCTGTATTATGAAATGCCTCCCGAACAAAATGAGTGCATTTAGCTGGATTTGAGCAGACAGTAAGTCTCTGAACACCTTAGAATTCATTCTTGTGCTTCTGTCCTGTGTCACATCATGGATAAACACTAGTGTACCAGTGCCACTGGCAGCCATGCACGCCCAAGCCATCACACTGCCTCCGCCGTTTTACAGATGATGTGCTATGCTTTGGCTCATGAGCTGTTCCACGCCTTCTCCATACTTTTTTCTTGCCATCATTTGGGTAGAGGTTGATCTTGGTTTCATCTGTCCAAAGAACTTTTTTCCAGAACTGTACTGGCTTTTTTTTTTTTTTTTTTTTTTTTAGCAAAATCCAATCTAGCCTTTCTATTCTTGATGCTTATGAGTGGCTTGTACCTTGCAGAGCACCCTCTGTATTTACTTTCATGCAGTCTTCTCTTTATGGTAGACTTGAATATTGATACATCTACCTCCTGGAGAGTGTTGTTCACTTGTTTGGCTGTTGTGAAGGGGTTTCTCTTCATGGAAATGATTCTGAGCTCATCCACCATGGTTGCCTTCTGTGGACGATCAGGTCTTTTTGCGTTGCCGAGTTCACCAGTGCTTTCTTTCTCAGGATTTACTGTAGATTTTGCCACTCCTAATATTGTAGCAATTTCTCAGATGGCTTTTTTTCTGTTTTTGCAGCTTAAGGATGGCTTGTTTCACCTACATGGAGAGCTTCTTTGCCCACATGTTGTTTGTTCACAGAAAAATCTTCCACATACAAGCACCCCCCCTTAAATCAACTCCAGGGCTTTTATCTGCTTCATTGATAATGACATAACGAAAAATTGCCATGAAATAGCCTTTGAGTCAGTGTCCAATTACTTTTGAGACCCTGAAATGAAGCAATTGTGTTAAAAAAAGGCTTAAGTTTCTCACATTTTTATGTAATCTTTTTGTTCAACCCACTGAATGAAAGCTAAAAGTCTGCAGTTCAACTGCATCTGAGTTGTTTCATTTAAAATTCATTGTGGTAATGTACAGAACCAAAATTAGAAAAAAGTTGTCTCTGTCCAAATATTTCTGGGCCTAACTGTATATGTTGCATCAACCCATGATGACACCACAGCTCCTCTTCACTTCCTGCTGTCCTGAACATTCAGGTTGTCGAGTGCATGGAATAGAAAGGTGGTCATCCACTGTAGAGCAATAACAATTCCCCCAATTCCACGCTCTTCCAGATATTGCCAGATGGGCACCGTTAGGTATTAAAACCTTAGTGTACATCATCACTGGTGGTGAACAGAAAGGTGGTCATACCATGTATGGTCACTAGTATGGTTTCTGACCATTCAGAATGATCTGTTGAAGATATGAAAAAAGTGATTCTTATCTTAGGTTCCTAAGATAAGAGCGGAGACCTTTTGGCCAACTTCTTAAAGTCTTAAAGTCTTTTACACCTTGACAAAGCTGTCCAGCACTGGTTGGATATCTGATCTAGGCAGATCTGCAAAATAAATGCCTGGCAATCCAAATAAATGGCTGAGTAAAAAAAATAAGAACGACGATCTAATCATACACAAGGGTCTGTCATGCTTGGCTTTCAGAACAGTGTTGATGTGAGGTTGTTTGATGCAAAGAACAAAAAACAATATATAAACAAAACTCTTAAATGTTTCCATCCTCTCCTGTTTAAGCTTTTGATTATGGATTTAATGGAACCTTCCTACATGAAGATTTTGATATTATGGATATCTGTTACCAAAGTAAAGAGAAAATGTTTACACTGAAGAACCGCTTTAACATGCAAGGAGTGCACACAAACAAAAACCATATGACAATTATGTTCTGCGTCTTAATTGTATCAAGAACTTTTTTTTTTATTGACTATGCTGAGGTATATATTGAGGTGGTTTCCACAAGCAGGTCAATGAGCATGTACAATAGGTAGGGTTGCCACCTTTTCTGGAAAATACCGGTTTCCTATATATATTTTTTCCCCCCTATTAATAACATTGGGATCAACCATAATTTTTACCGACCAGGACGGTAAAATACCGGCCAGGTGGCAACCCTAACGGTAGGCAACATCAAGAGTTTTACAGATCTAGAAAGAAAACAGTCCTTGTGTTCCAAATATCTTCAGCTTAATGAACACAGGGCCATGTTTGTGCATAGATTCAAAGAAGCTTTGATGATAGTTGGTTTCCATTAAAAGTAATAAAAGGCTCCCCCTGACGAAGTTCAGGCCCTTCTCTGTATCTTGAGTCAAGAGCCTAAGCGTTACTTTTTACTTCTCTATGATGCAGAGAAGAGATTCTTATTTTAGATAAGAAACAATCCCATTGGACAGAGGCTTCCTGAATCAAAAGCTTTTCACCGACCATGTTAAGATGTAATCTGGCTTAAAGAAGGGCCGCACAAATTAAATCCTGATTAATGAGCACATACCATGGCAATGGCAACTTGGAGAGCTTTGCTGATCTAGAAAGAGGAGAAACCTTGTGTGTTAAGATATATCTTCAGCTGAGCACACAAACGGTTTTGCATGGGCTTAGATTTAAAAACGAGTTTAGATGACGAGCAGTTACCATTAAAGCCTTTAACAGACTCCTCGACTGGGTCCCTTCTTCACCCTTGGGTCAAAAGCACTGCTTTTTGCTGCACTTTGAAGCCAAGAAGGGACTATTCGGTTGGAAAGGAACCCATTAGAGAGAGGCCTCTTGAATCTGTGACTATGCTTAGGTAGATATAGGCTAAGAGAAGGATTCCGCACAAAGTATCCCAGAACATAATGTGGGTAGTGGCTGATTTAGCGTGAGAAGAGACTTTACTGCCCATGAATGATTTTCAGGTTTTTTAAGCCTAGATTTCAATCAGTTTAGATGTGTTATTAGAATCAAAAGATCTTAATAATGCCGATGCCCTCTATATGCACGTTTGGCTTCCAAGAGTGACCTCAGCAGACATCCAGAACAGAGCGATTGTTCCGGGGCTCCCTGTTTTGTTCAGCTCTGCAGGATCATCATTAAGCCAAAAGGGAGAGCAAGGCAGAGAAAATGAGCTCAGTATGGCAGAAAAAAAAGCATTTCAGCAACCCCAATAAATCAAACTGATTGAAATATCGGACAAAACCTTTCCTCTTGATTTAACAACATTACTGTAACTGAAGGAGAGATAAGAGCCTTGCGCACAAATTACTGGAAACCACATTGACTTTTACGGCTGAAACTTCCAAGAAACCTTTGATGGCTGCAACGCTATCTATAAAAGACAAGTTTGACGACACTGTTACGCTCTGTGCAAATTACTTTGGCCAAAATTAAAGGAAAGGGAGACGAGGAAAAGGGTCTTGAATGTTAAATCTACAAGCTCTTTGTTTTGTTAATAAAATCTGAACTGTTGCCAAACGTTAATGTTTCCATGTGTAAGGGTCGTAGGCCTCTGAATGCGAGTGTTTCTCCACTTTACGCTTTCTCATTAAGGCCAACAACGATACAATTAGACAAGCAGCAAAGAGGAGAGGGTTGTATAAAGGCAAAAGAAAAACTTCACAAATAAATACTTCAAAAATGACGGAGAATCTAGGCAAGTGACAATTTTCATGCAGGACTAGAACTATAATGCTGAAACACTAGAAAATCAAAGGGCTGGTCTTCTAAGTTCCATAGGAGGTCTGACTAATAGGATTACAGCCTTATCAGCCCAAAGTATTGTGGGATCTATAGTTCAGAAAGACACATACTGGTAATTCCACCCCTACACAAAAGGTAATTAATATGCAGACATATCTACAAGCCATATACAAAGGATCATCAAAAGAAAAAAAAGACAACATGCAACACTTGCTTAGATAATGTAATGGCTAAACCAGAATTCATCGCACTTATCAGAGGAGCAATAAAGCTCAAAATGCTACATGGGTTACTGTCACTACTATTTGTCGGACATGACTTTTGTACTGCCGTCTGTCAATTAATGAACAGAACATAGTCCTACTTAACCTTACAATTTAAATGGTTAGTCGTAGGTCGTTGCATTGAAAATGATCGATATCGAAACGTTCTAGGAATAAAATCTGAACATCTATGGCCACCTTTAGACAATTACCAGCACAGTTTGAAATGTGTGATTTTGCATACAAATAAAGATGGAAATACTGATCATTGCCTCATTCTTTAGTCTTACAAAAGCCCAAAGTACAACATTTTGCTTAGTTGTAAGGGGGATGTGGTCAAGAACAATTGAAGGGGATAAGAATCCAGGCAAACATACCTTTTTAGCACCTCTCTTCTCTGTAGGTGTATGCTCGGCTTTACCTTCTTTTCCTCTAAGAACATCTATGAAGTCTCTTTTGGAGACTGAGGACATCAATTTACTACGTTTTCTTTCAGAGCGCCCAACATCTTTCATTTTGTCGTTCATGTTACTCTGGTGGGTTCTGACAGCATTGAACAACTGTACAACCCCCCTGCAAGGAGACACATGGACTGGGTTAAGAAAAGAAATAATGAAACCAATGGCAGGCAATTATTATTTCCTTAAAGTAGGAAATAAACAGGGTTCAAAACACACACCATCTCAATGTATTCCGTAAATTCTTCTTATTAACAACCTACATTTTTCTTATCACAAAAGGCAGGGTAGAACCAAATACAAACATAGCCCTCTCAAGCTGGCCACTTGAAAATAAACTTGTTTGGAGAGGTCCCAAACGAACAAATCTTTCCTTGACATACCCACCTTGAGGTGGACATTCTCTGGCAGAACGGATTGTTGGGCCACAATGAAGGAGATACAGGTGGACGAAGCAAGGACCCCCAACGCACCAATGCAGTCCCCACTTCAACAGGATTTGTAAAGCTGTTCAAACAATATCTATATGATTTTTGGCCAGATATTGGTCATGGTAACTGTCAGAGGGCCCCATATACAGACCAATAAACCTTTTATCTGCCTGTATATGGTCAACTTTTTTCATATATATTAGATTAATATAGAGGTATAACCACTGTAGTAGAACATTAAATAGGGTTGGTTGTAGGACAGGGCAGACTCCCAGAGCATTTGCCCTGGGAGTCCAGATTAATGGGGTTCCTTGCAGGGAGAAAATTCTCAACAAGTGGACTGAAAGATTTTCACTTGCTTTAAAATTCTACGGGGACCTTGCACAATTTGAGAACCAAAACATTTCTTGGGGTTTTCACTTTGAGTAAATTAAAGCAACAAACGAAAAATACTCTAGAGGAACAAAAAAGGTCAGAAATGTTCCGAATCATTTCTCGCAACGAAATTCATTCAGAAACATCTAGAAGAATTTTCAAATTTCGATAAATATGAAGATACTTTTGGAGGGAAATTGGAGCAGCATTTGAGGGAAACAAATTATTTCTCGTTATACTTGGGAACTATAGCAGATGACTGGTAATGTTCTTTTCTATCTGTCCCTTGTTATTAAGCAAGGATAAGAGGCTGAGCAAATGCTGGACCACAAAAAAAATTCTGGAGACCTAGAAAGCACAAATACCACCACTGTTCATGATTTCACTCTGGTCATTTCAACTGCTATAATGGTAGCCACTGTTCTCGATGACTTCCATTTTTTTCCCCGTTGCAACTTCTTACAGCAGGTTTCCTACAAACACAGGCACATTTTACCCACCATTGACCATGCCAACCCAAATAAAAAATTTAAGCTGGCCATACACCGGCATTTATTTGGCCCCTCCAGAGTTGGTAGCTTATCTGCCATGTCCAACTGCCTCCCTGACAGATATCTGGCAGGGGAAACATTTGGATCAGCGGATTTGGCCCAGTTGCTTAATAGGGCAATCATCCAGCTTTACATTACTCCTCTACCTACAGTCATTATAAAACAAAAGTCTACAAAATATCAGCCAAATGGGAAAAGTAATAGAAATAGATTAAAATTTGAGAACCATCAATTCTGTTTCCATTACAAATTTAGCTGTTGACCTTTAAGGGTCTCTAAAGAACATATGTCAATCAATCTTTCAGCTCGATTAAAACTGGGACGGAGGGTATTACAAGACCCTCGCTATAAACTATGGCCCTTTCACTTTCCCCCAAGACGATGCATTCCAAGGCAGGCACCAGAGTGATTTTGTGTTCTATCCCTAAATTGAATAAAATCATAAAATATGGTATAAAAATGTTTGGAGGCATATAAAAGGATGATTAACTAACGAGCAACAATAACCCTGGAGACTGTAAGCTGCTGTCATGATTCAAGCATTTGTAGGTTCATTTCAGTAAACAGTGTTCTTTTTTTTTCTCTCTTTTTTTTGAAATAGAAAATCTGCTTTAAAAGCTTCCAAAAAACAATCCTACATCAGTATATATTCCAGAGGGGTTTTAAAGAGACAGCAACAAAGAGATACATTCTATAACACACGGTAGGGTCTAACAGCAGATATCTAACGATCGTAGCACAATATTATACTGTATTAAAATCAGGTAGAATTCCTCTGATAGATGTCCCCCTGCTATAGTTCAGGGGTACGTGGAGCACCAAAAAGCACTCACCCCAAATCTCACCCTAACTGGCTTTCAGGCTGGCCCCCCTTAGCTCATAACAAGGTTACAGATATATAGAAACATTGGGGTAACAGTCACCCTGCTATAGTTCCAGGGGTACCCAGGGCACAAATAAGCACTCACCCCAAATCTCCCCCTAACTGGCCTTCAGGTTGGGCCCCCTTAGCTCATAACAAGGTTACAGATATATAGAAACATTGGGGTAACAGTCACCCTGCTATAGTTCCAGGGGTACACAGAGCACAAATAAGCACTCACCCCAAATCTACCCTTAGCTGTCCTTCAGGCTTTATCCACACACCACTTAGGATGCCCTTCTGGAAAGGGTTCCGTTAGAGAAATATTTAAATTTCAAAGCAACCTAAGCAATTAATGGATAAGTAGTCAATAAGTAGTTTGGTACTATATTTACTACGGTCTTCTTCCCTGTCAACATAATATTTATTGTAGCCCTGGGGTGTTCACGGCAGCAGAGCAAAAAAAATTGCGTTTTTTACGTTTAAGTTCCAATTTTACTCTGCTGTGCATGTACACAACCCAAACCAGACACATGGTATCACTGGGACAGGCGAGAAGATGGCAGCACAGCATTAGATTAGATATGTTAGATTCCATGTTTGCCTTCCCTGGAGCTACTGCCTACGTGTAAGGGCAAGGTCACACAAAGCGTTTCTGCATTTCGTTTTTAATAACGTACAGCCAAGTGTAAATACACACAAAATGAAACCCTATCGAAAATAATGGAGGACGCACTATAGCAATTCCCAAGGGGCGCTTGTGAGCCAACATCTGCCAGTATTTGCAGTTTTTAGCAGAAACGCCAATGAAATGCCATATTATTGAAGTCTATGGGATCTGCAGGTTTGGAAATACTATTTGCTGAAATACGCTGCGTATTTTCAACATGGCGGCCAAACTCTCACGCGATGGATTTCACATAACGTATTTACGGCATTGTATGCTGGCGACGTATTACGTTGCGTATTGACAAACAGTACGGCTACATTCTGCATGTAATTTGCTTTCCACTTGGATTTTCTTCAGAAAAGTTTACTAAAATTTTAGGGAATGAGAAAAAACAGAAATGCATGTTGGGAAAAGAAAACTAGGCTGAAAAATGCATATTATCCACGTGGGGCTCCACGGTTTAGCATTACACGTAGCTCTAGATTTGAGCTGTAAACTTGGAAGTGGAGTCATTTTTAGTACATATTAGTGTCCCTTTTCATGCTTTGATATTGCATTGCTTTATCCGGCACCCACTTCACAACCAATCCAGTATAAGCTGCACTAAATGCTGGCAGCTACAGGTTACTGAACCAGGGCAAAGTTACTACAAAAAAAACCCTAACCCTAAAAAGGCTAAAGAACCAGTACCAACACTTTCAGGCGTTTCCCATACGAGTCAACGAGAGGTGGCATGGGGGAGTAATCTGGGTACTTTTCAACCTGCATAAAAGCGCTTCTCGGATAAAACAGATCACGCACAGGAAGTTCTGTTTGTTCCAAGAAATGCACGTTTTAATTTTCCTTTTTTTCCCCCAATCACATTAAAACCTTTTGTTCAGCTTCTCCCCTGTGTACGTCTCTGTGCATAAATCATTTGGCTCCTTCTGGTCCGGTCTGAAAAACCTTATTATTAGAAACAGATTATAGACAGTACACAAACTTCTATATTAGTAAAAAAAAATAAGTGTAAAGAAAAAAAAAATATACATATATATATATATTTTTTTACCTCGTAGCAATTCTCTGCAGATTTCTCTCCATTTCTTTGTCTTTGACCACATCTGGTTTCACTCTGCACATCATTTCCCACTGCCGCTTTTTATCAAGCTAAATTAGAAAATGTTACGTGAGGGAACAGAGTACTGGGAAAGGGTAAGACACAGAGATATAGCAGCCTTCTGATAGAGATCAGCCATAAATACACTACTTTGCCTTTCATCTCTTCAGTTTTTGTCTTTGAGAACCAACAGAAAGGCAAATAAAATATTGTTGGCACATGGGGGCTTTCGAATCACAAAAGTAACTTATGATAATGCAGAATTCTGCCATCTCAAGCTATGGTTGCTCATATGGGCCCTAAGTATGTTTCAAATGGATAAATATTTGGAAGGTGTACCTTTTGTCAAATCACAGAAACTTTTACCCCAAAGGCAATAAGAGAACCTACAAACCTAAAATATCTTTGTTTCAGGTAGGGAGCACACAAATCCATAAAGTTTGGATGAGGCAAGAAACCAAATCCTCCACAAAAGCTTTGGCCCATTCCATGTCGAATCTAAACGGTAAATCAACATTCAAAAAAAATTACTTTAAGAGTTTGGGTCAGCTGCAGAATCCCAGCAGAAACAGACTTTCAGATTTAGTGAATGGTTTTTGAGTTATTCAGCTTTTAATTTGGCAGCTCTTCAGTTTGAAATTAAGCAATCTGGACACTAGGGTCTAAGATCCCCTAGCAACCATGCATTGATTTGAATAAGACTGGAATATGAATAGTAGAGGCCTGAATAGAAAGAGGAGCAATACAAATACATTTGTAGCCTTACAAAGCATTTGTTTTTTAGATGGGGTCAGTGACCCCCCCCCCCCCCGTTTCAAAAGCTGGAAATAGTCAGAAGGCAAATAATTCAAAAACTATTAAAAAAAAAGAAAAAATTAAGTCCAATAGAAATGTGGCTTAGAATTGGTCATTCTAGAACATACTAAAAGTTAACTTAAAGGTGAACATCATCGTCAATAGCCAGGCAATTGGTATAATTACTGTAGTTGAGAAGCAAGACTATGAAATGACCCTCATTACTTAAACCCAGGGCATAGTGTGCCACCCAAGTATGTACATTAAGGTTGGATATGGAGTGCCCAGCCTCAGGCATAGCAGAGGAGGAAGAAGAGAGCCATGCCAGTTGAATCTAAAAGTGTGTTATGTGTGGGAAGGAATTTGTGAAGTTTAGCACAAGCATATGCCATAACATGACAACCATGGTCTGTTTTCTTTGCTGTAAGTTGGAAGTATATGGCTTAGAGCTCACATAAGCAACCATGGTATGATAGAACCAATAGAACAGTCCTTTGACTGTTTACCTACTTCACTCTTCCCTGTGTACTGTATATTTAAGCTGAGCTTTTACTTGGTTTTCAAGTCCAAGTCAAGACAGAGACTTTGGTGTGATACAGTCTAAATCGAGACTAGGACTTTGGGGAGGTCAAGGCAAGACTGAAACTGGAAGGAATTTATTAGGTTAGAGACAAAGATGCCTCCACAAACTGAAGTGTTATAACAGCAGAGAGAAGAACATGACTCAACAGACCAAATATTTTTCAAATATGGTCTCACCTGATCTCTGAAGCAAGATTGCAACCCCTTACTGTATCAAACTTAAACAAGACAGAGGGCACCTTTACACAAAACCAAGACCAACAACAGTACTACAAAACCAATGTATGGACAAGGACATTTGTATGCAGGTTAAGCTTTTGCAGTTGCATAATGGAAATAATGTATGCCTCTGGCTTTGTTTTCATGATGGTGCTAACTCAACTATGAGAAGAGTCAAGAGGTTACTTCAAAAAGGAAGTGGACGTGAGGAAAGTATAGGTTGGCCATTGAATCATTCGTATGGATACTCTTCCAAAATTCTCAAGCAGCCTAGTGGGTATACAGAAGAGCTGTGAGCTTGACAAGATACATATCAACAGGAAACAACAGAGCTCAAGTGCCAAACATCTGCCCTGAGAGCTAAACAAGAAATGGCAACCTACTTTGTGTGCGCTCTCATGCCAACTTATGAATCTTAATTGCAGACCATATGAGTTGCATTGCCCAGATTGGAAATCTGTAATGCTTTCACAAATTAAGCTATTTTCCTAAGATTTCTTGAGCGGACGACAGAATAGATGAAGTCATGTCCCTGCAATGCATGAAAAAAAAAAAAGTAAAATTGTTTTCTCGTTAGGAAAAATTTACTGGCTTCATTAAGGGCTGGCTTTTAATGGTTCTTTGCTCACGGTAATCTTCATATTCAGCCGTAGTGTACAAAACAGCTCTTTCATGGGCCTACCTTTATAATGAACGGCAGCTATGGATTTATGACCGAGCTCTGGCTTTTCATCAGATATTCCTACATTTTAACCATCTAATGCCGACTTGCACAATAAGAATAAAAGAGGTACTGGCTTTCATACCAAAAAACAAACTCCAAGCTTTAAACCAGGCTGGTCCAACCTGAATCACTCCAGCTTTTAAAATGTATAGATACTGGGATTTGTACACTGGATATTGTAATTCTATTAAATCCTATATAAAAGTCCGCAATATTCAAAATGGTGTTCGTGTTCAACTCAAATAGACATTTTGATGGTCTCATCTCTGTCTTCTGTACTGTTGTACTTGGTTTTGTCTTGTAAATGTAGTCTCTTGCTTCAAAGACCAGGTGCACAGTTCTACCTTTGTCTAGGCCAGTGCTCCCCAACTCTATCAATATAGTAGGCCACCCTCTATTTACTATATCACTACTTTGATTTGAGGATCAGATTAGAATAAAATGCCATGAATCCAAATAGGGCAACTGAGCTTTTGAGAAGTCTTTGAGCCCAAAAAAAACCCTTGAAGAGACATCAGGGCCTTCAGTTGGACAGCCATGGACATGAAGTTAATTCATAATTCGAAAGCTGATACTTTGTTCTGGCAACTTCGTTCTACTTGAGCCAAATAAACCAGTCTCAAATTTTGACCGCTGGCCAGTGTTAAATTTGACTCCAAACCCTCAATGACCATCAGCACATATATCATTGACTGATCTGGCTCATTAATCTCTAGTGCGATAGGTTGGCTAAAAGAGCCCAATTACACAAAAGTGACAATGAACAAGGTCACTGGTTGACCAGGAGCACCCATGCTGAAAAACAAATGCCCAACTTGGCCACAATAAAATAACTGTTGCTATTAATTTTAATGTTTTAAAACATGAAAATGTGCTAATATGCCTGATAAATTACAAAAAAAAATAAGCAATTTAAATTTCTAGTTGAGGAATGGCAGACCACAAATATGAATTGCCTCCCCAACATTAGTGTCTGGTCTACATCATACGAAAAGTTGAAGGTAGATGGCCACGTTTAAAAATCAAATAAATTTAAAAAAAAATCTGGTATTGGAGGCATAACT
This sequence comes from Xenopus petersii, assembly GCA_038501925.1. NCBI lineage: Eukaryota > Metazoa > Chordata > Amphibia > Anura > Pipidae > Xenopus > Xenopus petersii. Next base: position 161,969,903 of record CM076680.1, read on the forward strand.
GTTGCCAAAAAATGCATGGGATTGTGGGAAGTATTCTTCTAGCATTTTGGCATTGCCCACTCAGCTGCTCCCTTTCACCTTATTTTATGCCAACCCCACTTTTATTGGCCACAGAGTTGCAGGATTCATTAGAAATGGATTTTCCATTTGATGAATATCCCACTTCTGGCTCAGTTTGCAAATAAAGAGCTACTTTCCACTCTGCTGCCATTTCCCACTAAACCCAGGCTAGACGGGAGCCATCTCAGCCTGTGAAACGTACCTGCTTCTTCTTTTCCTGCTTCTCCAACTTCTCCTTCTCTAGGGCTTTGCTCTTCGCCAATATGGCCGTTGCCTTTTTTTCAGATACCTTCTTGTTAAGGATCTTGGACATGGCATCGGCCCAGCCTTTGTTGGCATTTTCATCCTCCAATGACTCCTGGTCATCCTTTGTGACCTCATCCTCATTGTCGCTGCCGGCACTTCCGCTGGAAGCAAAGCTGCCATCAGATGCCTCAGAGCTCAATTCTGAGCCTGCCAAGAAAAAAGAATACACAATGATAACATAAAGGTGCACTTTAAAGATTCTGTCATCTTGGTAACCTTAAATACTCTTCAGATACTCAATATTTCAGGTAAGACCATGTAAATTTTTCCAGTTCTAGCTCTTTCAATTGCAACAAGAGAAGAGAAACAAAGGGGTCAAAGCTGAAGAACCCCTTCTGACCTTTTAGAATCCATGATTTGTAACAAGGCATAGAGTGGTCGGTTTTGTGATGCAGGCTCAGCAGCCCTGTTCCCGGATACTAACCCATACACCATAGATGTAACCCAGTCTATAAAAATGACAAGTGGCAATACTCCATTTCCGGTGCAAAGGAACTCCTTTTTAATTGGTCTGACTCAACCAATTAAAGGGGAACACAAACCTGTAAATTAAATGTTGCTTAATGAAAGAGAAAGTTGTTCTAAGCAACTTTCCAATACACCTTCATAACATATTTTCAGTAGTGTTAAAGTTCAGTGTATATGGAATTGCAATAGGTAGGAGCCATTTCTCTGCTCCGGACCCTAACACCTCTTAAACAAGGCTGCAAAATTCAGCTTTGCTCCAGCCAAGGTTACTCTATTAATCAGAGCAACAGAATGGCAGACGTATACTACATTCAATAGCAATTATGATAACCCTGTGAAAATATGTAATCAATATTTATTTGAAAGTTGCTTAGAATTACATTTACTTTCATTAAAGGGATTTGGTCATGATTTTTATGATGCAGTTTTTATTTCTAAATGACACTGTTTACACTGCAAATAATTCTCACTACACCTACAAGTGTATTTTTTTTTTAATTTATACTATTGGTGTGTAGGTGCTATCTCCGGTCATTTTGCCTGGTCATGTGCTTTTAGAAAGAGCCAGCACTTTAGGATGGAACTGCTTTTTGGCAGGCTGTTGTTTCTCCTACTCAATGTAACTGAATGTGTCGCAATGGGACCTGGATTTTACTATTGAGTGCTGTTCTTAGATCTACCGGGCAGCTGTTATCTTGTGTTAGGGAGCTGCTATCTGGTTACTTTCCCATTGTTCTGTTGTTTGGCTGCTGGGGGGAAAGGGAGGGGTGATAGAACTCCAACTTGCAGTACAGCAGTAAAGAGTGACTGAAGTTTATCAGAGCACAAGTCACATGACTGGGGGCACCTGAGAAACTGACAATATGTCTAGCCCCATGTCGGATTTCAAAATTAAATATAAAAAAATCTGTTTGCTCTTTTGAAAAACAGATTTCAGTGCAGAATTCTGCTTTCCCCATGACAGAATCCCTTTAAGCAAATGTTTAGTTTTGGGTTGACATCCCGCTTTAAAAGTTGTTTTTAGGTCTTTACAAGAGCTTAAATCAGAAAGGTCATGTCCATGGACCACTGAAAAAAAGGTATATTTTTGAATGCTGCTGAGTACAGTGAACAGGACTAAGAACCTTATTTTTTTCCCCGGGAATTGCATGTAGATAAAATTAAACATTTACTTTCAATAAAAAATTCCTAATAATAATAAAAAAAGGTCCAATATTATAATGGAAAACATCCACAAAAGAACCTCTGCATATCTCGCTACACATGCAGTATCCCTTATATTCAATGTTTTCTCCCGTCAGAGAGCATCAAAGCTCACGAGAAAGCATTTCCATATTTTGAGTTTCTCTTTCTTTTTTTTTCCTGCAAGGAGATAAAATGTAATTTTACAAGGGACCTCTGCCAGAAATATAAAAAGCGAGGCTGACATCTAGTGTTTAAAGAAGAGAAGCACATGGAATGATTTGTATCCAGTAAACATAAGCAGGCTCTGTTTGTAAAGTGCAGATTAATTCCTTAGTGATTACTAGAAATAAGATTTATAAATAAATAAGAACATATGTGTGAGTCTGTATAATGAAGGCGTTTATCATTGTAATTAATATTGCAATATTCTCTTTTCACAATAGTTTACTTCCCCTTTAAAGCAGATCACCACTTTATTATTTAAAGAATTGTCATTCCCAGGAAATTCCCAAAATATTTTAATTAAAAATGTTCAGTGGGGCCCCAGTTACGCTCGCCTTGAGCATAGGGTGAAGTATCAAAACAGCCTCTCTTTATTTTGCCAAATACAGGTATGGGACCTGTTATCCAGAGTGCTCGGGACCCGGGGTTTTCCCGGATAACAGATCTTTCTGTAGTTTGGATCTTCATGCCTTAAGTCTACTAGAAAATCATGTAAACATTAAATCAATCCAATAGGCTGGTTTTGCTTCCAATAAGGATTAATTATATCTTAGTTGGGATCAAGTACAATGTACTGTTTTATTATTACACAAAAAAAAGAAATCATTTAAAAAAATGTTGGTTATTTATATAAAACAGAGTCTATGGGAGACAGCCTTTCCTTAATTCGGAGCTTTCTGGATAACGGGTTTCCAGATAAGGGATCCTATACCTGTACTCTGTCCAATAACTTTCCAAATCCCTTCACGACAAAACAAATTGCATTTTACCAGCTTTTAATTAACTCTTTGTATGTGTGGAAAGGGAAAGTTACCAATTTATATGTTGAATAACTAGTACAGCTAGCAGGAGAGTGTGTGAGTGTAAATGAACACTTTAGCTGCTGGAGTGCTTGTTGAACTAGTAGGCTCGAACATGGACTATCTACCATAGCAGAGAGTGTTTGATGCATTGTTGTATTATGAGTTGTTATAGAGGGCAAGGGGGAGTAGTCACATTAGGTTTCTATCGCCTGTTAATGATAGAATTAATTATCTAGGTGTTTTGGGGGGTCTGATGTTACTCTAACCTGTGTGTAACCTCTTATAGCCAAACCCAAGAGTTACGTGTGGTTTAGAGTCCTGTTTTCATGACAGGAGAACAAAAGCCTAACTAAAGAAGTAGGTAGAAATGTTGCACATTATTTAGCAGTAAAGATCTGTGTCTCCAAAGATGCCACAGTAGCTCCCCATCTTCTTTTCTGCTGATTCACTGCACATGCTCTGTGCTGCTGTCACTTACTGAGCTTAGGGAGCCACTCACAATATACAGTACACATAGAATAGAAATGTCACAATATAAGGCTGATTAGTAATTAATACAGATAATTACTACATGGCAGCACAGAAACCAGTGCAATTAGCATCAGAATTTAATAATCAGCCCTGTAGCATCAGCTTATATTACAGCCAGGGAAGCTCATTTTCTGCTGGATAATTAGTGACGAGCCCTAAGTTTAGCTTCTCAACAGCCAATCAGAGCCCACTGAGCATGTGAGTGTCACAGACACTTCTAAGAAAATGCAAGATTGTGAGTTCCTGTGCGCAAACTGGAAGTCCTGGGTTATTACTACTATAAGTGAACCTTAGGCTGGTGCAATAGGTTCTGTATATAAAATATGCCATTTTTACGCATTTTTTTTTTTTAAGGTTTTATTTTGCATGTTTTTCAAATGAACAAACAGTTGAGGCAGTACTAAAGGAGAGCGAAAATAAAAGGTAAAGGAAAGCAATACAACGTAAGGCTAAGGCACCAAATTAGAACATTTAAAGAAGATGTTAAACAATTAGATATTTTGCAGTTCAAGCCAAGTACCCCATATGGCATTACATTTCTCTGGACAACCTCTTGCTAGGTAAGTAAATCTTTGACTTGTAAGGGAATCATTTAAAGGGGTTGTTCACCTTTGAGATAACTTTTAGTATGATGTGGAGAGGGATATTCAGAGACAATTTGCAATGTGTTTTCATTTTTTATTTTTGAAGGTTTTTGGAGTTATTTAGCTTTTTATTCAGCAGCTCTTCAATTTGCATCTTAAGCAATATGGTAACTAGGGACCAAATTACCCTAGCAACCATGCATGGATTTGAATAATAAACTGTAATATGAATAGGAGAGGGTCTGAATAGAAGGACCAGTAATAAAAAGTAACAATAACAACATTTGTAGCCTTACAGAGCATTTGTTTTTTAGAAGGGGTCAGTGAATCCCATTTGAAAGCTGCAAAGAATCAGAAGAAAAGGGCAAATAACTGTAAAACTATAAAAAATAAAAACCAATTGATAAGTTGCTTAGAATTGGTAGTTCTATAACATAATAAAAAGTTACTTCAAAAGGTGAACCACAACTTTTGCCAAAATCGTAGGGGAGGTGGATCAAGAGATTACCCATACTCATTTTTAGGGTTTAGTTCTCCTTTAATAAACTCAGGTTGCAGAACCCACTCACTAACAGCGGCACCTGATGCATACAGGGGGGTCAGCCCAATCAGGTAGAATGTACTTCTGCTGCACATCTTCCCTATCATTAGATCTGTCTCTTCCCCAAGACTGGCTGCCACTTTCACCTTCCCCAGGGGGCTAAGCTGCAGCACAAGGTGCAACAGGCAGAAAACACTGTTTAGATTGGCTCCCATCATGCCCTCACTCCTGCCCAATCAGTAAGCAAGACTAGGCACTAGTGATATGCGGGTCAGGGTTTCCCTGACCCGCACCTGACACTAACCCGCCCTGCTAATACCCACGCCGATGACATCACAATGACGCCACAAAAGGGGTGGAGCGGGCAGATGCGACACTATAAAACCGGAACCCGGAAGTCGGCATTTGAATGTGGCAGACGGGGAGAGCAGGATAAGAGCTCCACCCGCACCCGCGAGGAGCACTGCGAGGTCGACCCAAACCCGCGGGTATTGGACTGGCCCTCACCTCACTACTAGGAGTAGGCTGCTGTCCTGCACACCAAAATAAAAAAGGGGCAAAGTAGAGGAGAAAAAGAATACAGGACGTAGAGGGGTTTTACTCAAAAGCTGATTATTATTATTTTTGCACAATGCAAGATAATGTCACTCTAAGGAACTTAGATTAAATACAATATACATTACAGGGGTGGTTTACCTTTACATTAACTTTTAATATGTTATAGAACGGCCAATTCTTAGCAACTTTTCAATTGGTCTTCATTATTTTTTTTTTTATAGTTTTTTAATTATTTGCCTTCTTCTTTTGACTCTTTCCGGCTTTCAAATGGGGGGGGGGTTACTGACCCCATTTAAAGAACAAATGCTCTGTAAGGCTACAAATGTATCGTTATTGATACTTTTTATTCCTCATCTGTTACATTACATTTCTGTTTATGCCCTCTCCTATTCCAGTCTCTTATTCAAATCAATGCTTGGTTGCTAGGGTAACTTGGATCCTAGTAATCAGATTACTGAGAAGGCAAAGCTGCTGAATAAAAAAAATAAATAAATCGAAAACCACAAATAAAAAATGAAAACCAGTTGCAAATAGACTCAGACTATTACTCTCTATACCATACCAAAAGTTAACTCCAAGGTGAACCACCCTTTTAAAGTGGTTGTTAACCATTTAAAATAGCAATTACTATGATGTAGAGAAATATTCTAAAACAATTTTAGCTTGGTTTTAACTCGTTATTTGTGGTTTTTGAGTTATTTAGCTTTTTATTCGGCAGCTCTCCTGTTTGTTGTTTTGGCAATCTGGTTGCTAAGGTCCAAATTACCCTAGCAACCATGCATTGATTTGAACAAGAGACTGGAATATGAATAGGAGAGGCCTGAATAGGACTATGAGTAATAAACAGTGGCAGTAGCAATACATTCATAGCTTTATAGAGCATTTGTAATTGATGGGGTCAGTGACCCCCTCCCCCCATTAGAAAACAGGAAAGTCAGGAAAATAATCAAAATCATTCAAAAACTATAAAAAAAGTTAAAAATGAAGGCTAATTGAATAGTTACTTATTCTAAGCATCTTAAAGGAACAGTTCAGTGTAAAAATAAAAACTGGGTAAATAGATAGGCTGTGCAAAATAAAAATGTTTCTAATATAGTTAGTTAGCCAAAAATGTAATGTATAAAGGCTGGATGACTGGATGTCTAACATAATAGCCAGAACACTATTTCCTGCTCTATCACTCTGAGTTAGTCAGTGACTCTAAGGGGGGCCACATGGGACAAAACTGTTCAGTGAGTTTGTAATTGATCCTCAGCATTCAGCTCAGATTCAAAAGCAACAGTTATGACCTGTGTGGCTCCCCCTCAAGTCTCTTATTGGTAACTGCCTGGTAACCAATCAGTGGAAAGCAAGAGAGCTGAAAAGCAGGAAGTAGTGTTCTGGCTATTATGTTACACATCCAGTCACTCCAGCATTTATACATACATTTTTCGGTAACTAACTATATTAAAAACATGTTTTATTTTGTACAGCCTATTTACCCAGTTTTCTTTTCTTTTTTATTCCTTTAAAGGTGAACCACACCTATCACTAGACATTTTCAATGAATTTAAAGTTAATCTCTATTGAAAGCAGTGTCTTTCTGTCCCTACATCTGTTCTCTGCTTCCAAAGCTTAAACCAAAGTAGTAACAAACCGGTCTTCTCCCATGTTCTTCAAATGGCATCTGTTAAATAGTCTCAGGAGTCAGAACCAGCAGTAAACAGAATCTAAACAGATACAGAGAACTGCACAGCTATTAGACTTGTGCTTAGGAACGTACAATGGCAATTTGTTTAGAAACCCATGTTCTTTGATGGAGCAAAATGTTATTTTGACATCATACGTTGGAAAGTCTATAACAAGCTGCTGAACTACAAATCCCAGCATTCAGCAAGAGCAACTGGTAAGTGAGAACAGACAAGCAGCACTTTGAGGCAACTCCCTGTAACAAGCATGCTAAACACACTCTCACAACTCAACCCATTCTGGTGCTGTGTAATCCAGGGCACCCTGAGGATTCTGGGAAGTGCAGTTAAAAATCACTGGTTATAGAAAGCCGCAAACATACAACAAACCAACCCGCACGCTTACCTTCATGTTCCACAGGTTCCATCTCGCCGATAACTTCCATGGTTGCGCAGCACACGTGCTACTTTCCAGGTCCTTCCGGGTTGGTCGGAGCTAGCATCAATACGTCATTTCCCGCTAGCGTCACATCGTTGCTTTGTTACACCGCCATTTCTTCATCCGGGTATGTCAGCCCTTCTAAATACATAGTTGGAGTATTTTCGCCGCCATCTTGTGATTGGCGCTTTAGCCGCATCTCTAATGTAGGATGTTTGGGCCTTGACAGGAATCCGTCTCACAAAAATAAATACGTCTCTATTTAAGCTGGAGGAAAATATATCCGCGTCAGTGGGTTATGGGGAGCAAATCCTCTCCATTCTGTTAAAGTTATTCGGTTGTTTCATAGATTTTCTTGTGAGGAAATTCAGTATTACAGATATAAAGGGCAAACACTCCAAGGGGCCGATTCACTCAGCTCGAGTGAAGGGTTCGAATGAAAAATACTTCGAATTTCGAAGTATTTTTTGGGTACTTCGACCATCGAATGGGCTACTTCGACCTTCGACTACGACCTTCGACTTCGATTCGAACGATTCGAAGTTAAAATCGTTCGACTATTCGACTATTCGATAGTCGAAGTACTTGCCCTTTAAAAAAAACTTCGACCCCCTACTTCGGCAGATAAAACCTACCGAAGTCAATGTTAGCCTATGGGGAAGGTCCCCATAGGCTTGCTAACCTTTTTTTGATCGAAGGATTTTCCTTCGATCGTTTGATTAAAATCCTTTGAATCGTTCGATTCGAAGGATTTAATCGTTCGATCGAACGAAAAATCCTTCGATCGATCGATCGCAGGATTAGCGCTAAATCCTTCGACTTCGATATTCGAAGTCGAAGGATTTCAATTCGAGGGTCGAATTTCGAAGTATTTTTAACTTCGAAATTCGACCCTAAGTGAATCTGCCCCCAAAAGTGTTTTTTTAAAAAGAAGCATACCTCCCAGCATTTTGGAAGTAAAAAGAGAGACAAATTTTTTTTTCCTGTATGTAGCGCAGCAATTTTTTGACCACACCCCTTTCTGTGGCCACACCCCCTAAATTACCATGTTTGTTTTACAAAATTTGGCAGGTTATGAAAGTTTGAAAATATTTCTCCTTATCTAAACTGTGTTTTTGTGTCTCAAAATTGTTACAAAGTATCTTATTTGCACCCGTTAGGTGTTCTGGGCTCTCTGCTAAAAGCCAATTAAGTGAGAAACTTTGTTTCTTTTTCTGGCTGTTCAGTGCAGAGAAAAGAGGGACTTTCCAGTACAAATGAGGGACTGCGGGTTGAGCTGTCAAAAGAGGGACTGTCCCTCCGAAAAAGGGACAGTTGGCAGGTATGAAGAATTATGTCTAAGTACAGAGGAGCAGTGGGGCTTCACTTTTAGGGGCCGATTGATCAAGGGTCAAATTGAAAATTCTAATTTTTTAAATTCGGAAATTTCAAGTTTATCTTAGGGGCAGATTTATCAAGAGTCTAAGTAAAAATTAGAGGTAAAAACATTTGAATTTCGAGCTATTGTTTGTGTACTTCGACTAGGGAATAGTCCAAATTCGATCAGAAGTTATGAGATTTCAAAAACCAACCGTTATTTCGAAAATTTTTGGATTTGGCCAAACCCCTGAATCCTTCGCAAAAGATTCCACCGAATACCGAATCGAATCCTAATTTGCATATGCAAATTATGGGACCGAATCCTAATTTGCATATGCAAATTATGGGTGGGAAGGGGAAAACATTTTTTACTTTCTTGTTTTGTGACAAAAATCACAAAATTTCCCTCCCGCCCCTAATTTGCATATTCGGTTCGGCCGGGCACAAGGATTCGGAGGAATCCCAATTCTGCTGAAAAAGGCCGAATCCCAAACCGAATCCTGGATTCGTTGCATCCCTAGAATTTTTTAAATTAAATTACTTCGATTTTTGGACATGATAAATTTCGATATTCTAATTTTCAAATATTTTTTCAAATTCGAATCGAATTTGGACTATTCTGTAGTCGAAGTACACAAAAATTAGCTTGTGATTCAATTTTTTTTTCACCTCGACCTTTGATAAATCTGCCCATTAATCTGTTTTGACCTTCCAAATGGTCAACAATGCATAGTATGAATTTTTAATATGGCTACGCCAATTCAATTAGTTTTTTCTTAATGTTAATGGAGAATTCAACCGTAAATTTAAAAAAAATCCTACCCCCCTCGGTGCAGATTTTGTCCAGCGGAGTTCACGGCAGCCATCTTCTGGGTCTTTGGCAATCTTGAGTGACTTGAATGAGAGCGGCGTATTGGCGATTTCCGTGACTTTCAGTGCATGCACAGTTGTAGGGAAGTGGAAGATTGCTCCAACTGCGCATGTGCCGATACACCGCTGTCATTACGAAGATTACAGAAGAGCCGTAAGATGGCTGCCGTGAACTCCGCTGGACAGAATCTGCACGAGGGGTAAGTAAAGACTTAGGGGCATTTGCCCGGGGTTACAGCTAGGCTGGGGGGGAGGAGGGTCTATGTAGGTTAGGGGGGTTAGGTTTTTTTTTAAATATACATTGAATTCTCCTTTAAGGGCCTTAACTCCCAGAAAACGTAGAATGCAGATGTAATATTCCTGCAGGAAACACATTTTAAAAAAAGGAGAATTTCCGCAATTTTCTTTAAAGTATTTCCCACATATATTTCATGCAATGACTCCAGAAAATAAAAAGGGGGTATCAATATTTTTTTTTTTTATTACACCATGAGTCTGACCCTGATGGAAGGTACTTAATTCTGACATGTAAATTTATCTCAATATTTTCCGCTACAAACTTCCGATCAAATCCGCTCGGGTTCACAATTTTTTGGGATTTTTCCTCAGATTTTCATGATTTTTATTTGATTTTTCACCCAAAAACTCCCGAAAACTTCGGGGTGTTGCATGAAACCCAGCGCACATCAACCCAGCGCACATCAAAAAATCATTGGGACACTTCTCCCATTGACTTATATGCAACCTCGACAGGTCTGAGAAGCCCGATTTTCTGATCGGACTTTTCAATGCCCACCTCCAGGTCATTAATAAACAAGTTGATTAATATATTCATTTTTAGCATTTAGTTCTCCTTTAAGGGGGTTATTTATTAAGGTTCGAGTTGTGGTTTCCACAAAAATTTGAGTTTTTGAGGTTATTTTTTTAGCCAAACTCAAACTTTCGGGTTAAATTTATAATACCCCGACCCCAGAAATAGCTATAATTCGAAAATACACCATCTAAAACCTTTCGAGGTCATGTAGGAGTCAATGGAAGAGATCCCTTGCACCATTTGAAGATATTAATATTCTCTATGATGTTCGAGTTTTCTTTCACCAAAAACTCGATTAATTCTACAATTAACCCTCGATATTCGACCCTTGGTGAATTTGCCCCTAAATAAACCCAATAGGCTGGTTTTGCTTTTAATAAGGCTTAAAGGGATACTGTCATGGGGAAAAAAATTGTTTTCATAATGAATCAGTTAATAGTGCTGCTCCAGTAGAATTCTGCACTGAAATCCATTTCTCAAAAGAGCAAACCGTTTTTTTATATTCAATTTTGAAATCTGACATGGGGCAAGGCATATTGTCAATTTCCCAGCTGCCCCAAGTCATGTGACTTGTGCTCTGATAATCACTCTTTACTGCTGTACTGCAAGTTGAAGTGATATCACCTCCTCCCTTTCTCCCCCAGCAGCCAAACAAAAGAACAATGGGAAGGTAACCAGATAACAGCTCCCTAACACAAGATAACAGCTGCCTGGTAGATCTAAGAACAACACTCAATAGTAAAAACCCATGTCTCACTGAGACACATTCAGTTACATTGAGAAGGAAAAACAACAGCCTGCCAGAAAGCATTTCTCTCCTAAAGTGCAGGCACAAGTCACATGACCAGGGGCACGACAGGATCCCTTTAATTATATCTTAGTTGGGATCAAGTACAAGCGACTGTTTTATTATTATAGAAAAAAAAGGAAAAGAATTTGGATTATTTGGATAAAATAGAGTCTATGGGGCAAATTCACTAAGATTCTTAGTTGCGCCAGCGTCCGTTTCGCTGCACTTTGCCAGGCGTATTTTCGCCAGCGCTATGCAAATTCACTAAAATCCGAAGTTGCACTCAGGGGAAGCGCAAGGTTGCGAATTTCCGCTAGCGTTAATTCGCCAAGCAAAGCAAAGTTACGCTAGCGAAGCTTAATTTGCATACAGCGCCAAATTGAAGTTACAATGGAGGTATATGAAGCAGCACTACAAATGGCTGGGAAACCTTCAAAACAGCAAATAAAATTTTTATTTTGCCCTACACATGTGCCCACTGTATAGTTAAGTTGCCATGAGTTAGGAAATGTAGGGGGGAAGGAGGGTAGCCCCAAAAAAATTTCGATCTTTTTCAGCCTATCACCCATAAAAAAGAAAAAACGGCGGAGTTTTTTGGGACTTAGAACATTTTTTAACTTTTTTTGAAGCAATCCCTATCTACTCTATTGCACTTCGCCTGGTCTGAGGTGGCGAAGGAAGTCTGGCGTAAAAGGTAGCGTTCAGAAAAATTTGCGCGTCAGTGAATTTGCGTAGTTACGTCCGTTGCTCAAATTCGCCAGGCGTAAAGATGCGAAACAACACTAGCGAATTTACGCCAGTGTCCGTTAGTGAACCAGCAAATTAACGAAAATGCGTTACGCTAGCGAATTAACGCTAGCGTTAGGCGCTTCGTCCCCTATGTGGGGAAATTCTGCCACTCTCCATTCATTTTTATGTCATTTTTAAAAGAGTATTTATCAATTGGTGAAAGTGAAAGTTCACTCTTTGAGAAATAGGCCTTTCAAAATCCCATAGAAATGAATGGAGAGTGGTGGAATTTCATTCTACTGGACTGTGGTGATCTCTAACCTCACTCTTTGATAAATATACCCCTCTGGGAGATGGGCTTCTGTAATTCGGAGCTTTCAGATAATGGGTTTCCACATAACAGATGCTTTACCTGTACAATTTACACACAAATACTGACCAGTAAAGGAGGTAAATAGGTTCTTGCACTTTAGAGCTTACAATCTTAAAAGCTAATACAGGTATGGGACCTGTTATCCAGAATGCTTGAGACCTGGAGTTTTCCGGATAATGGATCTTTCAGTAATTTGGATCTTCATACCTTAAGTCTAATAGAACATCATGTAAATATTAAATAAACCCAATAGGCTGGTTTTGCTTCCAATAAGGATGAATTATATCTTAGTTGGGATCAAGTACACGTTACTGTTTTATTATTACAGAGAAAAAGGACATTATTTTTAAAAATTCGGATCTGGGAGACAGCAATTCTGTAATTTCTGGATAACAAGTTTTCCGGATAACGGATCCCATCCCTGTAGTATGTAGTGTAGGAACTGCGGTATTGCCAGGCCTTCCCTGCAGCTTCCATTGTGCCGTATAATAACTGCATTGCTCCAGCCGTTTGATAAGCAGCCGGTTAAATCATTGTCCTGTTTAACTTGTGCTTGTTAACCTTTAAGGTCAACTAGTTTGAACATACGTTTCATAAAATCCCGGAGCCAGAATTTATGACACTGCCGCTGAATGTTAAATTAGACAATTTACATAAGCAGGACATTAACCTTCTGAGCATTAAGCAGCATTTGAGCTCTTTGCCGCTGGGGACAATAAGTGACATGTTCTATATAGTTGTGATTAGCTTGCCTGGAATCTCTCTCTCTCTCGCCATGACCCAAGTTTAGCGGCGTAATTAAATGGAATGGACTTTGCCTAAGTAAATTATCAACGCTGTGCGCAGTATATTGTCAGGGCTGTGAGAGATATGTATCATTTTCTTGATACATTGATTGAAGAGAGCTCATTCAATTTGTCGGTATCCAGAACAAGGTTGATTTTTGATACTCAGTTTCCTATTTATTTCTTATGGTTTTTTTTCATGTTAATTACAGGTATGGGACCTGTTATCCAGAATACTCAGGGCCTGGGGTTTTATGGATAATGGATCTTTCCATAATTTGGATCTTCATACCATATGGGGCAGATTTATCAAGGGTCGAATTTCGAATTGAAAAATTTCAAAAAGACCAACCGAAATTAAGTCAAAGTTTTTTTTTTGGGTCGAATAGGTCCATTTTCGATCGAATAGGTCCATATTCGGGCATATTCGAATCGTACTAATCGAAGGGTTAGCGCATTCGATTGAATTAGATTCAAAGTTTTTCCCAGAAATAACTTCGATTGACTCCAAATAGGTTCTAGGAGGTCCCCCATAGGCTAAAACAGCAATTTGGCAGGTTTTAAATGGCGAATGGTCGACAGTACATGATAAATTTTGATATTCGATTTTTTTGCAAATTTGAATCGAATTTGGACTATTCCCTAGTCGAAGTACTCAATAACAGCTAGAAATTCAAATTTTTTCATTTTGAAAATTCCCCTCTACCTTTGATAAATCTGCCCCTAAGTCTACTAAAAAATTATTTAAACATATAGGGGGTTATTTACTTAACCTCAAATGTATCTGGTCTGGCTTTTTAAGGCAAAAACTAAAATTTTTAGTGGAAAAACTAGAATTTTTTCGAGATTTATTATATAATATATATATATATATATATATATATATATATATATATATATAATATAATTTAATAATATAAATTATATATAAATAATAATTTGATAATATAATAATATTATATAATATAATTTATTATATTATACCCTGCAAAAAGCCAGAAATTGAAAATCTACCATTTCAAACCTGCCAAGGTCCTGTAGAAGTCAATAAAGCACCTATATCAATTTGAAGTTATCGTGATCTGTGCTGGGTTTAGCCCGAAAATTCTGCAAAAACTCAAAAAAAATAAGTGATTCAGGAAAATTCATGAAAGTGAGTTTTGTTCAGTTTTATTGCGTTTTTCCACGCTCTAATTAAATTGAGGTTTTTTTGAATTAATAAATGAGATAAAATCGAGCATGGGAGTTTGGCAGAGCTATTTTTATGGAGATTATGACATAAATTCGGATTTTAGTAAATAACCCCTTAAATAAACCCAATAGGATTATTTACTTAACATCAAATGTTTCTGGTCTGGCTTTTTAAGGCAAAAACTTAAATTTTTAGTGGAAAAAAAATCTAGAATTTTTTGAGATTAATTATACCCAGACGCTGCAAAAAGCCTGAATCTGAAAATCCACTATCTCAGACCTGTCAAGGTCCTGTATAAGTCAATGGAAGAAGCACCTACATCAATTTGAAGTTATCTGGGTTTAGCCTGAAAATCCGACCTTTTCAGGGTTTTCCTGCAAAAACAAAAAAATTCTGGCAAAGATTCTGGAAAATTCCCAAAAAATCGTAAGATTCTGGGTTTTGTTCAGTTTTATAGAGTTTTTGCACAATCCAATTAATGTGAGTTGTTTTTTTTATCAATGAATAAGCTAAAATCGGGCTTGGGAGTTTTGCAGAGCTATTTTTATTGAGATTATGACATAAATTCAGATTTTAGTAAATAACCCCTCTAAATAAACCCAATAGGCTTGTATGAGGCATTAATTATATCTTAGTTGGGATCAAGTAAAATATATTGTTTTATTATTCAGAGAAAAAGGAAATCATTGTTAAAAATTTGAATTATTTCGATAAAATGGAGTCTATGGGAGATGGCCTTCCCGAGCTTTGTGGATAACGGATCCAATACATGTACTATAATAGCATTATAGATGATGTATGGAGCCAGCTGTCTAGGACCTGACTTTTGGTGCTATCAATTTTTACTTTTCCGGATTTCTATTTAATAAATGCCAACATGCGGCAAAGCAACATCACTGAGCAACTGAGGGGCACCCACTATATCACAAGCTCATTTACCTCCCAATGCAAAATCTACCTCTTATGTTAGAAATATGATTTCTTACCCATAATGCTCTTTTATTTTCCATCATTTCATATTAATTATGCTCCTCCCATCTGGTGCAAATGTCTGTGCCCAGTTCTGGAGAGGCCGAACCAAGGGTGACAAAACAGGAAGTTCTATAGTATGTCCCATGTCTACAAAATAACAATTTTTTAAAACAATCAACGTATTGAATGCCAAGTACAGTTCTACGGTTCAGGAACAAATAAATGCAGAAAGATGAATAGAGAAAAACCTAAAGAAGGAGGGGAGATACTGAACTGTCAAGAGAGAAGGTGAAAACTGAAAAGTAGGAAGAAGAGAAAGTGTGAGAATAAAGTAAGATAAGGGATGGAACCACAGAACAGACAACAGTTAAAGCAAGTCAGATGTGGAAAATCTTTTTTTTTATGTGTAGGTCTCTGTTTACTGTTACTGGAGGTCCACCAGTTCCCTAGTTCTAATGCTTTATTCTGCTATGAAAGTCAAACAGGGCATGTCATAACCAGAAAACCCTTAAAGACAACTTATTTGAGCTTTCAGGATCTTCCCAAAACGAAGAGCATGTCAAAAAAATTAAACCTCTACCTGACCTTAACAGATTTAAAGTCCATACATAACCAGAAGACCCTAAGAGACAATTTCATTTGTGCTTCCAGGATCCCCACAAAATAAAGGACATGTCAAAAAAATTAAACCCCTACCTGACCCTACCATATTTAGGCGTATTTTATCAAAAAGTGAAGTAAGAGATCGCCTCAGAGTGAAATTTCGCCACTTTCCATTAATTTCTATTGGATTTTTAAAAGAGTATTTATCAATGGGTGAAAGTGAAAGTTCATCAAAATCCCATAGAAATGAATGGAGAGTGGCGGAATTTTACCCTAGAAGACTGTGGCGATCTCTAAGTTCACTCTTTGATAAATATACCCCTTAGAGTCCACACATTGGGGCAGATTCACTAAAGAGCGAAGTGGCCGTTGCTAACGACAATTCACCAGAAATCTCAGGTGTAGAGGGCAATTTACTAGCGAAAGAGACCATCACTAGCATTCGTTCACACCATATCGCCAGACGACTTTTCGCTCTGGTGAACTTTCGTTACTCATAAAAGGGCATGTTTACTAACATTGGAGATAAATATTTGGAGAGATTTCTGGAGATGTTGCCCATAGCAACCAATCAGATCTTTGCTGGCTGTTTAAATCTAATTGCTGATTGGTTGCCATGGGCAACATCTCCAGAAATCTCTCCAGATATTTATCTCCAATGTTAGTAAACATGCCCCCTAGTCTTCGTAAATTCACTAAGATGTGAATTTTACTAAACGTTGCCTCTTTCACCAGAGTTTACTTTGCCACCTCAGACCAGACAAAATGATAAAATGAAGCAATGCTAGAGAAAATTTGCCAGTGTTTCATAACTTGGCATTTTAGTGAATTAGCGCATCGGTAACGAATTTGCACCTGGTGAAGTTACATGGAGTTTGGTGAAACAGACACTGGCGTAAATTTGCCATTTAGTGATTTTGCCCCATAGACTTGCCGACTGTGTGCAAACATTGTGGGGAACAGAACCTGATCTGAACCCACCAGTGACATCAAAAAAGGATTGACCAGGTAGGCTTAATGGGGAGGAACCATGGTTCATACATTGTCATGGTGCAACCTAGGTGCACTACCCACTGTAGTACACAAATATGATTCACTTACAACCTGAATTAGCAGTAGCCGCAAGTTTTGGTCAACCCTGTCTACAGAGAAGGTCATGAAGATGCAGTGCAACAAGAATAGCAACCTCTGTGTAACGGTTGGCACCCTGAATCTAGAATCAATGCCAAGCACCCTGGTCTCTGCTCGTGCTTCTGCCTGTAGCAGCAGCCTTTGGCCTCGGGAGGAGCCCTCAGCTACTCAGATGCCGCCAAGTATTAACCCTTTCCCTGCCAGCCGTTTTGTACTAGATGCGAACATCTACTGCCAAGCAGTTTTTAGATATTTTGCACTCTTTCACTTTAAGGTGCCTTCCTGGGGCGGTCTTTTAGTTTATCCAGGAAAACAATATATTGTTTTTTTCAGGACAACCTGAACTTTCAAAATATGCAAGAATTTTGGTGTAATTCTACTTCTGTAAAAAAATATAGGCTTCTAAGTGTCCAATAAAATGAAAAAAATCATGTTTCACAAAGAACAATCACATATATCAGAAACATTATTTACTTTATGTATGAGAACACAGCTGATTTGGAAAGGTCTATGTCTCTTGAACGCGGCAATACCAAATATATATAGTTTTATGGAGATTTCTCACTTGTATAGATCAAAATCTACAAGCAGTACACTAGCAAATGTCCAAAGCACCGCTCCCCAAACGGCATACTTCTGATTTCAAGGCAAAACATTCCACTAACAGTAGGTTTACCCTAGAAAACTACCCAATATTAGAAAGAACAGATTCTGGTGAATCAAAAATGGGTAAACATATCGTTGTACTCCAAACTACCAAGTTGCAATTGTTTCCTAAAGTTATAATGTTTTATAGAAATTGGTGAATTTTTTGAAAAATTACCTCAAAGCTTCCAATCTACATAATCGTATCTCCCACACATCATTAGGTATCAATGTAAAACACCCCAAATATGAAAGCCTGGAGTCCACTGAACAGTTTGATGCCCAATATGTATAGGTGTACCCAAGCATGTGACATATAGGGGCCCTAAAATGTAGACACCTCATTTGAGCTATCAGTTCTGTAATTCCAGATACTGCAAAATCAACACATTTGCATCGTTTTGGGGTGGGGTAAAAGTAAAAAAAATAAGTTCACCCCACAAAACCATATATTTTCGGAAAGTACACATTCCCACGAATCTAAATTGGGTATGCATGTCTTTGTACTACAAAGTACCAAGCCGCAAACCATTCCTAAATTTGGTGATTTTGGTGACATTTCCAAAAATCACCTCAAAATTTCTACCCTGCAGCATCGTATTACCCACATACTTTTAGGTATCAAGAGAAATCACCCCAAATATGAAAGCCTAGGGTCCTCTGAACAGTTTGATGCCCAATATGTATAGGTGTACCCAAGCACATGGCATACAGGGGCCCCAAAAGTAAGACCCCCATATGGTCTGTCATTTCAGGTACAGCAAAATCAAAACATTTACATCGTTTTGGGGGGGTCAAAAGTAGAAAAAAGTAAGTTCACCCCAGAAAACCATATATTTTCGGAAAGTACACATTCCCACGAATCTAAATTGGGTATGCATGTCTTTGTACTCCAAAGTACCAAGCCGCAAACCATTCCTAAATTTGGTGATTTTGGCGACATTTCCAAAAATCACCTCAAAATTTCTACCCTGCAGCATCGTATTACCCACATACTTTTAGGTATCAAGCAAAATCACCCCAAATATGAAAGCCTAGGGTCCTCTGAACAGTTTGATGCCCAATATGTATAGGTGTACCCAAGCACGTGGCATACAGGGGCCCCAAAAGGAAGACCCCCATATGGTCTGTCATCTCAGGTACAGCAAAATCAACACATTTACATCGTTTTGGGGGGGTCAAAAGTAGAAAAAAGTAAGTTCACCCCAGAAAACCATATATTTTCGGAAAGTACACATTCCCATGAATCTAAATTGGGTATGCATGTCTTTGTACTCCAAAGTACAAAGCCGCAAACCATTCCTAAATTTGGTGATTTTGGTGATATTTCCAAAAATCACCTCAAAATTTCTACCCTGGAGCATCGTATTACCCACATACTTTTATGTATCAAGAGAAATCACCCCAAATATGAAAGCCTAGAGTTCTCTGAACAGTTTGATGCCCAATATGAATAGGTGTACCCAAGCACGTGGCATACAGGGGCCCCAAAAGGAAGACCCCCATATGGTCTGTCATTTCAGGTACAGCAAAATCAAAACATTTACATCGTTTTGGGGGGGTCAAAAGTAGAAAAAAGTAAGTTCACCCCAGAAAACCATATATTTTCGGAAAGTACACATTCCCACGAATCTAAATTGGGTATGCATGTCTTTGTACTCCAAAGTACCAAGCCGCAAACCATTCCTAAATTTGGTGATTTTGGCGACATTTCCAAAAATCACCTCAAAATTTCTACCCTGCAGCATTGTATTACCCACATACTTTTAGGTATCAAGCAAAATCACCCCAAATATGAAAGCCTAGGGTCCTCTGAACAGTTTGATGCCCAATTTGTATAGGTGTACCCAAGCACGTGGCATACAGGGGCCCCAAAAGGAAGACCCCCATATGGTCTGTCATCTCAGGTACAGCAAAATCAACACATTTACATCGTTTTGGGGGGGTCAAAAGTAGAAAAAAGTAAGTTCACCCCAGAAAACCATATATTTTCGGAAAGTACACATTCCCACGAATCTAAATTAGGTATGCATGTCTTTGTACTCCAAAGTACAAAGCCGCAAACCATTCCTAAATTTGGCGATTTTGGTGATATTTCCAAAAATCACCTCAAAATTTCTACCCTGGAGCATCGTATTACCCACATACTTTTATGTATCAAGAGAAATCACCCCAAATATGAAAGCCTAGTGTCCTCTGAACAGTTTGATGCCCAATATGTATAGGTGTACCCAAGCACGTGGCATACAGGGGCCCCAAAAGGAAGACCCCCATATGGTCTGTCATTTCAGGTACAGCAAAATCAACACATTTACGTCGTTTTGGGAGGGGTCAAAAGTAGAAAAATGTATGTTCACCCCAGAAAACCATATATTTTCGGAATGTACACATTCCCACGAATCTAAATTGGGTATGCATGTCTTTGTACTCCAAAGTACCAAGCCGCAAACCATTCCTAAATTTGGTGATTTTGGCGACATTTCCAAAAATCACCTCAAAATTTCTACCCTGCAGCATCGTATTACCCACATACTTTTAGGTATCAAGAGCTATCACCCCAAATATGAAAGCTTAGGGTCCTCTGAACAGTTTGATGCCCAATATGTATAGGTGTACCCAAGCACGTGGCATACAGGGGCCCCAAAAGGAAGACCCCCATTTGGTCTATCATTTCAGATACTGCAAAATCGACACATTTACATTTTTTTGGGGGGGGGGACAAAGGTAGAAAAAAGTACGTTCACCCCAGAAAACCATATATTTTCGTAAACTACACATTCTCCTGAATCCAAATTGGGTATGCATGTCTTTCTACTCCAAAGTACCAAGCCACAAACCATTCCTAAATTTGGTAATTTTGGTGACATTTCCAAAAATCACCTCAAAATTTCCACCCTGCAGCATCGTATTACCCACATACTTTTAGGTATCAAGACAAATCATCCCAAATATGAAAGCCTAGGGTCCTCTGAACAGTTTGATGCCCAATATGTATAGGTGTACCCAAGCACGTGGCATACAGGGGCCCCAAAAGGAAGATCCCCATATGGTCTGTCATTTCAGGTACAGCAAAATCAACACATTTACATCGTTTTGGGGGGGTCAAAAGTAGAAAAAAGTAAGTTCA
Source organism: Xenopus petersii (assembly GCA_038501925.1). Taxonomy (NCBI): domain Eukaryota; kingdom Metazoa; phylum Chordata; class Amphibia; order Anura; family Pipidae; genus Xenopus; species Xenopus petersii. The sequence goes on from CM076680.1 coordinate 161,990,657, forward strand.
CCCCAGAAAACCATATATTTTCGGAAAGTACACATTCCCACGAATCTAAATTGGGTATGCATGTCTTTTTACTCCAAAGTACCAAGCCGCAAACCATTCCTAAATTTGGTGATTTTGGTGATATTTCCAAAAATCATCTCAAAATTTCTACCCTGCAGCATCGTATTACCCACATACTTTTAGGTATCAAGAGAAATCACCCCAAATATGAAAGCCTAGGGTCCTCTGAACAGTTTGATGCCCAATATGTATAGGTGTACCCAAGCACGTGGCATACAGGGGCCCCAAAAGGAAGACCCCCATATGGTCTGTCATTTCAGGTACAGCAAAATCAACACATTTACATCGTTTTGGGGGGGTCAAAAGTAGAAAAAAGTAAGTTCACCCCAGAAAACCATATATTTTCGGAAAGTACACATTCCCACGAATCTAAATTGGGTATGCATGTCTTTGTACTCCAAAGTACCAAGCCGCAAACCATTCCTAAATTTGGTGATTTTGGTGATATTTCCAAAAATCACCTCAAAATTTCTACCCTGCAGCATCGTATTACCCACATACTTTTAGGTATCAAGAGAAATCACCCCAAATATGAAAGCCTAGGGTCCTCTGAACAGTTTGATGCCCAATATGTATAGGTGTACCCAAGCACGTGGCATACAGGGGCCCCAAAAGGAAGACCCCCATATGGTCTGTCATTTCAGGTACAGCAAAATCAACACATTTACATCGTTTTGGGGGGTCAAAAGTAGAAAAAAGTAAGTTCACCCCAGAAAACCATATATTTTCGGAAAGTACACATTCCCACGAATCTAAATTGGGTATGCATGTCTTTGTACTCCAAAGTACCAAGCCGCAAACCATTCCTAAATCTGGTGATTTTGGTGATATTTCCAAAAATCACCTCAAAATTTCTACCCTGCAGCGTTGTATTACCCACATACTTTTAGGTATCAAGAGAAATCACCCCAAATATGAAAGCCTAGGGTCCTCTGAACAGTTTGATGCCCAATATGTATAGGTGTACCCAAGCACGTGGCATACAGGGGCCCCAAAAGGAAGACCCCCATATGGTCTGTCATTTCAGGTACAGCAAAATCAACACATTTACATCGTTTTGGGGGGGTCAAAAGTAGAAAAAAGTAAGTTCACCCCAGAAAACCATATATTTTCGGAAAGTACACATTCCTACGAATCTAAATTGGGTATGCATGTCTTTGTACTCCAAAGTACCAATCCGCAAACCATTCCTAAATTTGGTGATTTTGGTGATATTTCCAAAAATCACCTCAAAATTTCTAACCTGCAGCATCGTATTACCCACATACTTTTAGGTATCAAGAGAAATCACCCCAAATATGAAAGCCTAGGGTCCTCTGAACAGTTTGATGCCCAATATGTATAGGTGTACCCAAGCACGTGGCATACAGGGGCCCCAAAAGGAAGACCCCCATATGGTCTGTCATTTCAGGTACAGCAAAATCAACACATTTACATCGTTTTGGGGGGGTCAAAAGTAGAAAAAGTAAGTTCACCCCAGAAAACCATATATTTTCGGAAAGTACACATTCCCACGAATCTAAATTGGGTATGCATGTCTTTGTACTCCAAAGTACCAAGCCGCAAACCATTCCTAAATTTGGTGATTTTGGTGATATTTCCAAAAATCACCTCAAAATTTCTACCCTGCAGCATTGTATTACCCACATACTTTTAGGTATCAAGAGAAATCACCCCAAATATGAAAGCCTAGGGTCCTCTGAACAGTTTGATGCCCAATATGTATAGGTGTACCCAAGCACGTGGCATACAGGGGCCTCAAAAGGAAGACCCCCATATGGTCTGTCATTTCAGGTACAGCAAAATCAACACATTTACATCGTTTTGGGGGGGTCAAAAGTAGAAAAAAGTAAGTTCACCCCAGAAAACCATATATTTTCGGAAAGTACACATTCCCACGAATCTAAATTGGGTATGCATGTCTTTGTACTCCAAAGTACCAAGTCGCAAGCCTTTCCTAAATTTGGCGATAAAAGCAACGGTTTTTACATTTCTGAAAATCGCCTAAAAATATTGCAATTGGCCGCATTTATCTCACCCAACTTCTTACATACAATTGTAAAACACCATAAATACTGATGCCAAGGGTCTACTGAACAGTTTTATGCCCAATATGCATTGATATACCAAGGCAGCTGGCATGTGCGGACCCCAAATGTAAATAGTGAATATGAGTTTTCTCTGCTGCCGATTCGCCTTCTGTAAACATAGACTCTTGACTTCATATTATGTGCCTCAGACCCTCCTAACAGCAAAGACCCCCCAAAACCATATGTTTTTGGAAAGTACACATTCTGACGAAAACAACCAAGATAAAGACGTTTTTCTACAGCAAAGTACCAAACTTCAAAACTTTTATAAACATAGAGATTTTTACATTTCTGAAAATCGCCTAAAAATGTTGAAGTATGCCACATTTATCTCACACAATGTTTTACGTACAAAGAAAAATCACCCCAAATATGGACATCAGAGGTCTACTGAATAGTTTGATGCCCAATATGCATAGATTTACCAAAGTATATGGTGTGTACGGCCCCAAATGAAACATGTGCATATGAATTTTCACGCTGGCCAACTAAGCTGCTGAAAAGAGAACCCCAACTGTGCGTTATGTGCCGTAAGACCCCCAAACTGTAAAAAGACCCCAGAAAACAGTATATTTTTGGAAAGCATATATTCTGACGGATCAATCTAAGTAAAATAATATACCAAAGCACCAAACAGCAAAACTATACTAAAGATACATAAGGAACAATAATGCAGGGATAAAATTGCAATAAAACCACAAAAATTGTGCAAATCAATGAAATAACAAAATAACTGCACCAACAGCGTAATTAGTGGCCGAAATCGATTATCCAATAGTCACGCTGCTGAAATAAACAGTTTTTATGGGTAAAAAAAACACAAATTGGTGAAATGAAAAAGTAAAAAAAATAAAATGTGTATACATGTGTGTACACTTCCAAGAATTGTGTGACAGTGTATAAGTGTGTATATAAGTCCATATAAGTGTATATAAATGCATATAAGTGCATATAAGTGGAAAATGAAACATTAAAAAAAACGTTTTTTTTTTTTGTTTTTTTTTACTAAAATATGTCTGTATGTGTGTATAATGTAGGTAGGTATATGCAAGTGTGTAAAATAAAGGCCACTTACTGTTTTTGGCTGAGCTGGAGAAGAGAGAGAAGCAGATCTGCAGATTCACAGCAAGCAGGAAGTGTGTGGGCGTCGCTGGAACACGAGGTGAGCAGGAGGAAGCAGAGCAGCAAGGCAGACACGCGATTTGCTGTGTCTGCCTCTTTTAGGTCGGCCCTGCGACAATCCTGTCGCAGGACCGACATGACAGCCCCCCAGCCTCGTTGCCCAGGGGGCTGTCAATGCTGCTAAACCTCTGCAGAGGCGGCTAAAGCCGCTGATGCAGAGTACAGCATGTAAAACTGCAAGCACGTACAATGTACGTGCTTGGCAGTTAAAGCCCTTGCCTGCCAGAACGTACGGTGTACGTGCTTGGCAGGCAAAGGGTTAAAACGAGAGGTACAAGGCAAAAGGTTCTAAACAAGCGAAAGGGCACAACTGTAAGCAAAGTGCTTTTAAATCACAAAGGAGCACGCCGCACGAGTCCTAAGGAAGCGGCGTCTGCGGCGAAACAGACTGACGCGGCGGGAGTCCCCGCTGTGGGGAGGCAGGCGTCCCTGCCGTCCCCCCACTAGACCACCGGCGTGAGTTTTTATTACACTCTGCTACATCTATTATACGGATCGATATGAATCCCAAATATGGGGATATGTGAACCCCTTAATCAGTAATGCCAGTGTCGGACTGGCCCACCGGGATACCAGGAAAACTCCCGGTGGGCCAAGGTGTCAGTGGGCCCTCCTGCTTCTAAACATTTGGCCTATTTCATGGCCATTCCCTATTTCTATGAGAATACAGACGCTAAATAGATGGAATAATAGGTTATAGTATGTAAAGAAAAGAGACTAGGAAAATAGAGGTTGATAAAAGGAAAGGAAGAAAATAATACTTTGAGTGGGCCCCTGGTCTCAAGGTTTTTGGGTGGGCCCCTGGTCTAAGGGTTTTTGGTGGGCCCCTGGTGTCCCAGTCCGACACTGAGTAATGCCTTGTTTTTTTAACAGACAGATATAGACAGAAGGTGTAATATATATGTAGGGGAGAAGAGAAATCCTTCCCCTACTTTTCTGTCTGTGACATCATTCAGCCCAGTAATAGGCTGGAGAGCGACCTGATTGGCTGGACACCGCAGTGCATCCTGGGAGGAGAGGGTGTGCCAGACTGTGAAGCTGTGTGTGTAGGCCCTGCTGGATCTGTGTGTGTAGGCCGTGTGATTGAGTCTAACACGTGTTGTGGAGAAAGGATCAAAAGGGAGCAAAGTCCTGCAAGAGCTGCTGGATCTGTGAGGTCTGCAGGAGTGCAGAAAGAGGCTGCCTGTTCCCTGCCACGCTGCTAAAGCTTCAGAGGAGGAAAGTGCCATTGGTGAGAGTGATTTTGGAGAAGAGTTATTTGTGATTCCAATGTGATCTGCCTCTGAGAGAAATCGCTGATTAAATCCCTTGAAAAGAGGATTTGCCACAGGAAGACAGGCCTTGTGTAATTTTGCCTGCTACGTGGGAAGCTGCAATTTTCCAAGGGAAAAGGTACTCTGGGGAAAGGTAGCGCTACCGGGGGAATAAGAGCTCTGGGGAAAGGGACATTGCATTTTGAACTGTGTGCTTTTTAACCCTTCCAGACAAGTGGGACTATGATACTATACGAACTGTGTTTGAACAGATAGTTAAAACCTAATAGGGATTTAGGTAGTGTCCCTTATATTCCCATACAGGCGTGACTTTTGTATTAGTTACTACTTTACAGTTGATATAAAGTTAAATATTGTTATCTGCAAAGTGTGTGTGTTTATTATTTCCTAGGGGATTCCTCTGAGGTAAGTTCCTCAGTGCTCCCTAGGTGGAGGCACTGCGCTGTGATTCCCAGTTCCCAGTACTTTTCGACTTGCAAAAGGGACTCAGGGCCCCTGAATTGCCAAGGAAGCTATTATTTAAAGGGACAGTAACCAAATTAGCGTTACATTTTGTAGGCACTGCTGAGATGTCGACTGGGAAGCTGGGGATGTTTGATGAAAAAATGTCTGCCTTTGAAACTCCACAAAGTGTTCGCCAATGGTGTACTGCATTGGGACTTAACCCCCGAAAGGTTGCCGCTGTTGGGCCCATGGTGCCCAGAGTGAATGAAGAATTTATTTATCAAGTTCTGGATGGGAAACAGATTTTTTACCGCCCAAGGGTGGCTGCGTCATGGCGGGATTCTGCCGGGGTCCTGTTGAATGTCCTTATAGATAGCCCCAGAGAGATAGATCGTGACCGTGTTCCCCCTGATATTGATGCTGAAAGTGAAGGGCCCTGGAAGATTGTTCTGCCTGATATGTCTGATGATGCAGATGAGTTAACTTCCCAGGGTGATGCCCTTACTACTCAGTATGCAGTGAAGGCACAGGAAAGTGTGCTGCGGGGCAAGACATTGTTTGATTCGCCAGATGAAAAGAGTCACATAAAGAGATGTCCATCCTGTGAGAGCGTGGTCTCCAAGGGGAGTCACCATAGCTCTGGTGACCGGCTGGATACCCCAGAGATTGTGAGTGCGCTGGGACAACTTACTGACCAACTGACACAGCTAGCCTGGAATGGAAATTTTAAGAGACTTAAAGTGTTTTCAGGTACCAATCCTGTACCCTCAGGTGAAGAGTCCTTTGAGAGTTGGAGAGACTCCACTGTTGTGTCCGTGAGAGATTGGACTGGGCCCGAGACTACTATGAGAAGGAAGATCCTTGAGAGTCTTCGCAGCCCTGCCGTGGATGTTGTTAAGTCCTATATGGTTGGTCACCCCGATGCTTTGGGTGATCTGATTAAAGTCCTGGAGGTGACGTTTGGCCCTGTAGAGAGTGCTACAGAGATGCTCTATCGCTTCCACTCTACCGTTCAGAAAGAGAAGTAAGATTTGTCTGCTTATCTTGTGCGGCTAGAACAAGGCCTGAGACTGCTAGTGAGCCACGGTGCAATTACAGACGATGAAATGGATTCTATGAGCATTCGCCAATTGAAAAGAGGGACCCTGAATAGTGACCCTGTTGCCATGACAATTAGAGCACACTACCAAGATAAGCTACCCCCTGGGTATGTTGCTCTGATGGAGAGAGTTCGGCGAGAGGAGGCTGATGCCTATGTGAGGGTCAAACGGAGTTCCACTGCAGGGTATACAGAGAAATCCCCTGCTGAAGCAAAACTGGCAGAAGAGAACAAGAAACTTTGCAGTTGGAGGACTTAAAAGCTCAATTGTCAGAGAGAGCCAAACCCCCAGCTGAAACTAAGAGAGTTCCTACAGTATTTGGACAGTAACCAAATTAGCGTTACATATATACAACATAAGCAAATTGTATGAATGGCTTGAGAGGAAGTCAACACGGCCTTAGCTATTTTGTGTCAATTTAGTGTGAGACAAATCTATTACATATCTAATGTAGTGGGTATGAGTGAAATCCAAGGAGATAAATAAATGAATACACAGCTCCTTTATGGCTAACATTTCCATTCAAGTAAAGTGAAAGCCTAGAGGGAGCGATGGGAAGTTCTCCTGGGAGCAGTGAAATGAATGACCTAGCTGTGAGCATCCAGACATATAACTTAATTTGTTACCCCTCAGGGTTTTAATTAACTTGAGCTATTGGGATTAAATATATATACAATATGCCTTAGGCACGACGGCTTCATAAAATGTGATGGAATACTCTGGAAGAGTAACATTCTGCAAATTCCGTGTATATGAGCATAATACTACACAGCCAACGTCTTCTCTAGATAGAAGCCATAAGATATTTATGTACATAGTTTTCCTCTTCTGTAACTGTATTTCTCTTTGTATTTCAACTGTCAATACAATAAAAGGACATATTCAATAAGGGAATCATAATAAGGAGGGAAAAATGATCCCTGTAGATATTATATACCCTCTACTAAAGGTGCACCCAATGTGGCCCATGTTTCATTGTATAGTGCACCCACAAAGGAGTCTTGCATTTACTATCTACTCCAAGGTAGGCAGTTATTACAGGGTTCCCTGCCCAGTTTAGCAAGGGGTGCAGTCCTGACTTTATGTCAAATGCTGTAAATAAGGAGCAGATAGTATGTGCAAAGTGAACATCAGATTATACCAGTGCTGTCCAACTTCTCAAACGTGATGGACATTTATTTTTTTTTTTTTTGTTATTTGAAGTTTTTATTGTTTTTCAACAAGACAAACGAAAAAGATGCATTAAAGTATAACATGTTCACAGCTGCAAGTTTGACTACGTCTAAACAGGTTATGTCCTTTAGTACAGAGCATTTACAGTATTCGGTCACATCTCATGGTCCCGCAAGCATAGGTCCGAACTATAGCATTGGACCCAGAGGCCGTCACGAAGTAAAACACGCCCTGCTCAAGATAGTTCAACGTATTGCTAATTATGCAGCTGATTTGTAGGTGGGGAGGGAAATGTAGGTGTCAGAAGGGAGGGGAAAAGGAAGGGGGGAAGAAAGGGTAAGAAGAGAGACAGGCATTATAACTAGAGTGCATATTTATCAAATGACATCTTAACTCCCACAACGTTCAAGTAGCGCCAGAGTCAGGGGAGTGAGATCCAGAATGGGTTTCCTCCAAGTATCGGGTCCACGGGTACCACTCCAGCTCCCCCTCATAGCTCCTGTCTAAAAGAATATTTCTGATGGATTCCATCGCTCGGATCCAATTTACCTTGGTTATCAGTAATTGTAGGCCAGGTAATTGCGGTCGTTTCCAATTAGCCGCTAGGAGAGATCTTGCTGCTGTCAGGATGTGTGTAGCTAACTTATGGGATAGTTTAGAAGTAACGTTCTCAATTTTCATACCTAGTAGAAATGTGTGCGGAGTTGCCGGAATATTACTATTTAGAATCTCGGAGAGCAGAGAGGCGACCATCTTCCAGAATTCCCGGGCTACTATGCAGGTCCACCACGTATGTAAAAAGGATCCCTCTGCACCACATCCCCTAAAACATGTAGCATGTTCAGGGTTGCCACTAAATTTACTTATACGTGTAGGGGTGTAATACCAGCGATAGATGATTTTATATGCTCTTTCGCTGGAACTAGCACAAATGGATGTTTTTTTGGCATTTTCCCAAATATATGACCATGTCTTATCCGTAATTGGAAGACCCAGCTCCGTTTCCCATTTAGTCATGTAAGGCTGGCGTAGATCAGTGGTATCTGATGACATGTGGCTGTATAATGTGGATATCAGGTGTGTCGGGTACATGCGTCTGAAGCAGATTGTTTCAAAGTATGTCATAGGTTGGGTGCTGCGAGATTTGGTTTCGGTCTCTACATAATGTCTAATTTGTAAATAGCGAAAGAATTGTGAGTGGGGAATGGTATGTTGTTCCGTAAGTTGTTGGAATGAGAGAGTAGTTTGGTCTGGGCAGAAATCCGTTAATGTGACCATGTTTGCATCGATCCACGGCTTAAAGTCAGAGGGGTGGCACCCTGGTAGAAAGGTCTTATTGCAAAATATTGTTTTATATCTAGTGTTACATGTGCTCAGTTTCGCCTTAAGGGCAATAGAGTCCCATAAATCTAAGGCTTGTTGCGAGGAGGGTAATAGACCTTTGGGGATGTCTCTGTGTACCCTGGGAATCCAAAATAGATGTGCCAAATGCATGGGAGCAGAAAAATGATTCTCAAGCATCTTCCAGGATTCCTCTGTGGGAGCGTGTATGTGCACCATGGACTCTAATCTACTTGCCAAGTAATATCTATATATGTGAGGAACTCCCAGACCTCCGATTGTCTTCGGTTTGGTCATAATCACTGACTTAATTCTGGGTCTCTTACCTCCCCATATGAAGGTCGTAATAGCTTTTTGAAGTGAGAGGGCTATTTTTTCGGGGAAGGTAATAGGTAAAACTCTGAAAAGATATAGAAGCCTAGGTAACAGGGTCATCTTCACAGATGCTATTCTGCCGAACCAAGATAGGGAGTAGGTATGCCAGATAGAGAGATCTTTCGTAAGTTGATCTATTAGGGCTGGGTAGTTAGCTTTGTACAAAGATTTATAAGACGGAGTGAGATGGATTCCCAAATATTCTAGGTGATCGCTTTCCCATTTATAAGCAAAGTTCAGCTGGAGTAGCTTCAATTCTGGAGCGGGTATTGTTAAGGGGAGAGCATGCGTCTTAGTAGAATTGATTTTATATCCTGAGATCTGTTGGAAGCGTTCTAGGGCATATAGTAGGTTAGGCAGTGAAGTTTGGGGAGAAGTAAGTGTAAGGAGGATGTCGTCGGCGAATAGATTTATTTTATGTTCCTCATCTGACACAAGGAATCCCTTGATATCCGGGTTTTGTCGAATAGCATTGGCCAGGGGTTCTAGGGATAATGCAAAGAGTAACGGCGACAGGGGGCACCCTTGCCGTGTTCCTCCCTTGATCTCAATAGGTGTGGACAATAGGCCCATGCTAAGCACCCGTGCGGAAGGGGAGTCATATAACTGCCTGAGCCCTGCAAGGAAGGATTGAGGTATGTCCAACTTTTCGAGGACTGAGAACATGTATCTCCAGTCTACCCTGTCAAACGCCTTTTGTGCGTCTAAGGATAACAGAAGGGAGGAGGTGGGAATCGTATGTGCTATGCTTATCAGATCGACCACTGTGCGTATGCCATCTGCTGCCTGTCGTCCTGGTATAAACCCCACTTGGTCCCTGTGAACTATCTTGGGAAGTAGCACGGCAAGTCTGTTGGCCAGTATTTTAGCGAACAACTTGATATCAGTATTTATCAATGAAATCGGTCTATAGCTGTCACAATTATAGGGGTCCTTTCCTGGCTTCAATATCATTGTGATGGTCGCAGATTGCATATGTTTTGTCAAGGGAGAACCATCTAGGAGCGATTGAAAGAGGTCTTTTAAGTGTGGGCCTAAAAGTGTGACAAATTTTTTGTAGTACTTTGCCGTGTAGCCATCAGGGCCAGGGGCTTTATTCGGTTTGGAAAGTTTAATCACATTCTCCACCTCCTCTTTCGCTATGGGTGCAGCTAGCATATCTTGGTCTTCTTTAGTGAGCTGAGGTGATGGACATTTATTTTTATTAGGGATGCACCGAATCCACTATTTTGTATTCGGCCGAACCCCCGAATCCTTCGTGAAAGATTTGGCCGAATACTGAACCGAATCCGAACCCTAATTTGCATATGCAAATTAAGGGTGGGAAGGGGACAAATGTTTTACTTCCTTGTTTTCTGACAAAAAGTCATGTGATTTCCCTCCCGCCCCTAATTTGCATATGCAAATTAGGGTTCAGATTCGGTTCGGCCTGGCAGAAGGATTTGGCCAAATCCGAATCCTGCTGAAAAAGGCCGAATCCTGGCCGAATCCCGAACCGAATCCTGGATTCGGTGCATCCCTAATTTTTATGGTTCAATGTTGGGAGATCTTCCAGAGCTTCATTTTTCAAATGACAGTGGGCTGCAAGGAGAGCTGTTGGATGGACATAAATATGTTGTCCTCTGTAGCTCCTGCCCATATGTAATACATTGGTGTAAAGTATCCCAAACCCAGAACTAACTCCAAGGTTCCAAGTTACTCTTCTGTCTATAAGAGCCACCTTTGGCTTCGGTTGGAGGCCTCCGCTACTCAGATGCCGCCAGGTCTTATTGTGAGGAACCCAGGGAGAGAGTTCTGGGCAAGCACAGAAACCAAACTTAAGCAGATAGGACAGTCAGCTAGGCTAACAGGCAGGGTCAATACCAGACAGGCAATGCAATACCAAATCAGATAGCAGAAGCAAGATCAGGGTCACAGGGCAGGATCAAAAGCAAACAGTGGTGAGGTACACAATCGGAATCTAAGGAATAGTCAAAACCCGGCACAGGTCAGTTTCAGGCAGCAGACAGACAGGCAAATTAGAATAGCACTCAGGAACTCAGGAAAGACCTTTTATGTTGGGCAATTAACATGGGAACATATTTGGATTTCGCACCACCCACATCACGTTGCATGCAAACGGAGAATGCAGAGTTTACCTGAACGCTGCACAAACCCGGAAGTGGTGCTTAGGAACAGTGAAAAGAGGCAATAGGCGATGTGAGCGAAGCGGGCGTTCCTTGCCGCCCCACTTATTTGTCATCAACTTCAATTCACTCATCTTTCATCTGCTTCTAATTCTTCAAAGCTTCTTTAAACTTCGCTACAATTTTTCTTTTCCTTTCCCTTAGCTCTCTTCTTTTCTTCATTCTTTCCATTGTTCACATTCTCCATTTTCTCCTTTTCTTCTTTCCTTGTCTATTTTTTTTTATAATGTAATAAGGAACACTAAACACAGAAATAAATGAAAATACAGTTACAAAGTGTATGTGCCACATAAATGTGTTAATGAGGCATAGGAGGAAGACAAACGCTGCCCCCGTACAGCTCACAATCTAAGTTTCCAAAACTGAATAAGATACTTTTAGTGCCAAGAGGTAGAGAGAGCAAATCTTAAGACGGGAGATGGCAGTGGATGTAGTAAGTGGCATAGAGACACAGTGGAGGAATGAAGGTGGTGATGAGGAATACAAAGAAACACAAAACACAAGATGAAAGGGGTCAAGTGGTACTCTCTGACTTGTGTGTCTGAATGACAAACAAATTAAGGAATGGTTAAAGAGCTTGATGGGAGTGTCAGCATAGTGCTCCTCATGAATACACACTCATGTAGGCACTGATGGTGGCACAAAGTTTAGTGTGGAAAACATGGAAGCATGATGGTCCATTTGGGTTGAGATTGCCATCAATAGTGGTGGAAGGAGAGCCTGTTTTAGATGGAAATAAAAGAGTTTTGTATTTGTTATACACAGTTAGAGATGACATTGATTAATCTAGGAAGAGCTAGGTAGGAGGCAATAAGAGATTTGGGTTTAACTCTCAGTGGTTAACAAAGTGGGCATCTAAATTTATCTCAATAATATCCATATAAATGTGATATTTAAAGCCTAACTATAAAGTGAGAACCCAGGTATTTAAAATATGAAATGAGTCTCTACGAATCTATGTATTTTCATCCAATTTCCAGGGGCCTTAACGGAACTGCTTCTGTGTAAAGACTTGGGAGCTGCAACAGAAGAGCCAGTGAATAAAATAACAATTAAACTTTGTGCTCATTCATATCCCCCAGAATTTTACCACTGGGGCTCCCTATGCTGCTTTATATGCATTTTCAAATATATGTTTTTTTTCCATGCAGGCACATTTGAATATAATCTTTTTTCTGTCTCTTTGGCACGTCAATCACTCTGACAGGTACCAGTTCCGCCGTGACTGCCTGCAGCAATAGCAAGTGACAAAAACATTCTCCGTTTGTCAAGTGCTAATGGAAAATGCCCCAGACCCTGCTGCTTATTCATCTTCATCTCGTTGACTAATGCTTGTCCCTTGTTGTTACATGTTGGTAAATTAAAGAAGCCTTCCAGACAGGTCTGTCAACAGTTTACTGAAATGTACCTCATTAGTGAAGTGGAGCTGTCGCACGAGTGTAATTTAATCCTATTCAATTATCACTCAAAACTGCCGGAGAAAAAGGTTTCAGTTCAAGGAAAGTTGTTTTTTTTTTTTACTCGGTTCTTTTCCAGAAAAAGCTGTTACAATTCCATTTGATCTGAGAGCAACATAAATATAGTAGGTTTCCTGCTGCACAAAGCTTTGTTTTCTTTCTTTTTTTCATATTGCAGCGTTCCTAAGGCACACATACGACACATATCCTAAGGCACACATACTGTGCCTATTGAGGCATCTTTGGAGACACAGATCTTTATTGCTAAAGGGCTGTGGTTGCCTTGGGCTTATATAGAAGCCTACTTCTTTTGTTAGTTGCTTTAGTTCTCCTTTAAAGGAAAATGGATGAAAATGGATATATGCTACTAGTGTGTAAGGCAGGGATCCCCAACCTTTAGAACCTGTGAGCAACATTCAGAAGTAAAAGGAGTTGGGGAGCTACACTAGCATTAAAAATGTTATTGGGGTGCCAAATTAGGGCTGTGATTGGCCATTTAGTAGCCCCTATGTGAATTGTCAACCTACATGGAGGCTTTGTTTGGCAGTGCATTTGGTTTTTATGCAACCAAAACTTGTCTCCAAGCCTGAAATTCAAAAATAAACACTTTTTGATGCCACTGGGAGCAAAATCCAAGGGGTTGGAGAGCAACATGTTGCTCACGAGCTACTGGTTGGGGATCACTGGTGTAAGGGGTAATATAGGGTGCACTGTGGAGGCAGATGAGAGAAGGGTGAATCTTTCAGGCAGGGACTGGCTGTGCACACAAGGAACGGAACGACAGGAACAGGATGACAAGGCCGTAGAATCAGAACTGGACCGGATGAAGAGGGCGATGAGTCAGACTGGACAAGATGACGAGAGCAAAGTCAGAACAGGAGCAGACTGGGTATGAGCAGGACGTAGACAGGAACAGACTGGATTAGGACAGGACGGTGCAGGAGTAAATCAGGAATAGGAGGACTGGATAGCAGGAGAACTGGATAGTATAGGCTAAAGGAAAGATAAGGATCATGCTAGGCAGACAAGATACAGACAGGAGAAGGAAAGATAGAGCAAGGAAATTAGTGATTGGCGAATCTGTCCCGTTTCGGCGAAAAATTTGCGAAAGGGCGAAAAATTAGTGAAACGCCAAAAATTTGCTAAACACATTGAAGTCAATGTCAGTTTTTGATGCTTATCATTTTTAAACGCGATCGACAATTTTTATATGCGCCACTATTTTGTCCAAATGCATCAGGCAATCGAATTTTGACGTGCGTCAATTTATATGCTCGTGACAATTTTGACAATGATTTTTCGCCACAGTTTCGTAAATTTATTCGCGAATCCATGCCTGGTGAATTTATTCGCCCATCATTATAGGTAAGGTAAAGGCAGGACAATGCAAGGTCAGAAACACAAAGGTCCATACCTCGAATCCCAGCAGAGCCTGACATAATAATGTGCAGGTTGACAAAAGTTGACCTGCATTTGGGATATACTTTAACATCCCAACAGGCCAGTCCGACCCTGCTTGCTTGTGCGTTACTTCTAAGGTCCTAAACACCTAGTGAATGGGTAACCAGATTGAAATTGATCAAACACCCTAAGATTATTATTATTGCATGCATGGACACCCGGGATGATGCCATTCGATGATGTCCTTGACCTGATTGACTTGTCATTGATTAGATAGTTCCCCATCAACTTGCTTAATAACCTTTCTTGAAGCTTTTTCATCTGTATCTATTCTCTCATTTATGTTCAAAGTTCTGGAAGTTTATTTTGCTCTTTTTTAATTTATTATTGAACAGATCATTGGCACAAGTAACACTGTGCCAATATTGCTTATTGAGTAGAAGGAAAGAGACCACATCTTAAAGGGATGTAGTCATCATATATGGGAAACATGTGCATAATCATGAATTATACAGAGTCGATTTCTCCATTACAAGGGCTGCATTATGTACTAAGATATATTATCTGGGCAATTTAATCTCACGACCTATCCATAATGGCACTGCAATCTGTGAAAGAAAGTCTCTTGAGGTGATACATTTATGCTCATAGATACACAATGAAATCCATTAAGAGATACTCAAGATACACAAGATACTGCATAGAGATTAGGGATGCACCGAATCCACTATTTTGGATTCGGCCGAACCCCCGAATCCTTTGTGAAAGATTCGGCCGAATACCGAACCGAATCCGAACCCTAATTTGCATATGCAAATTAAGGGTGGGGAGGGGACAAATGTTTTACTTCCTTGTTTTCTGACAAAAAGTCATGTGATTTCCCTCCCGCCACTAATTTGCATATGCAAATTAGGGTTCGGATTCGGTTCGGCCTGGCAGAAGGATTTGGCCAAATCCGAATCCTGCTGAAAAAGGCCGAATCCTGGCCGAATCCCGAACCGAATCCTGGATTCGGTGCATCCCTAATAGAGATGAAGGTATCCACACACATCTTCATACTTTTACTATTTTAATCACATCAGAATGACACACACACACAAGCCCGTTACATTATATTACAATTGTTGCACACATTGACTTAGCTTTCATTTAAATAAATATTTACTTCAATGGGATTCATACAATACCCATACTGTATATGGCAATACTGTATATTTTTATATGGAAAGGCTGCAAACTTTTTTTTGCACGTAGAACCATTAAATAAAGACTTCCTGAAAAATATATTTTTTTTTAACCACCAACGATAATTCCTTCTTTGCCCCTGGTTACAGTATATACGACTTTCAGTAACTTTAGATTTGCAAGTTGGGTTGTAATTCCAGGATTTTTTACTGATTTGGGGGCCGATTCACGAAATTCGAGTGAGGGGTTCGAATGAAAAAAACTTCGAATTTCGAAGTTTTTTTGGGCTACTTCAACCATCAAATGGGCTACTTCGACCTTCGACTACGACCTTCGACTTCGAATCGAACGATTCGAACTAAAAATCGTTCGACTATTCGACCATTCGATAGTCGAAGTACTGTCCCTTTAAGAAAAACTTCGACCCCCTACTTCGGCAGCTAAAAGCTACCGAAGTCAATGTTAGCCTATGGGGAAGGTCCTCATAGGCTTGCCTGGGATTTTTTGATCGAAGGATTTTCCTTCGATCGTTGAATTAAAATCCTTCGAAACGTTCGATTCGAAGGATTTAATCGTTCGATCGAATGAAAAATCCTTCGATCGATCGATCGCAGGATTTGCGCAAAATCGTTCGACTTCGAATATCGAAGTCGAACGATTTTAGTTCCTAGTCGAATATCGAGGGTTAATTAACCCTCAATATTCGACCCTTCGTGAATCGGCCTCGTACACTGTACATGCCAACTTCTTTGCTAAATCTGGGCCGCAATCAATTTGGCAATAAAATATCTTCATTTTTTTTGTTGTATAACCAGGCCAATCTTTGTTGTTGCTTACTTATTGAAACCAGAACAAAATGATTGTTGAAGGCATTATTGGACTGCTTATCCCTTGTTTTCTGATGTCCTCTACTGAAATAAACATGTGTTCTCCTCTCTTCTGGAGGTGAGCTAAGAATCACTGATGGTGTGCCTCTTGCACTTTGGAAATGGAACTGTCAATAACTTTTGGGTTATTAACAATGAGGGTGTGTTTCATTTAATTACATTTCATTTTCTGTACTCAAAATCTTCAGAGACCACGCCAGTGTTTACTTCATTGAATGCCTGTTTTTAATATAAGTAACAGGAAGGACTTGCAGAACTCTGTAATCAAGATGAAAAGGTTATTAAGAACAGAATTCCTCCTACAGTGGAACCTCTTGGATGACAAACAAAAGCATTGATATTAAAAAGTGTATGTCTTAATGTGGAATGCATGGCACAAGCACAGAAATCTGTCAGCAGTGCAAGTTTTCTTTGTCTATATATTGTACATGGAAAAACAATGCAGGATAAAGGATCAGGCAAGAAGTGTATGTAATTGTTATCCTCCTTCTTGGTACAGAGTTAAACCAGTGTATTCTGTTTATGAAAAATCCACTTCTATTATGATGTTGAGGTATTAAACATGTTTTATGTCTTACAGCAACCAGCCATTGTATGACATGAACAATAGTGATGGGCAAAATGCGCAAATTTCCAGCAAAAATCGCGAAACGGGGAAAAGGTTCAAGAAACTTGAAAATTGACGCTCCGCGTCAATTTGGATGCCAGCGTTAAAGTCAATGGGCGGCCTAATGGTGTTGACGCGTTGTGGTTTTGATGCGAGTGACTTTTTGGACTCCTGTCCAAAAGTTTTTGACACAGGAGTTTTGCGAATCACGGAAATTTGCCGCACATTTGCATCAGGCGATTTATTTGCCACCCACTAATGAGCACTGATGGACAAATTGCATTCATCTACTTATTCATCTGGTGGGTTAAATAAGACGATCTTGGGGCAAGCAGGATGATGGAGAGGCCACTGTTATTCCTTCATATGAGGCATGTGGTGGGAGCAGATCTTCAGTCCTGAGAGACTGATACTCTAGGTAGGCAGCACTTGTGGAACCGTGGTTTGTAAACTGTGGGACTGCCTCCCGTAATAAGGTACAAGCCAAAACTTTGCAAATATACCATGCTGACAGATTACCAGGATGGATTTTTCACAGTAAGAACCCCTCATTAGTGATGAGCACAAAAATAACACCTATAGGGTGAAAAAAAATTTGTCATGTTCCAACAAAGTGTCACGCAATTAGTCACATGTTAAAAAATGTTGTCGTCTGTAGACTTTGATGCATTTTGCCCAAATTTTGCCGTTTCGCAAATTTTTTGGCAAAGCAAAACAGGTCAGGTTCGCCCATCACTATACCCTCATATGCACCTAATAGAAGACATTTCTCTTGGCACCACTGGTACCACCCATACAGATCCATATATTATAGGCCATACCACTGTTTGTGGTGTAAATTTAAATTGGACTCCATTTGTAAGGTGGACTTTTGAGACTTTCTTCTAACTGTTGCTTAACCATTGAGGATCCCAACTTATCTCTCTTTTAGCTACTCCCTTCACTAGCATGACGCTCCGCTCCTTGAGCTCTCCTCCTCTCCAACTGTGAAGACATCAAAGAGGTGCCTATTGTGAATGTCTGATTGATTTCCATTGGCGCAGAGGCAGTAAGCCTACCTCTTTGAGGTCTTCATAGTCGGAGAGAAAAGTAATTTGTAGGGGATTTTAACATTAAAGCCCACAGACTTGAGGTTCATTTACAAACACTAACATTTCAACAAATTTTAGAGCCCTCAAATTACCCAATAGCGCTACAGGCTTGTTTGTATGATATAATGATATATATATGATATATATATATAATCCGCTCCCCAACATTTTTTATTGGTATAAAGATATTTGGCCCACTGTATAAAAGCTGAACATTACTGCTCTATATTTTAGAATAGTGTGTGTATTATCAAGCTTAATTTTATTATGAATACATTACTAAAGGACTATTGGTGACATATTCTGATTTCTTTTTATATAAATTATAACTTCTTCTAAAAGCGATCCTTTGTGGTTTTTTAGATTTATTATGAATCTATTTGGCTTTTTTTCTTCCCCCCATCCCAACTGCTTGATAAATCAAGGCCACATTTTGATGAGATCTTTGTTTTTTCACTCGCCCTCTTTGGAACAACATAAAATAAATCTTCAGTTGAGATTTTCTCTAAAAATGAAATCCCTCAATAATAGTCCCGTGTGAAACCCTGGATTTATTTTGAAAGGGAAAGAAAAACGTGCTAACTGGCTGCCTGACATGAAACAGATTTTGGTCTATATTAATTGTTGGTTTTATAGAGTTTTACATCTGTGCCCTAACCTGGTGTCCAGATGCAGCACAATGTGCTGGAGTTACATGCTCCAGGATACCAACTTCTGTCAGTTGTTGGTGATGTAGAACAAAATAATTTTATTGTAGAGGGTTTCACTGAAATAAATCAGGTTTAATTTATACCAGCTAGAGAAGATCTCAACTTCATATACTCATCCATCCCTATCCCATGGATCGTTCTATTACACTTTAATTAAAGGAGAAGGAAAGCTTCAAGAGAGTTTATTGCCAACAGATTAGCCACAATAGTGCAAGCTAGAATGCTTTATTTATTCTGCAGAATGCTTTACCATACCTGAGTAAACAGCTCTAGACACTGTCTCTGTTTGTTTAGGATTGAAGCTGCCATATAAACTTGGTGTGACATCACTTCCAGCCTGAGTCTCTCTCTGTCTCACGTACAGCTCTGAGCTCAGATTACAGCAGGGATGGGAAGAAGGAGGGGGAGAGGAGCAAACTGAGCATGCTCAAGCCCTGCCCTGGAGGTTTATGCTGAAAACAGGAAGTCTGATACAGAAGTCCATGTGTACTCAATAGAAGGAAAGAAATGCTGTGTTTCTTTTAATAGAGGAGCAGCATTACTTTGAGGGTTTACTGGTGTATTTATATAGACCTTTCTTAGTTTTAGCATTTCCTTCTCCTTTAATAAGGGCAAATTTTTTTACCTGTGAGCCATATTCAAATATTAAAAGAGTTTGGGAGCAACACAAGCATGAAAAAAGTGCCATATTGGGTATTTTGTAGTCCCTATGTGGACTGGCAGTCTACAAGAGGCTCTGTTTGGCTGTACTCCTGGTTTTTATACAACCAAAACTTGCCTCAAAACCATAGAATAAAAAATAAGCACCTGCTTTGAGGCCACTGGAAGCAACATCTAAGGGGTTGGGGAACAACATGTTACTTGCAAGCCAATGGTTGGGGACCACCAACCATTACATGCTACAGAAGCAGTTCTATCCAGTTTCATTGATACTTCTGTTCTACATAGGGAAAGGAATATAGAAGGGGGTCATTTATTACATGCAGGGCAGGTTGCAGAGTGCATAAAATGTGTGAAACCTGCCATGTTTTATGCCCTATCTACCTTGCATAAGACATGTGTGCTACCAATTAATACTATTCTATGGGCTGGTGAAATAAAATAAATATTAATTAAAAATTCTCACTGTTACTCCTTCCCACTCCATTTGTAACTGTTAGGTCCCATGCACAGTGCACTCCCACCCCAAATGCATCACCCCCCTACACAAACACTAGCAGAGAGTTCAAGAATCCCAGCCCCCAACTTGTCCATGGAAGGGCTGTGCTCTTTTAAAAACAGAGGAGGCCTGTGTACCCATTAATTATGTAAATGTTATTCATTTGGGTCTGCTGCTGTCAATGTGAGGGTCCAATCACAACATGTATTTAAATAAATACTAGCTAGGGTCAACTTTGGCACTTGCTAGGTTAAAAAGAGACTCTCATTAACAGTATTTCCTTTCTTTATCTACTAGGATGCTATTCTTATTCTACACTATATTATGTTGTACACCTCTTTGTTTTACTTGTTAAAGTCCAATGAAACATAAATTACCAAGAGACGTCCTGCAATAATCCACATTACTAAGGCTCTGTCAAATTGTATACAGATATGGGATCCGTTATCTGGAAACCTGTTATCCATAAAGCTAGAAATTGCGGGAAGGCTATTTCCGCTAGACCTCATTTTAATCAAATAATTATAATTTAAAAAATACCAATTCCTTTTTTGCTGTAATAATCAAACGTTACCTAGTACACAATCCCATTTAAGAGGTGACTAATCCTAATTGCAAAACAATCCTATTGAGTTTATTTCATGTTTAAATTACTTTTTTAGGTATAGAGATGCAAATGACAGAAATACCCCTTATCCGGAAAACCCCTGGCCGCAAGCATTCTAGATAATAAGCCCCATACCTGTAAATGTATACATTTATTCACACTATGAGCCCGATTCAATTCACTGGGAAAAAGTTATCTCGTGGTTTATCACATGAAAAGTAATGGATGAGATTCAGTTTGAGGAGAAAAACTTTTCTCGTAATCCAGTTTCAGTTTTTTCCCCCTAGACTTCAATAGAGTTTTCAGGTGATAAACTGTGAGATAAGTTTTTCTGAATTGAGTTGCAACTCAAATTGAATCTGGTCCATGGCGCAAATTCACTAAGCGCCGAAGCGCCGAACGCTAGCGTTAATTCGCTAGCGTTTGGCATTTTTCGTTACTGCGCAAATTCACTAACGAACGCTGGCGTAGTTTCGCTAGTGTTACTTCGCACCCTTACGCCAGGCGAATTTTTGCTAGCAACGTAACTACGCAAATTCACTAACTTGCGCTGTGTACGGAACGCTACCTTTTACGCTAGACTTCCTTCGCCACCTCAGACCTGGCGAAGCGCAATAGAGTAGATAGGGATTGTTTCAAAAAAAGTCAAAATTTTTTCTTAGTCCCAAAAAACACTGGCGTGTTTTCTACATGATGGGTGATAGGCTGAAAAAGATCGAAAAATTTTTTGGGGCTCCCCTCCTTCCCCCCTACATTTCCTGACTCATGGCAACTTACCTAGACAGTGGGCACATGTGTAGGGCAAAATAAAATTTTGCTGATTTGAAGGTTTTCTAGGCATTTGTAGTGCTAATACGAGTTTCTCCATTGAAATTTGAATTTTGCGCCGTATGCAAATTAGCCTTCGCTAGCGTAACTTCGCTTTACATAGCTAATCAACGCTAGCGCAACTTCGCAACCTTACGCTACCCCTGTGCGCAACTTCGGATTTTAGTGAATTTGCGGAGCGCTGGTGAAACTACGCGCGGCGAAGTGCGGCGAAGTTGCTCCTGGCGCAACTTCGCATCTTAGTGAATTTGCCCCCATGAGTTTTCACCTGATATACCATTTTTTCAGTGAGAAAAAAGTTATCTCATGGTTTATCATGTGAAAACTTATGGAGGAAAAGTTTTTCTGAACTGAGTTGCATCTCAAATTGAATCTGGTCCGTGAGTTTTCATGTGATAAACCTTTTGCTGAATTGAATCAGGCCCTATATGTCCAATGAGGAGTGTTGGGAAAGAATAAAAAACAAAAAGAGAATGACAGTCCCGAGTCAAATCACAAAGGCCTTATCCTTTTTGTCAGTGAGAATACAAATTCCCTGTGCCTTATCAATGACATTTAACAGTTAGTCTTAAAAACACATAAGAACTTTTATCTCAAATGGTTATAGTAGTCATTTGAATAAAATAGAGATTCCGTAAGCTGTAAAGCATATCATTGCTCTATGCCAGTGTGTGGAAGGCTCGATTCACAAACTTCCAAGCTCTCAAGCAAGTCATTAAATCTATCTAAAAGGGCCTCATTTGAGAAGCAATAAAAATTTTAATCATTTTATTATTAAAAGAGTGTTTAATATGTAGCTAATTAAATGCCAAAGGCAGGTTATCTGAGTTTAACCTTCAAAAAGAAAATGATGTATCAAAGTGCCGTTGGCATCATGGCATAGAAATGTCATGCTCATAATAATTGCATGACAACTAGATAGTGGCCTTTTCCACTGCACTAGTTAAATTACCTGATTAAATTAATAGCCATTTAGGTGTTTTAGGGACTGCACAGACCTACAGTAAAATGAAAATTAGGCCCATTACTTCTTGCGAGTGGGCTAGATAGTCCCTAAAATAAAACACGTATGCCCATTGTTCATAATACCAAGATGAGGCAATTAGGATCCTTTTTTTCTAAAGAGCTACCAATTTCCTGTAATATTCAGATAGCAGGGATTACACTAATGAGAAGCACTAAATATCGGAGGTTTTCTGTTCATTTGGACAGGGCTCTTTGCGCATGAGAGAGAAGAGTTTGTCTTTTTGTTTGTCTGTTAAGCAGAGCCTTAAGAGAACTGGCACAGGAGGCAATTACTAGTATTTTGGTTGCAGTCCATATTGCTTGCTGGGTGCGTTGCTGCAGCTGTTTTGGGTGACAACAGAGAGCATGTTAAAGGCATTTCAAGGGCAGAACACCTTATGCCAGTGGTTCTAAAACTGTGGAGATGCCCCTCCCCTTGGGTGTAGCATAGTGCAGTGGGGACTCAACCTGAATGCCCAATGGGGTATGATTCGGGGAGAATGCCTATTCGCTCTTCTAGATACTGCTCCTTAAAGGCCAGTTTAACAACCATTTAGGGTAAGATTTGGGGTGGAGGCTAGATATTCTTGGTACTATGGCTTAATGACTAACACTACATTATTGTAAGGGGACCCTCAAAAAAGATTGGACCAAAGTGGGCTTGAACTGACGAGGTCCAACAACCACTGCCTTATTCTCAGGGCCACTGCGCCAATGAGGCAAATTGAAGAGCTCGGCACCAGCGAGCAGCTTACCAGGTGTGGCAAAAAGCTGCTCCTGGTACCTTTATGAGCTGGATTTCTGTTTTTTCTTTTGAAATTGTGCTCTTGGAACTAGTGATGTGGCTCAGGTGGCTCCTGCCTCAAAAATGCCCTTGTTTATGCTGTACCCTTAACTATGGATCCACCTTGCCCAACCTTTAAGATGAAGGAGTCCTATCAAAATCTTCAACAATTCCCTTGTAACTATCTCTTCCTTCCAGTAAGGTAAGAGGAGAAATAATTTGATGCCACCTTGTAAAGAGGATCCCAACAACCTCCAGAGTTTGCTTACCCTTCATTTCAAAATCCAAAGAGTTAGTGAAATGGTATGGTCATGAACATAAACGGGCACTGGAAACCCCAACCCTTATTGTTTTTCCAACCAGATCGTCAGGAAGTGTTTTGACAGGGAAAAGGGGTGCAAGGATTGTTCCGGCTAATTCTGGACATCTGAGTTTCATAATACAATTTAAAAAATGTAAACTCTGCCATAAACAAAATCTGAATAGCCCTGCCAGTTGTCTCTTTATGCATCTAAGCAACTGAATTTCATTTTTTGAATCCAGGGTCCCCACATGCAGAAAGCTACATCGGCCTAATAGTTATCTGGTTTATGCTTATGCTAATGGACCATCCACTTTAAAAATGAAATTGGGTTGAATATGAAGAAAATCCTGACATTTCCCATTCAAAAAGTCAATTCAAATCTAATTGAATCGACCCTTGCATAACATAATGTCTATAATATAATAACATAGAGCAAAGTAAATTGTGGAATGGCACTGGAGGCCAAGATTATATGAACTATCTAAAAAAACCTGAACCAATTTTTTTAAAGGTAAAATTGTTTAATTTTGTTTTACAAAACAAAGTAATATCTGTTGAGTCAACACTTGTCACTGGTTGTGTTTAAACTTATTCCATAAATGGCAGCAACTTTTATGGTTTAAATGAGTACAGTAGGGGAGTTATTTATTGAAGTCTGTATGGTAAAATTCGAATTTTTCATGAAGAAAATGCAAATTTTTCATGAAAAAAACCCACATTTTTTTTTGTGATTTATTATACCCCAATGCTGCAAAAAGCCTGAATCTGAAAATCCTCCATTTCAGACCTGTCAGGTTCCGTATAAGTCAATGAGAGAGGCACCTATCCCAAAATTGAATTTATTCACTGGGTTTAGCCCACAAATCCAAATAATTTGGGGTTGTGGGCAAAAAGCCCAAAAAATGTAGACTGATTCAGGTTTTGGCTCCATGTTATCAAGTTTTTTCCGTGATCCAATTAATTCAGGTTATTTTATTAATAAATATGATCACATCGAGTATTGGAGCTTGGTCTATTTTTAAAATAAAATATGAGATAAATTTGGATTTTAGTAAATAACCCCCTAGGTTTTACAAATGTAGGAAAGATACATCATTCATTAGCATAGATTAAACATTAAAGTACAAAACTCGATAGTCAAAGTATTTTTTCGATCTAAAACAGGCCTTTTTGATCGAAGTAAAAATTGTTTGACCAATCGATTAAATCGTTCGAATTGTACGATTCGAACGATTTTACAAAAAAATACTTTGACTACTTAAAACTTAGCCAAAGTTTATAGGAGGTCCCCCATAGGCTAAATAGCAATTCGGTAGGTTTAAAGTGGCGAAGTGACGAAGTCAAAGTTTTTTAAAGAGACACTACTTCGATTTTCGAAGTCAACGTTTTTTCAATTCGAATCGAATTTTGGCCTATTCGATGGTCGAAGTACCCAAAAATTACTTTGAAATTCAAAGTTTTTGTATTTGAAAATTCACTTTGACCCTTAATAAATGTGCCCTAAGTGTTCCACTACACCCAAGGGACATACCGTGGGGAAAAGTACTTGTGGGAAATCCAGGGGTGCTGGGTGTCTGGGTCTTTTTCTTTATAAGCAACATTTACCATAATACTAACCAAGGTCCAGAAAACCAGACTATCCAAGATGTATAAACAAGGAATTAGGGCTATGCCTTTTAGATTGTAAGCTCTCAAGAGCAGGGCCTTCCCCCTATTGTTTCCCAACAGTATGCCATTGTAACAACTGTCCATACATTTTGACAAAATGTTTGTCTTTATATGTAACTGTAACGTTTTGGAACTGTAGCCCCTTACTTTGTAAATCACTGTGCTATATAAATAATAATAATAATGCTGAGTTATTGCTATGGGGTAATATATTGGTGCCTTAGCTCTATGCTGGTGTCTGAGAGGCCTATTTATTAAAAGTTAAATTTAAAGGAACAGTAACACCAAAAAATGAAAGTGCTTTAAAGTAATGAAAATATCATGTACTGTTGCCCTGCACTGGTAAAACGGATGTGTTTGCTTCAGAAACACTACTATAGTTCATATAAACAAGCTGCTGTGGAGCAATGGTGGAAATTGAAAAACGGCTATATGGCACAGGTTAACTAATGTATAACAGATAACACCATTAGACAGACAGAGCTTATCTGCTATCTGCTGTGTAACCTGAGCCTTTTCTCCTTTGAATGGCTGCCCCCATTGCTACACAGCAGCTTATTTATATAAACAATAGTAGTGTTTCTTAAGCAAACACAGCAGTTTTACCAGTGCAGGGCAACACTAAATTATATTTTCATTTCTTTAAAATACTTTTATTTTTTAACGTCACTGTTCCTTTAAGCTCACTTTCTCTAAAACCACAAATGACATAACATTTATTAAAAATTCCAAACTGAAGAAGCATAAAAGGGAAAAGTCGCAGAAAAGTTGCAAAAACTTTTTCATATTGTTGCACCAGCCAGCATGAAAAATACCCGAAAACCTCTAAAACCATGAATCAAAAAGGATCTTCCAGTTCTAAACGGGGCATCTGTCATTGACTTTTACATGCTTTCAACAGATTTTAGCTGGAATATTTTCATAATCGGAAATGTTGCGATTTTGTCACATTTTTTTTCTGCAATTTTTTCGGATTTTTGTCATCAAAAAGACCAACCGGAAAAAAGTTGCAACTTAATATATCGGCCCCCAAGTGTGTGCTTGTATGTGTTTTCACCAATATGATGGCGTGTTTGTGGGACTGACCCATGTAAGACATCAGACCTTTTGAAAGACTTCTCAGAAGCTCGTTACTTGGATGTTTCCCACTAAAAAAGCGCTCGCCTTGAAAGCACAGTGTCTGGTTGAATATTTATATGGAAATTTTACATCTATCTTCAGTAGCTAACGTGATATTGTGACAGAACTATTAGCGGCATATTTCCATTTCACCTGCCATAGAGCACACAGCAATAACTGGCAAGGGAATAGAAGCTTTTTACGGCTCTCATAAATCAGAAAAGGTTTCATCAGAGTATTTATACATCTAGACGAATATTTGCTACAGTCTCCAGGCTAAAAAAATTAAGATTTTCAGAGAAAGAGAAAGTCTATAACAGCAATTCAGATGTCCGGGATTTAAAGTCATATAACTTTTAGAGTTCAAATTGACTGAATTCGACTGAATATGAAAGGTTTTGTCAAATCTGGTTCTTGGAATATATACAGGGATCAAATCCTGGATTAGGAACATCCATAGTCTGTGCATTAGTTAGAGAAGAAAGGAATCTGGTCAAGTTCGAAGTGTGAGGTCCCAACTTGAGGCCAAACTGGAACGGTCCTTGTTTTACCAGAGATATTTTCTGGTCAAATGTAGGGGTTCAGTTTGGGGCTCCAAGGCAAGTTCCCTTATTGTATTAATAAGTAATGCTGACTTTAGGTGAGATTGGAGGATCCCAAGCTGTGGGGGCACTTAACACATTGGATATAGGGCAGTTGGAAGGTTCTCTTAGATATTGCTTGCAGTACTGATGACTGTTATTTATCATGCGCTCATGTAACCTTGGCAGATTATAATATAGGCTATTTGGGTGTCTGTTGAAGGTTCATGGTTTTCGGGGAGTAAAAGCTATCATTAGCCAAGGACATTACCACAAATACATATTTTTGAATTGTGATTCACAAGTTTTTATTAGAACCTCTTATCACAAACCTTCTCTGCTGCTGTAGTGGTCTACGAGGGGGTAAAAGACTCTAGGGCTCATTTAAAAGGAAAACTATATCCACAGAATGAATATTTAACCAACAGATAGTTTGTATGATATTACATGGCCTATTGAATCCTATTGAATTTACTTTTTAGGTTTACAATGGCCTATTGAATCTCATCACACTAGTATATACTGTATATATCCACATTATTGAGTGCACCTATTGAATGATGGGAAAACTGCCTGATCTGCTGTTCTTTATGTGAATTATTTAGACCCTCTGGTTCCCTCCTGATTTGTTTGCTATCGATGCTTGCTGCCCTACGTCACCCACCAATTTATTTGCTGCTCTGTTCTATCTATTAATTTATGATTATAGATGGTGCTTTGGTTGTTTCCACAGCTTCCATGATGGTTTTACTGACTTGTCTGGAGTTTCCATTTCGCTTAATCTTCTTATGTATTAGGCTGGCTGGCCACAATCTTCCCCAATTGGGTTGTTTTGCACAGCATGGATTACTTTACTGAATCAGCCTATTAAAGGAAAACTATACCCCCAAAATGAATACTTAAGCAACAGATAGTTTATATCAAATTGAATGACATATTAAAGAATCTTACCAAACTGGAATATATATTTACATAAATATTGCCCTTTTACATCTCTTGCCTTGAACCACCATTTCGTGACTCTATCTGTGCTGCCTCAGAGATCACCTGACCAGAAATACTACAACACTAACTGTAACAGGAAGAAGTGAGGAAGCAAAAGGCAGAACTCTGTCTGTTAATTGGCTCATGTGACCTTACATGTGGTTTGTATGTGTGCACAGTGAATCTTACGATCTCAGGGGGCGGCCCTTATTTTTTAAAATGGCAATTTTCTATTTATGATTACCCAATGGCACATACTACTAAAAAAGTATATTATTATGATAATGGTTCATTTACATGAAGCAGGGTTTTACACATGAGCTGTTTTACTCAGTATCTTTTAATAGAGACCTACATTGTTTGGGGGGTATAGTTTTCCTTTAAACTGCATTTTGTGTCCAAGTGGCTTCCAGCTCAGTAGACAGGCAACATAATGTTTGGATTCACCCCGTAATCATTTTAAAGGCAATCACCTACAGCCATGGGGAGGGCAATTACAGATCAGACATTTGTCCCTGAAATGAATGAGGGGCAATTCTGAGTGTTTTCTTTGCTGACCACTGCACTGGAAATCGCTTGTGCTCCTTGATTCACCACTCTGTGACTTTGCCTGTAACACTGCAAAGTTGCATCTAAACTCAAGAAATTTCTACCTTTCCTATAATTTACATTCTAGGCTGATTTCCCCAATACCGAGAGGAGAATAAAAATTGTCTGCCAACTGTCCTTGGGCTTCCCATGATGTGTCAATTTGCCATCTAATAAAGCTACCAAAGTCTAAATACTCCATATTTATTGTTATGGTGCTATGAAGATCTTCGCCCCTTTCCAGCCCTCCTGTCCTATAATTTATGTCACCACCTCTTCTACTTTCAAATCTTATTTGATAAAACATTGTATACCCTTGTGTTTGACTTTTCCATTATCTTGATTGAAATCTGTGAACACTATAGCATATCACTTCTTAATAACCTCTTTGTAACCATCTCCTGTTCCATGCACCTTCTCAGTGACGAGAAGGAAATATCCAAAAGCTCTGAGAAATAGACGACCCCCCTAATGGGTTGCGATGGGTTAGTTAAACTGTTTAATTATTGACATTGTTTATGTCGTATGGAAAATGGCGTGAAATGCATTATTGTGGGCTACAGTAAGGATTAAGGGAAGGTACAGCTGAAGGTCAGATATTAAGATCTTTTGAATTCTGAATCCTGTTTGCATATTGAGTTACATGTATCTAAAACAATTTGCAACTTGCAGAGGCACTTAGGCATGAAGAACACATTTTGATGTCTTCAGTTGCAAATTGACACATAGATGGGTGCCCCACCGTGGTGAACGGCATATCTTAAATCTGATGTGTTTATTGCCTAGCACGGAAAGTTCCCGAGCTAGTTTATGGTGTTTCAGACTACAACATATCAGTTCCATTATGATAAAGGCCAATCAATCGCAAATATGGAATGAAACATTAAAGCATCAGCCATTTCAATGAAATGAAGCAAATCAATGGGTCTGAAGAAAGGTGCCTTTCAGATCTCCTTTTGAGTTTATAAATGTGTTCAGAATAAAACAGTGCCTTTTTCAGAAGATATTTTGTAATTTTCTCTTTAATTCCCCATAGTAATAATTCTAAAGGACAACGACACTCTCTCTTTTTTTATAATGTATATCCGAATAATGTATAAGGGTTCCATGGGTTATTCCATACTTTTGAGCTCCAATTTTTGAATTGTTAGATATATATATATTAAAGACTCCCATACCCACATAGAACGTGCCTTGGATTGTTCTAACTCAATGGTTGATTTTCTGACTGCATTGGGTTTGATATAAACCAGTGCACATGACTTAAAAGTTCATAGGAGAGACTCCTCACAGATACCTGCAAGGACAATCACTTTTATAGCATGTGTGTTGGTCTGACCAAGTCCCATAGTCTCAGGATGTATGTTGTAGACATGACTAACCCTGTAATGGCTGCACTGGAGCAGGGGATCTTCTGAAGTCTGAAGTGGATTTGACTAGAAGCTACCAAAGGATGGAGGGGGTTGAAATAAAGAACTCAAGCAGTTGTTCTGGGTCTGAAACTCTCTGATGGCATCTGACTGGATTTTAGTCCTTTTATTCTAGTAGATGGCCTGACCTCAACACACTGATGGTTGCTTACATGGATTGTCAGTCTTGGCATTTTTAAAGAGTAACTAAATAGCTGAAGTTGGCTTATTTACTCTTTACTGCTATACCACTTGTCTCAGCCCACAACTACGTATTGCCTTTTCCCTTAATGTAGTAAGGCTTATCCCCTATAGTAGCTTCACTTACATTCAAGGTTCCACCATGCAACCCTCTTTTGCTGTATTTCCTGGGTACAGAAACTTCATGGAGTATTATTTAAAAAAACAGGTGTACATCTTCCCATCATCCCACAAACCTGGAAGGGTAAATGATACACGTGAGGTTTCTAAAACTTTTAAGGTAGCATGTTTACACACACAGGTTTCTGAGGATTAAAAAGGCAGATGCCCAACCACTTTAAACCGTCCTTCATGAATTTCATGCCTTGTATCTAGATGATACAGATAATAATATAGCGTTATAGGAAGACCATTTTCCATAGAATCCTATTTATGTAAACAATATCAATTTTTTTAAAAAAAAGTTGTTTTTTTCTGTAACAATAAATCAATTCCTTGTGCTTGATGGTAACTTAGATGCATAACACCATGTTGGTGATAAAAGAATATATAAAGAGTATATAAAGATTTTTTTAAATTTAATTTTTGCATTTTGTGACGCTTTGCTGCCTAAATAAAATGTTATTTAATTTTCATTGGTGAGTTCCTAAAACATATTTTGACTGTCAGGGTTGTGTGAATAGTATTATTATTGTAGTTGCCAGAGCAGTTGCTCTATGGAGATAATTTTGCTTATATTTTTTGTTATACAATTATGGGATCTATTTTCTGGAATTCTTGGGACCTGGGGACCTGGGGGACCTTTTCAGATACAGTATGAAATCTTTCCTGAAACTGGAATCTCCATACCGTAAGTCATCTTAAAAATTTGTTTAACATGACTTGCTGATTTGAATATTACGAATGTGTAAATGTTTATTGCAAATATTCATTTCTTTCCCAACCCTCACCTTTCTTTTCTGTACCCCTTCCCCCTTCCTTGTTAAAATTATAAATAAAGAATTTGAAAAAAAAAAAAATTAGTTTAACATTAAATAAACCTAATAGGATTGTTTTGCCGCCAATATGGATTCATGCTGAGAGGACTGACTAGTTAGTTTGGGGTTGCCATTTGATCCTTATAAGTACAGCAAACTGTAGAAAAAAACATTTTGTTTGGATGATAACAGTAATTTTTCAGATCCAGATCAGCCTCAACAATGTCTAATACATTTTAATATTAATTAGCATGGAAGGTATCAAATACACAATGCTATAAATCCATCATTATCCCTCATGCCCTCAAAATAATACTGAGACAGGCTCGTCTAATGTGTAATGTGGTCTCCAGTTCCATTCCCCAGTTTTATTTTCTACTCTATTCTTACTTTCTGTCTTTATCTAATACTTTTTTTGATGTGGTTTTCTCCTAACCCTACATTCTTCTACTTTCTCTCCAGCTCAATTTCTTGCTTTTCTAGTCTATTCTTCCTATCTGCCTTTATCTGATACTTTTCTTCCTGTGGCTTTCTCCTAACTCCACATTCCCCTACTTTCTATCCAGCTAAATGTTTTGCTTTTCTACTCTAACCTTCTTTTGTCTTTATCTGATACTCTACCTCCCTATGGTTTTCTCCTAACCTTACATTCCTATACTTTCTTCACCAGCTCTCTTTCTTGCTTTTCTCCAAAACCTACAATCTCCTTCTTTTCTCCCCCATTTACCAATTCTTTTTTTTTTAATCTCTCTTTTCCCTGCTGTGTACCCCACTTTATTTTCATTTTTCCTCTTCTGTTTGCCTTGCTTCCAAAAATACATATACAACACAGAGACCATTCTATTAATCTTAATAATAAAATCAACTGGACTTGCTGTATTTTCTATTTCCTTGAAGATGCATTGCTGGTCACCGGACTAGATTTCTTAATTCAGAATGACCAGTTCAAAAATATTTGTGGTTATATACCTTGGAATCGTACTCTAATCCAATCTGTTTTGTATAAAAACAAGGTGTTGATTGTATTGATTCGAGCTATGAGGTGTTATTACACCATTCAGGGAGAGGCGCCATAACAGCATTGTATATGGCAGACAATTGTTGTTGCACCTTCTTCTCGCTTCTGTTCAAACTTGGTTTTTCCGGTTTAACATATATGGTGTGATGTTAGGTATCCCAAACCCAGAACTAACTTCAAGGTTCCGGTCTAAGCCCACTCTTCTGCCTGTAGCAGCTGCCTTTGGTTTTGGGTGAAGCCCTCCGCAACTCAGATGCCGACATGTCAATGCGGGAGAACAAGGGAGAGAGTTCTGGGTGAGCAAGGGAACCGTACGCGCAAAAAGGAATGGAGAGTAGGTCAGGGACAGGCCGGATCAGAACCAAGCAGGTGGTGCAGTACTGAATAAAGGGACAAAGTGTAGTCGGGGTCACAGGCCAGGTCAGAATACCAAAGTAGCAGGTTCAAAACAGGATCCGAGAGCATTGTCAAAGTACTGGATGAATGAGAACCACCATTCTACACCATTCTATTCAATTATTATGATGCTTGACAAAGGATATTAACATGAATAGTGTAACATAAAAGCAAACATTGGAAGAGTGAATGTAATAGAAAGCTGAAACGTATTAACTAGAACAGATGCCGCATGGAATAGTCACAATGTACCTGATTTAGT
Organism: Xenopus petersii; assembly: GCA_038501925.1. NCBI lineage: Eukaryota > Metazoa > Chordata > Amphibia > Anura > Pipidae > Xenopus > Xenopus petersii. The sequence goes on from CM076680.1 coordinate 162,023,110, forward strand.
GGGGAATTCACATGTTGAAAAAATATAAAGCAAAGTTTAAAACTTGAGGAACCAGCACAAATGCAATAGGATCATTGTTTTCTGGGATATATTATAAGGCTAATTTACTTCTTACTTCAAAAATTGTCCACATATATGTCTTCTCTGCCTATTTATTAGCAGCGCTAACATACCCCGGGTATAACACAAGGAATCAAATGCCATTTCCAAAGAATCAAGCGGTAAATAAGGTTTGGTAGGAAATCAATATGAAATTGCACCTAGTTAAAACGAGACAGGCATGTGCCAATATAGTGAGCAAAATATCATGTACCTTATTAAAACAGCCAATTGGGGTCAGTAGCCCAGCTCAAGTATCCCACCCAAGAACAATTTCAATCTTAATAGCTTTTAGTATGTGTTTCATATGACGTACCAGAGAATTGAGCCATCAAAGCCTCCTGCTTTCCCCTAGACAGATTTTAGCCTGGGAGCTTGGCATAATTATCCCACTGGATGTGAGCCTGGGTGGCTATTTCAGGCTCGTTCATCATGCCATACAGCTACACACCCGGTTTGCTAATTTCATCACATGCATTAGGCTTTCCTACTTGTCTATCTTGTTTTATTTTGAAGGGGTGAAATAATGCCTCTCCCTGTTTTAATAAGCTGCACTAGAATGCACTACTGCACCACCTCCGACTCCTGTTCCGAAATGAGGAAGAGCTGGGAGTTAAAATAAGGATCTGCCCACATTCCCATGCGGCTCTGAAACAGCTGCTTTCTGCATTTATCTGGAATATTTTTTTTTAGTTTGAGGATTATGTGAAAACATTCCATTCTGTGTTCATTAAATAACATTACTGCCCTGTATGTCTGCCCATAGTGTAGGGTAAAAATATACATTTCCCATCAAGTGTCAGCAAAATCTTGAGTTTATTGGTATCATTAGTCTTGTGCCAAATTGTTAGCGTTGCCTTTACCTTGCTGTTTATATCATAGGGCTCATTTACAAAGCCCCATGCGGTGCGCAAAAAAAGGCAGCACACTGCCACTGTATCCTCCCCCCACCCTTGCTTCCCACCTTGCACGTAATTTGGGGGGGTAGGGTAGAATGGTAGGCAAGTGGTAAGGGGGTAGGTAAGGCAAAGGGTGCAAGTACTTTCCAAGTAAGCACTAAGGTTCATTATATCCACTACAGCATGGCTGCATTGGGAATTTTCTGTATTTAAGGGTCAATTATGTCTCCACTTTAAAACTCTTGTGCAAGGTGCAATGGGCACAAAATAGCCCTGTCCTTACCGCCTACCATAGGGCATACAGTAAGTGCAGGGCTCTGTTGTGGATTGTACCTACCAGTGCTCCCTATCTGAATGTTGCATAGTTAGGGAATGGGATGGGGGGACCCTTCGTGCTTTCTTCCACTCGACTCTCATGAATATAGTGCATCTGAATGCAGGCAGCTCTGTATTCATTGGAATACAGCTCAGGCAGTGTAAGTGCCTCCAAAATATTTATTCATAGGACCAATAAAAGCTGCCGACATACTGAGTCGGGAGCCTATTGGCTTCCGCGATAGATAACTGCCCGAAAGTCGGCCAAATGACGATAGGACTGGACTAAAAATCCTGTCAGATCGGAGACCACATCTGTTCGTTGATGTGGTCCAGTGATCTGACCGCCATTTTATACTTTGTTATAATCCATTCGTTGGGCCCTAGGGCCCAAGGATCGGATCAGCCTGATATCGCATTTTGGGGAGAGATCCGCTCATTTGGCGACATCGCCGAACAAGAGGATCTCTCAGTGTATGGCCATCCTAACTGACCTTTAGGTTGACAACACCATCCACAACTGCTCCAAGCACCCACAGGGGAGCCAGCCATACAATTTAATATTAATGCATTTTTTTTTATTGGCAACACTTCTCCACGTTATAAATATGATGGGTATCAGAGTAAAAAAAGTGGCACAGGAAATGTTATTTCTTGTAAAACTGCTCTATAAATATTAGAGATGCACCGAATCCAGGATTCGGTTCGGGATTCGGCCAGGATTCGGCCTTTTTTCAGCAGGATTCAGATTCGAGGAAGTAAAAAATGTTTTCCCCTTCCCACCCCTAATTTGCATATTCAAATTAGGGTTCGGGTTCGGTTCGGTAAAAAAAGTGGATTCGTTGCATCCCTAATAAATATGGGCCTACGGAAAGATACAACCCTTCTGAGCTGTTTGGACAATGGCAAAGACTTCGTACATGAATAAATGTAACCCTCCCAACATGCTTAGAGCAGTCTTGATATACTTCAGTACCACGGAGAAGGTCAGAATCTCACCTGAAGGTGTTTATGGTGGAAAAATGCAGATAAGTGAGACCTTGCTACTGTGTTTACTTATAGTTTTATGATAAAGTCCTTTTCTCCTCAAGCGAGAAAACAAGATTTTCAATCATTATTACATTAATGAGTTACACCACCTAAAATTGATAGGTTCCCTATAACAGACTCTTAACAGGCCTGAGTCTAGTATGCAGTAAATTTAGAACCTCTGCCAGGGCTACGTACATTGCAGTTTTTTTGCACGGCCTTCTGGGACACCTCTCTCCAGCATTATGGAAATGTGTCCAAGCACATTAGCCTGCTATTTATGGGCTCTTATTTTATGCCATCATATGTAATATCACATGCTTAATGCTAAACTATCCTTCATTTCTCCCAAATTATGTGCGTAGTTAAGACGAGACCCATATAATTGTCGAATGACCTTGGAATTAGGACACGTTGATATTTTAGATGATGTTCATGTAATTTTTGCACATTTGCAACATTAGTTATGGTTCAGTACCAGTATCAGGAACATTAGTGGTAAGTCAAATAGTTCTTAATTCATAAAGCAGTAATTGTCATGGATTCGAGCTATTTAGTAACATCTTTTTATCTTTTATATTTAGTTTTGTGTCGCTATCGTTTTCTGTCTCACCTGTATCCTGAGTCAGCTAGTGAGACAGTCTTGTGTCAGTGGATGAGACTCCACAGCATTTGTATAGTGATGGGCGAATCTGCCCTGTTTCGCTTCCCCGAATAATTTGCGAAACGGCGAAAAAAATTGCGAAATGCATTGAAGTCAATGGGCGTCAAAATCATTTTGATGTGTGTCAATTTTAATGTGCGCCAATTTTGTCGCGCGACAGTATTTTTTGTTGCAGGGGATTTTTCGCCAGCGAATTTTCTATGCAGTTTTGCGGTGGAAAGAAGAAATTCGCTGCAAATCCGAATTTATTTGGCTGTCACTTTATTTGTTTTAATAATATACAGGTTTTGGACCTGTTTTACAGAATGCTTGGGCCTGGGGTTTTTTTTGGATAATGGATCTTTCTGTAATTTGGATCTTTATACCTTAAGTCTACTAGAAAATCATGTAAACATTAAATAAACCCAATAGGCTGGTTTTGCTTCCAATAAGAATTGATTATATCTTAGTAGTACGAGCTAATTTTATTATTACAAAGAAAAGGGAAACCATTTTTAAACATTTGGATTATTTGGATACTGTTAGACTTATAGGGGCAGAGATAAATAAAAGATATAGATGCTGCATTGCTTTGTGGAGTATGTGTAATTCTGGAATTTCACACAAAACCTAATATTTATTTTTACTAAAGCAGAAATATCGCTGCAGGGCAATTCACTAATGGAGAAGATTGTAAATGAAACTGCATTTGCGGGTCTGTAAATAAATTTAAATCATGGATCTTGTCAAGACTATTAGGTCAAGGTTGTCCTAACTGTCCTAACCAGAAAGATGTGCTGGGCTGGGGGAAGCTGCTCCAACATCCAGTAATAAAGAGCAGATCAATCAATATGAGGACCTGTAGTGCCTACTGACACCTGTCTGTGATCCTTCTACCTCCATATCTCATTGCTAGAGCCGGTAAACCCAGGAACATTTTTGGAAAACCAAGTGGCTGTATCTCTAAGTATCGTAGTACAGTCAAATGCAATATTATGGCTACACAAGGAGGACGGACTAGTGGGCATCTCTTGAGAAAGGAGGGCCACATTGTTTCTGAGAAAGTGTATCTGTTAGCACCTCTCCTCCTACTGTATGTACATCATTTCACATATGGAAAACTTTAAGGGGTAGTTTACCTTTAAATTAACTTTTAGTTAG